>CM040185.1:69327539-69935039 GCA_022606455.1 Callitettix versicolor
ACATAATTAGAATGAAATAGAAAATTTAATACTGTTATTACTACATTTTTCATAATAACAATAAAACAATCTGTGCCATAAACAGAGTATAGTGTGTTATTTTTATCGATTTTCAAAGTATGTGTGGTCTGTTTCTGTTATCCGTCTATTTGCCATCCGTCATCCAAACGGTTCTGAGAATAACGGTTAGTCGATACTGCTGTAGAAATAGTGTATGCTAAATTGGGAAAATTTCGAAATTCTAGGTGGGGAAATATTATTTTCTGATATGGCAACACTGCTGCCACTTATCAACGTGTCACTGATTTGTACCACCGAGACAAAACTAATGAAGCTATAAGTCAGAATTTTTCAAGTAGTTTCATTTCATAAAGTCCGCTGTTACTAAGAAGGTATTAAACACGGGTTAAAAGCCGATTAAAGTAACTGGATTTCATTACAACGTGTCCAGGCGTGTTTGTTCAGGATTGATACAATAATAACAAATTACGTGTAATTAAATTACTTTTTAAAACTGTTATGGCGAGACGGCGATAGAGGTTGACGCTTGAACCAGCCAACACTGAGAGCTCAGAGCTGCCTGTTAGTGCGGTAGAGCAAGCAATTCTCGACATTGTCTCGCTTTGTCAGTTCCATACGTGGCAACAGCCTAGATTTGGTCACCCGACTGATTTCGTGTTCCCTACTTGAAACTAAGTTAATTCACTGATAATAACGACGAGGCGCTGAAATACGTCTTAGGAACAATAAACAATTTGTGAGATAATGTAAAAGTACTTTAGGGAATTTCCACCATTATGGTAAGACCCGAGACCTAGAGGAAAAGCTTTAGGTCCCTTTACACCGACCTTAGGACCGAAGGATGCGCCTCTTTTTACGCTTCCGACTGGTTACAGTCTTAACGTGTCAATTGATAATTTGCCCGTATCCTTTTCTAAAGACTCTTGCGACATTGTAACAAACGTTTTAACAAGCACGCTTTAGAACAGTGTAATAACTGTTTTGCCCGATTAATTGCTACCTGATGAGAATTTGATTTGAATTAATGACACTTCTTCTCGCCAGATGTCTCTTTTAACGCAATGTTGACAAGATAGAAATGATAAATCCCACCAGAGCATTCAGTTTATCAAACAACTGCGACTTGTACTTTTGCCAGATTGGTTTCTCAACGACTAATTAATTTTATCTAATGTAGAAGTGAATTATTGTTTAACCAATTTTTATTAAAGTGAAACGTTAATATTCTTTTTCAATAAAAAATATAATAAAGACTGTCGTTTACTCGTATGAAAATTAAAGCTTAGGTTATTATTTTGTGTAGTAAAATCGAGCAATATTTCCTGTATTATTGACATAAAAAAATCTAACCTAACTTAATCGCAACACTATCCAGATTCTACGGAGTAAAATTGAACAATATTTCCTGTGCGTCAAAAAGTTATTTACGTAAACAAATCTAACCTAACACAACCGCAACATTATCCAGATTCTGCGGAGTAAAATCGAGCAATATTTCCTGTGTGTCAAAAAGTTATTTACATAAACAAATCTAACCTAACCTAACCACAACACTACCCATATTCTGCGGAGTAAAATCGAGCAATATTTCCTGTGTGTCAAAAAGTTATTTACGTAAACAAATCTAACCTAACACAACCGCAACACTATCCAGATTCTGCGGAGTAATATCGAGCAATATTTCCTGTGTGTCAAAAAGTTATTTACATAAACAAATCTAACCTAACCTAACCACAACACTACCCATATTCTGCGGAGTAAAATCGAGCAATATTTCCTGTGTGTCAAAAAGTTATTTACATAAACAAATCTAACCTAACCTAACCACAACACTACCCATATTCTGCGGAGTAAAATCGAGCAATATTTCCTGTGCGTCAAAAAGTTATTTACGTAAACAAATCTAACCTAACACAACTGCAACACTATCCAGATTCTGCGGAGTAATATCGAGCAATATTTCCTGTGTGTCAAAAAGTTATTTACATAAACAAATCTAACCTAACCTAATCACAACACTACCCATATTCTGCGGAGTAAAATCGAGCAATATTTCCTATGTGTCAACAAGTTATTTACATAAACAAATCTAACATAACCCAACCGAAACACTATCCAGATTCTGCGGAGTAAAATCGAGTAATATTTCCTACATGTTAAAACGTTATTTACATAAACAAATCTAACCTAACTTAACCGCAACACTCTCCGAATTCAATGGAGTAAAATCGAACACTATTTGCTGTGTGTTAAAAAGTTATTTACATAAACATATCTAGCCAAACCTAACCGCAACACTGTCCGAATTCTGTGGAGTCAAATTGAGCAACTATGTGTAAAAGCTTATTTTCATTATAAGTTTTTCTTCGTTATTTTGAATTCGAGGTTACATTTCTACCGTATAGTTTAAGCGTCAGATGTCGACGCCGCGGGCAATTTTGTCTCCCATTATACATTATATAAAATGCCTACAACGTTCTAACATTACAAATCTGGGTCGATGAGGGTAGAACTGGCTTTCAGCCACCAAACCTACCCCAGACGTGCAATCAACGCCATTGTATCTGGACTATGATTATAGCTTTGAGAATAAACTTTACTAGTGCATAGCCTATGCCTACGTAGCCCTAAAAAACTGTACGGAACAATAGCGACATGCAGCTGTATCGCTGACGTTATAGAAACAATAACGTTTCGCTGACGTTCAAAACATTAGCACATAGAATATATAATCACAAAACAAAAAGCCCCAATAGACCGAACAGTGCTTTACCATCTCAAGACGTCGGCCCTATTTGTGTGTGTTTGTGTGTGTGTGTGCGCGCGCGCATGCGCAAGCACGTGAGTTTGGGTACTCTCTCTCTCTCTCTCTCTCTCTCTCTCTCTCTCTCTCTCTCTCTCTCTCTCTCTCTCTCTCTCACACACACACACACACACACACACACACACACACACACACACACACACAAATTAAATGTGTATATAATTTAATACATGTTCCTTAAAAAATGTGTTCTATAAATCAACATCGAAGCTCTTTTCAGGGTCCCGGACTCACTACGAATGAGTGTAGCTGCAATAGCTCATTTTTCAATAAGAAAAACTGATAAACGTTTACATATCGGCTTTTTAAAGTAGACCAACAGTTTAATTTCAAACGGTTTCGGTAAAATTAACAAACGCCGCACTAAATTCATAAGTAACAAATAAGATACTAATGCAGTTTACTTATATAGCCCACACAAACCGAAGCCATACCGTTATATCAAATTGAAAACCATAACTTCCGATCCGTAAAACGACGTTATTTAATCTGCATTGTGTAACATTAATATTTTATAGTGTTCCTGTGGATAAACGCCACCGTAGAACGAATAGTGTACATTCTACAGACTAGACGACGATAAATAAACCCTTTATAATCCATAAACCGCAATTAATTAATAAAACCAATTACTAAAGTTTTTCTGTAGTTACTGTCGTAAATCGAATAGCAATGTTATATCGATATTTTTATGACGAATAAAATCGAATTGAAAGAAATTAAAAGCAATGTCTATAAAAAAAATAATTCTATTAGTTATGATGAAAGAAGAATACGAAAAAATACTTTATACTATGAAAAATAAAATACATTTTGAAAAATAAAAAGAAAATGTATGCACTTTTTTCTTTTAATTTTTAAAAAAGGTTATATATAACGAACCAAAATGTAACTGTTTTTCTATTTTAGACCGTTTTCTTTATATGTTTGAGTTATATTAATATTTCAACTATCTATCATTTTACATGTATATATTTATGATTTTAAAAAATGAAATCAATTTTATATAAAAATAGTTTCGTTAACGCATCGTTCTCAAGCATTGGTTCCTTGATGGTTTCAAAGTGATAAATGGTTTCTCCTCCAAATGGTAAATTTAGTTTTTACGGAATCACAGGAGCCGAAATTAATGAATGAATTTGGGGTTTCGTATGGTCCGAAACAGTGCGAAACAGAACCTTAAATGTTAACTTCAGTTGTTAATTAGGTACTTCAAACATAAACGTTTGGAGAAACGTAACCAAGAGATGTAGTAATATACAAAAGGTTGGTGAAACAACTAAAAAGTGAGGTAAATACAAACTGTAAGTAAAATACAAAGTGATGGTACAATGCAACCAAATGATGTGGTAAATTACAAAAGGTCGGTGAAATTCAAGATGGAATAAAACGCAAAGTGTTGGTAAAACTCAACAAAACTGTGGGATAAAATACAAATACTTGGTAAACTACAACCAAAAGTTTGGATAAAACACAAAATGTTGGTAACAAACAACCAAACGCACTGGTTAAATAAAACCAAAATGTGGTAAAACACAAACAAAGCAATGGTAAAACAAAATGTTGGTGAAACACTGTCAAAATATAGGATAAAACACAAAATATTGGTGACATATAACCAAAAGCATAAAACCAAAATGTTGAGATAAAACACAAGATACTGGTAAAATACAACCAAAAGGTAGTGTAAAACACAAAATGTTGGTAAAAACAACCAAAAGGTAAAGTAAAACACAAAAATTGGTAATATACAGCCAAAAGTAAAACACAAAAGGTTGAAGAAACACAAACCAACAAAAGTTGGATAAGACAAAAAATTTGGTAAAGTACAACCAAAAGGTAGTGTAAAACACAAAACGTTTGTAGTACAATCAGTGGTGGGGTAAAACACCAAAAAAGTGGTATATACACACAAATGAGTGGTGAAATACAACGAAAATGTGGGATAAAACTCATAATGCTGTTAAAATGCAACCAATAGGTAAAACAAAAAAAATTGAAAAAAACGATTTTTTAAATGTCAGCCATTTAAAATAACAACTTTCCACCTTATATGTTTTTAATTTGATTTTATCGCCATAATCATCATTAAAATATGTATAAACTACCATTTAGTTTTGTTGAAAATACGGAAATCAATTTCGTAGGTTCATTTTGTATTTGCAATGAAATATGAAAATTAAAAACGCTAAAAAAAATTCATATAAGAAAACATAATATATAAAATTTTGTAAATAAAACGCAAAAAGGATACTACGCGAACCTCTTGTTTTTTCAACCAAACAACTTAATTTAATCAAAAAGTTGAAAGATAAAGTTTAAACGATTAAAAATGGCTTTAAAAACATGAATCAATTTGAGTCGATTAGAAAACCGCAGTAAGACTTTTAACATCGGAGGGGGGAACAAAGTTCCCTCGGGAAATATTCAGTCCACTGCTTAAACATTTCCCCAAGTAGGCTACTGCACTCCAATGCAGACATTCAGTTTACAGTAAGGGCTATTTGTATTTTATATTTTATGTGGAGCTCGGCTTGTTTGGAATAAACAGCGACTCTTTTACCAACTGCAGGTATGGATAACCTAACTTTAAAAGAACATTGCTCAAACTTTCTGACTTACTTTCAATGAACTTATCGATCACTATCACCAAAAAAAGTGTTATTTCACAGATAAAATTTTTGATTAAGAAATGAAAAAAATTGAAATTCAGTAATGGACAATGTTTTGCAAGACTTACTTTCTCCTGTTTATTGAATTTTATTTAAATTTAATATGAAGATTCATAATTAGCGATAGTGCATCAACTTTGAATATAAAATAATTTTCTGTTAACATCTACACATAAAATAACCGAATAGATACCCGAAGAAAATATTTTCACTTTTAGACGAGAACACTCTTGAGTCGTAAAAAAAAGCAGCACCACGTGTTCAGATTTTGAAAAATATTCTCCTTGACTATTTCTATTATTTAGCCCTTTGGAAAATGAGTTACTACGGCGCTCAGACCTGGCCAATTCTAGTTAATCTAATGAGGTCTAAGGAACAAAATTAACGGAAAGTGTAAATAACCTACGGCAATAATTGCTGTCACGAACCTTAAGTCCTAGATGTGCGAGGTTCAGAGAAGCAGGAAACTAACCGCTTTGATCCTTCGTGTATAATTGAAAGTGGTTCCGCACGGTATAGTGAAATTTTGTAAAATCATTCACAAATCTATCGTTCTTGCTATCGCAGTTAACTGTCAAGTACTGCATTTGAGTTTATCGGACTCGAGCAGGCTTTAGGGATCTCTCTGTCGTTGGCCGGGTCTGCTATCAGTGGGAGGAATTAACAAGCAACACCAGGCAAGATAGAATAACCTCATGGGCATGCAATATCAAACGTCCATCTTGGGCAGAGCATCACTCAGGAAAATCATGGAACTATTTACAGGGCACTGTGATCTGAGAGTGCACATGAACAGGTATGTACCACGCAGGCTATGCAGTAAAGAGGAGGAAACTGCAGGACACATAATTTATGATTGGGAAGGCTCCCAGCAGGATGCTAGGGGTTTTTGTTCGTAGGGACCTCCAGCAGGATGAGCAGGATAGTCAGTAGATTGTAGGAATTTACTAAGGACATCAATCTGCTAAAGTAGTACTTAAGAGGTTTAGCTGCACAATATGATTGGAAGGCTCTTGCCAGCAGGACACTAGGGGTTTTTGGTTCCTATGGACCTCCAGCAGGATGATCAGAATAATCAGTGGATTGTAAGAATTTACTAAAGATACCAATCTGCGGAAGTAGTACTTAAGAGATTTAGCTGCACAATATGATTGGGAGGCTCTTGCCAGTAGGATGCTAGGGTTTTTGGTTTCCTATGGACCTCCAGCAGGAAGAGCAGGATAGTCAGTAGATTGTAGGAATTTACTAAGGATACTAATCTGCTGAAGTAGTAATTAGAGCTGCACAATATGATTGGGAGGCTCTTGCCAGCAGGATACTAGGTGTTTTTGGTTTTCTATGGACCTCCAGCAGGATGAGCAGGATAGTCAGTGGATTGTAGGATAGTCAGTAATAACACCAATCTGCTGAAATTTACTAAGGATACTAATCTGCTGGGAGGCTCTTGTAGTAATTTTAGTTTCCTGGACCTCGAGCTGCACAATATGATTGGGAGGCTCTTGCCAGCAGGATACTATGGGATTTTAGTTTCCTATGGACCTCGAGCAGGATAGTCAGTGGATTGTAGGAATTTACTAAGGGCACCAATTTGCTGAAGTAGTACTTAAGAGGTTTAGTTGCACAATACGTCTGTCGATCGCATTGCCTTGGGTTGTAACATGCCTTATTCTAGTTTCTAATTTACCAACAATAAAACCAATTTAAGCAGACGTCAAGCCGAATTATAATGGTGAAATCAGATAGTGTGCTACTTTTTGGTTATTCTTATTCTAGTGTGCAGCGATTACTTTGATTGTACCAGAGTGTTGTTTATATTTAAATGTGATAGTTATGTTCTTACGTACTGCACCGAAATACACCAAAATATTACTAATAATGTTAAACGAGCAAAGTTAAAAATCTATTTGGATCTCATGTTTGGCAAAATTTTCGTTTTAATTAGAAAATCTAGTTTAACACGGACCGTATGAGTATCTACCAAAAATATTACTATAGTGATAAAACCAATGCTAATGAATGCTGTTCAATCAGCTGATACTTAACTACTCTTTGTGTTTAATCGTAAAAATCAATTAACTTTCTAAAAATTGAATTACTATTACCAAACAAGATTTGTTAGTATAACGAAAAACCACACACATACACACTCACACACGCACGCGCGTATACACACACACACACTCGCATACTGAGAAATGAAATAAAAACAAAAAACAAGCAATCTACGGCAACTGCTCTAATTATTGTGACATAATATTAAATGCGACCTGCGGTAAAATGTATGTACATTAGAAAACCGCGAATACCACGGCCTACACGAATTTCTCCCCACAAATCGAAGTTTCAGCAGCTCGAAGTGCGGACACCGTATACTTAAATAGGCCGTGATTACCAGAACAGGTTGCAAAGGACAAGCCTCGCGAGACTGTAATAGCTTTACCGTTAAATAGCGACAACTTTGTCATCGCTTCAGTTTGCATAATAACCCCAGTGATTAAAGCAAATCTCTAGGGACAGTCTTTTGAAAATTACCTCTCAAACATTTCTTTGCAGCGCCTAATGAAGTACTAATCAACTTTACTAATTAAAAATACACGGTACGGCGTACCGCACAAACATTCACGTATATATATAAATATATACTATTTATATAGTGTACATATATAATATATATACATATATATGTATATATAAATATATACATATATTTTATATACTTGCATAAATGTTTCTTATATATATATATATATATATATATATATATATATATATATATATATATTAATAATTACTGCACGCAGCTGTCTCGCTGACGTCATGGAAACGAATTTTAACAAGTATTATATAATCTTTCTCCTTTCTTTAAATTCTACTTTCAACATAATAGCATTAAAATCTGCATATATACACCCAATAACAATTTTAAACTTTCAAAGCACATTGAAAATGCCAAACTTAACCCAGTCAAATTCAAACGAATTTGAAAATTAAAAGTGCTAATTTATATTATTTTCAAGCCCTCTAACGTTCGCAATTTCGGACCGATTATAGTACCAGCTCGCACGATTCCGTTGCCCGGCAACAGTTTCACATCGTTAAAATTTCATTGCCTTTTTATCTTAAACATATTTTTGGAAATCTGATTTCGCCATTGCAATCAGCGTCAAAATCGACATAAATTAGCTTATTGAAATATCGGAAGTTTTATTGGGAATATTAGGAAATTAAATTTGACGACGTTCAGGGTTCATTTTTCGTATTTTCAATGCTATTTGAAAGTTTAAAGCAGTAATGTATTAAGTTTTAATAGTTGTTTATGATGGTGAAATCAGTGTATCAAAAAAAGGGTAAAATTATTTTTTTAAATTCACTTCCATTACGTCAACAAGACAGCTGCGTGCCGCGATTATTTGTATACGTGATAATTTTTTAATCGAACCAATTTACTCTGAACAGATTGTGCGAAAGTATCAGTTAAATGTATTATGCCAACGTCACTGGAAGCTAATGTTACATTTCAGAAAAGTGCAAATTTAAAAAAAAATTCATTCAAATATCCTGAAGACGGCAAGTAGGACTTCAATACGACTTCACGCTGCCAAACGAATCATACGAAGAAATTATCACATCCAGTCGGTAAATGTGACGTCACACCAACATGACCGCACTATCGCATACACACACGCACACACGCGCGCACAGAATAAATAAAATAAAAACTTGGTTGAGTATGGTATGAGCAGCACTGGGTGTCGACTACGGAATGCTGTAGCAGAAAGTTTGTGCAGGCGCATGTCCAATGTCAAGGCCGAGACTCAATGAAGCCCCTACAATCGATCCACCCCCCTCCACCGCCGTCACAACAGCGTACAGATAAACACTACTGTACTGTAGTAGGCGATATAACGTACAGTGGCTCATACACGATCGTTGGTATTAATTGCAAAGACTGGATTGAAAGTATCGATACTTCAGAGAAATCGAAAAGAATTTACCGATATTAGTAGGTATCGAAAGAAATACGACGCAAATATCAAAAAAATTTAATAGATAATTTATGTAGTTCGATCTACTGTATATATTTACTTTGTATTAAAAGCAAAACATTAAACTTAAAAGGCATACCAGATATATACGTTATAATTATAACCTACATACATACTAAAACAATAAATAAAACAAAACTTAGGCAGTGCGGGACTGGCCGACAGAAGTGCCTGACTGACCCTTCTTTTGGCATGCCTGACTGTATACTTTTTCACTATTATGATTTCATTATTTTTATAAATATTTAGATGCATGCAGGAAAGGGTAACTCTTGAAAATTATTTTCGTATTAAATTTCGCGTGTGTGTAGGTACACAACTTAAAAATTAACTGAAACTGTTACAGACTATGAACTTGAGTATCTTAGGCTATCTACGACTTAATCAGTTAATTAATCAGTTACGATTAATCAGTTTATAACCCTATCTTTGACAGTTTTATTGTCTGAGTATAATAATAAATATCATATTTGTGATACTGGCATTCAAAAACTGGTATAGGTCATATACATTAAATAATTTAACTGCACACATTTAGAAAATATACATTTTAAAAATTAACAAGAACAATAAACATAACCGCAATTGAAATAATATTGAAGCTATTGTGCGAAATCAGCTGTTTAGAATTAGTCACTTCCCGTCTATATATACAGAGACAATATAGCCTATGCTGTGATGTATGCATTACCGATTCAAGCGTGACGCGAAAGCAGTTTATACCCACGTTTTGTCAACCGCGACCATAAAAGTTTTCCCTTCAAAAATACATTTTATTAATCACTAAACAAAGAAATTCTCGCGTTTACAAGAGTGCGTGTGTGGATATGTTAGAGCGTTCCGTGATGGCAAACTGAATTTTCCCCCGTGTAAAACATACACCCATGCCCCGCGAGAAGAAGTAGTGACTTCAATAAATCCAAGTAATTATAATATGTGCATAACCTAATTTGTTACCCGCTATACTTTGCGGAAGATACACATATGTAGGTTCCGTATGGTGACTGGACGAAGTTAGGAACATGTTTACAGCGTAATTAAGCCCATCTCGGAATAGTTTCTGACTAAGACATCTTAGATTAACACCTGCCGAGGCCGGGGGTAGTTTTGTTTAATACAAAATAACTTACCAATACCTTATTACTAGTATTGATATTAGTAAAAGTAACGAGTAAAAAAATACCAAGTATCGAAAGAAAAGTATCGATACTTTACTGGTATCTGGATGTCGGTTTCGTCCCTAATCGCCAGGCAGACACTGGATAAACACCAGCTGGCAACCCTATTCGCCATAGCGTTAACAAGATTCGGAGAACTTTTAATAAAATTCTATTTGAATCGTTTGCGTTGCGGATTAACTCAAACTTTTTCCATAGCATAAAGTCTTAGCGAAGGCTAAACAGATGTCTGTTGTCCCAGTCTCTTTTATAAAATAAATAAAACAACCGCAGAATGACACTGTTTCCTGAAAATCTGTTTTCACCATCAGAACCGGAGTTAAAATCTGCGTACAGAATCTAATTATAATGCCGATTTTACTTTGATCGTAATGGTGAAACCAGAATTTAAGAGAAGTACAAGATTAAAGTTACGATTTTTTTCTAATTTTGCGTTTACAGCGGGATACATGTATGAGAAACAAATATGATCCTACAGAATTTGTATCATACAAGTCCGCATACATGCCAAATAGTTCGTAAAAATACACTCTGCATTTACACTTACACAAATCATTCCATTTTCCAAAAGGTAATTTCTGTTGGTCAGTGGCAGTACATTTAAGTGCAAATATTCTAAATTTGTACAGTAAAACCATGTCTAGTAATGAGACGTTTTTATATTTATCAACGTGTGCACTGAAGTAAATAAAATCTAAAAAAGAATTTGTAGGCGGTGGTGACGAGAATTTTTTTTAAAAAGAAACATTCATTGTGTACAGGCCTATATCACGTTGGTTAATGAACTCACTTTAGAAGATGGCTCAGGCACAACAAAATAGTAAATCGAACCATGTAAAACAAAAATTTAAAAGAAACTAGCCTATTAAATAAAATTGAATTTTAATTAAACAGCTAATTAAATCTAATAAGAAAAACTGTCCTAACCTAAAAACACACACACACACACACACACACACACACACACACACACACACACACACACACACACACACACACACACACACACACACACACACACACACACACACACACACACACACACACACACACACACACACACACACACACACACACACACACACACACACACACACACACACACACACACACACACACACACACACACACACACACACACACGCACGCACGCACGCACGCACGCACGCACGCACGCACGCAAAGTGTATGCTATGTTTTTGCACATACAAAAAGTATGTGGTGATGTACCGTATTTGACAATTTGACTAGTATCTCACACAAAAATCTTCATAGACTATCCCAGTGTAAAGGCGCACATAAGATCTGAAAAAGCTTCAATTTTGAAACGATTGAAAGATATTGTTTATGGTTAACGAAAGTGTTCGAACAATTATGGAAATATATTTTTATGCCACGTTTATTTCATACATGACTCTTAAAAAGTGATTCCACTTTCAGGATGGGATAATTTCAGACTCGTTCATAGGTCTTACAGTATTGCCGATCCAAATTGGTGATTTTACAAACGAAATTCACTTAAAAATAGCTGGACTCTGCTGACCGTCACGGAAAAGCGACAAAACAAATTAAATTGCAATACGGCGTCCAACCGGAAGTGTATCGCTTACAGTGACAGACAGGCGGACAGAGCATTACACGAAGTGTTACGGACACAGATTCAACTTAGCAATAAGTTGTATCAACTTACCCAGTCTCAAAGAAGTGTAAGGTAAAGTGCCGTGTGTATGTGTGTTTTTTAAATTTTTTTCACCGTAAATTAAAAAAAAAACAACAAAATTATCATAAAAAATTATTAGAACAATATTCTACTTAAAACTGAAATACTACTCACGAATTACAGTTGAATACGCTGCGGAGTTTAACGTCCTTACCTGAAAACAATAAAAATATATTAAAACCATAAAAATGTTTTACACTATCTACATCGATGTTGTTAGAGTTTTGAAACAAATACCGAAACCCTTTTCGCCAAGTCATACTTTGGTAGACTCCAAGCAATTTGTAGGCGCCAAGCTTGTGGCCAGCAAACGCGAAACTTTACAACTTTCTGGTAAGTAAATTGTACCTTGCACAGGATGGATTTTTATTTTCTGACGTTATATTCTGCAAGTGAAAAGGATCAGAATTACTGGCTTCCAAAAGGTACCACTAAAGTAGCCGGTATACTGGTGAAACTTGTTTCGTGTAACCAGTGAAGAAACAAACTTTCGTGAAACGAGGTTTCAATATCTTGGATAATACACTAATTAATTTCTAGAGTAACTATTACACTGCCATATTTAAAGATCTATTGTGCCTCTTTTTTAGATTCCTGTAATCTACACATAAAGCCTAGGATTTGGAGAGGATTTTTGGATGATGTAACTCCCGCATCATCCATTAACGCATGATTAACGGTAAGGGAAAGCAACGGGTACAACTGTGGCTCAAACTAAGAACCTTTAGGCGCGCAGTAGGCTGACCGATGTTTTAGCCACTTCAACCACCGAGCCCTATCATTGCTAATTAAAGACGTTCCAGTTTGAGAAGAATCGAGAAGAGAGGGCAGAATACAATACATGAATGCTTTGAGCACATTTACATTGTAAAAATACTACCCACGGATTGAATGTACTTTATGACATGATACGGAATGCGTAATAAATAAAGATGATCTTCAGAAGACCGATGGACGTAGTTGATCTTGTTGATACAAAAATCAACAAATAATAATTATTGCGGAGCAGTTCAGGCATCAGCCTTATTCTACAGTTACGTAAAGTAACTTAATTGTTTGTTAAACAAACATTCAAGACAAACATGTAAAGCAGCCAGATCGGTTCTAAGGGTCTACCTGTACTGACCGCCTGGCTCACTTCTCAACTAATACAGCAAGAGACAACTAGTCCAACAGTGAATAGTGAAAAGTCCGCACAGTTTCGCCGCGTTAGTGCTTTTTTCGGAAACTTTCCGGATCCGCTGTCTCTAGTTTCCACTGCAGAGGCTAGAGATAGACTTTTCACTAAATCCGACCATTCGGTATTTCTATAACTAAAACACTTTTCCTTTGTTTTAGGTCTATTAGAGTGATACATCTAAATCTGTAGTTTAGTGGCAGTGACTGTCCTGACCGCAGTGACCAAACACCGTCTACTGTACAGTACGCAAGGACATCTACGACATTTTGTCCTTGTCCATAGAACTTTGACAGTTCAAAATTAATATCTGCATCACCAGACTGGTCCTCCAATAGAGGGTGTAGCCTAAGTGATAAACTTTACCGTTCTGTTGAATGCCTTATTTTCAAAACTAATTTTGTTATTACTTGGATTAACTCCTTTACACAACATCTAGACTTAGAAGAAGAAGAATAGCTTAAATGTAGCCCACTACTATTTCTTGCTGCCGTTTGATTCAGATGCGCTACAGATTTTCATTTCGTACAGTTTAGAATTAAATTGAAATTAACGCACAGAAAACATGTTACCGTAAACTTTACCACCCTGTTATTTACTTGCTGCGTAATTAAATTAATATAATAAAGTGGCATAAACAAACCGGCTTAAATATCACGCAACTCACGTTTCACGCAATAAAAAAAGTAACAAGAACCGGCGCATGCGTACCTGAAAAAGCCTTCCAGTAAAGTATCGCCGCAAGATTATCTTTTCTAACAAAAATCTTGTTAAACTAAAGTCACTTCTCTGCAAAACTACAACACAATGCCTTCACAATTGTTCAGCGGAACGTTTATAGGAGCCCAAAATTGTTTCGTACTCCCCTCCCACACGCAACCAGACTTTGGCTTTGACAAGCACAAAGAATAGACAATCAAACGCTGATAAAT
The DNA here is from genome assembly GCA_022606455.1 of Callitettix versicolor. Lineage (NCBI taxonomy): Eukaryota > Metazoa > Arthropoda > Insecta > Hemiptera > Cercopidae > Callitettix > Callitettix versicolor. Next base: position 69,342,110 of record CM040185.1, read on the forward strand.
CCCGACTATGCTGCACGTGGATCAACTTCAAAGCTGATTAGTTTCCAATTAGTTCAACCGTGTAGGCGCACGTTGTTCAATCAATACAGCTAAACTTTTGGTACAATGTACTCGTATATTGCTGCTATTTCCATCGGGAAATGAACAATGAACAATTGGATCCGCCATTATGGTAACACCCAGACATGAATTCTTAAAATGAGCATCGATCCTAACCTTTGCATAAATGTTGAGAAGTATATATATGAGAAGTATATACATATATATACAGATACAGGCCCCGAAGGGATGTAGACTAGCTGCACCTATTGAGAGGATTTAGACGTCCCTCGCGGTACCCGAGTCTAACACACACTTACACTTACAACACTACACTTACGTCTTTAACACTTTACACTCACACTTACATTTAGGGAGGCGATAATAGCCTCAATGTGCTCAATGTGCCACCTGATTTAAGGTGGAAAACGCCGTTACCTCTCTTTAAGAAAAAAGGGCTCGGTGGTCGAAGTGGCTAAAGCATCGGTCAATCTACTGCGTTACTCAAGTACTCAATAAAGGTTGCTTCCATTGCTTTTCCCTTACCGTTAATACTAATCTCTCGTCTTCATTAGTCTAACTGACAAAGTATGGATGCTAAACAACAACAAAAATCTTTAAGGAAAAAATTACAATAGTTAAAATTATTTATTTAATCACGTATTACTCTGCTGTTAATGAGTGGGCCTGGCTTATTACTTGTTACACTTCACGTAAAAGAACCATTCGCAGGTCGTAACGATCGCTTATGACGTGAGGCTAGGGTAGTTTGTTGTGCGTTACTATTGAGTACTGCCACCTGCGACTACTTCACTGTAACGGTTGTTAGTGTTCAGACGGCTGAAGGTCCGGTAGTCTGACATCATCAATTCTACTACCGGTACCTCGCCTTCCTCTGACTTGAAACATGACTAATCGGTGAAAAAACTTCCAAGCTTACTGACGCCTTCAGAGTAATATGGAAAAACTTGCCACACAATGTTCCAATAACGTTTTGGCTAAAATAAAATGAGAAAATTGACCTCTAAGTTAAAACTCAATGAAAGGTAACTAATTGCAGGATTCGAAGGGCATCTCCATTCCAGAATGTTCCCGGAAAGTCTCACCTCGATGAAACAGTCAATCAGTTCGATAACTACATTCGTCGAGTGAATGTGAAAGAGATTTCTCACAGATGAACCTCATTATCACACTATTGAGCTCGTCACTGAATATTGCAACAGTTTCTGGTCTGTTTGTAAAGATCAATGGGCCTCCTCTTCGGCTCATTAACTCAGGTAAGTATGTCGGCTCTTGGCTTGTGTATGGACACCATTCAGCATTAGCCGTCAAGACACAAGAAGTGTGATGAAAATTTTTGAAGTTTTGGGCAATCTTTTAAGACAACTTCAATAATCACGAAACTCTGTGAGTGTGTGTGTGTGTGTGTGTGTGTGTGTGTGCGAGCGCGCGCGTGTGTGTTTTCTGTTTTCATTACTTTACTGCAACAAGTTGTTGTCCTTCTTTTGCAAAAGAAAATTTTAATTAAATAAAATGTTCAAGATTTTGTATAACTACAGATTTTTTCAGGTTAATAATTTTGAATACCAACCCCATAAAAGGTTACAGTTCCGGCACCTCTATTTCTAGAAATCGAGCAATATATATATATATATATATATATATATATATATATATATATATATATATATATATATATAAGTGTGTGTGTGTGTGTATAGCACTTAAGCTTTCGTAATTTTAATCCGATTTATTTCAAAACCAAAAATCTGTTTTTTTGATATTACCGTTGACAAGTTCTATATTCTACAAAGTATATGCAAGATACATTTAAGTGAAAATGCCCCAAAATTTTGTACTAGGTCGTCTGGTGTGTAGCATGATGCGTTAATTATCATTTCAATTTTTAATTATTGACCTTAATAATATACGTAACAATATTTAAAGATATACTGCATTTAAAAACCTTACTGCCTTGATTACACACACATATATATATATATATATATATATATATATATATATATATATATATATATATATACTGACTAATAATTTGTCTACGGCGAGAGTTTCTATGATTTTCTTGATACAAGAAGCACTCGGCCCGCCTAAAGATAATTTCGCTTAAAAAAACAAACAGCAATAATTTAAAGTTTCCACTTGGTTTCGTAACACCTGGTACACGTCGTAACAGACATTTTTAAACCGAAACAACGCCAATCATAATAAATCCTGCCAGAAGAATTCTTCCATATAAAAGAGCGCTTGTAAGGTCAAAGTGTTTCCAATAACTGAATTTCAAATTTCTCCGATCCATTTCACTTTCCCAGTACATTAAACAACGAATTACATTTCACGAATGTAACGTAAAACAAAGTACAAGAGATAGTCACTGCAAAAGGCTTTGTAATAAAAATTGAATAGACATGAATCTAAAGGTGTGTGTGTGTGTGTTTATATATATATATATATATATATATACAAAAGTCACACACTAATTGGTTTAAAATTTCCTCTTTCTATAATATGAAAATCTCGGTGTTCTTGTATACGTATCCGTTTTACACCGTATAGAAGTACTGCAGAGCATAATGTATTTCTATGAACCGTTTTTTCTTTGTTATTTGTAACTGTGGCAAGATTTTAAGCAATTCCAAATTTCAACACAAACAAAATTTCGAGCGCTCAAAATGTCTGATTTATTTGTTTCTTACGTTGAAACACGCGTATTGTCCGATTTTCATTGTTATACGACATGACAGGTTTCAAAAAAAAAAATTTTTATTTCAATAAAATTCTAAGCAGATAATACAGGCTAACTCAAACTGTCATACTCTTATTAAAAACAAAATAGCATCCACTCATAATGCTTGATTTACTTTGAAACATTTTTTACGAGGTTATTTTTACGATGTCATTTTTCACGAGCTCTACAAGCCAAACGGATTGATCATATACCTTACAGTTTAGTTTTTTTTGTGATTTTCTCTGCCTGCATCGGAACAGCCAATGTGACGTTCAAGAAATCACTGTCAACTAAGCATGTGTTACTTACGTTAAAATGCAAATTTAATCATTACGTTAATTTAATGACCACTACAAAACGACGCGACACATTTCAATGGAAACGAGTCTATTCGTTAAGTACAATGGTTAGAAGGTTTCAGGCTACATCAAAATTCCATTTAAGAAGAAGCCGGGCGTTCAACATGTCTTCATGCAAAGTTAAATTGATCACCGTCTGGGATAAAAAAGTGTTAAATCACAGAATGCACCGATTTCGCCGTGTACAAACATGTTTAAGTTATGAAGCTTCAGGTTTCCACACTAATATATTGATTATGTTAAACCACCACTGTACGTTTTACAGTTAGGAGCCTAACTGTTGAATATATAATTCAGTTTACCTGTTGAACGCACCTTCGTAGTCACGCAAACTAAGTTTCTCTCTCTCTCTCTCTCTCTCTCTCTCTCTCTCTCTCAAATTCATTAGACTAGTTGTTTTAAAACTACATGCACCCGAGATAAATTATCCAATAATTTAATGAGTCACAACATGCACGTGTGACGCAGAATAACATTGAACCATTACTTAATTGCCCGGAAGAAATTGGTTGCTTTCCGAATTGTAATGATTTCAGATTCGATCCGGAAATGTTGAAAACAGCTTGCTTCCGGAAGAAATTACTACAAACACAGCTCCACAATTCTCAACACGGAAGTTTTGCAGCGGGACATATCACTGCAGGTACAACACCACAACTCTCAACACGGATGTTTTGCAGCGGGACATATCACTGCAGGTACAACACCACAACCCTCAACACGGATGTTTTTCAGCTAGACATATCACTGCAGACACAGCTCGATAACTCTCAACACGGATGTTTTGCAGCGGGACATATCACTGCAGACACAGCACCACAACTCTCAACACGAATGTTTTGCAGCTAGACGTATCATTGCAGATACAGCACCACAATTCTAAACACGGAAGTTTTGCAGCGGGATATATCACTGCAGACACAGCACCACAACTCTCAACACGAATGTTTTGCAGCTAGACGTATCATTGCAGATACAGCACCACAATTCTAAACACGGAAGTTTTGCAGCGGGATATATCACTGCAGACACAGCACCACAACTCTTAACACAGATGTTTTGCAGCGGGATATATCACTGCAGACACAGCACCACAACTCTTAACACGGATGTTTTGCAGCGGGACATAACACTGCAGACACAGCTCTACAACTCTCAACATGGATGTTTTGCAGCGGGACATATCACTGCTGACACAGCTCCACAACTCTTAACACGGATGTTTTGCAGCGGGACATATCACTGCAGACACAGCTCCACAACTCTCAATACGGATGTTTTGCAGCTAGACGTATCATTGCAGATACAGCACCACAATTCTAAACACGGAAGTTTTGCAGCGGGACATATCACTGCAGACACAGCTCCACAACTCTCAACATGGATGTTTTGCAGCGGGACATATCACTGCAGACACAGCTCCACAACTCTCTACATGGATGTTTTGCAGCGGGACATATCACTGCAGATACAGCTCCACAACTCTCAACATGGATGTTTTGCAGCGGGACATATCACTGCAGACACAGCTCCACAACTCTCTACATGGATGTTTTGCAGCGGGACATATCACTGCAGACACAGCTCTACAACTCTCAACACGGATGTTTTGCAGCGGGACATATCACTGCAGACACAGCTCCACAACTCTCAACATGGATGTTTTGCAGCGGGACATATCACTGCAGACACAGCTCTACAACTCTCAACACGGATGTTTTGCAGCGGGACATATCACTGCAGACACAGCTCCACAACTCTCAACATGGATGTTTTGCAGCGGGACATATCACTGCAGACACAGCTCTACAACTCTCAACACGGATGTTTTGCAGCGGGACATATCACTGCAGACACAGCACCACAACTCTCAACACGAATGTTTTGCAGCTAGACGTATCATTGCAGATACAGCACCACAATTCTAAACACGGAAGTTTTGCAGCGGGACATATCACTGCAGATACAGCTCTACAACTCTCAACACGGATGTTTTGCAGCGGGACATATCACTGCAGACACAGCTCCACAACTCTCAACATGGATGTTTTGCAGCGGGACATATCACTGCAGACACAGCTCCACAACTCTCTACATGGATATTTTGCAGCGGGACATATCACTGCAGACACAGCTCTACAACTCTTAACGTGGACGTTTTGCTGCGAAACAAGTTGCCGAAATGAATCGAAGAGAAAAATGGTTTTCAGTTAGGAACACGATTTTTCTACCAAATTTTCTGGAGTGCGACATTGATTTATCATTATTGAACTTCAAAGTTTTGTCTTTTCTTAAAGAAATAATCGCGACCGGCAACTACCTCGTTGACGTGATGGAAGTAAATTTCCCCACAAATAACATTAGTTAAAAATATTTTTATTTTACACTTTTCTAAAATTTAAATTACAAACATAATCAGTTGTATAAAGATAATGGAACATTTTTTTTTAAATTCTTAACAAAAAAAATATATGATTTTCTTTATATTTTCCATGTACCTCATTTTACAAGGTTTTTTTTTAAGGTGTTTACACTTTCTGTTGCCCGCCCACCGATAGTTCAAACGCCAATGACCGATACTTGGTTTCCAAATAGGTAACGTGTATATTAAATTCACTAAGTATCAGTTACCTCAGCTGTGGGCCTAAAGCAATTACTCAGCGTCAGACCTTCTGTGATTTATGTACCCAATATCTATATCCTGCCTGACGTCACCGAAATAGGATATGCGTGTTCCATCCGAACACTTGTACCACTATTACTGTTGCTCTTGTTACTAAATATACATTGAAAATGAGCAACCATCGTTGTAAGACCTATACCCGGCTTATGAAATGAGCACCGATTTTGGTCACTACAATCATACACAGAGTGTTATAAAATAACGTTTTTTATTCCTAAAAAAAACAGATTCTTTTGAAAGTTTACGAAGTTTTAATAAGGTTCACCAAAAATTTTGTGTGAAAATTTCAAACATAGGTTTAAATAATTGTTGAACCTCTTGGATGTCAATTAAAAAAAATAAATTATAACATAAACTTATAATTCTGACAAGTTGTCGAACAAAAAATAAGGTATTGTGCGTGAGCCAATGTTTTTGAAAACGTTATAGTGTTATTTAGTGTACAGTCAGTATCAACAATGATGAGGATTTTGAAGAACTTCTTCGGATCACACATAATTACCTTAAAAGGGCGTGCGTGTCATTTGTTAATGTGCCTCTGTGGATGGGTTTCTGTCTGAAATATTGTAATTTTTTAATCTTATTTTTATGGATTTTTAAAACAAATAATTAGTGTTTGTTTTAAAGGAAAATTGTGTTTTTTATCAAATTACGTTTGGAGCAATAACGTTTTTTCCAAACGTAACAAAATCGTTAAATAGTTCTTTTTGTTTCTATAAAAACCAGTGTGTTGGAAAGTTCACTCAACATTTTTGGAAATTTCATTAAAAAAAGTAAAATATCTAAAGAATCGGTTGAAAAATTAACAGAAACCAAAAGGGTGTGTTTCACTCAAATTGTTTCAAACTTAGCAGATACATTGATTTCGGGAACAGCTGAATAGTAAAAAGAAATTATTTACTGAAAAAAATGTTCAACCGTTTCAAAATGGTCGCCACTGGTAAAAAACAATTTTTATTTGCACATTTTCAAATCTTGACATTGTTAGCTGAGATATAAATCAAATCGCCTACAATTTACTGTTCTCTACAGAAAATATTTACATACATCTCAGTTTTAACGTTTGTAAGTTACACTAGAGAAGATTGTCTCTACACGTTTCTTTCTGACAACTAATTGAAAATTGTCCATATTTTCGTAAAATTTCATCAAAATTGTAAACTGAATTTTATAAAATCACTTTTTATGAAAACTTCATCAAAAAGAGCTTCAAAACAAAACGCTTTAAAATTCTTTAAAATTGGAAGTAAAATCAATCGATTTGTTTAGCCTCCAGCGATATGACAGCAACAGCGATATCCAGGCAATCCGGGATATGTATTCGGTAAACCCTCTGGTTCAAGATATTCTGTGCTCTGTCCATAGACTTGAACTACGAGGTGCAAGAGTATCATTTATTTGGATTCCTGGCCACTGTGGAATATTAGGAAACACTGTAGCGGATAATGCGGCAAAGGAAGCAACTTTTCTGCCGCCATGCACTCAACGTGTAATCGTGTCTGACTTTCTTTGTCACGTAAAACATTTAATTCATCTACAGTGGGAAAATGAATGGGCAGCTACAAGCAATAATAAATTGAGGGTAATCAAAAGTACAGTTCGTCCTTGGGGGTCGTCAATACGTGCAAGTCGCAGAGAAGAGGTGGTGATCACCCGCCTTCGCATTGGTCACTCCATGTTAACGCATGGATTTCTGATGGGACGCGGGGACCCACCTGAATGTGAATTCTGTAGGGAAGCCATCACAATTAAACATATACTGCTCGATTGTGATGGTTTTCAAAATGTGCGTGTTATGTGTGGTCTGAGCAACTGTTTGCAGACGATGTTGGGAGATAGTGCCTCGGCCGTTGACCGGGTTCTTGGATTCCTTCATCGTCTAAATGTTCTAAATAAAATTTAATTTATATAGTTGTTATTTCTTGTGTTATATTATTTATTTATTTTATCTATATAAATTTATTTCTGTTATGTTTTTATATACCTTTACGAATTGTTATTAAATCTTATTCATTATTAATTGTTATTTAGTTCTTAAGTATTTATTATTAATATAGTTATACCTGCTACTTAAATTTTGTTAAATTTAATTTTACAAATATAGTTTGTTGTAGTTTTATTTATTTATGTATGTATATATATATATGTATATATATATATGTATGTATATATGTATATATAGGTATATTTTGTTAATTCCTTTTTTTTATATATATACTTTCATTTAGCATGACGGCGATGATAACCTGAACGGTTTTTCGCCGGAAAAAAAAAAAAAAAAAAAAAAAAAACAGCAACAGACAAACAGAGAAACAAACATCCAAACAACAAATATCCTAACGACAAACATCCCAACAACAAATATCCTAACGACAGACATCCTAACAACAAACATCCTTACGACAAACATCCCAACAACAAATATCCTAGCAATAAACGTCCTTATGACAAACATCCTAACAACACATACCTTAACAATAAATATCCTAACAACAAATATCCTAACAACAAACATCCTAACAACAAACATCTTAACAACAAACATCGTAACAACAAATATCCTAACAACAGATATCCTAACAACAAATATCCTAACAACAGACATCCTAACAACAAACATCCTAACGACAAACTTCCCAACAAGAAATATCCTAACGACAAACATCCCAACAACAAATATCCTAACGACAAACATCCCAACAACAAACATCCTAACAAGAGACATCCTAACAACAAACTTCCTAACAATATACGTTCTACAACAAATATCCTAACGACAAACATTCCAACAACAAATATCCTAACGACAAACATCCTAACAACAAATAACCTAACAACAGACATCCTAACGACAAACATCCTTACAACAAATATCCTAACAACAGACATCCTAACGACAAACATCCCAACAACAAATGTCCTAACGACAAACATCCCAACAACAAATATCCTAACGACAAACATCCCAACAACAAATATCCTAACGACAAACATCCCAACAACAAATATCCTAACGACAAACATCTCAATAACAAATTTCCTAACGCCAAACATCCCACCAACAAATATCCTAACGACAAACATCCCAAAAACAAATATCCTAACGACAAACATCCCAACAACAAATATCCTAACGACAAACATCCCAACAACAAATATCCTAACAAAAGACATCCTAACAACAAACATCCTAACGACAAACATCCTAACAACAAATATCCTAACGACAAACATCCTAGCAATAAACGTCCTAATGACAAACATCCTAACAAAACATACCTTAACAATAAATATCCTAACAACAAATATCCTGACAACAAATATCCTTACAACAAATATTCTAACATCAAATATCTTAACAACAAACATCCTAACTACAAATATCCTAACAACAGATATCCTAACAACAAATATCCTAACAACAAATACCTTAACAACAAATATCCTAACAACAAACATCCTAACAACAGATATCCTAACAACAAACATCCTAACAACAGATTTCCTAACAACAAACATCCTAACAACAAACATCTTAACAACAAACATCCTAACAACAAATATCCTAACAACAAACATCCTAACAACAAACATGCTAACGACAAACATGCTAGCAATAAACAGCCTAATAACAAACATCTTAACAACATACACCCTAACAACAATTATTCTAACAACAAATAACCTAACAACAAACATCCTAACAACACAAACATCCTAACAACAAATATCCCAACAATGAATATCCTAACAACAAACATCTTAACAACAAACATCCTAACAACAAATATCCTAACAACAAACATCCTAACAACAAACATGCTAACGACAAATATGCTAGCAATAAACAGCCTAATAACAAACATCTTAACAACGTACACCCTAACAACAATTATTCTAACAACAAATAACCTAACAACAAACATCCTAACAACACAAACATCCTAACAACAAATATCCCAACAACAAACATCCTAACAACAAATATCCTAACAACAAATATCCTAACAAATATTCCAACAACAAACATCCTAACGACAAACATCCTAGCAACAAACATCCTAATAATAAATATCCTAACAACATACACCCTAACAACAAATATCCTAACAACACGCATTTTAACAACAATCATCCTAACAATTAATATCTTGAACAACATACATCCTAACAATAGACATCCTAACAACACACATCATAGTAAAAAGTCTTATTAGATCGTTCAGACACCTCTAAGTGGATAGACCTATCTATATTTATATTGCTTAAACCTGATGTACTGAGTAAGTGGACGTGTTCTACATTTCCCGCTGTTTAACGTACCCGTATATTAAAAAAATAAAATTCAAGCTTCTTTGCGCCACTTCAAAACCAATAAGCTGCTTCCAAGCGTTGCACTGCGCTATGTAGACCACTTGAATCACATCTTCACTTCACCTCGCACTTTTCCTACACTATACTTTATCCACTCACTTGCTTAGTGTTGCTTTATTAGCTTCTTACTAACATTGTCTTCTCCTTACAACGCAAATAATGGTACAACACAACGCGCATACGTTTTCACAAATAATTGATATTATTTTAAAAGTGCTGTCAGCGCTCTAGTTCTTACACAGCCGTCTCGGTGGCCTAGTGGATAGCGTACTAGGCTTTCACCCCGAGGACTCGGGTTCGATTCCCGGCGAGGGCTTGGCATTTTCATACCCTATAAATCATCCCATCGTCTGCATTAACCCAAGTGTGCACAATAGTCGAATGTTAAACACCAAAAAAAATCTAGTTCTTACAACATATTATCCGATTTTGATGAAATTGGCATTTACTTAAGTTATTCAATTTTTTCAGAATCCACTTTTGTTGTATTCTTCTAAACAATGTTTTTCCTTTTTGCCACAATACTCATAAGTAATTGTTTTTCTTAAAATAAACTAACAATTTTGATTCTAGCTTCTGCTTATCTTATTCACACTAAGTAAATAAAGTTCCCTGTTACGATCCTCAGTGCAGCTTTCCAGAGTTCAGCTGTGAAGAAAAACGGAGGACAAAACTATTGAATCAGATTGTGAGGTCTAGAATCATGGATATAACCATATACTCCCCCCCCCCCAATAGCCGTCTATTGGGTGAAGATTGTCTGCTTCTGGCGCAGAGGAATGTAAGTGGATTAAATGTAGTCGTTTGGCCGTTAAACATTTAAACACAATAAAAAAAGCTTATAATCTAGAGAAAAATTTTACAGTAACAAAGAGACTGTATATTATTGTTATTGTTATATTATTAATTTAACAAATACAATCAGTGGACTCCTGCGATCTTTCGCACGTATATCATCTCAAATATTACCATTTATTTATTATAATACTCTTTTTTCAATTCAATAATTGTATTTTAACATTACTGTACATATCTTTTTAAGTAAAATCGTTGCAAAACCATGTAGGCTTACAATTCTTGTCAATATGAACTTCTGTTAAAATAGAAGTTATAATTATATTTTAATACTTGTATGATCTGTTAATAAAGCAATACCATTCATTATAATTAGGTTATTTAATACAATATATCTTACTTCGTTCTGCTTTCGTATTTAAAACCATAAACTATGAAATTAATGACTGAATTATAACATTGTACCTTACTGAAATAATTTCAAATGAAACCTATTATATCCTGATTTTTTCATTACATACCTAAATCAAGCTACAATATTTACTGTTTACTAAAAGCAAAGTCTTTTATTTAATAACATTTGCATATTAGAACTGTCTTAACGGTTCTACTTTCAAAGCTGATCGGTCAATAATTATTTAAGTCATGGATACGGTAACAATTTATATACAGTATTGTGCTCTTTAATACTTGTATTCAACTAAAAAGAAACTTGAGTTGAAGTGGATGGATCATCGATGGCCTATTTGAGTCTGGATTACTAGGCTAGAACAGATGCACGGCAATGGAACTATTGCAAAAGTATTATTGTTCTTGTAAAGGAAAAACTCCTTGTTTCACAGATACATGTCCCTGCATAGAACTTAAGTTTAAAGTGTATCTCTGTATTGTATACACTCTCACGGAGACACTTTTTAATGATCCTGGAATTTTTTATCGGTTTTAAGTCAGTTTTATTTTATTGTAAAGCTTTAAGAAGGCAAATTACGGGGCGTGAGAGATCCCTAGTGTTCTGACAAAATTGTCACACACACACACACACACACACACACACACACACACACACACACACACACACACACACACACACACACACACACACACACACACACACACACACACACACACACACGTTATACTTTTATTATCTTAACGATTACAAAAGAGGTAATTTAGGATTCAGAATCGGCGTTCATAGCAAGGTCCCAGGTCTGAAGCTTACCGTGATGACCGCTCCAATAACTCATTTTTTCAAAACATAATCACTTAGAACGCTACAAAATGGGTGTCATTTCATAAGATTAAATCTCCTATTGTAGTTGACGGTGTTTACAATCGCGTCGGTACTCGCGTTTACAAGTTATACTAATCAGAAAACATCCGTCTGTGTAGTCACAATTTCAGCTTTCGAAAGGTATAATACACAAAAGGCACAATAAATAACGAAATAATCCTCTTATTATTTTTCCAGTAAGTAGCCTACTTTAATAAAACTTTGTTAAATACAATAAACAAAATTACAAGCAGTAGCGAAAAGTCAATGTTTTTAGAAATACATGTATTCCCTCCCCGCATGCTTTGCCCTTTCCTAACACACTCCGGGCAAGGTCACGCGCTTCGCCAACTTCTACTGTTAGACATAGGTATACTGCATCAATATAACCTGCTTAAAGAAATGTCACCAACACTTCAGGTAGGTCCCAGATATCGTTTCCCAAATCAACAGCCTCACCCGTGCCTATTGATCTACTGAAACAAACCCACTATCTTCACTCTGTCCCCACCCACCACCACAATGTACCGGTAGATTCACACTGCACATAAAACAGGAGTTTGCGATAGGTTTAACTGCCCCATCGTTACGGTACTTTCCTTCTCATTGCCAGCGTGGTCGTTTTATTGCGTCGTAAAACGTGATAGCAAGTTAAAGAGAAAGTATCGTGAGTAGCGAAAACAACCGCACTAAATTGTTTGGTCTAATTTTATAATTCGAACATGGTAAAACACAGGCGTGAACTATCAAATATATCCTTCTTTGCGACCAACATCATGAATACCTTAAAATTGTATACCCGTATTTTGAAAAAGTTTACGAATGGAATTAAAAAAAAGTTAACGGGACAGCAGGGATCCTGCGAAGCTGAGGAAAAAGGCATAATCTATGATTGTGAGGCTCTCCAGTAGGAGGCAAAGGGTGGTTGTCTTTCAGGACACTAACGACTTCCAGCTGAATGAGCTATTCAAACTCAATGAGTATACTGAAATTGTATTTAAGTTTCAATCGTTTGACTGCGGAATTAGTTAGAGGCCACAAACCTCATAACATCTAACAATCAATCAAAATGAGGCGAGGGTTCTGCGTTAACGGCCTATCTTGAGATGCCAGAGAAGACTGAGTCACCTGGACCATCGAGGTCTGGTGATGGAATATTATTAAAGTACAGTTTTCCTTTAAGCAGTGTTACAAACGGAGACTGAATTGATGCGATGTAAAAATAATTTTAAAATTAAACGTTTTTTTAAATAATATTTTATCATAATTTCAAACTAAAAACCATTTTGTTCCAGAATTGTGACCGGTATTTCATTTTAAGCTATGAAAATCACTATGGCGTTATTTTTCTTTTCGTGAGTATTTACCCAGTGTTTATAACATTTTAAGATGGTATTTATAATTATTTTCTTGTTTATTCGAGTTACACCTTTAAAATGAGACGCCAATCATGATTCTAATAAGTCGAGGAGCAAAACAGTTTCTCGTTAAAACCCGTTGTGATATTTATTAGACGCCAATTAAACAGAGCTTTTTTCACTACAATATACAGTAATCGCGGCACGCAGCTGTCTCGTTGACACGGTGGAAGCGAATTTCCGAAAGTAATTTTTCTTATTTTATCCTCTATTTTTTAAACTCTGATTTCACCGTCATAAACAAAATTAACGTTTATAAATATTACAAATTTTAAATTTAAAATTGTTTACACAGTGTTGTGTGACTGTGTTTTGAAGTTAGATAGGAAAGTACCTTGTATAACGCCCAAATGACATAAGTGTAACATTTTCTCCTATTCACTCTCGTATATATTACTTTTGTATATATTACAATTTTTAAATTTCAAATTTTGTGAGAGAGAGAGAGAGAGAGAGAGAATCTGATGCCCTCAGCCATTCAGACAAATATTCGAGATCAAATCATAACTGAAAACGAAATCCTAAGCCCAGACAGAGTTTTCAAACTATGCATAAATTTAACGTTCCATTGGAAGGAATTCCCCGCTCATAACTTGGCACGATCTGGCGTTAAGCCGGTAAAATACTGCGCGTGTTTTTGGCGTTTCAATTAGTTTATGACCCTGTAACACCTTCTCATTGGCTCCGAAGTTACCAGACACAACACACTATTGTTGCACTCGCTGCAAGCTGTGTTTGTTATAAGTTACTTGGCAATATGATTTCGTGACAACACTGAACTCCCGAGTCTCTTAGCGTAAGTTTACTTTACTGTACGCTTACCAAAATATACTAAACTTGGCGAAACCTCGCTCATTGCGTTGGGTTTGTAAATTTATGTAAGATAATTACCATGACCAAGAGTAACAATGAAATTGTTAAACTAGTTGACTGGTCTCTGTTTCAGCTCGACCGTTCGGCACTTTGTTCGTTACGCAGTTTTGCCCGAACGCACAGACCGATTGTTTTGAAATTTAATACGAATGTATCTTGTATAAAATCCAAACGACGTATGTGTAACACTTTCTCCATTCATTTCTGTTTCAAGATGACTTAACTGTAAAGGGTTTGCGTAGTTTTGGTCAAACGCATTGACTGATTGTTTTGAAGTTCGGTAGTGAAGTACCTTTTATAGCGCTTAAATGACATATGAGTAATATTTTTTCCCTATTCACTTTCTTTTCAATATGGCGGCCTCTGATTTAATGATAAGATGTTTACGCAGTGTTCGTCAAACGCATTGACTGACTGTTTTGAAGTTAGGTAGGAAAGTACCTTGTATAACGCCCAAATGACATGAGTAACATCTTTTCTCATTCACTTTCATTTCAACATGGCGGCCTCAGATTTAACGATAATGAGTTTACGCAGTGTTGGTCAAAAGCATTGACTGACAGTTTTGAAGTTCGGTAGGAAAGTACCTTGTATAACGCCCAAACGACATATGAGTAACATTTTTTCCTATTCACTTTCATTTCAAGATGGCCGACTCTAATTTATGTATAACACCCAAACGACATATGAGTAACATTTTTCCCATTCACTTTCATTTCAATATGGTGGCCTCAGATTTAACGATAAGGAGTTTACGCAGTGTTGGTCAAAAGCACTGACTGACAGTTTTGAAGTTCGGTAGGAAAGTACCCTGTATAACACCCAAACGACATATGAGTAACATATTTTCCCATTCACTTTCATTTCAAGATGGCCGACTCTGATTTAACGATAAGGAGTTTACACAGTGTTGGTCAAACGCATTGACTGACTGTTTTGAAGTTAGATAGGAAAGTACCTTGTATAACGCCCAAATGACATAAGTGTAACATTTTCTCCTATTCACTTTCGTTTCAAGATGGCCGCCTCTGATTTAACGATAAGGAGTTTACACAGTGTTGGTCAAACGCATTGACTGATTGTTTTGAAGTTAGGTAGAAAAGTACCTTGTATAACGCCCAAATGACATAAGTGTAACATTTTCTCCTATTCACTTTCGTTTCAAGATGGCGGCCTCTGATTTATCGATAACGAGTTTAGTTGCTATTTCCTGTCATGCTGGCTGAATGGAAATACCTGTCATTTTTTTGGACCGCTTCATGTAGAAAAAAATGTCCAAATATTTCAATAAAAGTAGACTAACTTTTTTAAAAAATATTTACGTTTACCGGTTACCTTGGTGGGAAAAAGTACGAGGGCGTCAGAACACTTTTGCAGAACGGTGGCCAAGCAATTGATTACTGCGAGGTCTACTGCTCTTTGAACCACTAGTAATAAAATCGTTATCTTTTGCATTTTAAACAGTTAAAGAGGAATTTGTTTTTCTTCATAATTTAGACGTTAAGCGTTATAAATTAAGCTTGGACAGCACTCCGCTACGATCCCGATAGATGATTTGGTGCGAGGCTGTTACAGAATTTGACGAATCCTACCCAAAATAAACTACTGATCTACTTCCATCTCCAACCCCTCGGAAAGAATCAGAACATAAATTCATCCAACGTCCTAACAGTCCTGGCCACATCCCAAGTCAAAGTGGAACAGCGTAAGCCGAAGCCTGAGTGGCAAAGTCCAAGTAATTGGATTATTTGATACTATGAACGCTGCAATCTGCAAGGATATATGGGAAGACGTTTGAGAAACTATCTATTTAACTGTAGTTGAACACACTGCCGCAAGATGTCACCAGCAGCGAGTGCTCACATATATTTCTTAAGGGTTATTTATATTAAATGGTTTTAAAATGCGATCTCTGGTTACCAGGCGACCTTCAGGTTTAATCTAGCCTTACTTGCGCATGCGTGGCTCTATATGGGTGGACATTTTAGTTTCCTAACTGTGCGTGATATTTTAATGGATGGAAACAAACCGTTAAAAACACACAAAATCTTTGAGAACTATCAAAATCGGTCCTGGAGAGTGAAAATATCATAGAGGTGGAAGAGACTCGGGCACATAACTCTATGGAATCCAAAAGCAGTGACGTGCAGTCAAGGTGTGTGGAGTCATTAGGTGTACCTACCCAACTCGCTATTAAATAAATGAGAAAATAAAGCTGCCGAAGAAAAATTAAGTAAAGCGACTGCCTCTATTAAATCATATAACAGTTTATAGACGTAGAAATGAGCAGGCGGACGTAAAGGAGCTTATAGAGCTGTTGGAAAGCCGGACTCCAACACTAAAGGACCGTCCCTGTGTATAGGACAACTAAGAAAGACCACTGAATTTATTACGGGGTAATGTGGTTTTAGGATTTATCAGGATAGGAAATCATACCATAGATAAATCGTTGCGGAAACTGTAGATCACGTAATCTATAATTGTGAGGTTCTTGCCAGCACGAGGCGAGAATGTCTTCAAGGACCCTGAGGATCACCCACTGATTTACCTAGTCAGTTGACTGCTGAAACTCATTAAAAGAACCACACTACTGAATTAATATGTAACAGGCTTAGTTATACAATAAACATGGTTTGTCTGTCTACCTAGAATTTCTTCACTAGGTTCCGGGACATACAGGAATTGATGGTAATGAGGAGGCAAACCAACTGGCTGGACTGGGATCTGCATCTGAGTTTAGGGATCTTCCTATTGTTCACCGAATCTTCTAGCAATAGATGGATGAACAAGCAACACCAGGCACTATAGGATAACCTTCATGAGCATTCCTATAGCAAGCGCCTCTTAGGTAATGTTCCTCATGGAGAACTTTGAGGGGCGGCAGACATCTTGGGCACACCACAACTAAGGAAAATCATGGGGCTCAATACCGGTCACTGTGGTCCGAGGGTGCACATGAATAGGATAGGTATGTATCACGGAGAAACCGTGTGTAGATTATACAGGAAAGAGGAGGAAATTGTAGGGCAGATAATTCGTGATTGTGAAGCTTTTGTTAGCAGGAACTTAAGGGTTTTTTCGTTTCTAGCAGGATGAGCTAGTCACTGGATTGTTGAAACTTACTAAGGGCTGCTGAACTAGTACTGAAGAGGTTCAGTTGCGAAATAGGTCCTTCGATCGCAGTGCCTGGGGTCTTGTAATCCCTTCCTCTAGTTTCTAATCTAGGATCGGCGTTCATTTGAAGGTTCCAGGTCTGGTTCTTACTATGACAGTCGTTCCAATACACCGACACTTTAAACAGGTATATCGTGCATTTTTATTCATCATGGATAGACCCAGACCAGGGAACCAGAAATCTTCACATAGAATACTTTTTGAGCGGTCATTACAATGTATACATATATTCGTAATTCGGTCACATTTTGTTTGAATTTGTCATAAAATATCAAAATGTCAACTATTTTTCTGATTTAGAGGTCAGGATCGGTAATTATTTCGAGGGTTTGGGTTTTACCATGATGGTAGAGAAAGTAACTTATTTTATAATGGCATTTCGATAATGAACAGATTAATACTTGCTATTGAAAACCGACCGGGAGTAAACGACTTCTAAAACCAGTCTGCAGAATTCAATAAGTGAAGATTTCATTTTGTCGTTCAACAGGTCCACTCTCGGATAAGCTCCAATGGAACTGAAATAATTTATTACGGCAAAACACAGCAATATTGTTTCAAACCACTGCCCGGGGATTAGGGGGGAGAGGGAGCGCTAAAGTTTGACAGGTTTATTTCTGTGCCTCGCCCACCTAACTTGCTTACCCCTTTCCGTAAAATGTTTTCTTTTATAAAATCGATCTACTAATTTAGGGGAATATTGTTTCTTAAACGAACTGAATTGCTTTCGGCGGTTTTTCGAATTAAAAAAAAATATCCATTGCAAAATGAGTTAAATATATCTATAGGATGTTTTTGTATTGCTTGAGTATAATTCAGGAGGTGGTTAAATTTGTCAAAATAAAGAATATAATCGCGATACGTATTTCCAAAAAGAAATATCTTATTTTAATCTTTTTGAAACCCAAATTTCACCAACTTAAATAGCATTAAAATCTGCGTATTATCAATTTGAAACTTTCAAATTGCATTGAAAATAAAAGGTGAGTCCTGACCGCCGTCAAATTAACAGACTTGATTTCAACGGATTTTATGCAGACTTAAACGCTCGTTAGATGGTGAAATCGAATTTTCAAACATACTTAAGACGAAAAATGTTATTAAATTTTAAAGCTTTAAAATGACGCTATTTTGAAACTGTTGAACGAAATTCACTGATAAACGAATTTGAGCAAACTACGAGTATTACTAAAATATCGATTTAAGTAGCAGGTTTGAATGAAGACGCATTGAATTGCAATGCACGTACGCGTGCGCGCACGCACACACACGCGCGCATTCACTACTCTACGTAGCTTGGTTAACTCTACAGTGTTAACTATTCGTGCTAATGGAGTGAATGATGCCGACCTAATGGTGTATCAGACAGAACCCTGGAAGATCTGGCGACCTCCCAGAATACCTTAGTCTTACTCATGCATGCAGCGCTCTGTACAGGCTGACCTCATTTCCTTAGCTACTTGTGGGTGTTTCCGTAAGTACGAATGTAAATAGAATAACCTGGATTTCACCGCACAACCGTGGTATGAGGATTCGTAAGAAAAGGATAGGAATTTACAAAGGACACACTATGTTTCAGCTACAATACTTTATGAAGCTTTTTCCCAGGAAGAGGCGAAGTGTGTTTGGTTTCCAGGACACCATCACTGATGAATGAGTTACTAAGTGGACTGCTCAATCTCATTGATGGGAGCCGGTCTATTTTACTAGCACATAAAAGGCTTCGTTGTACAATAGATCCTTTGATCGCGTTGCCAGCGGCGGTGTCACGTGACCTCAAACAACTAATATAATCTAACAGAACTTATTGATTTACAGCGTTCTGAAGCCCAAGTTGGGAATTGTTTCTTCTTACAGACTTATTTCGTGACACTGTCCCAGTGTAGAGCAGATAGCAACATGACGCTACGACTGCAAACATCTCTTAAAACGCACTATCATAAACAACAAAAACTTACAACCGGTTTTGTCAAACTTATAATGCTGTTCTATTAAATGGGAAAATTATTTTAAACATTTTCGCAAAGAAACTTTTCAGAGTAGGTTTGGTTGCGATTCTAGCCAGAGAACCCGAAAAATCGACTTTATTACAGCTTCCTCTGTCTGTATGTTCCGTGGTTCAAATCTTGTAATCGATTTTTAACACACTTTCCATCAACCAATCACCTTGAAATTTTGCACACTTGCTCGCTTCCGATGACAATGCAATATTCGATAATTAGGTACATCAAATTTTGCTTCATTGTGATCTAATTAATTAATTAAAATTGCATATGGAAAAATAGTTTTAGAGTTTCTCAATAGATGGCGTTATTTTCTTCTAACACTATTCGCATTAAAAGAGCACCGCAGGGGTGCAGACTAGCTGCACCTATTGAGAAGATTTAGACCTTGCGGTACCCGAGTCTAACACACACTTACACTTACAACACTATACTTACGACTTTAACACTTTACACTTACACTTACATTTAGGGAGGCGGTAATAGCCTCAATGTGCTTTTCGCCTTTAAATAACAAAAAAAAGTTGTCGATTAACTTCAAAAAATGTCGAAAAATCGATTACAAGATTCATTACTAAAAAGTAGAAAATAAAATTAAAAAATTTTAAAAACACGCTTTTTAAATTCAAGTATAAAATGCACTAAAAAGTAAAAAATAAATTTTTCATCACTTACAAAGATCTTCTACAGTAATTTTGAATTAATCTAATCTGCACCCACGCTTTATTCTCCGACTGATGAAATATTTATTTTTACTTTTTAGTAAAGTGCATTTAATTTGAATAGAAAAAACGTGTTTTTTTAATCTTTTTTTATTGTAGTTTATTTCACAATTTTTGTTACTGAAAGTGATAAAATTAAGCACGTAAGAAGATTTATGACGGAAATCAGTGCAACAGATGTGGAAATAAGCAAATTATTTATTTTCGGAGTATATTGAGAACACCCTGTATATCTGAATGGAATAGCCTATTTTCAAAGCAAAACAAAAATTTGGGTTAGGTCGAAATAGATTTATGTTTTTACTGCACGATAACGTCTGGTAAGTCGATACGGCTTGGCACTTGACTCTCTTGCACTCCTAATTAATCAATGCACTAGCTACAGACTAACAAGCGCTGTATTATACCTTTATAATATACAAATGAAAGAAAACACAGCCGCTATTCATTTTGTCCCATTAATACTGCTCTTTATTAGACAATAGTTTGATAAATTATTCAACACAAATTATTTACAACATTAACTAACTACAGTTAGATTAACGTTGGTCTTTTTGCTAATTTTATTGGAGTGAATTAAAATGAAAAAGCCATCGTTATAGAAAAAACTGACAATCGACAGAGTAACTACTTCTGATTGTATACCTTTGCACTATTATGATTAATTATTTTTATAAAAATTTAGATGCATGCAGGAAAGGGCAACTCTTGAAAAGTATTTTCGTATTAAATTTCGCGTGTGTCTGTTGGTACATAACTAAGAAACTAGCGAAAACTGTCACAGACTATGAATTTGAGCACTTAAGGCTATATAAGGGACTGTAATCAGTTTATAACCCTACTTTTGACAGTTATACTGTATAATAAGTATAATAAAAATATATAATATTTGTGTTTCTGGCATTCAAAAATTGTAATAGGTCATATACATTAAATAATTTAACTACACAAATTTAGAAAATACATATTTTTAAACAAGAACAATAAACATGATCTCATTTGAAATGATATTGAAGCTATTATTCAAAATCAGCTGTTTAGAAGTAGTCACTTTCAGTCTAGATATATACAAGAACAATATAAGCTGTGAGGTATGCATTACCTAAACACAATAGGAATTAGTTCAGCACATCAACGCTAAGTGCCAGGCACTTCTCTTAGTGCAACGGCCCAGTTCTGAAAACCACGTTTACAACACTCCTGTGATTCGTTTTTGATTGGTCCTCAGTGTACACGTACCTCGACCTAAAGTACACTGGCTGTTGCGTTTCCGTCCAGTGGTTGGCAAACTCGTCATCCAAAAGAGCCAAATATCAACAATACAAAATTGAAGTTTATTCAAAGAGCCATTTTTTTTAACTTAATCTTTGCTTTAGTACAGACATTTTTATGGAAAATGTTGTCTGTACACTTTCGAGCTTGTCTTTGCTAAATACGTCTTACTTTAACTAACGGTACATTAAATAAATCTTGGTACCATATTTATATAAAGATAATATTTATTTAAAAATATAACGAGTTAAGTAACATAAAAGGTATAAAAAACTACCAATACTCCACTAATGTGAACAATGGCATTGCATTTCCTTCGAAAGTAATAAATGGTAAGTCAGGTTTGTGTATGTTGTCTTTAATGTTAGGCACAGTTCCCAGTTCTCATCGATAAGCCGATTTCTTAATTTACTCTTGATAAAGTTCATGCTTGAAATTGAAGTTCGTATAAATATGTAGACCCAATTAGGAAAGATCAGCAAACGTTAATTTCTTCAGTTGATCATATGAGTCAAATATATATTGCAGGTGTTAAAAATCAACATATCTTCCCTCTCCAGATCATTCGAAGCAGACCACTTGTGCTGTAAACTTAATTCACATTTATTTTGCTCGTGATTCTCGTTGATGTTCTTGAAAGCGGTAAAACAATTAACTCACAGAGGTATTGTTAAACATTAAGCAAGTAAAGGCGCGTGATACAAAAAAAGCGTCGAGGAAAACTTAGCGAGAAGGCTTTGTTTGTTCACGACAACTCATGTCCACACACAGCCAATTGTACCCGAAAGCTTTTGGAAGTGAGGTGTCCGATCATCAACCATACAACCCAGATTTGGCACCGAGTGAATACAACCATTTCCCAGCGATGAAGGCATGAGTCGCTACACAACGCTTCCATACCGGCGCCGAACTGCATGCTGGTAAACCAGTGGTTGAAATCGCAGGCGGCAGATTTCTTCAGAGACGGTATTGAAAAACTTGTGCCACGGCATAATAAATGCCTTTTTAAACAGCGATTATCATTTTTTTTTAATGGATTTTAATAATTTAAAATAAATACAACTTTACACCACTCAAAAGATTTACGAATTATAATTTAATTACTTGGCTGTGAGACTGCGCCTCCCACGCCGTCTTTTCCCCCCTCCCCGTCGCCCGACCGACCGAATAATGGTACAACAATAAATTCATAAAAACACATTTTGTACGTATGCTGCTTTGTTTATCGAATTGCTGCCTGCCGGAAATTACTTCAACTACAAACAGTTAAAATACATTTCGGGGGGCAGCAATTCGACGGAGATAATGATGCACATGTTTGCAAGCGACTATCCGTGCTATTGTTGCGTTCTAAAATTGTGCCTCTTTTCTGCAGGCTTGCGTTTCAAAACGTTTACTCGTCTCTTATAAGGCAAGTTAATAAATAATATTCCGTGCCTGCACTGAACATTTTGTGGAACAACCGCAGTCAAAGAGCCGCATGTGGCTCGCGAGCCGCGGTTTGCCGATCACTGGTCTAGGCAATTCTTACCGGCGCACCGCACTAGCTTCCGCAATAATTTCAAGTCGATAATCGTTCGGCAGAACATGGATGGAGGAAGATCACCAACTACATGTAAAAACGTTCGGTCTAGTACGCAAATGAAAAATTGTTACGCTAGAGATGATGGAAATGTACACCTGCAGCTGTTCCTTTGATACTATTACAAGAGCTATCCAGAAATTAACCTCCGACTTGAATAAAAAATCATCTATTACAAAAAATCTATTCATCTTTTACAAATACAAAAAATCATCTATTACAAAATTGGTTATTTTATTATAACCAACTTAAAACTACAGGTTTTCTTAAACAAATGCAAGCAGTTGTCAAACCGTTTCACCATTTTTGAAATACCCTCGGCATACAAATCTGCCGCCTGGGGTCGTAGCCAATATGTCACGGCGTTTTGAAGCTTTCATCATCGGCTGAAACTGAGATTACTTTCTTGACTCGTACTTCAGTATTGAGGTGGTTTTGTTTATATATAAATAATATCAAATATTAATTCCATTATAATTTGTAATATTGAAGTGAAACCCTTGCCAACTTCGTAGACCAACTCAACGAAATATTTAGACTGTAATATTTAAATTGTGTTAATAGAAACTAATATTATAACTTAACTATTATTCAACAGCTGTTATGGAAAGACAAAAACTCTTGTGAAAGAATAAAAAATTTAAGGAGACATTTGTTTCATTTCAGGAGCGGTTTGTCAAAAAATGCTTTCTTAGTGCGCCTCTACGTTACAAAATGAATGTACCACCAATCTCTAGCTATTGTACTTTTGACAGTGCGTTGATTTTGAATCAGTCAGGACAAGTTCTTTTACAGATAAAGATATTTTTATTAAATCCATACATTAATAATTTTTACGTTTTTGTAAATTCGGTTTCACCGCAGCGATTATCGTTAAAATCTAAATAGCTATAAATTGAACTAGAAATTTGATTTTCTTTGGAAATTCAAAATAAAATTTCCAAAATATACAAGATTGAAAGTATAAATTATACCTTGATGAGGACTACTTTTGGTATTTTTGCTGTAAAAATAGTCGTGCATTATGATTTCCCAAATATGGTGTTAATTTCGTTAATTTTTGGAAAATTCGCTTCTTTCGAGCGAGACAACACTAGTAGGTGCTTCAAAGATTTGTTTTAGCCTACATAACAGTTCTAACACACTGTAAAATATATATAGCATATAATGTCAAAAAAAAAAGTTTTGTGGATAATGTAAGAGGTAAGTTAAAGAAAGTTATTACCATGAGACGGCATAAAACAGTAGTTCATGCTGAAGTCATTAATGACTGCGTTCGGGAGAACTTGAAACAGGCCTTCAAGAGGCTCGTATTCATATTCATACCGATAGTCAGGCAGCAATAAAAGCAATTGCGGGTCCTATAATTCAGTCCAAGCTGGTCTGAGAGTGTCGGGAGAACCTCAACGCTCTGTCCCTGGATAACTCTTTACTGGGTTTTGGGGCATTTGGGAGTTGAGGATAATGAAGAGACAGACCGACTGGCTGGACTAAGATCTGCACCTGAGTTAATCGGACCTGAGCCGGCTTTAGGGATCTCTCTGTCGTTTGCCAGGTCTGCTATTAATAGGTGGATTAATAAACAACACCAGAAGGGATCATGGGCATTCTCACAGTAAGCGCCTCTTAAGCATGGTTCCATATGGAGAGCTTAAAGGGGCAGCAGACGTCATGGGCAGAGCACAACTCAGGAAAATCATGGAGCTTATTACTGGGCACTGTGGTCTGAGGGTTCACTTGAACAGGACAGGTATGTACTATGGAGAAACCGAGTGTAGGTTGTACAGGGTGAGGAAGAGACTACAGGAAACATAATTATTGATTGTGAAGCTCTTGCTGGTAGGAGGCTAAGGGCTTTTGGTTTCCAGAACCCTAGCGATTTTCAACAGAATGAGCTAGTCAATGGATTGTTGGAACGTACTAAGGGCATCAGTCTGCTAAACTAGTACTCAAGAGGTTTAGTTGCACAATAGGTCTGTTGATCGCAGTGCCTGGGGTTTATTATCCCTTCCTCTAGTTTGAATCTAATCTAAGAGGTATATTATGTTCTATGAAACACAAAAACTATTACAGCAATCATTTTACAGTTGCTCTGGTTATAGAAACAAAATCCACTCAAACTGTACGACCAAATACAGTGTGTTTGAAAAATAAGTCACCCGTTTGATTTATCGCTGTACGCCTTGCCAATGTAAGAAGTAAAAGATTGAAGCTGGTCTTGAGATTTTGATGGATCTCTGTTTTCACGCCCCACGTTTAAAAAGAAAAAACACCGTTTTATGTTTGTCCTTTGTGCAAATATAGCTGAGTACACCAGTGGCTCAGTTGTATGGTTGCACAAACACACTAGCTGAATACCCGTGTTTTGCTACAGTGTTTACTGTTTCAATCAAACAGTAAGTCATCTATGAATACAATAGATCGATCGCTAACATAGAAATGCAAGCAGACCATAGAGGGCATTCTATGAAAGGGCAGACCGTAGAGGGCACAATCTGGGCATTAATTAAGGTCTAACGGCCACCAAATGCGGAGCGGAGTTGCGCTGAGCTGAGCGGACTACGCATCCACAACCGAACCTATTGTTTTAAGTGCAATTACGGCCACTGAAAGCGTAACGAAACCCTGTGACTCGCTTCACTCCGCTTCGCTTTCAGTGGCCGCAGTCACCATTAATAATTGTTTAATGGTAACAACCATTAAAAACAAACTATTCGGTTTTGAATGTGCAGTTCGCTCCGCTCCGCATTTGGTGGCCACCTGACCTAATGCAGTAATTAACCAATTATTACTTCGGTTTTACGACCGAAAAATAAAAAAAACCTGACCCTGTATCTCAAGAATAGGCTATGCACACGGTAGTTTAGTTTTCTATTCCGGACAAATATGCATACTTTGGCTTGCATGGGTGTGTTTCTTGGACCACTTTCACATTTGTAATTTCGGACCGATCTGAGATATAAAAATCGATTTCGATAATAGCAATCGAAGAAGAAAAATCGATTTCGAAAATTTAGAAATCACAAAGATTTTATTACAATGTTTGAAAATCTGTTTTTACCATTAATCGGCGTTAAAATCTCCACAAATCATCATTGAAATTCTTAAAACTACAGATTTTAACGTTGAATCGCGACTGATATTGTTGCTTTTTTGGAATTCGTTTGCATTAGGTGAGCGAGACACGTGTCTGGATATCAGGTACGTAAAGCAAGCAGTAAAGGTTTTGTTTAATTTATAACCGTGTTTGATGTAAAGCCTGCTCAGTACAATACATTTTTAATTCACAGATAATGGTATGCTTGCAGGCTGCAGTCACTACAATATCACTGACATACAGCCTAAGGCGTGCTCTCTATTATCCATTGTGATTGTGTTCCACTGTTCTACGTCAGCCAGACGCTATTCAAGCTGTTAGAATAAAAACGTAAATATACACTGCACGCAGCTCTCTCGATGATGTATTTAAAGCGAATTTACAATAAAAGTTTAGCCTAACAGTAGCCTAACATTGTATAGCTGTGGTTATACTTTTTTGAAAATCTGATTTTACTATCACAACCAGCATTAACATCGGCATAAATAATTCAGGCATTACACTCATTTACAGATTTTCGAATGAATTTAAAATTCTAAAAAAGTACACGTTTGGAACTCGTGGAGGTACCAACAGAAGCGAAGATTTTGTTAATGGTATCTTTACTGAATTTACAATTAGTTTGAAGATATGTTTACAAAATCTTGCTTTGTTTAAATAAATCGTGAAACTAGCTTAAATATTATTTACTGCAGTTATAGTAAAAGATCAGTTGTTTTATATTAATTCATAACGATCAGCTGCTTTCATTGAACAGCTGATAGGCTAATAAGTTTCAAGTTAGGTTGTTAAACCAGCAATATTCACAACATTTATTATAAACGTTTATATTTATTTCGAATATATTATTAACGGTTACAATGTGCCGTTTTTCAACCAAGGAAAAATACCGAAACCAAAACAAAACAATGTTTTCATTTAATACGCGTGTACTGTTATCGAAAAGGAGGAAAAAAAAGAAAGAGACAGAAATAGAGATACGAATTTCGTATGTTTGTTCGTTCCATATTTCAGTTACATACTTCTGTTCGGCACTTTTTTTCTATACACTTCTCTCGCCAAAGCTAACATTGAAAGCTTCGCATCAAAAATTCAAAGTTTTACATCATTATGAAATAAGATATTCAAGATGTAAGATAACAAAGTTATGGTTTCTGTAACATTTAGAATAACCGCCTTTTCAAAAGGTTGAAACGCCTCGGTGGTCTAGTGTATAGCGTTCACCCGAGGACCCGGGTTCGATTCCCGGCGAGGGCTTGGCATTTTCATGCGCTATAAATCATCCCATCATCTGCATTAGCCCAAGTGTGCACAATAGTCGGATGTTAAACACCAAAAAAAAAAAAATTCAAAAAGATTGATGGTATATTAAAACAATATCATAAATGTGTGCAAAGTCTGACGAATACATTTTTAGAAAATAAGTTAATAAACTTCCCAAGATTTTTATAGCTTTTGATCATTTTTAGGGGAGGACTAATTCAATGTAAGGGTTTTTACATCCTGTATCTCCTATATTATATTTAAAAAAATGTATGAAACCTAACATAAGTCAGCCTGGCCGTTCTAATTGATTAAATTTGCTTTATGTTCTTCTAATTATATGTACTTACGCTCAGATAAGTCATCAGGCAGTTAAACTTTCATTTTCTCTTTAAGACTTCGTCCCATTGGCTTTCAAAGTTCTCATGTTAATATTATGGAGACTCCTGGTAAGTGAAAACTTGGAAAAGGTTAAAACTGTAGTTTTACTTAATCCCGTTTAATCCACCAGCACCGAATCGCTGCAGATTGCGGGAATGTTGAGAGGATCCGCCTAAACTGTTCGAGAAGTAAGAAATGTTGAATATTTCAAAAACAGTAAAACCTCCTGTACACGTTTGTTGTGAGCTCAAAGACGGAAACTGAGAAGGTATAAAGTGGTGGAAAAGGGGAATCTACTGAAATCTGGAAGCAGAAAATTTTCCAGGACTTTTCCTGGATTTTTTTTTGCATTTCATTGGTGTTTTACAGCGAGAATTCACTAGGTTCGCCCCATAATGCAGCACCTACGTTTTATTTCCGGGTGTTTATATTTTATTTTCGCAGATTTTCCGCGGGGGAGGCTCCCATTTTACATGGGAAAACATTAAGTTTTAAAGGTTATTGATTTCTCTTAAGAACACAAAAATTTCCACAGGGCGAGGAATGTAGAGAGGAGTTCGGGATTCAATGATAACACGGAAAAGTTTTTTTTTAATCGAAAGATATTGAGATATTTGGTAGTATCCACAGTATGAGGCAGTTTAAAAACATCGGTGAAGGAGCTTATGCGACACTGTACTCCAAGACATGGAGGGATATCAGTCAAAAATGTTCTGGAAGTTGTTAAGATGATCGTAGTGCCGTCAAACTACCCAGAGATTATGTCGTTTAAAGAATAAGTGGAGATGATCCAGGAGAACATCATATCCTCGAGGATGAGGATTCTGTATCTAAGTTCCATATCGTTTTCCATAAGAATGGGGCTCTCTTGACCGCTTGCGCAGATGACGGATCAAGAAGTGGCTTGAGAACAAGGTTCCTCGCATTATGTTCATGAAGAGCTTAGAGGTAGAGGTGGTGTTGACTAAGGCTGTTTTTCAGATGGCGAATGTGATTCTGGATCTGGGGACCTCTGGACAAGTTTCCACCAGATGCTTTTCCAACTAGGAAAAGCATGTGACTCATTACAGGGCACTGTAGCCTGAGGGTGCACATGAACATGGTAGGAATGTACCATGAGAAGCCGTTTCTAGGTTATGAAGAAAAGAAGAGGAACTGCAGGCCACCATTGTGAAGCTCTTGCCAGTATGAGGCCAAGGGTGTTTGGTTTCCAGGATCCTGAACGTCCAGTAGAATAAGCTAGTCAATGGATAAAACTCATTGAAGGCAATCTACTGAGGAGTTGCCCAACGAGTTGCACAACAAGTATTTATCGCGGCGTCAGGATCTACTAAACCGCTTAACCTCTTAAATCGTATTTAATCTCATGTTAATCTTATAAAGAAAAAATCTATTTGATCATATAATTATTTAAACATATGTTTATTAACCGAGAGACTTCATTAGGTCCACCACAGAATGCAGCACCTACGTTTTATTTGGTAGTGCTTAAATTTTGTTTTCGCACATTTTCCGCGGGGGAGACTCCCGTTTTACATTGAAAAGCATTAACTATTAAAGGTTATTGATTTCTCTTAAGAACACAAAACTTTAATAAAACGGTGAACAAGACTTTTATCGACAAAAGAAGACGATCCCCGAGGAAATTCTTTTGTCCTAAAATTTAATCAAGTTCCATCTAGAATATTAAAAATATTGTTTTGTTTGTCTTCCCTTTGATTTTTCACTATAATAATTTTATAAACGCTCGCATCATTACATGATTATTTTGCTGTAAAATTGTGACGTCAATTATTTAAATGTAATCGCAGCACGCAGCTGTCTCGCCGACGTGATGGAAACAAATTTCCAACATTGTTTATCTTACAATTTTCTGAAAACATACAATCAGCCTTAAAGTATGTACATATTCGCATTTTAAGTTCTTCAATTCCGTTGATAATACGAAAACGAACCACCGTCAAATTCAGTTTTACGTTACAAGTTTTACGTCACACAGTTTTACGTCACACATACTTCTTATGGCGGGGTATGGGTGTATGTTTTGCACGGGAAAAAAATTCAGTTTTCCGTCACGCATCACGGTCTTATATATATATTTGTTTTAAAATGTATTTTTGAAGTGAAAACTTGTATGTTCACGTCATTATATTACTTACCCAGTTCAACTTAATTATTTAGTTTTGTGTGTCAAGTGTTAACTGTGTAACAGTGACATTATTTTAAACGCCATTATACTACTTACCCAGTCCAACTTTATTTAGTATTTAGTTTTATGACAAGTGTTAACTGTGTAACAGTGACGTTTTATACGTTATTATATATTGGTAGGTGTGAATAATAATTATTAAATGCCATTATACTACTTACCCAGTGCAACTGAATTATTTAGTATTCAGTTTTGTGATATGTGTTAACTGTAGGCTACAATAGTGAGGTTTTAATAATATTTTATACGTCTTAATATAATATTTTAAATTTGAAAGTTTATGTGTGTGTTTTTGTTTGTTATTAAATCATTCATTAACTACTGGACCGATTGAGATGAAATTTAAAATGAACATGATTTAGGTACCTGAGATGGACATAGATGTATTCCCGTTTTAAAATCTGAATCCTTGTTATTATTTATTATAAAATTATTGTTTATAAGCTTACATTTGCAATTATTTTAATTGAAACAATCTTATAATTCCAAAACAACCTGCATTTCCAAATTAAAATATTGCAATTTCCTTTGAAGTTGGCATTTACAATGACAATTAATAAGTCACAGGGTCAGGAATACATTTGGGACTCCATGCTTCTCCCGTGGTCAGTTATAGCCTATTCTACTTGTGAGTAGCAAAAATATATGTTTTGGCAAAAAACCATAACATCATATAATACTGTATTTAGAAATATATTAAACTGAAATGAACGTAATCTTGATTTTGAAAATCGACTATAAATTTTATTTTGTGGTGTAAAATATATAGCCATAACCCGTGATAAGAAGCAGTCACTTCTGTCGGCAGTCATGCGACTGCTACCTTTTTTTAAGTTTTCTTTGTAGCTCAGTCGGTTGGATAGCGGGCAGTTCTCTAAAACTCGGACCTCTTAGCAGGTTTGAATCCAGTTATTATCGCTGGCTTGCTATCTTCATCAGTATAACTGGCATAAAATAAAGGCTAAAAAGTACTTTTTATAAATACAATTCTATTGCAACGACTATTTTAGCATGACCTAGATCCGGGACCAATAAATTCACATTAATTCTAATTTCTATAACATGTTTTAATAGATCATTAATTAAAAATGTATTTAAATCTAAATATCTATATTATTAAAAGGATATATAATGTGTGTGTGTGTGTGTGTGTGTGTGTGTGTGTGTGTGTGTGTGTGTGTGTGTGTGTGTGTGTGTGTGTGTGTGTGTGTGTGTGTGTGTGTGTGTGTGTGTGTGTGTGTGTGTGTGTGTGTGTGTGTGTGTGTGTGTGTGTGTGTGTGTGTGTGTGTGTGTGTGTGTGTGTGTGTGTGTGTGTGTGTGTGTGTGTGTGTGTGTGTGTGTGTGTGTGTGTGTGTGTGTGTGTGTGTGTGTGTGTGTGTGTGTGTGTGTGTGTGTGTGTGTGTGTGTGTGTGTGTGTGTGTGTGTGTGTGTGTGTGTGTGTGTGTGTGTGTGTGTGTGTGTGTGTGTGTGTGTGTGTGTGTGTGTGTGTGTGTGTGTGTGTGTGTGTGTGTGTGTGTGTGTGTGTGTGTGTGTGTGTGTGTGTGTGTGTGTGTGTGTGTGTGTGTGTGTGTGTGTGTGTGTGTGTGTGTGTGTGTGTGTGTGTGTGTGTGTGTGTGTGTGTGTGTGTGTGTGTGTGTGTGTGTGTGTGTGTGTGTGTGTGTGTGTGTGTGTGTGTGTGTGTGTGTGTGTGTGTGTGTGTGTGTGTGTGTGTGTGTGTGTGTGTGTGTGTGTGTGTGTGTGTGTGTGTGTGTGTGTGTGTGTGTGTGTGTGTGTGTGTGTGTGTGTGTGTGTGTGTGTGTGTGTGTGTGTGTGTGTGTGTGTGTGTGTGTGTGTGTGTGTGTGTGTGTGTGTGTGTGTGTGTGTGTGTGTGTGTGTGTGTGTGTGTGTGTGTGTGTGTGTGTGTGTGTGTGTGTGTGTGTGTGTGTGTGTGTGTGTGTGTGTGTGTGTGTGTGTGTGTGTGTGTGTGTGTGTGTGTGTGTGTGTGTGTGTGTGTGTGTGTGTGTGTGTGTGTGTGTGTGTGTGTGTGTGTGTGTGTGTGTGTGTGTGTGTGTGTGTGTGTGTGTGTGTGTGTGTGTGTGTGTGTGTGTGTGTGTGTGTGTGTGTGTGTGTGTGTGTGTGTGTGTGTGTGTGTGTGTGTGTGTGTGTGTGTGTGTGTGTGTGTGTGTGTGTGTGTGTGTGTGTGTGTGTGTGTGTGTGTGTGTGTGTGTGTGTGTGTGTGTGTGTGTGTGTGTGTGTGTGTGTGTATGTAATTTCCTACTTATTTGACGCACAACAACCTATTGAAATTCAATTCCAAAACTCCCGAAAATAGAACCATTGTAACGTGTTGCAGATTTGTTTAAATATTTTTACGTTAAGACATTCACGGTGAAAACGTATCCATTTCACAGGCAACGCAGTGCGGGTACTGCTAGTATGTAATATATTTATTAAATAAACATTTAATTTTCATTAAAAATTGTTTTTTTTTTAATTTCTGAAACAAGTTGCCGCTCGGCAAAATCCCGTTACCGTTTCAATACCTTCAAAAAATTACAGCATTTCATTAAATGTTAGATCATCGTAAACTAACATTTCAAATTTTCGATTCAGTGTAGATTTTATCTCTTTCTAGCTGAATACCCGTACTTCGCTACGATAATTTACGATATGTACCGTTTATGATAATGAGAAATGTTGAGGTTATGTTGAATCGAACAAACAATACTGAATTGAATGACCTATGAATAACACAAATCGATCGATAACATAATAATTCAGGCGGACCTGACAGAGCACTGTAAGCTTCTGCCGGCTTGCCTATATAATTTTTATTCTTTTAGGGGATGAACACGGAAAAATGCTAAAATATGTGTTTCAATATTTGTTTTTTTAGAATATTTATCTTAGTTTTGGGAAAATCCGATCAAAGGTATTTTTTTCCAATTCAAACGTTTATACCCCTTTTTCAATTTTGTTTTTTTAGGAAATGAATCAGGAAAAATGCTGAATTATGTGTTTAGTACTTTGTGTTTTAGAATTTTTTTGTTTAATTTTAAGAGAATCGGTTAAAATTACTTTTTCCAATGCAAACAGTTTTACCTCTTTTTTACATTTTTATTCTTTTAACGTTTTACCAAACGTGCCTTGATTATTCCATTCTTATTGATCTGAGAAATAAGTCTAATGGTGATGCCGGTTCCAAAAAATATATTTTTTCCAATGTAATATTTTATATCCACTTTTTACATTTTCTACTCCCTTTTAATCTCTTTAGGGGATTAATTTTGGAAAATGTTAATCATTACTTATGTTGTACATTTATGTACAACATTACTTATGTTGTACAGTAATTATCATAAGTTTCAAGAAGATGCGACCAAAAACAAATTTTTACAAATATGTTTTATACCCTTTTCACCCGTTTAGGGGTTTAATATTGGAAAATTGTTTCATATTGTCTCTACATGGTGGTAATAACGTACCTTAAAAATTTCGTCTCTAGCTGTTTGTTATAGTTTCGGCTGTGCGTCGATTAGTCTATCAGTCAAAACTATATATACATATATAGTCTCTCTCCCTCTCTCTCTATACATATATATATATATATATATATATATATATATATATATATATATATATAGAGAGAGAGAGAGAGAGAGAGAGAGAGAGAGAGAGAGAGAGAGAGAGAGAGAGAGAGAGAGAGAGACAGACAGACAGACAGATAAAGAGATTCCATTCTCGCTTTTCAGTATTCGAACACAGTAGCCTATCTATGGTCAAGTCGTTTGATTTTGTAATAATATTATTATAACTCACTTACTAGCACCTCTGTTTCACCTACCAGCTGATTCATGTACCCCCTCACTACTCGTTTCTTTACTCTCAATTCGATTTCACCGCACCACAAAATTTGTCGTACCGGGCGTAAATATGTGCACTTAAGAAATTTAAGTATTACATTCTTTTTACGGTACATTTTCGTATTTAATTATATAACAAGACGCATACGTGCCTTGATTATTCCATTCTTATTGGTCTGAGAAGTAAGTCTAAAGGTAATGCCGGTTCCAGTTCTAAAATATATTCAAGTGAAACAAATAAGGAGGTTCTATATGGCATATATACAACTCATAGTGACTTGTACAGCTGCCAATACCAGAATGGATGTGAAACTGGTAGCAATAAATTGTAGAATAAAAACCGCCAGACAAAATCGAAACCCGCTCACTGGGGGGTTAATAAAGCGACTGCTTCTTATAGGGTCGCCGCCGTTCCACCTAATCCTTTATATATTACGAAATGTACGCAAAGAAACAAACCACGTTAACTAAGATGGTGGAAAGAGCGTTATTAGATCCGCGATCGTGGTAAAAATCCTGACCCAAGGTTTCGTGCCAAACCTTTGGCACAATTGTTTGAAATTCGTTGAAATTCTGACTACATAATTACGGAACTTCATATATTCCATTCTTTCGAAATTTAATAAAAGTGGGTTCGACTTCAGACTTGGAGCGAGAACCACCTCGAAGATGCCAGTTAGCATTTTGTTGTAACTTCGGAATAATGTTTCAATTGTGCCGAACGGATGTACACGGGATTTCAATGTAACTTAAAAATATATACTGATATATAGTTTATATACAAAAGAAATACAAACGTTCAATTTATTCCAGACACTATATATATATATATATATATATATATATATATATATATAGTCTGCATAGTAATATATAGAACAGTGTAGTGTTATATAGAGTCTGTCTTGTAACACATAATGAGTCTAGTGTTATATAGAGTCTGTCTATTAACATATAAAACCGTCTAGCGTTTTATGGAATTTGTCTAGTAACATGTAGAACGATTTAGAGTTATATAGAGTCTGCCTAGTAACATATAGAACAGTCCATCGTTATACAGTCTTTCTAGTAACATAGAAACAATCTAGCGTTATATACAGTCTGTCCAGTAACTACAGAACAGTGCAACTTTATATAAAGTTTTTCTAGTAATACATAGAACATCCTGGCTTTATATAGAGTGTGTCTAGTAATATCTAGAATAGTGAAGCGTTCTAAATATTTTGCCAAAATTATTCAAACTAAACACAAACGTCAATTCCTGTAATAGCTTCAACAAATTTGTTATTTCTTAATCGTGTGATACGTACTTCTCCAAATTGTGTCAATCACAAATTTTTACGAAACATATAGCTTTTTTACCTTTTTTTAATTTTATTTTCCAATATAATTTCAAATTAATTTATTTATTGTATTTAAAGAAATTTATTTATGCAGCAAATATATATAATTTGATTACGACGATTACATGTAAGATAAAGAAACTATTGATACAAATACGCTTTGGAAATTCGTATCCATAACGTCAGCGAGACACCTGCGTGACGTGATTATTTCAGTTCAATAATTCGTACTTGACTTAGTCTCGTCACAAGTCAGCAAATCTGTTTAAAATGTTTACATTTATTTTTGTGCTGAACACTCAACGAAAAGATAAAATAAATTTCAGTGAATGCAATGTAAATAGGAATGCGATATTTAGAAGCAATATTTTTTGACAGCAGATCTGTCAGTATTAAAATATGCTTTGATGTATTTTCGTGCAAAAATCACCTCCATACATCTCTCGTTTTAATCTTTTCATCCAGACAATAAAGCAGGATCAAAGTAGGTCGTTAACATTGATTTATTTCCCGGGCTTTTCTTTTTATAAAGGGACTGCGTCAGGCTCAGTCAAGCGTTATCCTACTTAAGCGCGTTGATCGCTTTATTAGCGTGTTTCATACAAAGTAAATAACACAAAATCAATTACACAACACTCGCACATTCAGTTGTCTGCAGTACGAAAGGTATAAAAAGAACAAAAAAGAAAATCTGCTCAATTCCTCAAAGTCGGTTCATCAGATTCTGTTCAACTTTTGGATTACACGTAATAGTCTATACAGCTCATGTGAGTTTTATAAATAAATAACCTCATATGAATAACAAATGACCGGTCATACAATATTAAGTAGTAAAAACTAATATATGCCCAATATAATAAACTAAAATGTGAAAGTGTGGAAACAACGGGAAGTTACAAAAAAGTGAAAATTAAAAGTGACAAACATAACCTCAAAATGACTGCGCGCGAATGTGTGAAACTTGTTTTTAACAGCAAAAACGATATATTTATTGTACTTTATTAATAATGAAAGCTTATACTTTTAAAAAAAATACTTCATTAACCTAACTCCACTCGGCTGCTTTGTGTTTAATGAAATACGTGTTAATAACAATGAAAGAAATATTTTCTTAAGAATTTCAATATCTAACTCGACACGGCTGTTAGGTCTTTAACTCAGAAAACAAGAATATGAGACTTTAAAGTGCCGTGCTCTATACGAAAATCAACAACACTATATGTAAACTGACAAAAAACGGCAGACAATTTTTCAACTACGTTTTCACTACAAAAACTACGGAAATAAATGATTTATTTATAAACTGCGATAAAACGCAGTAAATTATATATATATATATATATATATATATATATATATATATATATATATATTATATATTATATATTATATATTATATATTATATATTATATATTATATATTATATATTATATATTATATATTATATATTATATATTATATATTATATATTATATATTATATATTATAAATGTATTATATGTTAAAATACAGTAAATTTATCGTACAAAGTAAACATACCAGCAAATCCATATAAAGTAAACATGCAAGTAAAATCATGCAAAGTAAACATCAGTAATGTCAGATATATGTTACAAATACAGGTTAGCAATAAGTAGCTAAAAATCGTATTTTATTATACACATAAATTTAATCTTCCTCTCCTTAATATCTTACAAGAAAATGAACACGTAATACAAGCAAAAAAATCGTAAAATGACTTTTGCAAAAGTCCTTAAACGTCAGAAATACCCAAATATTAAAACATTTTTACTTTATTATCTCAGGCACAAAATGTTGAAAATGTGTTTTAACGCTGTAAGCCGTAAGTGTAGTGTTGTAAGTGTAAGTGTGAGTTAGACTCGGGTGCCGCGAGGGACGTCTAAATCCTCTCAATAGGTGCAGCTAGTATGTAAATTGAGATTATTTATAAATTAGGATTGAGAATAATTGGAGTATCTAATCTCTTAAAGACTGCATAATCTTTCATATATTATTAAACTAAGCATTCGGTTTTGTACAAAAAAAGTAAGCACCTGTGTTACTGAACTACATATATGAGATACCTGCAGGATATAGTCAGAACACCAGGGACCTCTCACGCCTCATAGTTACCTAACTTAAGGCTTTATAATAAAATAAAACCGATTAAAGTTACGTAAGCAAAATTCCAGGAGCAGTATGACAGGCGTGGTGTGTACCAAAAACAGCTGATTACTAAAAAAACATTGCTGAAGAAATATTTAAATTATTACTGTATCTAAGAATTAAATGATCATTTTTGAATCAGTTTAGAATCGTTAAAACAATCTAGGCCAGTTCTAATACGTAAATGTTAATAAATAAATACTCTGCTTTTAGTAAACAGTAAATACTGTAGCCTAATTTAGGTATGTAGTGTTTCATTTGTAAATATTTCAATAAGGTGCAATGTTAGAATTTAATCAATAATGTTATAGGTTATAATTTTAAATACGAAAGTAGAACAAAGTAAGACCTATTGCATTCAATATCCTAATATAATGAATTATCTGCTTTATTATATGGTCATACAAGTATTAAATATAACTACAATATCTATTTTAACAGACGTTCATATTGACAAGAAATAGTAAGCCTACATGGTTTTGCAACGATACGTACAATAATCTTAAAATACAAATATTGAATTAAAGATTAGTGCATTACAGTAATGAAATACACGCCAAGTATTATTTTGATATTTTATTTACAGAATTCATGCTTTTTACATGCAATTACGGATAGTGATTTCATTTTAAAAAATCCTAACTTCGTTTTCTTTGCTTTCATGTAGCAACAAGGAAAGTTACGATTGTTACATATTTCATAGATCATAAAAAATTTTAACTATATTTTATAGTTTATAAAGAAGTGCTATAACACTGTTCAACTACTTGCTGTACACTGTTGTATATTATTATTTTCTCTTTCCCACTAACTGCGAAAGGTCATA
The DNA here is from genome assembly GCA_022606455.1 of Callitettix versicolor. NCBI lineage: Eukaryota > Metazoa > Arthropoda > Insecta > Hemiptera > Cercopidae > Callitettix > Callitettix versicolor. The sequence goes on from CM040185.1 coordinate 69,380,554, forward strand.
CCATTCCACCAGTGTTAATTAAATGACTAAGTCAATTTCTATTTATATTACAAGTTATAAGTCTTTTCATTCAAGAATGAAGATAAAAACAATCTTCTGCAAAAATTTAATAAGTTGCTTTACAATTCAACCCCCGCACAGTGCATCCCTCAAGAAAAGTTTCTAAAAGAAATCACGATAAAAATTAAATAATTACTCAGAGCTCACGTTACTTGAAGGGGATACTGTTTTTTTTCATACTTTTATCGTTATTGCTTTAAATCCAGTGGAATAAAATTAGACTAGCAACAAAATCTAATCAACTTTGTGGACATATTATAGAAATTTTCTCACAACATTAATCCTATTAAGAAAGATCCTTATCGGACAATTCTGACGACAAAAATTGTAAAATCGGTTCACCATCAAGTTTTTCTGAAACATTTTCGTTAAAAAAATCCATAATAAAAGATATTACCATAAACGAGATCTTAACCCTTCGCTGGGCGCGCCTAGGTGAATCACATAACCGGGCGTGCCGCGGCAATTTGGCCGCAATGCCTAATTCCACTTTTGTACCTACGTAAACTTTAAGTGGACACATTGCATTATTTTTTATTATACTTTGTGTATAATTTATTTATTTTAATTTTCAGTTTTTTAATAATAATATTTATTTCAAAAGGATTTAATATTTGAAACATAGACAATAATGAATACAAACACTTATCTGAAAAAAGATTTCATTTTATACAAGAAACATGACAAATATTACGGAATTCTTAGTGGTAACACTCATAAAAAAATTTATAAACAAAAATTTTAAAATTAATATTTACAAATTTAATCTGAATCAACGTCCATTGTTTCAGCTTCGTGCAAAACAGTTTGTGCAATCATCTGGCTGTGATTCTTAAAACATTCTTATTACATTCTTTGCAGACAGTTTTGGTTCTGTTATTTTTGTGTGGTCCGCAAATATGACAAATAGGTCTACGTGTTGGTACTTGAGCCTGTTGATTTTCCAATAACTTATATTTTCCCAAAAAAAAAAAACTTGAAGATCTTTTGGAAGAGTTTGGATTGTCGTTCTGCTTTCAAGTGTCCACTCATGAAACTGAGTGCCAATTTTTTCAAAAAGTTTCGTCTTCGCTCACTGTAATCCAACTGGTTGAATTTGTAAATTATATTTTCTTTTATTCTGGCAATGTCTAAATGCCGATAAAAAAGGGCCATTGTCCAACGTCTCGTGCTTCGGGATGTCGAGTAACTGGCACACATTTGATCGACAGTATCAACGCCACATTTTATAGCGTTATAATCCAAATTTACAATAGGATAGAAACACAGTAAAAAAATACTAAACTAAAACACTAAACACAAAACAAAAAAAGAAGGGTAAATTGACTATGTACGCACAGATATAGTGAGAAAAACACTACGAAAGCAGTTAAACGATTGGGCGCGCTGCGGCAACTTGGCCTCAGACGTAACTATCTCGCATTCATGCTTATTTCCAAACGGACTGAAGATAAAGTGGTATTATTTTTATACAGTTTGTGTCCCTCAAGGTGGTCCTGACAAATACTCAATGCCCTGAAAACATTTCTCCATCGATACCTACAGTAAGATGCGAAAGTAAAAGATTGCGACCAATTTGCCGTTAGCGCCCCTCCTTAAGGGTTAATGTTCAAAAGAACACCATGAATCGAAAAAAACAACCCCTTATCAGTCAGGCTTCTTTTGCGCGCTTTTCTTTTCGAAATATTTCCGAAAGTTTATTTTTTCGACTAGAAGTTACTATGATGTTGGTTATACACTAAAATCAATCTGTGAAAGTTGAAATAAACACTTTTAATTGGTAAAATTGAAAAACGAACCCTGACCGCTGTCCGTTTTACACTGGCACTGCAAATGTCTATTATTTAAAACTGGATACACTAATTTCACTTATGAATGTTAAAATTACAAGCCCAAAAGTCCGATGAATGAATGTTAAGTAATATCCGATATAACAATTTTATACAAAATGGTGCAGCATAAATATGATTTAATTTAAAGTAAAACTACAGTATACTTACTCATTTGTATAGTACTACTAATGATAACTGTATCACACTTACATTTATTTAAAAGAAAATCGAGTGATCCTCACCTGTAACAAAAAATAATAACATTTCTGTTAACGTTCGCATTTTTACAATTTTATTTAATAACTAAAACTAAAATCTATGTTTTAAGGGAATTAAAATTCATTTTTAACGAGTGTCGAGTGTTCACTAATCAATGTATTATAAACGTGCCGCTTTAACTCTGCCAACCATTCCCGCAGTCCAAAAGAGTTTATATGGTACAGTATCCTATTATTCCCCATCCATGAAGAAGGTTACGGTTTGTAACTGCAGGAACTGGTTTCGGGTATAGCTGCTAAAAGAGCACATTGCACCAATGAATTTCTTACGGGAAGTCGGTGAATCATCTGACAATCGAGTGCCGAAGCACAATTTTTTAAGCTAATATACCTAAACTGTTGATTAGAATTTAAAGCCTTGTATATACATAGATATAAGTAGAACACAGCTGATCGGCAACATTCCAATGCATCACTTTTAAAACAAAATTAACATTGACTTAGGCTAACCCTCAATTGAAACATGTTTGTAACGCGAATTACCAACAAGAAATAAAGGACAGTTTAGTTAGAAACTAAAAATTAAATAATCAAAATAGTTCACATTTAAATTCATAAATTACCACGTGTTTAAATATCAGTCAAACTAAAGAAATACAAATAACAATTAGATTAGTATTATATACTTATAACAGTTAAAATTATGACTCCCGTAGTAGGCCTAGATTTAAGTCAAGCAAAGAGAAAAATATAATGTGACAAGAAGTGTTAGATAGGGAATGTAAAAAAAATGAACTTCAACCAATCAGCGACGAAAGAGACCAGGTGTCACCAATTAGAGTGTAAAACTTACCTCACGATAGCAAAACAAATTTTTAATTATTAACGAACGAGAAGGATATTTTTGGAAAGTGAAATGATTCTGTAACTTCTGAAATTCAATTCTGATAGTTAACGAAAAATATTACCAAACATTGTAAGTGTTTATTAAAGTAAAAACTAATTATATATGATGAATTTAAATATAAAAAAGTCTAGAATTATATCGAATTCAAAGACTAGAAGATAATATCCTTAAAAAACTGAAATTTTTAAAAAGACTTATTCTTTAGAGAAACACTTAAAATTAACTTTATATATCTATCTTTTCATTTTTTTAAAAATATAACTATTACTATGCCAGTACGATCATTTTTTTTTTTTTTTTTTTTTTTTTTTTTCGGCGAAAAACCGTTCGGGTTATCATCGCCGTAACGAAAAATGAAAGTACATAAAACAAAATTTAAACAAAATTTTACGTAAGAATAAAACAACAACAAACTATAACATTAAAATAAATTAAAAATTTAGATAACAGGTATAGATTATATTACACTTAAGAACTAAATAACAATAAATAATCAATAAAATTTAATAACATTTCTTAAAACTATGCATAAACATAACAGAAATAAAGCTTTTAGATAAAATAAATAAATAAATAACACAAGAAATAACAACTATATAAATTAAATTTTATTTAAAACATTCAGACGATGAAGGAAGTCTAGAACCCGGTCAACGGCCGAGGCACTATCTCCCAACATCGTCCGCAAACAGTTGCTCAGACCACACATAAAACGCACATTTTGGAAACCATCACAATCGAGCAATATATGTCTTATTGTGATGGTTTCCCTACAGAACTCGCATTTAGGTGGGTCCCGCGTTCCATCAGAAATCCATGCGTTAACATGGAGTGACCGATGCGAAGGCGGGTGATCACCACCTCTTCTCTACGACTTGCACGTATTGACGACCCCAAGGACGAACTGTACTTTTAATTCCCTCAATTTGTTACAGCTTGTAGCTGCCCATTCATTTTCCCACTGTAGAAGAATTAAATGTTTTACGTGACAAAGAAAGTCAGACACTATTACACGTTCAGTGCATGGCAGCATAAAAGTTGCTTCCTTTGCCGCATTATCCGCTACAGTGTTTCCTAATATTCCACAGTGACCAGGAATCCAGATAAATGATACTCTTGCACCTCGTAGTTCAAGTCTATGGACAGAGCACAGAATATCTTGAACCAGAGGGTTTACCGAATACATATCCCGGATTGCCTGGAGGGCACTTTTGAATCAGAACAAACTACGAAATGCAAACTATCGAATTCAATAGTGTTCAGAGCCTTTAAGATGGCAAAGAGTTCGGCTGTAAAGACACTACAAGTTGAGGGTAATCCATACTTATACGTTTCGTCCAGTGAGTAAAATGCGCACCCAACATTGTTATTCATCTTAGAGCCATCTGTGAAAATAAATTTAGCAGATGGATATGAACTAGTCAGTCGAAAAACTCACGTTGATACACAATGTTAGGAGTGTTGTCTTTCTGGTATGCACACAAGGAGAAATCAAAGGTCGGCATATTGATTTTCCACGGAGGGGACAAGACAAAAGGACCTTTCAAACATTGGGGTAGTTCAATACGTAAGTCATCAAAAATACGGGAAGTTCTAATACCAAGAGGAGCAGTAGCATTCGGTCGAGTTTCATACTGTCGCACCAATTGATTTTTGAAAACTGTATTAAAAGCGGGGTGCCATGGTTTAGATGATAAATTGCTTAAATAAGTTAACTGTAGTTTCTGTCTCCGTCGAGAGAGTGAAGGTTCCCAGCATCGGCGAGAATACTCACGACGGGACTTGAACGGAAAGCACCAGAAACAAGGCGGATTGCAGAGTTATGGACGGGATCTAGTTGCTTTAAAATCGATGGTCTAGCAGATGAATAAACAATGCTGCCATAATCAATTCGCGAACGAATTACGGCACGATAAAACATCAGCATACAGGTCCTATCAGCACCCCATCGAGACCCACTAAGAACCCTCAACATATCCAGGATTTTATTACATCTTAATTTTAAATCACGCACGTGAGGGCTCCACGAGAGCCTTTCGTCGAGTATTAGACCCAAGAATCGAACGGATGGAGAAGTCCGAAGCTGTATACCATCAAGATATAACGACGGAGCCTGGATCTGTCGACGGCGACTGAAAGCAATACACTGAGTTTTAGCAGCGGAGAATTTAAAGCCAGTAGTTCTCGTCCAGTTCTGCAACCTATTTATTACCAGCTGAAGGGATCTTTCAGCTGTTGCCATGTTTCTGGTGCTTACGTAAATAGCAAAATCGTCTACAAAGAGAGAACATCTGACAGGGGACCGTACGTTAGACGTTATGCTATTGATTGCAATAGCAAACAGAGTAACACTAAGTACACTCCCTGTGGAACACCATTCTCTAAGTAGAAGCGATCTGATAGCGTATTACCAAGACGCACCCTAAAATACCTATTACTAAGGAAGTTTTGGATAAAATACAGAATCCTGCCTTGTATACCCCATGATTTTAAAGTGTTCAAAATTCCCTTCTCCAAGCCATGTCGTATGCCTTCTCTAGGTCGAAAAAAAACAGCTACTAGTGTTTGACGCAAGAGAAACGCATTTTGTATTGCAGCTTCCAAAGACACTAATTGATCCACAGAACATCGTCCTTGCCTAAAGCCGCACTGGTCTTTGCAAAGTAAATTGTTGGTTTCCAAATACCAAACAAGGCGACGATTTACCATTTTTTCTACCAGCTTGCAAAGAACGCTGGTAAGAGAAATCGGACGATAGCTACTTGCATCAGTTTTATCTTTACCTGGCTTAAGAATAGGAATTACTATTGCTTCCAACCAAGCGTCAGGGAAAGTATGTTCATCGAATATACGATTGTATATCTCGAGGAGGGCAAGCCTACCTGACGCTGGAAGGTTTTTGATCATGGAATATACGAGGTTGTCAGGACCGGGAGCTGTGTCCTTCGTTGAAGACAGTGCAGATTCCAGCTCATGCAGAGTAAACAGCCTATTAAGAGGAGAGTCGTCAGAAATACCGATGGTGAACGGCAATGGTTCCACTGCACTTTTGTATTTACGAAAGGCAGCGTTATACGCCGTAGAACAGGAATAGCTAGCAAAAGATGATCCTAATAAATTTACAATATCGGAACACTGAGAAACTAACTCTCCATTCGGCCGTTTAAGACCCATCAACTCCGTGGATGGTACACGGCCAGATATAGAGCGCAGTTTCTTCCAGACGACAGATGTTGGCGTTGTTCTGCATATTGTTCCGATATATTGCGACCAAGATTCCTTTCTACTTTGTCTAAAAATTCTTCGAGCTTTAGCTCTAAGAATTTTGTACCGCTCAAGATTTTCATCTGTCGGGCTTTTGTTGAATCTCCGTAGTGCTTTTCGGCGTAGACGCAAAGCCTCCTTACAGTCCTCATTCCACCAAGGAACAGATGGACGTGGTGGGTATGCGGATGATTTAGGGATAACATCCTCGGCTACATTTAAAATCGTATTGGTGAATTTCTTAACCACTGTGTTAATGCAGTTCATTTCAATGTCTGGTGATACAAATCTTTTGCAAATTCTTCCCAATTTGCCTTTTTAAGGATCCAACGCGGCAGGCGTCGTTGCACATGAGCGAAAGTACAAAATGAAATATTAATGGGAGTATGATCACTGCCATACAGATCTGGTAACACCGACCATTCAAACTTTGTTGCCAAAACTGGACTACAAAATGTCAAATCGACAACTGTCCATCCGCCAGTAGATGCTGATAAATGAGTTGGAGAACCGTCATTTAGAAGGCACAAATCTAAGTTTGACCGTAGTCCTTCAATTCGTATTCCCCTTGAGTTACAGGATAAGGAACCCCATGAAGTATGGTGAGCGTTAAAATCACCTGTCAATAAAATCGGTTGTGGCAACTGAGATATTAAATCATATACTTCATGATGTTGGAAATTGTAACTAGGCGGCAAGTAAAGGCAACAGACGGTAACTTTGAATGGAACGGTAATCTGAACGGCAACAGCTTGTAAAGGAGTTATTATATTGACAGACATGGACTGGACAGAGTTGTGAACCAATATGGCTACGCCACCTCTGGCTCTTTCCTCAGTGACGAAATCTGTTCTGAAAATAGAATAACCCCTAAAATTGAAGGTGTGGGATTCATGCAAGTGCGTCTCTTGGAGGCACATTATTAGAGGAGATGAATCTCGCACAAGAACTTTGAGATCTTCCATGTGGCTTCTTATCCCATTAATATTCCACTGTATCACATTGCTATTAATTGGAAATGCAGACATTGAAATAAAATAAATTAATATAGCAGCGGGTTCTGTTCGTTTTTATCATTTACTACTTTTGATTTATCAGAGTCTACCGACATCGAATCACTACTGTGATCAACAGACACAGAGTCACAACTGTGACTAATGTCAGACTCTGATGATTTTTTGGTTTTGTTTGCAGGAGGTTTGGTAGTGGAACCTCCTTTAGAAGTTTTTTCCGTTTTCTTTACAGGTTTGTTTACTGTGGCAGAATTTTTATTTTTAGGTCCAACTGTCGGTGGACAAGTGTTTGATTTTTTTTTTAAGAAATACTCTAGACCCGGAGTGGTTTTCTTATCAACGGGCGACGGGAGGTTTCTTAGTACTTGCGACGTTGTCATTAGAGGCTTCGTCACTGGAGATTTAGACTCTTTACATGAACTAGACCCAGAAGTAACTTTAGTAGGAGAAATCAATGAAGGACCTTTCTTAGCAACAGGAACCGAAATAGGTGTGACATTGGAGGATAACAGACTTAACAATTGAGCTACTTGATCCGTCAAAACTTTGACAGTTTTGGTTAGCTCATCACAATTCATACAAGATGATATTTTTGGATTAGATGTGACAGCTGCAAAAGATTTTCCATTGAGAACAGACATAGAGCTTTTGTGAACTCTCTTGGCTTCAGAGAAAGAAATCTTATCTTTGGCCATTATCGATAAAATTGACTTTTCTTCTTGAAACTTGGGGCAGTTTGGAGATCGGGCAGGATGCTCACCTCCACAGTTCACACAATGTGGGCTAGCCTGACAACCTTCACCACTATGACCCGCAGTACCGCAATTGCCGCAAACCTCGGGCTTCGAACACGAGGAACTCATATGGCCGAAACCTTGACATCTAAAACAACGCCTTGGGTTCGGAACATAAGGTCTGACCGACAGCCTTTGGTATCCGGCATAGATATACTCGGGTACAGTGGGTTTTCCAAATGTAAGAATTAAGGAGGCTGTGGGAATTTTTGTCCCTTATCTACTCGCATTATTCGATTTACATCGATTACTCCTTCCGAAGCCAATTCTGTCTTTATTTCTTGGGTATCAACGTAAACAAGATCTCTGCATGTTATGACACCCTTGCAAAATTCAAGGTTCTGTGGGGTTCCACAGATACCCTGACATTCTCAAAGAATGATGTCATTTTAAGCAGCGACTGTGTCTGTTTGTCGCTGTGGGTTTGAACTAGTAAGGTCCCGTTTTGTAGTTTCTTGATTGAAACTACGGGACCCGCTTTTCCAACGATTGCCTTATTGATTATAAAAGGAGAGACTTTTCCAAGATCAGCTCCTTCGGAAGAATTTTTAAAACGAGATATCTAATAGAAGGTAACATAGCGCTACCTCCTTCTTCTACTTTCGGATTACTGGGTAAATCTCCAACATCCTCACTACAAACAGACTCGTTTGACACGGTCACACGATGCCTCTTTAGACTCAGTTTGGCGTTTTGTTTTTGGTATCCATAGTGTTATTTACCGAGCGATTCATGAATGCAGATTTTTCGAACAACTGGCACAGGGTGCACCCAAACGACCACCAGCAGCCCAGGATACTCGAACTAAAGCGAGAACCCCCAATAAAAAAAAAAGGAGAAAAAGGAAAAAAAAAAAAAATTTTGAAAATGAAGAAAAAATGGGGACTTCCAGATATCCTGGAGCCGAAACACATGTCTGTCAGCACTCCAGAATATTTTAGGAATGGGTTCCGGTACAACGTTACGGTTCCCCAAACCCAAGTACTACTGGCAGCCGCCCTCTATGAACTCACAGAATGCACCACTTGTTTCGATAGACTCAGTTATGGGCTCCGACACCCATAACTCAACATTCATGTGCTTGCCAGACGCCTATAGGCTGCTCGGTCCCAGAACTTATCCCATCAGAGGTCCTCGGCAGTGCTAGGCACACATCAGGTTCCACCTACTTGGCCCCGCCAAAGGAAACCAAGCAGCATCGCCACTCCCAGACGTAACGGAACAAGTACAGCAAATCCCTAAATGTATGTGTGTTTGTAAGGTGTTTAAATCGTAAGTGTAGTGCTGTAAGTGTTAAGTGTGTGTTAGACTCGGGTGCCGCGAGGTTCGTCTAGGTCCTCTCACTAGATGCAGCTAGTCTGCACCCCCCTGCGGGTCTGTAAGTGTTTGTGTGAGAGAGTGTGTTTGTGGGTGTTGTGTGTTGTGTGTATGTGGAGTAAATGAGTGAGAGTAGAATGAGCTAGAGGTATGGTGGGGTCGCTAAGCCCATCAGCTGCTCACGTCAGCTGCCTCCGCCGGCCAGTACGATCATACCAACCTGAGATAAGAGATGTATATACATTATGTAATCAAATTACTGAAGACTTTAAAGGTTACAAATCCTGTATTCAAGACACATTTTTTAATTACAGCCCGAAAAAAGCAGGGACAATCAGCTAGATTCATAAAATTTTGTGAAAGCTAGGATTCCCTTTTAATTTTCAATTTACGTATAAATATTTTTTTTAATTAGGCAGAGCGGGACTGGCCGACAAATGACTACTTTCGGCATTGTTGACTGTATACTTTTTTATTATTATGATTTAATTATTTTTATAAAAATTTAGATGCATGCAGGACAACTCTTAAAAATTATGTTCATAATAAATATCGCGTAGGTACACAACTTAATAATTAACTAAAACTGTCACAAACTATGAATTTGAGTATCTTAAGCTATATAAGGGACTTTAATAATTAATATCAGTTTATAACCCTACTTTTAACAGTTATACATGACAGTTATACTGTCTAAGTATAATAATAAAAATATTATTTGTGATTTTGGCATTCAAAAATTGGTATAGGTCATATACCTTACATAATTTAACTAAATAAATTTATAAAATACACATTTTTATAATTAACAAGAACAATAAAAATAACCTCAATTGAAATGATATTAAAGCTATTGTGCGAAATAAGGTGTTTAGAAGTAGTTTCTTCCAGTCTACTAGATATGACTACAAGAACAACAATATACGCTATGAGGTATGTATTATAGATTCAAGCGTGACGTAAATGTTTATACCCATCTTTTTGCCAACCGCGACCATACAAATTTTACTTCAAAAATAAATTTTATTAATCACTAAACAAAAATTAGAACGTTTCGTGACGGCAAACTGTATTTTCCCCCGTGCAAAACATACAACCATACCCCGCGATAAGAAGTAGTCACTGCAACACTTCAATTAGAGCGTTCCGTGACGATAAACTGTATTTTCCCCCGTGCAAAACATACACCCATACCGCGCGATAAGAATTAGTCACTACAACACTTCAATTAGAGCGTTCCGTGACGACAAACTGTATTTTCCCCCGTGCAAAACATACACCCATACCGCGCGATAAGAATTAGTCACTGCAACACTTCAATTAGAGCGTTCCGTGACGACAAACTGTATTTTCCCCCGTGCAAAACATACACCCATACCGCGCGATAAGAATTAGTCACTGCAACACTTCAATTAGAGCGTTCCGTGACGACAAACTGTATTTTCCCCCGTGCAAAACATACACCCATACCGCGCGATAAGAAGTAGTCACTGCAACACTTCAATTAGAGCGTTCCGTGACGACAAACTGTATTTTCCCCCGTGTAAAACATACAACCATACCCCGCGATAAGAATTAGTCACTGCAACACTTCAATTAGAGCGTTCCGTGACGACAAACTGTATTTTCCCCGTAAAACATACACCCATACCGCGCGATAAGAAGTAGTCACTGCAACACTTCATTAGAGCGTTCCGTGACGACAAACTGTATTTTCCCCCGTGTAAAACATACAACCATACCCCGCGATAAGAATTAGTCACTGCAACACTTCAATTAGAGCGTTCCGTGACGACAAACTGTATTTTCCCCCGTACAAAACATACAACCATACCCCGCGATAAGAAGTAGTCACTGCAACACTTCAATTAGAGCGTTCCGTGACGACAAACTGTATTTTCCCCCGTGCAGAACATACACCCATACCCCGCGATAGGAAGTAGTCACTGCAACACTTCAATTAGAGCGTTCCGTGACGACAAACTGTATTTTCCCCCGTGCAAAACATACACCCATACCGCGCGATAAGAAGTAGTCACTGCAACACTTCAATTAGAGCGTTCCGTGACGACAAACTGTATTTTCCCCCGTGCAAAACATACACCCATACCCCGCGATAGGAAGTAGTCACTGCAACACTTCAATTAGAGCGTTCCGTGACGACAAACTGTATTTCCCCCCCGTGCAAAACATACACCCATACCGCGCGATAAGAATTAGTCACTTCAAAAATACATCTCATTGCGCTATCTGTATGACAATAATTTAGAAGCATTTTCTAAATGGCACTTCCTTTATACAAGCTACCCTCTCTGCTTAGGATATTAACGTTCCTATCTATCCTCTCCAGGAACATCGTACTCCTATAGGGGTTGTGTGTGTCTTCTGCTTCCAGGTTTAATTAGAAGCCCATATTTCTTACGCTAACGTTCTTCTACATTTGAGATTTTGCGCTCACGATGGACGTTTGCACATCAACAACGAGTTACTGAATTAAAACAAGTAAATGTCACATATCTTCCGTTGCAGGTTGAGTAGCTTCACATGGTGTATCTATGCTTTGCTGAAATTTACTGCTTCCTGGTTCTCCCCCACTGTGCAATTTTTTCTCTACGGGTTCACTTTTGCCAGTTTCCCAGGATTTTGGGGGCTTCAAATATTTGTTTCTAGCCATAAAGTTGGTAGGGAAACTATCTGTCTGCAACCTGGTATCTAGAGTCCGTACACTTCGGGATACGTTGTTTCACCTCGGCTTGTGATAAAGGCATCCCAAACCGAGAACAGATAGAAGCACATCTAGAGACGTCGCAAGTCTCATATTAAAGAATGTATAATTAAAATATCCTGTGTTTCCGCACGTGGACCTTGCGCGAGTGAGTCCTGCTATACCACTACACTACGGAAACTACGAAAACGTTTGACCGATATAAATATATGAAATGAATCGTTAATTTAATTTTGATAAATATGTAACAGTAAAAGATCAGTTGTTTTACATTGATTCGTAATGATCAGCTGATTTCATTGAACAGCTGACAGACTACAATAAGTTTCATGTTATATTATTAAAAACTAGCTGTTTTAGTTTGTCGTGTTTTCGAATAAAATTATCGGAATTAAAATAAAAATGACGAGAAAACATGATACATGATTATAATGTTGGTTCATTAACAATTGGTTTTTTTTTTTACATGAGAACAATGAATTTCTTTGTTATCCTTCATCCATTACAAATTCTGTTTTGTGAAAACTCATAAACGATTTTTTAATTAAAAAAGTCGCTATCAATATATTTTTCAAATAATTTTAATCGTTGTTGAGATCTGATTGCAAAGAGAACAGAAATTTGTACTTGATCTGGCGCTAAATTAAATACTGCCAACGTGATGTATGTGTGCGGATCGTGTAACTCGATGGCCGTGAAAACAATAAAGTGCCCAGCTTAAAAGGTAAGCTGATTGTTGCTGATTGGTTTTATCAAAGGAAAATAATTTCAATTTAATAACCAATCAAAATCTTCCCAGAAACCTTAGAGGCTTTACCGTGAAAGTGATTCGAGGATATTATATTACATGGCTAGTCATAGAGTACATATATGCGATTGACAGTCGTATAGATCATTAAAATAATTTGTACGTCGGGTATCCTGCGTTTCTGAACATCGAGGATCGAGACACAGTTACTGCCGGATTCTGTTTCTAGAAGGAAAATTGTTCAGACCTTTTGCCAAAAGCGTATCCTACATTTTCGAAACAGTTCTCGGCCAAAGTATCGATCTTCAGAAATACAGCGCTGATTCGTTACTTTTAACAAACACTGTATTTCTGCAATTCGACATCCACCTTGGAGCGACAACCACTTCGAAAATGCCGATTTTTGCGAAATGTAGAAACAATTTATTTTTAGAAACAATTGCGTTGAACCAATGCATACCATCTGGTGTAGTTTCAAAGTACTTCACATTTTTCTGTCCGTAGATAAATAAGTATTAAAATGTATACATATTTATATTACGTATTCAAGGTTCCGATAACGAACTTGCATAAGCTATTCACAAAATCGATTGTGCGCCAAGTTTAAATCAAATTTGACATACGTTTAATAACGAAACCGATATCCCGATACTAGTAAAGTATTGATACTTTTTCCCATAACCAGTATTTTTTACTCGATATTTACTAATATCAGTACTTGTAATAAAGTATCGGTAAATTATTTTGTTAAAACTTAACACTACCGCCGGCAGGATCGAACCTGAGATCTCTTACTCACATAGTACCACTAAACCATCCCGAGATGACCAAAGTATGTTCTTAACTTCGTCCAGTCATCCTACAGAACCTACAGATTTACTAGACTAATGTGGAACAAATTAGGTAAAGTTCGTATTATATTATAATTACTTAGATTTATTTCTATTTATTGCTTTTGGTATGACCAAATAGTATTTATGAAAATATTACTTTTATGCATATATTTTCATTTATTGCTTTCAGTGTACATAATACGAGCATTATTGTATATGGTATGTCATTATCATCATATATATTATTTCTCCAGTCACATGCTATCGTACAGGCATAAATGAGGTATCTTTAGAAAAAAAATTTAACCCGCTTCTGACATTGAAAAGATTTTGCGCTAAAACTTACTGTTTGTGGAAAATGTTAACAAAAATACTGTTTTAACTGTTACAGGCAAAACGACATCATGGATGCGCAGCTCGCATGCGCATGCGCGGCATCAGAAATCAGATAATATTTTTATATTTTACCAAGCTCACTTATTAATCACGAATATACAATACTATTATAAATGCATAACGTGCTTAGAACAATTTCAATATTTACTTAAAAGTCATTAAACTTATAGGTTATGTGGCCCTACTGACAGTCCCCTATCCCTGCCCGTCGTACAAACAGGGACAAGCATTTCGAATACCAAACACATGTTTTGGACACTGTTTTTACACAAATATATTTGTTATTTCTCCTTCCATCGTGCATTTATCTGTTGTTAATCGATCGCTTTTCGATTTATTTTTTAAACATATTTTCCCTTCCTTCCAACTTCCGCCCTCACCACAACGACTTTTTATTTTATTCACACAACGACGATTTTATTCAAAAGGCTGAATAAAATCTTAAAACTTTCATAGTGCGAAATTTCGCACGTGTTTAAAATTTAATTTTATGTTTTGCTGGTAATGCGAAATAAACAGATAGATAAAGCCTATTATATAAATTATCTACTAAAATTCTTTGAAGTTTGCAACACATTTCTTTCGATACTATTATTCTATACATACTAATATCGTAAAAGTCTTTTCGATTATTCTGAAATATCGATACTTTTTCCGATACCAGTGCCTAATAAAGATATCGATACCTTCTTTTGATATTTCATCCCTAAGTCATTTATATGGATTCAAATACACCTAAAACCCAAATTCCAATCCCAGACGGAGTTTTCAAATTCACGATCCCTCAAATAGTGATGTAGAGTTCAGGACCGGACCTCATTTAAAAGTCCCCTGTTTCTGGACCTTACCCAAACTCATTTTCCAATGTCAATTTGCTCAAAATAATTACTTTTTGGTCGTATTAATGCAATTTATTGCGCCAAATTGCATTGTACTGACTTGAGACGTAACAGCTGTTAGTGAAACATATGCAATAAGCGTTACAGGCACGTAGTCGTATTGCCTACACAGCGCTGTTCCCAAACGCACTGCGTTTTATACAACACAATTTACTGCTTTACTCATACATTTTTTATTACTAGCAAATTTCCATTGGGAAATACGTGAATGTGTATATGTATGTATGTATATATATATATATATATATATATATAAACGACTCCGGAAAGTGATCTAAAGGTCAAAATTTGTTCAGATAGCCGCTCCAATAGCCCATTTTCCATATGAAATTCACTGAAAATTTATTAGTTATAATTTATCACGTTTATAGTTTATTTATCACGTTCACAATGACGGCCGTTTTTAAATGTCATAACATTTTGTTTTATGGTAACTAACATGAAATTTCAACTATAGGCATTCAGTTCATTGTTCAGTAAAATTGTTAGAGTATGAGTCTATATAACATTTAGATGATATTCAACCGGGAAAAACTGTTCTCGGTTTTATATATTTCAGATATTATCTCCGTGCGTCACTGGTGGCACACAACGCCTATTTTTAAACCATTGCTATAATACGCTTAATGCGTCACTGGTGGCACACTATTATTGATTTGTACACACATAAATTTTCCAGTAAAAGATTCCATAAGTTACATGATTTCTTCTTTGATCTTTTATTGTTATAATTGTATAAATAGATGTTATTATTTTTAATGAGTTTTCATTATACCAAGATAAAGAAAAAAACAGTAGGTCAAAATCATTTATATTATTTCTCGAGTCAACATCCCTTTTTCTCAGCACAGACTATTCTCAGCCGTACAGGCATAAAAGCTTTAGAAAGATTTTTTTAACCGATTTCTGACATTGCAAAACGATTTTTCGCTATAACTTACTGCTTGTGGAATTTTTTTATATATAGGCAATTTTAACTGTCATAGGCAAAACGGCATCTTGGATGCGCATGCGTGGCATCACAAGTCGGACAATACTTTACGAAGCTAACTTATTAATCACGAATTTCAATTTCATTACTTCTTTGCTTAGAACAATTTCAATATTTACTAAAAAGTCATTAAACTTTTAGATTATGTGGCCCTACTGACAGCTGGGTCAAGCATTTCGAATACCAAACACATGTTTTGGACAAATGTGTGTTTAAAATATGTTTAACAAATATGTATTTTACACAAATATACTTGTGATTTCTCATTCCATTTTGCATTTATCTACTGTTATTGTTAATACGGACATCATAAAATACGAAGCACAATTAAAATGTCAAATTACAGTTAGAGATTATAAAACATGCCTTTTTAATTGACTAGAAGACAGTTACTTGTTAAAATTTCGTTTGCTATCACTATAAACAAGTCGCAGGATTTATTTAAACACTTCAAAGAGCAGGATTGTATTTACCAGATGCCGTCTTTACTCACGGAAAATTGTATGTAGCCTTTTCAAGGGTAACTAAATCAACCAACATGTTTGCGTCCATTAAAGAAAATGAGATACAAAAAGCACAAGAAGATTACGTTCTTACATCAAATATTGTTTACAACTAGGTATTGTAATGCCCTGTAAAAATTTCTATAAAACAATTATCTGTATTGAAATGTATATACTACATTGATTTATAAATTTCGATTTATTTTTTCGACATGTTTCGATTTATTTTTTAAACATGTTTTTCCTTCCTTCGAACTACCGCCCTTACCCGGACTATTCTTATTCAATAGGCTGTGTTTACTTAAAACTTTCATAGTGCGAAGTTTCGCACGGGGCTCCTGGTATAATATTATTTTACTATATTTAAAATTAATTTTAAAATGAAAATGATGCTTCTAACATTTCTACTGAATTTAAATTTGTTACCCTTTTAAATTACCTATAAGGTGTGCCTGGGTAAAGAAACTAAAAAAAATAAAAATACAACAGACCAAATTCTAATCCGACTAGTGTTACTGTAGAATACTTTAAAATGGGGTCGTACAATACAATTCTATGTTTCAAACGTGAGCGTCATTATAAAATAAGTCCATATGAAGTAAAAAAGGAAATGCGTCACTATTTTGGAGACGCCACCTATTTTGGAGACGAGCGTGCGTTACTGGTGACACACTTACCAGCACTTGCAGCTTGCAAGTGAAGCACGTCGTCGTGAACGTGTTAAGTGTATTTCTACATTTCGTTCACTGTTCACAAACACAGCATCCGTGCCCTGTATCTGCTAAAAATACAAACTGGCGGAGAAATGAAGGAAGATGCGACAAAGAACGAACTTTGGTAAGGTATCACAGGGCCTAGTGTTTATACTAGATTTTTTTTATATTGTGAGCGAAAAAATATTTATATTAGATATTTGTGTAAAGGTGTATATAAAATATCGCAGGGTGCACATTTCGCCAACAGCAAAATTTGTATTTTTTCTTAATTCCTTTTTCATTATTTCACCATTATAACCAGTATAAATCTGAATACATTTTAAACTTTCAATAAACGTTAACGAACTCCAACTGACGCGAGACTCACACTCGCACGCTGCTAATGGCATTTGAACATCTAAATCCTTATTTACGCATATTTCAATGCAGGTTTCGTCGACTAAACCATATTTTTCCCTAAAAAATGTATCGTAGGAAATTTACGAATTTTTAAAATTTTCAAATTACCGCCATTTTGAAACTGTTGAACGGAATTTACTGGTCCAAGCTATTATTAAAATCGATTCATAAAGAAAGAATTTACAGGTATGGACATTCTAATACTCACAGATAACCAGGCGGCAACAGGATCTCAGTTCTGTACAAATCCCATCCACCTTGGTATGGGATTTTCTCGGCTACCTCTGTGTTCTGTTAAAAGTTAATATTGTGCAACAGGGGTATTTGGGCATTGCGGGATCGAGGGAAACGAGAGAATAGGCATTATGGCCAAAACAGGAGCTGCTGATCGACTTACGGGATCAGATCCTGCGTGCGGCATTAGTCACACAACTGCGAGGAGCAGTAAGGAAATGGGTTAGGGATGAACACATCAAACGATGGCGATGATTTCCTGGCCAAATATTGGGGAAACGCCTTCTCTCGGGGCCAAATCCTGTACTGACAAGGACACTTGTTCAGTTCAACAGAGATCACTGAGGCAGGGTCGTCGCCATGATCTCAGAACACGGCCACATCCGGAGACATCTACATAAGGTGGGATTGTTACAAATCTCGTCTGAGTGTCGTCTGTGTGGGCAGGGTGTTGAAAATGCGGCACATATACTCCTCGAGTGCAAGGTCCTGAAGGCCAAAAGAAAGAGATTCTTTGGAATCACCAACCAGATAAAGAGTTCAACAAGGTTACCTTATACAAGATTCTGGAGGTCATCAAGGTGATTCTGGAGTCGGTCTAAGGTGAAGCAAAAGGGGTACACAAAAAGCTTACAGCTGACGTGTCGGAGGCTACAGAGACTCTGTTAATACCCAAGAGAAAAAATACCAAAATCTATTATTGCGAACGTTAGTGTGCTAATAAAAGCAAGTGAGTGCGAGCACGCAACTTCTCGAAAAGTAATCAGGATCAGAATCGGCGCGCATTTCAAGGTCCCGGATCAAGGGTCTTGCTGCGTTTTCCGCCCCAATACCTTATTTTTCAAAAGAAATTCGCTAACAAGTACAGAATGTTTAATGACCCCTCTTTAAATCTAGATCGGCCTCATTTCAAAATCTCGGGTCAAAATACTTCCATGGTATCCGCTCCAGTAGTGTTACAGTTCTCACAAATACAGTCCTATCGGTACAATTTCTGAAAACCGGTCCGCCAGACTTTCGTACAAATATTTGTCGCGTAAGAAATTACACAACTAAAATGTAAAATGTTCGTGGCCTACATGTGATGATACTAAATTTGATTATTTCTTGTACAAATTCGCTCCATCACCTCGGTGCAGATATTCTCGGTTATTTTATTAAATTTTAAAATACCAAAGCGCATGAACACCCCGACATCCACCCGACAAATCCAAATAAATTACTTCGCTCAAATTAAACATCCGCCGCCTTACGAATTACAGTTTCCTCGTCTGACGTAATTACACTGCCCGTCCTCGAGATTAGGATTAGCGCAATGTAATTTGCCAAAGTAGCACGACGTTACAGCTGCTGGCGCTAACGTGGCCTTCAACGCTCTTACTCAAACATCGCTAGAGCATTTACAACTCTAGAAACATTTAATACAAAAATAACAATAGCACATAGCTCTCTCGTTGACTTGATGGAAGCGAATTTAAAGACAAATTTCTAATGTTACCCATTTTAGCGGTATTCCACTGGAAAAATGAGCAATAGATGCGGTTATCATGATAAGACCCCGACCAGGGACCATGAAATGATATCCCCTGACCTCTACGTTTTGAATACGTTTTGAGGGATTGTGTAAAATTTGTGTGCGTGCGTGCGCGCGCACGCGCGCGCGCGTGTGTGTGTGTCTGTATGTCTGTCTGTATGTATGTGTCTGTGTCTGTGTCAGCAAGCTCACGATCCCAATTTTACTTCAATTTGATTCGTTCAACAGTTTCAAAATGGCGGTCATTCTAAATCATTAAAAACTCATAACTTTTGTGACTTATATTTTTTCGCATGTTCAATTTTGTATTTTCAGTACAATTTTTAAATTCAAAAACATGCATAATTTAATGCAGATTATAATGAAGAAATCGAAATTTCAAAACGGGTAAGATATACAAAAACTAGGGAAAACAGATACACGTCGTCGAGACAGCTGCGGGCCAATTAAGTAATCGTTGCAAGTGCATTCAAATTACACCATCACAACCAATCTTCATCTTCATATACTGGTATTTAAACTTTAAAATTGCATTAAAAATACAAAAAAATGAACCCTGAACGTCGTGAAATTAAAATTGATTAATTTCAACGAATTTTCAAAATTCGCAATGCTAATGTATGTAGTTTATGGTGAAATTAAATTATCAACTAAATTTAAAAAAGAAAATTTTGAAGTGGCCGTATCTTTAAAATCGTTACGGATTTTGCTGGATAACGAACTTGAAAAAAACGATTACAAAAATCGTTTTATGCCGTTTTAATCAAATTGAACAAAAACTGGATGCCAAGTTTCATACAAATCGGACAAAAACAGTGTGCAAAGTTTTAATCAAAACAGACAAACATGTATGCCACGTTCCAATCAAATCGGAAAAAACTGTATACCGTTTTAATCAAAGCTTAGACTTACAGCTATAGTGTGTGAGTGTGTGTGTGTGTGTGTGTTTGTGTGTGTATGTATATGTATATATATATATATATATATACACACACACACGCCAAGTTTCGATCAAATCGGACAAAAACTGTATGTAAATAATCGGACAAAACTTAAAAATTGATAACACCCAAACCACATAAATACGCATTTCACGGTCCCGGATCTTACTATGATGACCGCTCCAATAGATAAATTTCCAATGAGAAATTCGCCAGAAACAGAATATATTTAAAGAGATTTCTGGAGTTATGATTATTAAATTTACGATCATCTCCGTTTCGACTTAATAAGACCTTTCACCGTATTTTGTCCTGACTAGGCAAATTCGCGGAGATAATTTGTAAATGTTGATTCCTTCCCTTCATCAGAAGATAACGAGACCCTAGACTTGAGTGTCTTTGTTTACGTGCTTTTACAAGTACTTGGTGATTGAGCCCACAGTACAGAGGTTAACAAAGCAAAGCTGAAAAGATAATGTAAATAATCACTACACGCAGTTGTCTCGCTGACGTGATGGAAGCAAATTTTCGGAAATAATTTTTCATCTTAAATGTTTTCAGAATCTATTTCGCAGTGTCAATGTTAAAACCTGTCAAAATTTGTTCACAAAAAAATAATAACAAAAATTACATTGAAAATTGAAAAACTGAATCTTTGACGCCGTCAAGATTTGTTCGTGTAAATGGAACGGAATTCGAAATAACGGCACGTAACTGTCACTCTGACGTGACAGAAGCGAATATTCAAAAGAAATTTTCTTTTATCTTACCCTTTTTTGGAAATTCTGATTCCGTCATCATAATAAGCGTTAGAAAATACATATACTCATATTAGCTTTTTAAACTTTCAAAATACGAAAATAAAACCTGACCGGCGTCAAAACATTTCTTAAATTAACGGATTTTTAAAAAATCAAATTATTAATTTAAGCACATTGTATCGCTGATTACGATAACGAAATCAGATGTTTTTTAAAATGAATACAAAATAGTGAGTGATAAAATTTTAAATAACTGAAATGGCGCTCATTTTAAAATTGTTACATTTTTCTGCCAACGAACTTGTCTAAGCTATTATCAGAATCTCTTTTGTGCCAAGTTTAAATAAAATTGTATCAAAAATTCGAATGTGCTCACACACACACACACACAAATTATGAACCCTCAAAAAATTATCTACAAGTCAGGATCGGTGCTAATTTCAAGATCCTGAGTCTGGTCTTACCATGACGGCTGTTTTAATAGCCGTTTTCTAACAGCTCATTTTCCCAATGGAAACGCGAGTAACGCTGTCTATATGAGCACCTATTTAAAAACCTAGGATAACATAAAATTTTCAGCAGGACAAAGCTCTATCACCAGATGCTGGATACAGATCTATAACACTGCGTACAAGAGTCTACGTGCTCTGGGTTGTGATTGCAGGATACATTGCCGCGGCAAAATACTGTACTGACTTGTCATGTAAATACAATTGCTGCAATATTTATCCCGGCAACAGCAGCTAGCTACAACCTAACGTCAGTTAGCAATATATAACAAAGATAATTGTATCAGCAAATTTACTTTCAGAAATAGTCCATCATAGTAAGACTCAAACCCGGGATCATGAAATTTAAACCGCCGACTCTGACTTCTAAACCATGTTTTGAGAAATCGTTAAAAATGTATAGACCTATTTAAAATCTTTTTTAAATAGTTATATATTGGTGGCGGAAGCAGCGGGTTTAGCGATCCCACCGTACCTCTAGCTCTACTGATCTCACTCCTCTACTCAAGGCACACATTCACTACTCTACATAGCTTGGCTAACTCTAAAGTGTAAAGCGACCCGTGCTGATGGTATGAATGACACCGGCCTAATGGTGTATCAAACGGAGACCTGGGATATC
This sequence comes from Callitettix versicolor, assembly GCA_022606455.1. Taxonomy (NCBI): domain Eukaryota; kingdom Metazoa; phylum Arthropoda; class Insecta; order Hemiptera; family Cercopidae; genus Callitettix; species Callitettix versicolor. The sequence goes on from CM040185.1 coordinate 69,402,770, forward strand.
TTGCGACCTCCCAGTGTTACCCATGCATATGCAGTTCTGTATGAGCGGTGGTAATTTTCCTGGCAACATGTGTTTATATGAGTAATAATGTAAATAGAATGAGCTAGAACTCACCGTAACAACAAAAAGCTGGACGAATGGAGCACAACGTCCGTGATAAGGGTCAAGAATAAGGGGAGGAAATTGAAAGTCAATTAGCAGAGCAAGCATCTGCAAGTATATCAATAATGAATTGGGAAGTAACACATTAGAAGTAAAGGAGCTACCCACCTTGAATTCTCTCCAAATACTAGAATTTATTAAGAGATTAGCACTGGAGAAGGCGCTGTAACTGAGTACCTCAGGAATACACAAATTGATCACCATAGATCTATAAGGTCACAGTGCAACAGTAAATCTAACGTCATTCATTCATTCATAAGGTGTGTGTGTGTGTGTGTGTGTGTGTGTGTGTGTGTGTGTGTGTGTGTGTGTGTGTGTGTATGAGTGAGTGTGTGTGTGTGTGTGTGTGTGTGTGTGTGTGTGTGTGTGTGTGTGTGTGTGTGTGTTTCTTGAAAATCGACGATTTTTCTGTAATATTAGTTGGGCACATATGAACCGTGTTATACTCCTACGATAGTTTTCATTAAAAAAAAACCTATTATGATACACCATAGCAAACAATATTAGAACACAATTATTTATAACTTAGTTTTTGTTCAACAGCTGTAATGAAAACTATACTTTTCTTACTGTAGAAACCAAATATTATAACTTAATTATTAATTATAGCTGATCATTAAAGTCCATTTATTACGGAAACTTTAGTCTTTTATAGCCCTTCCTAAAAGGTTAATTAAGACAAAGAGGAATTACTTTAATTTCCCCTCAAATTCGAAACAAAGAATTTTAAAAGAAACTTTCAATCATGTTTCTAAACTTACCAGTCTGTCAAATTTGACCTTATATATATATATATATATATATATATATATATATATATATATATATATATATATATATATATATACACGCCTAATCAACGTATTTTTAAATTTGTTGTCACAATTATTAGAGAATTAACAGTTGTTGGATTATGAGGTAAAAGATATGTTTTATATTTGTGTATGATGTAGATAATTTTAACAATTTTTAATATGTAATTTATCATTTATTTAAGAGATATTCATCTGCGGAAGAATAAATTTTCTACAAGTTACGATTTTGGGTAAGTTACGATCTTGGATAAATTACGATCTTGGATAAGTTACGATCTTGGGTAAGTTACGATCTTGGATAAATTACGATCTTGGATAAATTACGATCTTGGGTAAGTTAAGATCTTGGATAAATTACGATCTTGGATAAGTTACGATCTTGGATAAGTTACGATCTTGGGTAAGTTACGATCTTGGATAAATTACGAACTTGGATAAGTTACGATCTTGGGTTTTTTTACGATCTTGGGTAAGTTACGATCTTGGATAAGTTACGATCTTGGGTAAGTTATGATCTTGGATAAATTACGATCTTGGATAAGTTAGATCTTGGGTAAGTTACGACCTTGGTTAAGTTACGATCTTGGTTAAGTTACGATCTTGGGTAAGTTACGATCTTGGGTAAGTTACGATCTTGGATTAATTACGATCTTGGATAAGTTACGATCTTGGGTAAGTTACGATCTTAGATAAATTACGAACTTGGATAAGTTACGATCTTGGGTAATTTACGATCTTGGGTAATTTACGATCTTGGGTAAGTTACGATCTTGGATAAGTTACGATCTTGGGTAAGTTATGATCTTGGATAAATTACGATCTTGGATAAGTTAGATCTTGACTAAGTTACGATCTTGGTTAAGTTACGATCTTGGGTAAGTTACGATCTTGGATAAATTACGATCTTGGATAAGTTAGATCTTGTGTAAGTTACGATCTTGGTTAAGTTACGATCTTGGGTAAGTTACGATCTTGGGTAAGTTACGATCTTGGATTAATTACGATCTTGGATAAGTTACGATCTTGGGTAAGTTACGATCTTGAATAAGTTACGATCTTGGGTAAGTTACGATCTTGGATAAATTACGATCTTGGATAAGTTATGATCTTGGGTAAGTTACGATCTTGGATAAATTACGATCTTGGATAAGTTACGATCTTGGGTAATTTACGATCTTGGGTAAGTTACGATCTTGGGTAAGTTAAGATCTTGAATAAGTTACAATAATTTGTTTTTTTTAAATATTGATGTTTTATATTTGTATATGATGTAATTGTCCGTTTTCTTTAATATCAGTTGTATGTGATTACAATGCAATAAGATCGGCAATACAAGTGCGCCAATACAAACCAGCAGTTAACACTGATTACTTGATTATTTTTTTATTCACTTCCTACGGCCACTTATTTTTAATTTTTACTGAAACTAAATCTACACATTCAATATGCACAGCTTAAATCATATTATTTGTACATAGCGTAAAGTATTTGACAAGTGCATTTCTGCACTTTGGGGCCTCACACTAAAGTAATGATTTAATTCTTTTTGTTTTATTATATAGTTTATCCTTGATTAAGAGATCAAATTAAGAAATCAAACCCGAGGAAGATTAAATTTGTTACAATAAGTTATGATTTTAAGCCATTAACCGACCACTAAACCATACTTACTTTGTTAATAAACTAACTGTTAGTACCTTTTACCAAATGCTAGTTAAATAAAAAACCGTGTTACTTAGGTTCTGAAGTATATCCATTTTTTAAAAAAACTTTGAATCATTTTCGGAATGACAAACTTGTTACCCACATTGGCGCGTTAGTCATTTTGAGGTTATATTTACAACTTTTATGTTCCATTTTTTTCTAACTTCTCATTGCTTCCACACCTTTCAATTTAGAATTATTAACCCTTCGCTGGGCGCGCCGCGGCAATTTGGCCTCAATGCCTAATTCCACTTTTGTACCTACGTAAACTAATTTTAAGTGGACACATTGCATTATTTTTTATTATACTATGTTTCTAATTGATTTATTTTAATTTTCAGTTTTTTATTAGTAATATTTATTTTAAAAAGTTTTAATATTTGAAACTTAGACAATACTTAATGAATACAAACACTTGTCTGAAAAAGGATTTCATTTTATACAAGAAACATGACATATATTACTGAATTCTTAGTAGTCACACTTATCAAAAAACTAAATTTATAAACAAAAATTTTTAAATTAATATTTACAAATTTAATCTGAATCAACGTCCATTGTTTCAGCTTCATGCAAAACAGTTTGTGCAAACAGCGGTCATCTGGTTGTGATTCTTAAAACATTCTTATTACATTCTTTGCAGACAGTTTTGGTTCTGTTATTTTTGTGCGGTCCGCAAATATGAAAAATAGGTTTATGTTTTGGTACTTGAGCCTGTTGATTTTCCAATAACTTATATTTTCCCAAAAAAAAAACTTGAAGATCTTTTGGAAGAGTTAGGATTGTCGCTCTAGCTTTCAAGTGTCCACTCATGAAACTGAATGCCAATTTTTTCAAAAAGTTTCGTCTTCGCCCACTGTAATCTAGATGGTTGAATTTGTAAATTATATTTGCATTTATTCTGGCAATGTCTAAATGCCGATAAAAAAGGGCCATTGTCCAACGTCTCGTGCTTCGGGATGTCGAGTAACTGGCACACATTTGATCGACAGTATCAACGCCACATTTTGTAGCGTTATAATCCAAATTTACAATAGGATAGAAACACAGTAAAAAATACTAAACTAAGACACTAAACACAAAACAAAAAAAGAAGGGTAAATTGACTATGTATGCACAGATTTAGTGAGAAAAACACTACGAAAGCAGTTACACGATTGGGCGCGCTGCAGCAACTTGGTCGCAAACGTAATTATCTCGCATTCATGCCTTATTTCCAAACAGACTGAAGATAAAGTGGTATTATTTTTATACAGTTTGTGTCCCTCAAGGTGGTCTTGACAAATACTCAAAGTCCTGAAAACATTTCTCCATCAATACCTACCGTAAGATGCGAAAATAAAAGATTGCGGCCAATTTGCCGCTAGCGCGTCCACTTAAGGATTAATATTGGGCGTATAATAAAGCAGATAAAGGGGTTAAATCCCCCCCCCGAAACTAAACTGTTATGCGGGTTATTTTTCATTCCGTGAATTAGACTGTTGTACGATATGACCGCTGTCCCAGGTCGAACGTAGCCGGGGTAACATTGTATTGTACAAAGCAGAGGCTGCATTATATCAGCCACAATAACATTTTTTACAAGGTTAGTAACTATTTTAAACAGGGCTTTCACTTATCATCCGTGTCAGTTAGGTTATGGAGTATTGGTTTTAAAAAAAAATAAAGGTTTTTTCACCCAACACCGTGTTAGGCCTAACAACCGTGTCAGTTAGGTTATGGAGTATTCTTTTTTTAAAAAAAAATTAAGGTTTTTTATCACCCAAAAACCGTGTTAGACGTATTTTTATCGTTTTACCGATCTACAACACGTTACCGACTTTCGCGCGGTAGCAATTTGAGGTTATGTTGGTCACTTTTATGTTCGATTTTTATCGTGCATCTCGTGGTTTCCGAGTTTTTATATTTTGGATTATTGATTTTGGAAATGTAATAAAGCGTTTTAATAAAAAAATATCGAAAAATCCAGGATAGGCTACACTACATTACCTTACCTTAATATGCAATATATCTGTTAAATGTTAAAAATAACGTATGTAGTAAAATATTTATAATAATAATAAAAGTATGTGTTCAATTTGAAATGTATGTTTCAGCCTGTGTATATGAATGCTATACAGTTCAGACTTGAGTATAAAATTATAAAGTATTTGTTTAAACCTAAATTTAAAGTATTAACATCTAAGCCTGAAAAATTAAAATCAATTAATTACAGAATCACAAATTACGTACTGCAGAATCAAGATCTTACCATAATCAATGATGCTACCGTAAGTAAATGGATTTTTGATACACATATTTAGTTAAAGTATGGTTTTAACTAAATACACTCACGATACACAATACACCTCACAAAACCGCAAAACGCACAAAAAATAATCAACGATAAAAATCATAACCTAAAAATTAATGAACAACGCACGATCCAATCGGCTACTGATTGTTGGGTTTAAGTAAAAAGTTAAGTAACTGAGGGTAATGGAGGGAGGGGAGGGGAACTGTTGAAGGTTGCACAAGGTCGTCGAATATTGTCCACTGCTAATCAGAACATACTGCATAGATTTGGGAATATTGTAAAGCGTAGATTATTATTAGCACCGACATTTAACGAAAATTTCACAAAACTACAATCCACGTCCAGCGTTGTCTCGCTGCCGTGATGGAAGCGAATTTTAAAGCATTTTTTTTACCTTAACCTCTTTTTGAAAGTCGGAATTCACCATCATAAACAGCAAATTAAGTTTGGTAATTGCAACGGATTTTGAACAATTGAAACGCAAAATGCAGTTTTTAAAGCCGACGCGAAGATGAAATCGGATTTTCAAAAACGTTTTAAGACACAAAACCTCACGCAGTGCCGGACTGGCTCACAGAAGTGACAAATTCTTTTGGCATGCCTGACTATATACTGTTTCACTATTATGATTTAATTATTTTTATAAAAATTTTGATGTATGCAGGAAAGGGCAACTTTTGAAAATTATTTCCGTTATTAAATTTCGAGTGTGTGTAGGTACACAACTTACAAATTAACTGAAACTGTCACAGACTATGAATGTGAGTAACTTAGGCTATATAAGGGACTTTAATAATTAATCAGTTTATAACCCTACTTTTAACAGTTATACTGTCTAAGTATAATAATAATTATAATATTTGTGATTCTGGCATTCAGACATTGGTATAGGTCATATACATTAAATAATTTAACTAAAAAAATTTAGAAAATACACATTTTTTAAACATAAGCTCAATTGAAATGATATTGAAACTATTGTGCGAAATCAGCTGTTTACAAGTAATCACTTCCAGTCTAGATACATACAAGAACAACATATGCAGTGAGCTATGCATTATGGATTCAAGCGTGACGCGAAAGCAAATTTTTATATCCATGTTTTGTCAACCGCGACCATACAAGTTTTCACTTCAAAAATACATTTTATTAATCGCTAAACAAAACTAAAATAATAATGTTGTAATAATAATGTTTGGAATAATAATGTTCACTAGAGTGCGCTTATGTGTTAGAACGTTCAGTGAAGGCAAACTAAACTTTTCCCCGTGCTTTTGCACCCATATTCCGCGATAAGAAGTAATCACTTCAAAAATTAATCATTTTTAAAGATTGGTAATGACCAACATTTTGAAACTGTTGAACGAATTATGCTGGTTAACGGATTTATACGAGCTACTGCTAAAATTTATTTTTTAAGTGTCTTGGAACCAATAGTATTTCCTCCAATACAATCAGCGATTATTCCCAAAAGAGAAAACCAAGTACCGTAGCAGATGTTCTACCGTACATTATAAAACAGCTGTTCGTCGATAGGCTAGGTAATTATTCCATGGGTGTAAGTTATTGTTTTAATTAAAAAACTCGATATTTATTCAACAAACTGGATTAATGTGAATCATTTATTACCTAAACCCACAATAAATCTCTTAATTTATAACTGCCAACCGCACGAAATAACTGTTTATTAAATTTTATTTTTTAAATTGCATACAAACTAATACCTGAAATTAATTTGTAAGTATTTGATTCAAGAGCTGTTATGAAAGCCATGAAAGCCATACTTTTGTTGCCATGGAAACCAATGTTGGAACTTCACTATTTATAACTTTTCTGTTATTCAACTACTGATATAAAAATAAATCTTATAAGGGAAAAAAGATCTTCTTTGCGTTACAATCCTCTTTAAAAATTACTTTTAATAATATTTATAGTGTACCTTTACGTCACAAAACAATATAGTATCTTTAAATCTCTAAAGATGAATAAAAATGAATAATTTTAACTCTCTACATATTTTATTTTTTGCAGTGTATTGATCAGTCAGTGAGGACACTTTAATTCATATATTAAGATGTATTTAACATTTAAATAATTTGGGGGGTTAGGCCCACACTGAAGCACATTCAGTCATTAGTGTGGTATCATCTTCATGGCACGTTGTTCCTCCCAATACCTCTTCAGCCTTTGTGATCTTTTCCTAAGTTCTTCTGAGATTATCATGCCCTTTCGGTCGCTTGCTTTTCTAAAGTTGAGTTTCACTTCCTTGTCCTTGAGTATGGCTTTTTCCTCCCCATTCCTCAACTGTTCCTCGGTTATCTCTAGGTCTTCCAGATCTTGTTCTATCTCCTTGAGCCTATTATTTTTTATCTTCGTGCTCAACTGGTAGTTCAGTAATTTCTTGGTGAGCCTTTCTTCTGGGAGTCTGATCAGGTGTCCGTAAAATGCCAGGCGTCTCTTTCTGAATACGTCGATAAGGTGTTCGGTCTCCTTGTACACCAGTGCTCTAGGAAACAGGCTTTGGTTCTCGTTCACTAAAATTATTATTATTAAGTGCAAGCCGTACCTGCACGATGATGCAATTTAAAGTCAAACGTTTCCATCGTGAATGCCCTATATAGATAACGTAAGGCGTAATTTTCAGCTAAGTATTTAATTAAAAAAACTTAGTGCGGGACTGGCCGACAGAAGTGACTACTTTCGGCATGTCTGACTGTATACTTTTTCACTATTATGATTTAATTATTTTTATAAAACTTTAGATGTATGCAGGAAAGGGCAACTCTTGAAAATTATTTTCGTATTAAATTTGGCGTGTGTGTAGGTACACAACTTAATAATTAACTGAAACTGTCACAGACTACGAATTTGAGTATCTTAGGCTATATAAGGATAAGGGACTTTAATAATTAATCACTTTATAACCCTACTTTTTTTGACAGTTATACATGGCAGCTATACTGTCCAAGTACAATAATATAGTATAATATTTGTGATTCTGGCATTCAAAAATTGGTATAAGTCATATACATTAAATAATTTAACTACACAAATTTAGAAAATACATATTTTTAAACAAGAACAATAAACATAACCTCAGTTGAAATGATATTGAAGCTATTGTGCGAAATCAGCTGTTTAGAAGTAGTCACTTCCAGTCTAGATATATACAGGAACAATATAAGCTGTGAGGTATGCGTTACTGATTCAAGTGTGACATGAAAGCAAATATTTATACCATATTTTGTCTACCGCGACAATACAAGTTTTCACTTCAAAAATATAATTAATTAATAATGTGTTATAATAATGTTTGGACTAATAATGTTTACTACAGTGCGCGTATGGATGTGTTAGAGCGTTCCGTGAATTTTTCCTCGTGAAAAACATACCCCCATACCCCGCGAAAAGAAGTAGTCACTTCAAGAAATATTTAATTAAAAATTTTGAATCCTTCTTCGAAGTATTGACTGACTTTCTGTCCACGTGTGCCTAATATTTGGCTGTACATCTCTACAACAGCGTGACTAACGACTTCCGATTTTTAAATTTATTTTCTGAGTTCTCGTTTTTCTGAATAACATAGTGAAAACAGTTTTGGTGCTCTCAAAACCTGACAAGTTAGCAATTTTGTACGTCCAAAGTGCTGGTAAAACGCTATAACACGATCTTCACTTTAAAGTTAAACGAATGAATGAATTTCTAGGATTACTTCTGCACCCGCACTGTAACCTTAGTACATCTATTGTTTTTTCCTTTCTTACACTCCTAAGATGATCAGTTACGGCGCCTTCTCAGGCCTGAATCTCTTTATAAAGTCTAGGATTTGGAGAGGACTCAATGTATAGTTTCCCCACTTCTAATTGGTGACGTCCAAGTTCCTTATTTAGGTTCTTTCAGATGCTTGTTCTGCTAATTCTCTCTTTCTCTTGATCCTCATTATGGATGTTCAGTTCCATTTGGTCAACCTTTTTATTGTGCAGGAAAATCTTGCTCATTCTATTTTATATTCTTACTTATAGAAACGTCTACAATTAATTAGGGGAATTAGGGCCCATACAAAGCTCTGCATTTACTGGGAGGACGCCAGATACCACTACACCCGTGTCATTCACACAAGCACGTGTCTTTTTACACTTTAGAGTCAGCTAAGCTATGCAGAGTAGTGAATGTGGTGTCTTGAGTAGACGAGTGAGAGTAATATGAGTTAGAGGTACAATGGGATCGCTAAACTTTAGCTGCCTTCACAGGACCACTTCAAAGTTACAGTGAGCGTAAAACAGTTTTGTTGAAACCAGCTTTAAATACTTTAAAATACAGTAAATAAAATCGATAAATATTCAAAACTGAAAATAACCATGACGCTTTGATTCATAGTTTTTAAATTAAAAATTACTTCATCATTGCAATCCGCGTTAAAATATTCTTAAATTAGCAATACAGTTTTATTGTTTCTCGGCAAATCTTTTATGAAAATTAAGCTGAACACTTAGGCATGATTCTCGATGCTGAAGTGAAAATAGCAAGTGAAGGAAACACTATTAAACATATCCATACAACTTCAAGTCCGATATTACAAAAGCAATGATCACGAAAACCTTGAATTGATAAGAATGGTGACTAAGTAGTAGTTATGTGACAGAAATGGAGAACAAAACATTACACATAGGGTCTAGTGTATTGATTAATTTATAGTTCAGAAGATGGTTCCTAATTACGAGATCAAAAGAATTATTACTCAACTAAGCATCTAAGGTAAGGTAGTTCAGTAAAATGATTTTCATGATAAGCGAATATTTTGTTAAGCTTGTGCTACTACTATAAATTTTTAATTTAACAGTTTTTTCCAAATAATAATTGTGAACTACAATATTTAACAAAGAAATACTAGATATATTAACCGAAATATAATTATATATATTATATATACAAATATATATATATTATATATATATTTGTAGTATAATGTAGTACTCTATAGTTTAGTGTAGTTTTTGTTGTGTAGTGTAGTGTAGTGTGCTATAGTGTAGTATTGTATAATGTGTTGTCCTACAGTGTAGTGTTCTGTATTGTAGTGTAATGTCTTGTTGTGTTCCGTATTTTAGTGTTCTGTATTGCATTCTATTGCACTCTACTGTAGTATGTAGCATGTAGCGTAGCGTAATGTAACGTATTGTATCGTAGTATAACGTAGCGTAATGTAGTGCAGTGTAGCGTAGCGTAATGTAGCGTAGCGTAATGTAGCGTAGCGTAATATAGCGTAGCATTATATAGCGTGGCGTAATATAGCGTAGCGTAATGTTTCTTAGTGCTGCGTAGCGTAAAGTAGCTTTGCGTAGCTTAATGTAGTGTAGCGTTGCGTAGCGTTTCGTAGCGTAATGTAGTGTAATGTAGCGTAGCGTAATGTTGCTTAGTGTAGCGTGGTGTAATATAGTGTAGCGTAATGTTGTGTAATGTAATGTAGTGTAGTATGGTATAGTGTAATGCAATGTAGTGTAGCGTAATGTAGTTTAGTGTGGTGTAGTATGTAGTGTGTAGCATGTGTAACGTAATGTAGCGCAATGTGTAGTGTGTAGCATATGCAGCGTGGTGTAGTGTAATGTAGTACATCTATTGTACTACATAGAAAAGTAGTGTTTCTGAATACGAATACTACGAATACGTTATTTTGTTTTGACACTGGCGTACATCGTATAGTAAGATCATGTCAATTAATTACAACTGATGCTGGATGTTAAATCAGTTGTAATAAATACAATTTTTTTAAAAAATGCAATTTAATTGAAAATACGAGAACCACACATTTTCAGAGTTAATCTGTTCATTTTTAAATAAAGTGTAAACATTAAAACTTTTCACTTAAGTAAATTCTAACACATTAAACTATCTTTAAATAATAGTTTCAACATGTATAGATAAAGGAATAATAAATTTTTCTGTCAACTCTGATTTTGGGGTGAAATATGTAGCTGAATTTAAATGAATGAAGTTAGTGTTCGGCTGCGTACCGCGTTTACTTGTTTGAATTTGTCATTAAATAAGAGCTGAACTTCTGCAATAAGGTAGAGTTTAGTAAAGACATTTTCAAGTAACCGAAGCAAAATTCAACATGATCTAATCAAATTCCTCTTCAGCAAAATTAAATTAAAATCCAAGTTTTAGTGAGAAGGAAAATGTAGTTCTTAATTTAATTAAATCAATTAGACAAACTCAATATTAGATAGTCGAATGACTCGATTCAATTAATAACAGACGAATTTCGGTTGGATTTTTTCCTTTGTAATATACATTTTTGAAACGTTACATATTAAAATATTAAATATTCTTCACACAGGTTACTAAAACAAAATTAATTACTTATAACAGCAGCAATAACGAAATTAAAAACACAGTTTTTCTGCAGCCAATACGGTTACAGATGAATCAAACTCCCTTTACGTCGACTCCCTTTATGCTCGTCTACACCCACAGAAACTTTAAAATAATTTCAAAACACGTAAACAAAAAACGTTTCTTCGGTTGTTCTACCTTTTATTAAAAGGTTAGGTTAGGTTCAAGTGAAACCCACTATTTGTCTCCGATAACCTACAAATGGTTATTTCAACACAATATCTGCATTCCTTTTTATACTCACTATATTTTCACTTATATAAGTACAAAACAGGCCACTTCGCACACCTGTACATGCTGGTCAGGTGATGGCCTAATGTTACAATCTATTACAACCGTAAAACACGGTTCAAAGTGACGGTTAAATTACTGTGAATAACGAAATTGTCCAATAAACCGTGCAAGCGAGGTTAGGTTAGGTCGGGTGTAATGGAACAGCGATGCACAGATTCAAACAGTGCCATAGCGTTGACTGATATATCAGATGCAACTGACAACCGCAGATTAAGCCTAATCTGTAGCAGCGAATCTTTCAATTAATTCTAAATATTATACGTTCATTACGGTACCAAACAGTCGTTGTTGAGCCAACCAATCTGCTAATTTTCGCTTTGTACAATCAGCGGTGGGATAATAGTGGTCATTTATTTCAAACTAGGGGCTCTGCCCTCCGCTATCAGCTTATCCGACTTTCGAATGTGTATCGATGAATAAAGCTTGTACAATATAATTACTCAAAATGTTGTTAATTTGAACAAATTTAATTGTAATAATCACTTAAGTGGTTTGGTTTTCTTTGCAGTCAAACACGTGATTACTAGCTAATGTAATATTAGCTCAAATAAAAGAAGATCTCGCAGCATATTTTTTGTCTGGCCACCGCTCTACAACAGAACCCTGACACGCTCGTAACTTTTGCCGCCAACTTAACCGGTAACCGTAATGTTACTGGACTAACTTCGTTGGAAATTGTATGCTCTTTCTCTGTGAAGTGGTCAAAATTATGATAGGTCTTGCCGTTCAATCGATATTAAAGGAAATAGCCTTTATCGATTTTTCGTAAAATAAAAATCGATTTTCGTACAACGTTTGAATCATGTAAGACCAAAATTGCGAACACGCACACTATCCCTGCTCTGGGTCGCACCCTGATGGCCGAATAGAAACTCTAAACATCTCTGACGCTAGCCGGATATAGGCTAATTAATAGAGTTGAGTGGTTAGGGCTGGATACAGTGTTGGTATAACGACTGTGTGTATGGAGTGAATGTCAAGTAAGCAGATTACCACTTGTGAATTAAACAGTCCTGGCTTGTTGCAGGTTTGTGGCTTTGATCACACAAGATACACCCGACCGACATGAGCACATTAACCGCTTTGGAATCCAATGTAACTTGTGCAGGCTTCAAGACTTTACGAATTAAGTTATGCTACTGTTGTTAAAAAAGCAACAAGGGCTGTTTGTAAAGAAAACTTGCCATTCGCCATAGGCGTATTTCTTTCATCAAAATAATTCCGGCATGCAGTTGCCTCGCTGACGTGATGGAAGCGAATTTCCAAAAGTATATTTTACTTCTCATCCTCTCCTGAAACTCAGATTTATCACCATCAAAAACGACTCTAAAATCTGCTCGTATTAGCGTTTTAAACTTTCAAAATACAGTAAAAATACGATAATGAATCCTGACCTCTGTCAAATTAAATTTGTTAATCTCAGCAGATTTTGAAAATGCAAAGTGCTTATCTTGAATTTGTTGCGACCTTTAACACCGATTACGATTGCGAAATCAGATTCTCAAAATGTTTAAGAAAAAATTTGTTTTGTTTTAGGATAATACTTTTCTTTTTTTGCTGGATAGTCCTATAACGAACATATAAAAAAATGTTGAATTTTTGTCAAAATCAATTTTTGATACTAATTTGGACCAAATCGGATCAAAATTGGCAATACCAAATGCGAAGCGGGGTTGCGCTGAGCGGAGAGGACTGCGCATTCAAAACTTAACCTATTGTTTTTAATGTATGTTCGGCCACTGGAAGCGTAAGGGAACTGAGTGTAGTGAAGTGGCGCCAAAGGTCTCTGCGTAACTTCGACTGTGTCTATGTACGGTTTTCAAGCTGACTCCGCTTTCTCCACCACCCTTACCACGCCTCCAAATTTATTGTTTCTCGTTGCCTAGGTTACGGTTTTTAAACATAGTAGTTTCCCAGAAGCACTTACAGTAGGCCTAAATATTTATATTTAAAAGATATTCTTTAAACTGATTGAACTCCGCTTCCTTTTGCCGTTCTTCTTCATTCTGCTCAGCTCGGCTAAGCTCAACGCAGCTCCGCTCGGCATCTGATGACCGCCCGACCTCAAGAACTAACACATTACATATATATAAAATCAAACGTGATATATAACCTCTCAAGAACTGATCTCGAGATCAGGATCAGCACTCATTTCAAGGTCTCGGGTCTTTACCATGACAGCTACTCAAGTACAATTTACAATGGAAATTCGCTAATAAAATTTCCAATATGAAATTTAAATTTCGTAGTCGTTTCAAGACCATGATCCAACATAACCTTTTAAAATAAATCATTATTTCTCCAATAATTTAATAAATATAAAAGTTGTATCAACAATCCATTAGGATTGAAATTGCAGGATTTTATTCGTTAAGAGAAATCCATGCCCGTTCGTGACCCAACCCCGCTTCCTACGCTCGTACTTATACTGATGTTCGACCTATGCTGATTATTGAGATGGCGATCCTCATCCAGAAGCAAAAAACGTAAATTCAAAGTACAGAACAGAATAGTGGCAGTTCCTCCCCTGGTGGACCACGTAAGTGAAGAATTAAAATATTACTAATCTCATTGCTATAATCAAATTATACACAACTGATAATCAAAGAAAATAGACACTTATCTACATCAATTTTGTTAATATATAACTTTGTTAACGTATAACATACAATATACAACTGTTAATGCCATAATAAGTGTGATGTAATTATTATCTCATAATTCCGGAGAGGCTGCGCATGTAATACAACGGCGTTCGTCAGCAGTTTAAATATTTATTAATGAACTTCTTTGTACACAATTTACGAGATATATTTAAATTCATATGCTCTAAAAAACTATTGTGCTAGATTGGTTGGAGTATATAGTACTGTGTAATGGCAAATATTTTAATTTATTATAAATATTGAACTCATTTATGTAAATAATTTTCAAAACAAAAATATTTAATAAGAAATGTTAAGTGAGCAACTGGTTTCGAACTCTCCCCAGCTGTCACTGAGCCAGAAATGACGTAATGTTCAGTTAACTGGTAGGCATAAATTACACAAAAGGTTTTCCAAAATGCCATTCCAAAGAGTTAAAATTGTGTACATTTTAAGTACTTAATAACGGGAGATGAAATTTATTTAGAACGATATTTTTGTATTCTGGGTGACTGCAAAGAAATCGTTTCAAAAAAATTTGAAACTAAAGGGTCGAAATAAGGGCCAATTGTACAAGGGTAAATACCCATTGGTCCTTCAGTCCTAGATGATTACTAAGAAATCGCTTCCAACAACTATATTTCTTAAGGGTTAAAATTTTTAAAAATATATTTACAAAATTTCACCCCGAAGCGATTAAAATTTTTAACTGTTACTTTTTTCTAAGTTTTACGGTTTGCATGACAAAACTGTCAGCTTCCATAACGTTTTAGGGCTCGTTGGTCAATGTGGCTCAAGCGCCGGTCAGTCTGCCGCTGCGTCTCTGAATTGCGCACCTCAAAGTTCTTAGTTCGAGCCGCAGTTATTATCGTTCCTTTACCCGTACCGTTAACACTGATTCCTCGTCCTCGTTAGCTTAATTCGCTTAAATTATGGACATTAAGCAAAAAACACTTCTATTATTGAACCAAAAATAAAAATCGTATATCATGTTATCACTTCCTTTTTATTTTAATTATGATAATTTGTTCAAAAACACGACAAATTAATATCGCTAGCTTTCGTCAACATAAACTAAAACGTATAATAGCCTATCAGCTGTTCAATGAAATCAGCTGATCGTTACGAATTATATAGGTGTTCAGACCTGTAACACAACTGAACTTTTATTATAATTACCAACTTCTTCGTAGTTTCCATAGTGTAGTGGTTATCACTACACGTAGTGAGTAATCGCAAGGTTTCCGATTCAATCCCAGGAGGAAATACAGGAAATTTTAATTACAATTAATTTAATATGATTGTTGCGACGCGCAAAATATACTGTTATAACCCAATATAAATGTGTGCACTCGCATCACGCAAAATCCAACATCACAACCAGCCCTAAAACATTATATATGTTACACGCATACACAAAGGACCAACCCGTAATAGCGCTCAGTTAAATAAATAAAAGGCCTTCTTGATAGGCCTACATAAAAATAACCTTTTAAAAAAACCTGATTGGGAAAAATAATTGTAGAGCAGTGGCTATATTTTTAATGACGCGTTTGTTCGTTATTTCAGAGTTAGTTATGCGTTTCTGCGCATCAAAGAGAACACCGTAATACAAACACCAATCAAAGTAAAGTGCAAATTGTTTCTGAAAGCGTTGTTGACTTCTCCTCTTTCAAACGGTAATTACTGTTTAACACGGTTCACTTTACATTCGAGCATTGTTTACAATATACATTATCATGTAAGTTTTAATAAGTGCGGCATGCAGCTGTCTCGTTAAGGTTATGCAAGCAAATTTTTCAACATGTATCATGTTTTATGGCTGCTTGGAATGTTGGATTTTGCGTGATGCGAATGCATTAATTTATAATGATATATGAGTTACAAGTCTCACATTAAATTAATTATTGTAGCCGTCTCGGTAGCCTAGTTGATAGCGTACTGGACTTTCACCCAGAGGACCCGGGTTCGATTCCCGGCCAGTGCTTGGCATTTTCATACGATATAAATCATCCCATCGTCTGCATTAGCCCAAGTGTGCACAATAGTCGGACGTTAAACACAAAAAAAAAATTAATTATGTTTAAAATTTCCTGTGTTTCCGCCCGGGATCGAACCGGGAACATTTCGCGTGTGAAGCGCACGTGATAACCACTATACTACGGAAATTACGAATTACTATACCAAGTAAAATTTATATTGGTAGTTATAGTAAAAGATCAGTTGTTTTAAACTGATTTCATTAAACAGCTGATAAGCTATAATAAATTTTAGATTATGTTGTTAAAAACTGCCTATGTTAATTTGTCGTTTATATTAATTCGTAACGAACAGCTGATTTCATTGAACACCTGATAAACTGTAATAAGTTTCAGATTATGATAATTTGTCGTGTTTTCGAACAAATTATCGCAATTAAAATAAAAAAGGAAAAGAAAACATTATCATGTATGACTTTTATATTTGGTTCAATAGCAATATATTTTTGTATTATCATTAGTCATAATCAACGTTCTTCATTAATTAGCTCTTAAGAATTACATCCAAAATGAAAATAAACCCTGACCGCCGTGAAACGTATTTTTAATTTATGCAGATTTCAACGCTGATTACGTTGGTGAAATTAGATTTTCAAAAATTAAGATTTGGAATGGCCGCCATTTTGAAACACGGATAGATTTTGCTGGATATAGATATGCTTGTCAAAGCAACAAAATCATTTTTCTCTGGCAAGTTTGAATCAAATAGGACTACAATTGCAAACGGCGTACACGCATGCTCACACACACACACGCGCGCGCGCGCGCACACACACACACATGCACACGCGAACGCATACACTCTCCCCTCTGTCTCTCTCTCTCTCTTTTTTTTCTCTATCTCTCTCCCATACACACACAGACACGCGCGCACACACTCTTCTCTCTCTCTCTCTCTCTCTCTCTCTCTCTCTCTCTCTCTCTCTATCTATCTATCTCTCTCTCTCTCTCTCTCTCTCTCTCTCTCTCTCTCTCTCTCTCACACACACACACACACACACACACACACACACACACACACACACACACACACACACACACACATGTATTTACACATGTATATGCGTGGACGAGATAGCTAAAACACCAATGAGTCTGCTGCGTTACTTATAGGTCCAAATCGGTGCCCATTTGTCTCATCATCTATTCCTATTAAATTGCGCCAATAACTGCGGCAGTCATGTTGACCGTTCTAATATTTTTCTAACTTGATCATGTATTTTGTGTTTCCGTGTAATCAATAAAATTTTAAAAATTTAAATGTAAAACAATATCAGAACTTTTGAAATTATAAAGTTCGTAACGATCGGATTTCCAGCGATGTGTGCTTTGTTTAAAACCAAAACCAATTTGTAAACTTTTTGAATCTGTTATTGCAATATTTTAAAGGTAAAACTTTTAAGTGAAGTTTCCGCATAAATTATAACTTTTACGGTACAACCAATAAAACAGTGTGTCAAGCTACTGATTTTAATCGCATCAGTAATATCACATCAGTGAAATGAGCTATTGGAGCTGCCATCGTGGTAAGATCCACACTCGGGGACTTGAAATGAGCACCGATCCTGATCTCTGGATCACGTTTTGAGGAGTCTTTCAAATTTTAATATATATATATATATATATATATATATATATATATATATATATATATCGTTGCGCGCGCGGTGTGTGTGTGTGTGTGTGTGTGTGTGTGTGTGTGTGTGTGTGTGTGTGTGTGTGTGTGTGTGTGTGTGTGTGTGTGTGTGTGTGTGTGTGTGTGTTTTAACACAAACTCGCGTTCGCTATTAGTGTGATTAAAAATTTGGCACAAAAACAATCTTGATAATAAATTCGACAAGTTCGTTAAACAGGAAAATACTTTTAACATTTTCAAAATGGCGGCTATTTCAAATCATTAAAACCTCTAACTATTGTCCTAATAACTTTCACCATCATAATCAGTATTAAGCACTGCATAAATGAAATTTTTGAATTTTAAAAAACCCGTTTAAAATTTAATTTGACGTCGATCAAGGTTCGTTTTTGTATTTTCAATGCAATATTAAAAGGTGAAAATACTACTTGTAAGCAGATTTTAATGCCGGTTATGATGGATTTTTTTTTTATGTTTAACGTCCGACTATTGTGCACACTTGGGCTAATGCAGACGATGGGATGATTTATAGCGTATGAAAATTCCAAGCCCTCGCCGGGAATCGAACCCGGGTCCTCGGGGTGAAATAATAGTACGCAATAATAATAATGGCAATAATAGTACGCTATCCACTAGGCTACCGAGGCGACTTTATGATGATGGAATCATAGTTTCAAAAAAACAAAACAAAAAAGTTACCAAGCTTATTTTAATCTGATAAATAAAATATCACTTTCGTATTTCCGTTAGATTTTGAAAATTTCAAAACAGATTTTAAACGCTGATTATAATGGTGAAATCAGTTTTTCTGAAATATATGGCAAATAATTTTGCTGACAATTCGCTTCCATCACGTCAGCGAGAATGCAGCTTGCCACAATTATTTAGCGTTATGGAATTCGTTAATATACAGGAAGTCCAACGAGTAAACCGACATACATACAGGTGTATTCCTATCAAAATAAGGGGAAGAGGCTACCGTCATTGGACGGGAAACAGAAGGGAAAACTTTAACTAACGGGTTTTATTTAAATTTGAATAATCAAGTTACTCGTTTTAATTTCATGATTTTGAAGAGAATACGCAAATGTTAATACTCTATCCATTTATCGTGATGGCTGGGCTGTACATTTAATACGTTAACAATATAAATAATTATTATTAATAAGCTCTTTCGTATACAAAATATTAAAGAAAATTTGTGTACAATGTGCAAGCTATTTTTAACTTTTGTTAGGAATTAAAATTATAATTATAATTATTAGTTTTGAATATTGTAAAGAGGGTACAGTCAGTAAAGACTATTAAAAAAAACTCAGGAAAATTAAAAAACTGCTGACATACTACCTGTTGCAATAAACAACAAGGATTGTAAAACAGCTGTTCAGATAAAAGCTTGGGGAAAAGTAGGTCGCGATCAGTCGATTCTGGGGGGACCGGAGATCCAACTGTACGTCGGGAAATAACTGGTGCTCCAGGAAGACATTCGAGCCACGTGGTGCTGGGGAGAAACGAATCGGAAGTGTACGGGATAATTAGACAGGTTTGCGTGAACTTCTTCCTCTTTTCTTTTCGGGTTGAATAAATTGGGACACGAATTTCCGGAAAATATTTGGAACATTATTTCGGGAAACCTTTAAAACCGGGTAATATAGTAGTATAAGTGTAGAAGTGCCGACCGGACACAAGAAAATTGTAATAATAGTTAAATGTATTAAAAGGCATCTTTGAACCACCGATCAGTGATTATTTAAAGAACCCCGGTTAAAGAGAGATTCTAGATTCCTAACACTAAACATTGTCTATAATGTTGTATAAATGGACTGGTTACCTATTTATATAATTCCGTAAGTCAAAATTTGAAAGCAATGTTTTGAGGGTTTGGTAAGACTCAGAAAGATAGTTGAAGGATTACTGTAAAGGATTCGGTTTAAAATTTAAGCTGAACTACACATTTTTCTTAGTTAAGCCCTTAGGAAGTTTCCATGAGAAATTAACGATGATGATCAGTTGTGTTCCATATCACAATATTTTGAATAACAGCTGTGATATTCTCATTTTTTTATACTTCGTTTATAGTATTAATTTCGTAACAGCTGTTGAATAGTGACAAAATTATAACTAATATTTGGTTTCTTTGACGTTTTTAAAACAGATATTGCTTGGGGTTGGCGTTATAAAGTACTTTCTGGAATTATTAATTTCTGAAAATCAAAATTCATAAATGAATAGTAAATTCAAAGTTTTAAAAGTAAATAGTGTATGCACTTTCCTGCTGCTTTCCTCAAAAATCAGGTTCTGACCAATAATACCGGAATATATACGGGCGTAACTTCTCAAAACCATTAATCCTCAAAGTTTTTGTGATATATAAACATACTATTTTTTCCAAGATTTAATGGACTTTGTTACAGTTTCCAAGAGAAAAAGAAGATAGGACGTTTATCAGATCGGCCGCGGGCTGGTGAAGCACTTTTCCGGTTCGGAACGGTGAAAGAAATTCGTTTCTTGTTTAGAATTGTCCGGATTCCTTCTATTTCCTCCCGAACAAGTTTTGATGCCTTGTACAGCTGGTCCGGATATTGGTAGGCTGCTAGTAGTTGTTTTTCAGTGGGTGGTCCTTCTCGATGTTCTGCTGAACAACAATTTTCAACCTGTATTTATACTTGAAATTATGGCGGGAACTATAATTCCTCAGAATTCCATTGTTAGAACTAAAAAAGAACGTAACAATCAGAATGAAGCTATTGTATACGGGAGATGCGAGGTGATGCGCCGGCAGTAATACCTGGGCAGAAATGTGATAATATAAACACAGTACTATAGATCCAAGATACGCGTGCACTGCGAGCCAATCAGAAGTGAGTAACCTATTGGTTAACAATAATGAATTAGGTTTCGCAGGCGTAGGCTGTTTCAAAGCCGGGAGAGAAATACGGGGATTTTTAGCGTGATTGTTTAGATGTTAGTAAGCGGAACTAGATTGAATAACTCAGTTCATATGTTGTTTAGGCGATGACAATTCGGACCCTAAATACGAAAGTCAGAGATCTACAAACGCACATGAAATGTTTAACGATAGGTATTCATTTCATAGTGTCACGTCTGAGTGACCCAGCACTAATAGCTCGCTTTCCAATTAAAATTCTTTAATCAATGCATGCAATCACAAAGCTATTTCTCGTTGAAGCCTTACTACGCTTATGAATATTCAGATCGAGTTGCGAAAGGATTACGTGTCAAGTGCCAAACAGTAAAGTTAGAAACAGCCTTTGTCTTCAACAGAAACACGCACTAATGGAACAATACCACAATTTGTGGTACTTTATGGTAAACGATACTGAAAACTCACCCCCGCCTAAACAGATTGACTACAAAATCTAACCACCATGTATTTGAAACAGAGCACATTTTTTCTTTCTGGCGACTCTATAGGGAGAAAGAATCGCTATATTGTCAATTTTAACGCCACTGATGTCAACAAATAATATCTAGAATTAAACATTTGTCTGTAAATATATGTCAGTCTGTAGGTAGAATTAGGCCTGGCAAACACCAAATGCGGAGCAGAGCTGCTTTCAGCTGAGCCGAGCAAAGCGGAGATGAGCGGAATGAAAATGGATGGCAACCGGACGCAGAGTTGTCAGTTCAAAGAACGCGGTTTGCATCTTTTAAATCTATATATTTAGGCCTACTGTAACGGCGAGAAATAATAAGTTTGGTCAGCTTCAAAACCGAACAGGCGACAGACTCACAGCTACGAGGAGCGGAGCCCAGCGATGCCACTTGACTCCGCTCAGCGCCGTTTGACCGGGTAGCCACCTACGCATTCCAAACCTAACCTATTGTTTTTAATGTAAGTGTGGGCACTGAAAGTGAAACGGAGCTGGACTGAGTCAAACAGCGTCGCATGGCTCCGCTTTGTTTTCAGTGGCCGCCCTTCTTTGAAATCCTGATTTCACTATGATGACCATTATTAAAATCTTTTTAAAACTTCAAATTACTTTCAAAATTAAAAAATGAGCCCTGAACGCCGTCAAATTCAAATTTCATAATTTCAATGGATTTTTGAAAACCTAAATGCTAATTTATGCAGTTTTTAACGCTGATTACGATGGTGAAATCAGATTTTCAAAACAATTTAAGACAAGCAAATTACAACTTTTTAAAGATTTCAAATGACCGTCATTTTGAAACTGTTGAATGGATTTGCTGTAAGGTACAAAATTTTGGATTTTGTTGAGTAAGGCACTTGTTCAAGACACATGAGCACCCGATCGCACGCACGTCAACACACACACACACACACACACACACACACACACACACACACACACACACACACACACACACACAAACTTTTACGAACCCTCAAAAATTTATCAAAAGGTCAAAATCGACGCTCATTTCAAGATGCCGAGTCTGGAGTCTTATTACGATGACCGCTCTAATTGCTCATATTATAATAGAAATTTGCTGCGAATAAAACGGGATGATTGTAGGTGGCCTTGAGACAAAGTTGGCAGGTAGTGGGGGATGGTTACTGGTGCGTCACCACCTTCATAATCTATCATTTAGTTGCAATGGGTCGTTGGACGGGTGAACAACGCGGTTACGATGTGAAAGCGTATTATCAAAATGGCGAAAGTTTTTTTGCAAACTCGACGTGCTTTCCGACGTCATTTTAATACCGCGTAACCAGCCTGTTCCGTCAGATAATGCAATTCGAACATGGATAAACAACTTCGAGCAAACGGGACCAACATCTTAAAAAAGAGGCAGGAGTGTAAAAACTATTCTAACAACTAAAAAAATCGCAGCTGTTCAACAGGCTTATAGGTCCTCGCAGATCAGCCAAACAACATGCCCTTCGCATTAGAATAAGTAACACATCTGAGGGGGAATACCTGTGTTTGTTTTATGGGGATATCTAAAAACAAAAGTGTTTCAAGCACCCACAACCATTCAAGCCCTCAAACAACGAATTGTAGACACGATTGCGTCAGACCTGCCAACATGCTGCGAGAGGTCATGCAAAACTTCCAAACCAGGCTCCAGGAATGCCTTAACTGCAATAGAGGACATTTGGTAGACTTAGTATTTAGAAAATAATATTTTTCGTATTATACCCATAATGGTTATTTTTGTACTTTTACTTATTTACTAAAATATATTTAAAAAGTTTTTTTTCAACAATCAATTACTTTATTTAATCACCCCGTGTCACTGGCGGACCCTATATTATTCGAATTAGAAACTTTCATCTCGTTAATCTATTAACTTTTATTTTATAACGCTTCGATCCATTCACGGCTGCATTTTGATGTACAGACTGAAATGATGGGGGAGGATGAAGGGCTCTCTTTCATCTGTCAGACCTTTGATGCAAAAGCCGCAAAACACGGCAACATTTTGTGCAAAAAGTGCAATGGAGCACCGCTGGACGCATAAAATCATTGCTTCAGAACAATGTGTTCTCGTGGGAAATCAATGTGCCGGCATAAAATTGTTAACATTCAACCATCTTCCTTTGTACTTTCACTTCATCAATATTCACACTCGCGGCACTCAGCTGTCTCGCTGACGTCATTTGAGCAAAATTTTTAAAACATTTTTTCACTTCATTTTATAATCACAATCAGTTTTAAAATCTGCATTTATTAACATTTTTAACTTTATCATTGAAAATACGAAAATGAACCCTGACCGCTGTCAAATTAAATGTAAATTCAAAATGTTAATTTACTCGGTTTTATACGTTGATTACTGCAATAGAATTATATTTGCAAAACAAATTAAGACAAAAAAGTATGATTTCCTTAAACATCAGAAATTACCACCATTTTGAAACTGTTGAACGAATGTTGATGGTGAACGGTTTTAAAAAAAGATTTTCTAAGCACAAAAAGCACTATTTTCAATCTAATTTTTACACGTAGCTGTGGCAAGGATTTAGGTGATATACAGACATAATAAATAACATGATAGTGGGCACACGAAATGCCTGATTTGTGTGTCTGTCGCTTTAAAACAGGCCTAATTAGTCAGATTTTTGCTGCGATACCTCTTGACAGATTTCAATTAATACCTTTCGATATATTTAAATTTTCTAAATACAATAAATTGTTAGTAACTTTAAGGCTGTAAACTTGTAAATTTTTCCTCTTAAAAAATGTAACAAAGCTAGTGCCAATATCAAATGCAAGATATTAAAATATTCTTCTTAACCCACTCGTATATTACATCTGGCGCGAAATACATGAACTCGTGATAAGGAAGAATAAAAGATATTAACAAAGTAGAGCTTAGAGTCGGTCGTGGGATGTGAACTTGTGACCTAAATAACTGTATTTGCACGCTGCAGATTAAACGCTCTCGCAATCATGTAACTTTTTATTCAATTATAAACGCGGCAAACATCTGTCTAGCTGACCTAGTGCAAGTGAATTGAAATTTAAAACACTAATAGAAAAACATTCTGATATATTACAATGAATATATTAAAATTAATTCATATCAAATATAACGGTAGTTTTCAATTAAAACTTAATACAAAAATTGATATCGTTTGTAGTTTTTAAAACTGAAACTTTTTTCAAA
This sequence comes from Callitettix versicolor, assembly GCA_022606455.1. Lineage (NCBI taxonomy): Eukaryota > Metazoa > Arthropoda > Insecta > Hemiptera > Cercopidae > Callitettix > Callitettix versicolor. The sequence goes on from CM040185.1 coordinate 69,427,351, forward strand.
ATTTTAATTTACAAACATAAATGGTGTTTTTGTAATGCGCGGGCATAATTCGGAAGGTATGAATCAAAACAAAAAAACAAATTCCATAAACATTTGTACAGACACGCTACATTAATCAGTTATTTTTTTGCTGAATCTAAAACCCTACTGCTGCTGCCATCTAACATTTTTAAACAAACTGACAGTACTAAATGATAAACAGAGGAACATTGTTACATATTCCACTTAATTATCAGTACTGACAAAACAGTAAGTAAAGTTTTTGTTTCACTAATTTTAAAGACTTTTTTACTCAAACTATAACCCAACTGCTGCTGTCATCTAACATTTTTAACTAAAACAACAGTAATAACTCCCTTCAGGAGCTCAAGCATTATAAGTGCAGGTTTAGCAATAATCCTGAGTCAGCTACATCCAACCATCCTTCAGCTATCTGTTCTTGTGTTAGATTCCTTTAATCCTAAACCAAATTGGAAAATCATATACTAAAGACTGCTTGGCTAAGAAGGAGGTTATCTTAAGTATGTGGACTTAGGACAACAGGAAATCCGGACTTAATGTAATCTTATCTATGTTTGCCGGACTCTGTATGGGTGTGAATGTGTTAGATTTGGATGGCTGGACTTTTCAATTTCAAAATCAAAGTCCAGAAAAAACTTGGGAAGTAGCAAAATTAGATCTAACAATCAGAAAAAAGCAAGCACAGAAAAGAAAACTGGGACTTTATCAAACTCCATAGAACCCACAAGAAGTGATTTGCAGCAGACCATAGGGATGACTCAAATTGCCATGGAAGAAATAAGAGATTTGGTTAAACATCTCAAATTATTAAAGTGATGGCCTATCTCAAATCAATAAGATGTTTGTATATGTACAAATGTCTATTGTGAACAAATAATGCAAACTGATAAAATAGGAGGTATTAGCAAAGAGGCTTCTAATTAAACCTAGAAGCAGAAGACCTTCCAGTCATCAAGCCTTGGGGGTCACAACCATATAGGGCTGTGATGATTGGGCTGATGGAAACGATACTTCAAAACTGGAGCACCCAGAAACATTAAGATCATGGATAAAAGGCAACTCAGGAAAACCATGGTACTAATTACAGAGCACTTTGGTCTGAGAATGCACATGAACAGGATAAGAATGTGTGGTAAAACTGTGTGAAGGAGGTTGAAACTGCAGGTTGCTTGTTATAATCTATGATTGTGAGACCAATAGGAGGCAAAGGGTGTTTAGCTTAAGCAGAATGAGCTTGTCATTGTACTCTTTGAAGGCACCAGTATACTGACCTAAAATCTAAGAGGCTTAGATGCACATTAGGTCTTTTGATCATGGTGCCAGGGTCTTTTGATCTAAACCCGCTAAACTCAAAAATTAATTTAATCTAATAGTAATAACTGATAAACAGAGAAATATTATTTCCACTTATAATCCAATATTGACAAGAAAAATAACCATATATATTTGTTCAGTTGCATTCTTCATTTGTAGGTGTTTGAAAACTAAGAAATAAATATTTATCTTTTAAATTTCCTTTCTTTCAAAATGCAAACAGCAAAATCAGTCCACTTAGTGAATTATTTATCACTATTATCAATATTAACCATCAAAGAAGTTTGTTTTATTTTTTTCTCATTAGGCTTTTATATCTTTCTGTATATTTCATAATCTATATTAACTGTGTCAGTTATGTCCATTTTTCAGATCATTTTACATAGAAAGTTCACAACAACAAGTAATCAGTTATATTAAAACTGAAATAATTGGTACGTAAAAATATTTACTTAATTTTGTTTGTGACCAATTTAAATTGTACGTTTGAAAGAAGCCGCTTATTGAAACTTCAAACATGTACAATCTAAATTGGTCACAAACAGAATTAAGTAAATATTTTTATACATCAACTACAGCAAAATTTCAATTTTAATGTAACTGTTTACTGGTTGTAGTAAACTTTCTATGTAAAATTATCTGAAAATATGGACAGATTAAAACGTGCGAGGTAGCGCAAAGGTCTACACATTAACAAGCTGGTTTCACTAAAAAAACTTGTGAAAATTAATTAACTGTCAGCAAATTCAATGTTGTTTTTAAACAATCCAAAAAGATCTATATCTGGTAGAGGCATAAAAGAACCTGTTTTTCTCCTTTAAACATATTGTCAACATGCCCGATTAACATGCTTATTTTATCCTTTCTACACCTTTAAAGATGTTCTGGATGTTTGATTCTTGACACCCCCCCAAAAAAAATGCTTTATTAAATGTAAATAAATAAGAATCCAAAATAACATTTTGTGTAAATCATAAAAACAACCTAAACTAACCTAACCAATAATATGATATTGACTTAATTAATGTTCCAACATCGATTATAACACAGCTGCTGCTTTGAACTGACTACACACTACTTTTATATAAACAATGATACTTTTTGCACAGTATATCATGAATGCTCAATACAGTGTAAACAGTAGTGACACCACAAATAGTTCCATTAAAAATTGCATAAACTTAATAAATATTTCATAAATTAATATAACTTAATTTCATAAAATAATAGACAATAGAACAAAAATTAAATTTAATTACATTATAGTGAGTGGTTCCTATTAATTAGACCAACAAGATTAAAATCATTCTTTCTTACCTCAGATGATGTCAGATAACACAGCCGTGAGTCAGTGCTTTCAATGGATGCTTGCTGCACAATTCCGTACCGGGATTCCCTGTCGCTCATGTACTCGGATCGAAGGCTATCTTGACGGTCGAAAAGTGATCTGTAAAAAAACAATATTGCCAATTCAAAGCTCCAAACTATAACCTTTTATTAATATATAGGTGTCTAAACATAAATACTTTTATCATTTTATAACAGTTTTGACTGTTGTATAATAAAAGACTGTCCACAATGTAACTCACAGACATTACTCCAACTCATTATTTGTGTCAGTTTGAGGTTATCGCTGTTTTTGTTCTGTTCATAATAAGGTTTTATAATGCATACTTCAATTCAAAACACAGCCAGTTATGAAGAAACAACATTAGTCATATGATTTTTGTTAACACACAATACTAAACCAATTGACATTCATCAGCAACTGTGTGTGAAGTACACAGTAAAGATATAGTGACTAAAAATGATACAATGCATTGGTGCAAACAGGACTGAAATGGCAACTGAACTGGTTATGAAAATTAATAATGAAATCAAGGAAATTGTTGTTTCATGATAACGGCTCTCATTCGAGTTCACTGAAATTTTACAAAGCTTACTGCAAAAAGCTGTGTACTACAAAAAAGACTACATAAGACTTGTGCAAGAAAATTTTCAGGACATTTTTACAAAGGAAGACAACAATCAATGGATGGCAACCACTTCGACATTTCTTAAGCTTTTGCATTCAGGTACGATTTTTAAAATATGTCCACCAGTGGTATTGACTGCAACCATTTCCTTGACAAGCCAGAATTATTGCACGTTATGTTCCTCTCATATTGGATCATCAATAATACTGACCAAGTTAAAATCCCTCGAACACATGAATGGCCAGCAGACTGGCATTCAAGAGCAACAAAATTCTATGCTTTTATATCAATTTAGTTCTTTAATTTTGTTTGGATTGCGCTGCAACCTATCTGGAACTCTTCAACTAAGTGATTCACACCTTATCTCCATTCAATGCATGTCAGAAAAAGTTAAATTTGACTGTAATTTGCCAGCTGCATTCAACTTTCTAGTGTCAATCTAGTTGTGTGCACTGTTTTCTAAGTATTTGACATTAAATAATACTTATAAAGAGTACACAATATATGCCAATGTAAAAAAAAAATCTGTGCTTTATGAACTGTGTTATAATGTTATATTTTGTTATTAAAAATTTATGAATGTTTTAGTTTAGATGTAAACTTCTTCTAGTAATATTATAACAATCTTTTATAGTTAAACCAAAACATTTATAAATAAAAATATATATTCCCTGTCTTTTTTATACAAATAAAAAAGTGTTATCTAAAAGTCCTTAATTTTGTTTTTTTTTAATTGAGTACATTATGCCAGCATTTCAGATTGTAGTAGGAAACAATTCCAAGCTGTTGGCACAGCACGATCGCTGTAGTGTCTGAGCTGACAGAGAAACATGAACATCCGACCGAGTTAGGCTGAACATCCGACCTCTAAGGACTGTCAGTGCTTTAAATATTTCTAACTGACTGACACTAGGCCATAGCCAGCAGTACTGGCCAACCAACTGCAAAGGGTTAATATACATGGGAAAGATGGAAATTCTCATCTTGATCATTATGTTTGTACTCGGCCAATCAGACTCAAGACTTTTCAAAGGGCTTTGGGCGGAAGATTTCCTACCATCTGCAGATTTTGCACCAACTAACTTGTTTCCTCCCATGAAGGTCTGCAGAGTATTTAAATGATGATGCAGAACTTCACACGACTATAATATTTGTATTCAGTCCAGTGTTGTGTAAATGCCTGAATTTGAATATCAAATAATCTACATTTATTCCTAAGAAAATATTTCTTTATAATTATTTAAAAATAAAGCTACGCAACTAGTAAAAATCTTTTGCCAATTAAAATGGCTAATAGAGTGACCAATCGGAGTGTAAAAAGTATTAAATTCTACAGTTTTAATATTTTCATGAATCAATTACTGTAATTTATTGAAAAATCCCAACACTATTTTTGTTCAGAGAACACAGACAAATAAATCTTGTTTAGTTGTAAATTCATGTCAATCCGTTAAATAAAAATGACAAAATAAAAAAAATCACTTTATTGGTTACGTAAATTTCATTTTGTCCCTCTTATATTTACGAGAATCACTCTTTTGTTCCTGGTGTATTTATGAAAATATAGGTGCTTCAGAAATTCTTACAAAGAGCTAGGTACTTTAGAAGTAGGCCGATCTTACAGCACAGAACAATGGTTATTGACTGCCAATACTTCAACTAAGATCTTGCAGTGCTAGTATAGCATATATATGTATAACATGTATAAAGAGAGATGTTCGTAGAACTTACATTAGAAACTAGCACATGAAATGCATATTTTTTCTTATATTATCTAATAAATTATTTTTTAACAAATTCCTATTGAAAAAATTGTAAATGGAGTGGACATCATAGGAAGGCTTTGAAATGAGCTCTGATTTTGATCACTGTGTTACTTTCTGAGCTGTTGGTAAAATTGTATGCATACAAACTGTGTTTTACACTCATGTTTGCAATACTGACATAATTTTATTCAAACTTGCCACAATAATCAATTTTTGTAATAGCTTTGACAAGTTTGTTACCCAGCACTCCACACAGGGTGCAGAATAGCTGTTCCAATTGAGAGGATTTAGATGTCCCTCGTGGTACCCGAGTCTAACACACACTTACACTTACAACAATACACTTATGACTAACACTTTACACTCACATTTACATTTAGAGAGGCGACAATAGACTCAATATGATTTTTGCCTTAAAATAACAACAACAAAAAATATGTTTCCCAAAAAAATGAATTTAATAGTTTCAAAATTTTTCAACATTTCAACAGTTTTAACATCTCAAATCTTTTTTACACTTTTTCAAAAATATTATCTAAATATTGTAATCAACATAAAATATATAAATTTTCAAATTCAATGAAAATACAAAAGTAAATTTCATTTACTTTTGACAGTAGCCAGGGGTTTTTTAACAAATGTGTGATTTTAAACGTGACATTAGATTTTTAAACTATTGTAAGATTTTTAAAAAATGATAAGATTTCACTTCACTTCCATCACCATCACAACAGCAAACAGCAAGGTCAAGCTTTTGTTTGCTGACCTGGATGTTTGGAGAAATAGTAACACATAATAAATGGTTATATTGGCTTCACTAATTTAATGAAATTATTTTAAAATCTTTTAATTTAAAATTCAGTTTGTTGTTTTGCATTGTTCAAGTACCATTTCTTTAACTGAAATCATAGTACACATTCATGAAAAACAGTATATTTAATTTAAATATACTGTAGATGTAATTTAAAAGTCAGTTTATAGTTGTGTTCTGTTTTACTGTGTAAATATTTTACAATTTATTTGTGGACAAACAGGATTAAAAGCAGTTCAAAGAATAATAGACCACACAGTATATTCTTAATCTATTGCTTACCCACTACTCTACTACAGCACTCTGATACCGTTGTAACCTTTTCTGATAATTTAATAGGTAATAGGTAGAAAACATGTTACTAGGCAAACTGTCATCGCCTAATTAACACAGAAACTGAGTTACACATAAGTTACAAAACCTGTGTTGCACAGCCTAGTTTCGCTTACTAACACCTAAACAACCACGCTAAAAATCCCCAAATTTCTTTCCCAGCTTTGAAACAGCCTCCGCCTATGAAACCTAGATCACTCCAGTCAACCAATATACTCACTTCTGATATGTACGTAGTGCACATGTATATCAGGTCTATACTACGCTACATTAATACATTTCTGCCTAAGCTTTACTGCTGGTACATCACCTCGCATCTCCTATAAACAATAGCTTAATTCTGACTGGTGTCTTCTTTCTCTAGTTTTAACAATGGGATTCTAAGAAATTATAGTTCCTACCATAACTTCGAGTATAAATACAGGTCAAAAATCATTGTTCAGTAGAACACCCGGAATAACTATACAAAACACCAAAACTTGCTCAGGAGGAAATAGAAGGAATCCAGCCAATTCTAAACAAGAAGCGAATTTCTTTCATTATTCTGAACCAGAAAAGTGAGTCGCCAGCCTGCGGCTTATCTGGTAGACAACCTGACTTATATTTCTTCCAGAGACTGCAACATTTCTGGAACTTAATAGTTTTTACTGACCTTTGTTCGAAAGAATCAGCTCTGTTTGATTTGTAACCACTGTCTCCAAGACTGTTTTCATGTCGCAGAGAGGGCAAAGAGTCCCACGGAGAACGTTTATGACTAGAGGTTGTGCTGCCTTGGTAAGTGCTGACGCTTGAACCCAGTGTGGAACTTCCCGAACGCCAACCATCTGAGTGGCGGAACCATTGAGCACGAGCAGACTCTCCCAGGCATGAAGCACAACGACTGAAACAAAATATTCAATGTAAGTGTGTCATGTGATGTTTCTATGGTTAGGAAATTGGGATTTTTCCTAACGTGGGTCCTTCAAACAATTAACTATTGATGATTTAACAGTCCTTTAATACATATAATTATATTACAAGATTCTTATATTGTTTCAGCTACAAGTACACTTGATAACAATTGTATTACAAGATCAAAATGTTTCCCCAAAATTATGTTTTAAGATTCTCTCCAGAAACTCATTCCCTAATTTGTTTAACTCAAAAAGAGAAAGAGGAAGAAATATATGCAAAAACTGTCTACTTACTTAGACTGTCAGTTCGTTCTCCTCAGCACTGCCTGGCTGGAATGTCTTCCTGGAGCATCAGGCATTTCCCAACATACAGTTAACCCTTCAGTCTCCCCCCCCCCCAGAATTGACTAACCGCAACCTACTTCTCCAAGATTTTACCTAAACTGCTGTTCTACACACCTTATTTACAACAAAAAGCAGTACGTCAGCAGTTTCATAAATTTTCTGAACCTTTGTCAGTAGTGTTTATTTTTAGCTGTACCCTCTTAACAATTTTAAAAACTAATATATAGTATTACAATTTTAATTATTACCACTGCATTACTAAATATCTGAATAAAATCACTAAAGGCTTTGGACAATTTTTGTTTCCATTATACAGCAAAATACATGATACCTATGTGTACTTTTATAAAGTTTCAAAATTTGCAGCAAATCATAATAACAGTGATTCCATTGTTTTGCACTTTTCCAAAATAACTATTTAATTACTACTGTTAGTGTAATAGTTTTTCAGAAAACATTTATATTTTGTATGATTTTGCTTTAAAATCACCATAAAAGCTTTTACCAATTCATGCATTAAAAGTAGTAAATACACAATTTGTTTTACCTGGAAGAGTTGTGATCACTCAAATAACCTCTTTCTCTATCTCGCTCTCTTTCCCGTTCACGTATAAGTTCATTGCGGTCACTATAATAACCCTCTCTGTCTCTATCACGTTCTCTGAAATTGAAAAAAAGATATGGTAAAACAGACACTTTAAAAACGTTTAAATGTTCAAAATTTGAAATAACTGTCACTATTGTTTATGTGTGTGTGTGTGTGTGTGTGCATGCATGCATGTGTGTGTGTGTGTGTGTGTGCACGCGCACATGCAAGTGTTTGATTTTACATGTGTTTTATGCAAAATCACGTGCATGATTTTGTTTGCTTACCTTCCATACTATTAGACTAACATGGAGAAAAGGAACACTATTCATATTAGGAGGACCATCTGATTTGGAGCGGAGTTGTGCTGAGTGGAAAGGACTATGCATTTAAAACCTAACCTATTGTTTTTTATCTAAGTGCAGCCACTGAAAGCAAAATGGAGCTGAGAAAAGTCAAGGTTGTGTTGCATGGTTCCACTTCGTTTCTAGTGACTACATGCTGATTTAAAACAATAGGTTTTGTTTCGAATGCATAGTGTGTTCTGCTTAACACAACTCCACTCCACATCTGGTAGTCACCCGACCTAAGATTAATGAAAGGGATTTGCATTAACAAGGTGGGTTAGACTTAAACGAGTATTTGAAGTCCCAAACTTATGAAATAGTGGTGCACAAGAACTGAAATGTAGCAGTCTGACCATTGTCTTAGCCACCTTGAGAATACATCAATCCTCTCTTAAAAATTGTTGTATTGACATAAAAGACTTTTTATATAATTAGTTTCTTGGGAAAAATCACAAAATTTAGTGACTAATCTTCCATAAGTGACTACAGTAGACTCATGATAATCTGTTGCCCGGTAATACATTAATGTCCTTATGATTATACTAGTTTTGCGTTAAGGTACAGTTTTTGAAGTATTGGTTGACCTTCATTTGGTTTCGGGACATAAGGGGGTTGAGAGTAATGAGGAGGCAGACCAATATGCTGAACTGGGATCTGCATCTGAGTTTATTGGACCTGAGCCAGTTATAGGAATCTCTCTATCTCTGGCCAGGTCTGCTATCAATAGGTGGATAAATAAGCAACTTCAGACAAGATGGGGACAATTTTCATGGGTATTCCCATAGCAAAACATCTCTTAAGAAAGGTCTCACAAGGAAAACTTACAGAGGCAGCAGATATCTTGGACAGAACACAATTTTGTAGAACTATGGAGCTCAATACAGGGCACTGTGGTTTGAGAGTACACATGAACAGGATAGGAATATACCATGGAGAAACTGTGTTTAGGTTATACAGAAAAGAAGGGAAACTCACAATAATTTACAATTGTGAGGCTTTGCCAGCAAGAGGCTAAAGGTATTTGTTTTCCAGTACTCTGAGGACACCAGCATAATGAGATAGTTATTAAATTGCTGGAAGTTACTGCGAGCACCAGTCTGCTGAACTAAAACTTAAGATTTTTTTTTTTTTTTTGTGTTTAATGTTCAACTATTGTGCACACTTGGGCTAATGCAGACGATGGGATGATTTATAGCGTATGAAAATGCCAAGCCCTGGCCGGGAATTGAACCCGGGTCCTCGGGGTGAAAGCCTAGTACGCTATCAACTAGGCCACTGAGGCGGCAGTTGATCTCTAAAAAAAATCTTTAAAGCTTAAGAGATTTACTTGCACATTCTGCCCATTGATTGCAGTGCCTGGGGTTTTGTTAACCCTTCCTCTATTACTAATCTACTACTATTCATACTACTACAGATTGATATTTTCTAGTATTCAGTGAACTGCTACTGCACCCAGTTGCCTTTCTATTGTACAGTAGAACAACATTATACAACATTATACTAAAAATAACAATAATTATTTTAAAAACACTGATGGTTTTATGCTAATGTTTTTTCAACATTTATGTTCTTATTCCAATATATCCAAAGATCAATGTTTTTATTAATGTTGATGAATTTTAATGTTGAAAATGTTGATGGATTCATCCTGATATTTCAACACCATCAGTGTTCTATAAACGATATTTCAAAACATTGGAAAATAAATTTTTGCAAAAGTTTCCTATGGCTATGACCAACTATTTATAGTTACTCTTTAAAAAATTACTTAGTGTAATTCATGTAATAAAACTTCTTTCAACAGAGCGACATTTTTCATTCAAATGGAGACCTAATTATTCAAAAGTTTCTTCTCCTATAAATAACTGACATATTTTCATAAGTCAAGCACAGCTTTCAAAATACTGATAAACATAAAATGCTTATGCTGCTCATTTATTGTCTTATCAAATATTTATTTCATAAATACAAGCTTACCTGGTGGAATTGTGGTCACTAAGATACCCGCGTTCTCGATCCCGTTCGCGTTCACGTTCCCGTAAGAGTTCATTACGATCGCTGTAATAACCCTCTCGGTCTCTATCTCTTTCACGTTCTCTAACACCAGCTGCTGAGCTTGCAGGCCGCTCCATACTAAGTCGATGTGGTAGTGGTAAGGTTGAAGATTTGTTCATGCTAGCGCTGCTTCCAGGTCCTGTTTACAAAATTGTTAAGTTTCTGTTCAAAACGTTTTTTCTAGTTTCTTTCTTACACTAAAAATAAGTTAACATCTTGCTGCAATATATGACTAAATTGAGTTGAAAAGCATTGCACACATTAGTTACATCATTCGACTTTAGCTACGATCTGTATAAAATTAGTGTTATTTACAATACCTTATATAACTGGACAATGATAAAAGCTCTATTGAAACGTTCTAAAACTTAACTGATGGGCTTAGCGATCCCACCACACTTCTAGTTCATTCTACTCTTACGAGTGAACTCAAGATACACCGCAAACACACACACACACACACACACACACAAACTTGGCTACCTCAAAGTGTAAAGCAACCTGTACTGATGAAGTGAATAGCACCTCCTAGGGCACCTTAGCCTTATCCATGAATGTGGAGCTCTCTATGTATAGATCTCATTTCCCTAGCTCATAAGAAAAACATAAGTAATAATGTAAAATATAATGAGTAGGATATCACTGCACAACAAAATTTGGCCAAATAGAATGCAACCTCCATTATAAGAATTAAGAGAAAAAAATTTAAGAAAATTAGCAGAGCAAAAATGTGTGCAAGCACTTCAATAACGAACTGGAATGTCAAGTGAGGTGAATAACCTAGTTTAAATTCTCTCCAAATCCTCGACTTCGAGAAGATACTAGGGCTGGGAGAAAGCATCCTAACTGAACATCTCAGGAATATAGAAAAGGGAGCAAAATGATCTACAAAGATTGCAGTACAATAGTAAACCTAGAAATGCACTCATTTATTCTAAAACATCATTCTAGCTGTTATTTGTTGCATAAGATTAGTGATAAGAATATTTAGCCAGATGTACCTCAACATTTAAATAGCAAAAAGTATGTGAAACAATATAAAACAAAACAAAGGTTATACTTACTCCTTCTAGTGGGGTAAGGACTTCTTGTGTTTATAGCTGGAAGTTGTTCTGCAAATTCTGAAAAAATTAATGTAATAAATAGTGTAAAGTTATAAGTTAAATGTTTACATAGATTTGTTTCAATGTTAATTATATTTACTAGAATTTCATAGTTGTACAGGTACATTAAAAGAAAACAATAATGTATTCATTTATAAAAGGATTTTAGTAAAACCATACCTTGTACTTATTAACTGATACATACTCATGTTATTATTATTTTACTTTAATTAGACATTTTCAATCATCTGTGTACATAGAAACAATGTAAATTGTTTCAAGAGTATGGACCAACTCTTGTTCTTAAGTTAGTAACTTCATAAACTTTGCAAATAGAACACAAGCTAGATGCCCAGGCTTAAGGTAAAGTACTAAAACTAAAAACAAACATTCAAGGGCTACTACCATTTGTGATTAAAAATACAAATTGAGACTTACAATACCTTATCAAAACAGGGATATGTGATGGTCAAATGAAAACAATATGATGCCGTGACAGTACCAAGCAACCGTGTTGCCAACATCAGGAGACAGGTACCTAAATGGTTACGATAATGGCACCTGCTGTTCCCTCTCTCTCAAATTCACTTTTTTTTACACTGAAGAAAGTCTTTTTAGATTCAAAGTCTTAGGTTTTACTTTTTACTGTACAGGATATGCGTATCAAGCTTAAATGATTTGGATGCATGATTTAGTCAACCTTTAATTATCAACATTGTGGTTTATTTTTTTTCTTAATTTTAATCTTATATTCTAGTTACATAGTGTATGTTTCAAGTTAAAAAATTGAGAGCAGAAGTTGATCCACACTCTTAAATTATAGTGTATTATTTCTGTATACACAAATGATTGTGAATTTCCAATCAAACAGTAACAATAGTTGTAACTGATTGTTGGATGAGGATAATTTTTTAAACATGTGATCCTGTTTACTATTTTCAGTAGTAAGTACAGTCAAAGTTTTCTGTATGTCTCATGGCAGAATGTAAACAAAGACTGTACTAGTAGTTCAAAGAACAATAGACTTAAAAGTATATTCTTAATCAATTGTCTGGACACCACTCTACAACAGTACCTTGATACACTCAAAGCCTTTTCTGTCAATTTAACTGGTAACCATAATATTTAGAAAAAATGTTACGGTACTAACATTATTGCAAATGTTATGATAAAGTGTTCAAAATTATGATTAGGCGTTGCCGTTCAACCAGTATTACAGGAAACAGACAGAACTATATTCGTCAATATTAAATCATGATGACAACATTGAGATGCCGACAACTTGAAACAACCTTACACATACATCATTCGGGCTTTGTACAAGGTATTCCATACCAAATTTCAAAACAATCGATCAATTTGTTTTGCCAGAAATGCATACACTCCTTATCATTAAAACAACAGATGCTGCTATCTTGAAACAAAAAAAAGTGGGATAATCTTAAACAAACATTGTTCTGGCCTTTTACAAGGTACTTTGTACCAAGCTTTAAAACAATCAGTCAATGCATTTGGTCAAAACTGTGTAACAAAAAAACAAACACAAACCAAATGCCGAACGGTCGAGTTAAAAAACAGATACCTCGCTTCGCTAGGACAATAATTACTAAAGCTCTTAATGAAATTCAATGATTACTTGCCTAAATTCTCCATACTCTGAGTGAGAAGTGCTTCGAATGTATGAAGACTGTAACTTTCTGCATCCATTCCCTTAGCCAGCGTGTTGCGCAAGTGCATCTCATACTCCAGGAGTAGTCTGCTAGTGGGAGAGCTGGGCGTACTAACTGTCGCCATTTGCTGGTCTCTGTTGTCATGATGGTATCGCCCTGTAATTAACAACTTGTAAACTATAAATTATACTTTGCTTATCACTACTATGTATATTACAACATTGGTTTATTTCTTATTTTAATGAATTTCTACTGGAAAATGAACTATTGGAGCAACCATCATAGAAAGAAATGTTATTAACAAATTTTCAATGGATAATAAACTATTGTATGACCATCATAATAAGACCTAGATTCAGGTTCTTGATATGGGCACAAATATCTGACCTTTTTGAAGGTTTGTTTGTGTTTTTGTTGGTACTCTAGAACTTTTAATTTTGATTTGATTTGATTCAAACTTGGCATAAGAATAATAATTTTAATAATAGTACTGACAGGACACATACAACAAGAAGTCCCTCTCCTGGAATACAAAGATAAGGCATTATCATACTGTAATTAAACCAGAAGCCTTATATGCAGCTGAAACATTATCTCTCAGAACCCAGGGCCCACAAAAAAGGCTGGAGATCAAAGAAAGAAAGATATTACGAAAAATCTTAGGCCCCAAATTCCGTAACAACCAATTACTCCACATCAGTAATGAAACTCTTTACCAAAAAACTGAAACACTATCAGACACAATAAGAAAAAGGAGAATTGATTTTTATGGGCACATCCTCCGAATGGACAAAAATAGACTAACCAAAAAAATATTTGACTACTTTCGCAGTAGAAGAGCCAAACCACTTTGGTTTAGAGAAACGGAGAAAGACATAACAGAACTGCAGATCACTGACACTATGCTCATGGACAGAACAGCCAAAACAATAACCAAGGACAAGAAGCAATGGTTCCAAGGCAAAGTCAAATCCAAGCGAACGATCCAAATCTCTGACGAAGAAAGAAAAGCAAGATCACAACGTATGAAGCAATACTGGGCTACGAGGAGGGCACAGAACATTACAAAGTGATTTATTTGGTGTACCCCAAAGTTGGGTGAAACAAATAAAGAGAGTACTGACAGGTTGCTACCCATAAATATCTTTTTAATCATTTTAAAATGACAATCAATCGGACTCTTAAAAAAATCAACTTTTTTTTCTTACATATTCTTGGAAATCTAATTGAAGTTCACTGAAATCAGGCTTAAAATTCGTAAGTAATTTTTTTAAATTTCATTAAAAATATCACAATCTCTTTGATGACAGTCAGTGCTAATTCTTGAAATTTTGGAATAATTTGTTAATTTCTGCAAATTTTAATGCTGATGATGGTGTAGTTAAAAAAGAAAAAGACATAATTGTGAAATGCCCTTTGAACATATCAGTGAGACAGCTGCATGTATCAATTGGATTGTGTGTATATTATAAACAATATTTATATGTATGTTTCAAGTACAACATAATACATTATAAAGCATAAATATTATAAACAAGATTTCGTAAAATTAAAAAAATTAGTATAAAAAAGGAATTAATTGATATTAAAAAATATATTATCAGCAAATAAAGAAAGACTAATAATTTTATAATAATAACTAAAAATTTTAAGGAAAAATAAAATTTCCTATGTATCAAAAGTTTCAATACATAGAGAAATATAAACCACCAATCTATTAGAAGTTCAGAAATCATGTATTTCCTCATATTATTTCTTTTTAACTCTATAAACAATAAACAAAAAATGCAAGCTACTTCTCCAGATGAAGAGACATAGAAGAATAAATGATTCAAGTTTTTTTTATAAGGTATGTAAAACATGAAAGGATAATCATTCAAAAATATTTTATACATTTGCCATTGTCTAAACAATGCAGCCTGCTTTTCCACACAAAAATCAACACAATTGGTCACAAATACTTGTTTCTGAGTGTTTTACAATGTTTAAAGTACACATCTCAGGTAAAAAAAAATACACTAAACATTCACATTTCTGCCCAGGCATTTTCTACCAGTGCATCAGTTTATATCTCTCGTAAACCTTAGCTTTACTCTCACTAGTTTGACAAAAGACTTTTGTCAGGATAATGTTTCCTGCAATAAATCCTAGTTTAAAATTGTTAATCAACCGAAAATTAAGGAAGCTAGTCATCACTTCACCAACTATTTTACATCAGCCTGATTGAGAGGAATTACTAGAAACATATATATTACAAACTAACTTATTACTGTTATTAACTTCACTTAGTAACTTCTCTTATTAACTTCTTATTATAAGTTCTTATTACTTCTTATTAACTTCCTATTCCAAATAGGAAAGTACCTTGCAGACCTGAAAAACTACCCAACCACCCAGACTTTACATTCTACTATGAAATTATACACATCCTGATACCCAGGAGGTAGGTTAGGATTCTCTAATCCTCAGGGTCTCACACATTGTGTGTATGGGTTTGGCAACCCCAAGGTGTCTTGCTGGATCTAATCTTTCACCATCTAATGTAGTTTAGATTGTTTCAGCAGCCAAAGGGCAACAACACTCTCTGAAGGTGGAGCATCCCTTAAGAGGGAGCTAACTCAGCATACCAGACAATCACCAGTTTTAATCTAGCCTTAGCTATATATGCACGGCTCTGTACTGGTGAAGCAATGCGTTCATTGTAGCAGACTAATGCTACATGAACTTACCCAGTTTACAATAGAAGAAGTGAGAGATAGGGGTCGAACATTTCAAATCACTAAGGTGATGATCTACATCAAATCAGATAGACATTTGCAGACATACAAACATTTGTTGAGAATGCAAAAGCATGAACAGAGAAGAGAAGAGGCTGTAGCAAAAAGGCTTCTAACTAAATCTAGAAGCAAAAGATCTTGGATAAAACCTTGGGTATGAAAAACGCAACCCTTATAGGTCTGTGATGGTAGTGCTGATGGGAAACCATATTCCAAGACTGGATTGCTGTAAGATAGAAACTTCTATTGAAAGAAGTTCCTTTAGAGGGATCTTCTTTAGGATCTTTAGAAAGATAGTAAAGGCTTTGAGAAGAGGGTAAGTCAGAAGAATCATAGAGCTTTGGTATGAGGCTGCATCTGAACTGGGAAGGAATTAATACCATGAAGAAACCATGTATAGGATTAGTACAGGATGTACAGGATATATGTACAGGATTAGTAAGGAAACTTCAGAACACATAATCTATGATTGTGAGGCTCTTGTCTGCAGAACATGAAGGGTATTTGCCTTCAAGAACTCAGAGAACTTTAAACTAAATTAACTAGTACTTAAACTCATTGAAGGAACCAGTGTACTGAACTAGTACGTATGAGGTTTTATAGTAATATGGACCTTTTGATCAATGCTTCAAGGCACTATCAACCCCATAACCTCCAAATATCAGCTATCTGCACGGGTTTTCAAATACCACATCACCTCCCTTCCACATTGTTTAAAGCAGAATTTTGTTTTCTTAATAAATTTTTGCACATTTGACGTTAAAAACAAGAAAGAAATTATTGTCTACATCTGAATTTCCTAGGCAATGACTAGTTAGTTATAAGTTATTCCTCAATTTAAAAGATTAAACAATTTTTTAATTATAATATAGTCATTATATATTAAATTTACTGTCACCTTACTATTCTAAGCAACAAATTGTTAGGCACAGCACTAAATCAGGATTATTATCAATAGGAAGTACAAAACGCATTAAGAATCAAACAAATTATTTAAAATTCCAACTTGTAGTACAATTTACACAAACACAAAATTAAATTTATACACTGCTGTTAAATATAGATTAAATAAAGCAGAATACTTTTTTTACAAGCAGCTACATTTAAGTTCTACTTCCAACACAAACAAAAAAATTGCGCTTTAAAGCTTACATCGTAATCGCAAAAGTGGATTTAAAATACTTGGAAACTACACTTTGCCAAGTAGCTTAGAGAATGCAATGATAAAAGTATTAAATGATATTTATTACCTCTGCTACCTTGCCTGTGGTGTGACGGCTGGTCTAGATCGGAATTGCCGTTGCTTGAACTCGGTGTGGTGGCATAACATTGATTGTCAAACAGCACATTGTCCGACGGTGGGGAAATATCGCCCCCACTACCGCCGTTACGGTCCAGCTCCAGATACAATCCACGTCCTTGATAATCTCTTTGACCACGTCCTATTTCGTGTGAAGATCTTGAGCCTGATTAAAATATTATTTATAAAGTATTTTTCCAATTTAATTAGCCGTATATTTACTTTATAAGGTTGTTTTTATTAAATTGCTAAATCTAAGATATAAAAGTCTTACATGATGAGATGATGAACCCAAAATTGGTTATTTTTTTAAACTTAACCTTTAGACAATTATCACTTTTTGCTGAATACAATATATGGCGTTTCATAAATGAGGTGGTATATTAAAATAAAAAGAGTTTTTACTATTCATAAAGCCTTCCATAGCCAATTAAATTGTCTTAAATGCACAGGATGGATTATATAATCAGCATCGCTCTTGATATAGGTCCCAATTTATTCTAAGTACTATAGATATATCTGTTTGTTTTAAGATCACGTCCAGTATTTAGGTTGTGACACTGTAGAAACATGTTGAGCAATAATGCCATATCATTTAATCTCCATATCTACTAGTTAAATGGGTGCAAGGGTGAGGGTAGCATGTACAAATTGGCAACACTGTTGCAAAAAGTACACTATATGATATTTCTAAACCTGAAGCAAAAACTCAGTTATCAACTTTCAAATACCAGTGAACCTTATGTATATATTGAGTTTTCTGTGCCAATATTTAAAGCAGCTTATAGAAAATGAATACTATACAAAAAATGTTTTAACATATTTAAAGAAATTTAATGAAAATGATTTTGTTGAAATACAAAACAGCCTTACATTTGTTTTGCAATAGTTTGTAAGAACTATTTCTTTATTAAAGAGTAAATTCATTCACTCTTTTACTAAAAAGCTTTTATTCACTTGATAAATAAATAAGCAAAAAAAAACATACAAGCTTTCAAAAAAACTTGGAAAATGTTATTATCAAATAAATGTTTAGTCTCAAACATCTTTTCTGAAATGTTTTAATTTATTGTAACTTTTTATCAGAAAAAAAACCTATATTTGTATGCTGTTAATAATCTTGGTCACACAGATCACTGTTGTAAGGAACATGATTGATCATATTCAACACTCATAAACATTAATTATTAAACAATCACTTAGAAATAAAGCAAGTTCTTAGTTTTAAATCTATCCAATCAGCATTTCTCTGTTTGTCTATCTGAAGTCTACCTCTCAGGAGCTCATATATTGTGAGTCCGGGAATAGCAATACCAAAATACCCTAGCTGGGCAATCCTTCATCCCAGGCCAATGTGGAATAGAGTACAACAAAGGCTGCAAGGCTAAGGGAGAGCTTAGTTTTTAAGTATGCAAACTTTGGATACCAGAGGATCTCAGTAATAACCCTTAGTTGCTGGTTGCCCAGTAGCATGCCCTACCTACAACTTCTAGGTTATTTTAGCCAAAATGCACATATGGGACTACATATTTAAATATATTTACAATTTATCATTTTAAAAATTAGAAAAAGATATTATAATTATAAGAATTATAGTAGATATTGTATAGTATTTTTGGGTATAGTAATTTTTTGTTTCTGTAAAATTTTAATTTAAAAAGATAAAGTTCTTAATTTTTGATTAAAAAGAAATACATTTTAAAACATTGACAAAGTTTGAACTTCAATAACCCACTTTATTTTATTTATATATCCTAATTTGACTGGTATATTTATATTTTCTGGTAAATACTGAACATTTTCATATATCATAACATTTAATTAACTGAATCATCCCACACAAAATACAAACACATCACAACTGCCAGCCATTTTTAATATCTAGTAAATAAAACTCAGAGGACAAGATTATAATAGAACTCATAATTTCATCTTGGTAACTGAGAAAAGTATGAAAATGTCAAAAAAGTGAACTAAAAAGAAAAGTTAAGTAAATAATATAGATGCCTTGGATTTATTTTTAACTATTATCCACTAAAGTATAGCAACGCTAAATTGTTGTGCCACGTTTCTCACTAGAAATTTCCATTTCGTTCAGAAATCAGAACAATGATAGATCATTTCATAGAAACCAAAAGGTTAAACTAGCCTTACTTCTGTGGTGTTCCATACAGATGGAAATTTTATTTCCCTAGTTACTTTTGAAGTTTCCATCACTGGAAACAAACTGTAAAAACTCACAAAGCACAAAATTTTTTTTTTAATACTAAAAGTAAACACAGGGAGTTAAACTATAGTATACAGACATAGAATACTATGGCTGTATTTAACTTCATGAGAAAAATAGTGCTCAT
Source organism: Callitettix versicolor (assembly GCA_022606455.1). Taxonomy (NCBI): domain Eukaryota; kingdom Metazoa; phylum Arthropoda; class Insecta; order Hemiptera; family Cercopidae; genus Callitettix; species Callitettix versicolor. The sequence continues at coordinate 69,447,002 of CM040185.1, forward strand.
GAAATATTGCTCAGTGAGTGCAGAAGATGACGAGGACTCTAGGAAAAATCAAGAATAGGTTCAAACATATCAAATCAGTAAGGCTTTTTAAAAAATGTCTATCGAGAGTGCAATATCGCAAACTGAGAAGAGAGAGACAGTTACTACTAAATTAAGTGCAATAAATTGCTAAAGGAAATGGTGTCACTACCACGAGGGTTTACCACCATCCCCACTTAACAGAAGAAGATCAAAGAAGAAGACAGACATCTACTATCCAACACCACCACTACCCACACGAATCCAACACCTTCTCGTGCACCCAGGGATGACCCTAGGGGTCCCCCGGGGGGCTTGAGCACGAACCCGTGGTACCAGTATGGCAAAATACCTTAAGGCCTGGACTGGTCACTGGCCCGCTGATCAGCCCACATGGCTTCACAGTTACGGTTTCGGCTTACCTTCCTGTCTGCAGGGAGCCCTACAGACACTCCAGCTCGCCTGGTCTTCCGTACCCAAAGAAGAGAGGAGACAGCAGCAAAGTGGTTTTTAATTAAACCTGGAAGCAGAAGACCTTCCAGGGATCAAACTTTGGAAATTAAAAATAATAACTTGTAGGGCTGAGATCACAGACCTAATGGGAACTATATTTTGGAATATTATATCACAGAAAAACCGTGCATATGCTGTGTAGAGCAGATAAGGGATGCAAATCCCAGCAGAAATCAAAGGGTACTTCAGAACCCTGCAAACCTCTAGCAGAATAAATTAGTTAATGGACTGCTAAAACTCATTGAGTGTACCACTCTACTGAACTAGAATCTAAGATGCTTAGTTGTATATTAAATTCTTTAATCACCAACTCAGCGGCCACCAAACTCTAAAACCTCTAAACAATCGATCAATCAATCTGTAGTTTTGTAATTTTACTGTACAATCAAGTCCAAGCATATTGCCAGATTGTATGATTGCTCTACAATCCATTACTTTACAAAGCAATGTCTCCACTAGTCCGATATTCAGAAGGGCAAGTGGGAGAAGTGTGTTAGTAAGATCAGAATCAGTGTGCTCTTGGCAAGTTTGAAACTCTAAGCTTTAGGATCAATCTAATAATCTGCATCCATCTTTGCACATGCCTTTCTTATGCACTGCTTTTTTTAGGCCAAGTTGCCATCAGCAGAGAGGACTATGTATCCAAAACTGAACCAACTGTTTTTAATGTAAATGCGACCAATGAAAGCAAAACAGAGCTTAGTGACACAAATTGAATCTGCTAAGATCTATTTTTATTTCAGTGGCCATATTCCACTTCAGAGCGACTCTGCCTCACATTTTTTTTTTTTTTTTTTTTTTTTTTTTTTTTTTTTGCTTAACATCGATATTTTAGTAGACCAGTTAGAGGGATCAGTGTAAATGATAAGGAAAAAACAAAGGGAGTAACTGCTGCTAGAACTAAGAACCTTAAGGTTCATTTAGAGAAGCAACAGACTGTCCATTGCTTCAGCTACACCAACCACTGAGTCTCTTTGCCTTTTACTAAAGGTTTCTGACCTTAGAATGAATATATTTTTTTAATATTATATTCAATTTTAAAGTACTATACAGAACATATGTTTTTTAATAAACATATGTTATGCTATTAAAAATGTGTTTCTTTTAATACATCCACTAATGTGACATTTTTGTTAATCCAGCCAGTAATATTATCTGGCTAAAATAAAAGTTTATCCAGTTTATTTAAAAAAAAAAAATTACCAGTAAAAAAATATATAAGGCCAGATGACTACCTCTATGTGGCAGAGGCAAATGTGAGGCAGAGTTGCTCTGAGTGAAGTGGAATACATATGCAAAACTGAACTTATTGTTTTCAATGTAAATGTGGCCACTGAAATCAAAATAGATCTTAGTGACTGGATAAACTTAAAAAAAAAGTAATCTTAGTGGTCAAAATAAACTGCGTAGCATTCTGAATATTGTCCCCTAGTATGATATCTGCTAGACAGTAATCTGGCCTTGAATTAGTATAGTTTGTTATGTATACCTATATTGCTATTGAGTTTTACTTAAGACAACCAATGGGATACTGGAAGTAAGAAAGTGGATTTTATGTTGGAAAATATGTACTTTGAACTCTACTGCTGCCACATTTTTATTTTTCCCTTGAAGTTTAATATTGTTTTATGAAGCATTATTTTTTACACAAAAATCAATTTTGTTAGTTCATTTTTTGAAATTTATTAAAACATTCCAAGGACCACATTGACACAAACAAGTTTTTCAGCCACCAGACTCCTTCAATCTCTTTATTTCTTTTCTGTCTTTGTTCTTCCCATATCAACACTACAAATTATGACTGTCGTTATATCATTCACTTTTGTAAAAAATTTTCCTAAACTAGTCTCTGTCATCCGTTTCTTCTTCTTCAACTGTAATTTCCCCTAAATCACAACATACTACTTTTATCCACAGTCCATGTACTTGTATTATCCAGTCTCCTTGGATATTCAGTACTTTCTTTGCCAAGCTATTTGAGTCCATTCTATTCAGGTGTCCTAAAGAAGAGCAATCTATTCTTTTGCATTAGTGTTACTATACTTCTATGTAAGTGTTTCTTCTGTCACTATTCACTAACCAAGGATTTTTTCAGGAATTCATGTAATCTCTCTGCTGCATAAATATATACTTCTCTTGGAAGTGTTGATGTAATATAATAACTGTACGGCAACCAGTTAAATAATAATTTACAGTGGCTTTGACACAAGTATTTCTTATAAGATACAATGCTATAACCATTGCTACAAAAAATTTACCTCTTGAACATTTATCACCTGTTAGTTTTGGTATTAACCCTTTGTATACTGGCTTGCCCATTAACACATTCCACCTACATCTACTCATCTATTTTATCCGAAAAGTACATAAGTAACTTTATATTTAAATATAATTATTATTTATCATATTAACAACATGAAAAAATCACTTGTTATAGATAATGTGTAATATTTGTTGGAATAGTAATTTTTTGTTTCAATCAAATTTTTTTTTAATATGAAGTTTTAAAATGATCAAGATCCATGTAAGCCGCTAGACATAAGGCAAATTTTTGCAGTAAGATCAATAGTGTATTTATATAGTGAATTAAAAGCTGATTTTATAAACAAGCTAGTGATTACCAAAACATCAATTGACAATAGGACAGAAAAACTAAGTGTACAATGCGAAAAATTACTATAATGAATTGCCAAATTACTTGAAAAATCTAAATGTTAGTTCAGAAGTATTAACTAAAAAATTAAAAGACCAAATTATAAACATCAATATAGTGTAGCTAAAAGTTTTCAATTATAAAATATATTCTGTTATATTAATTTTTATTTTGGTCATGCTTATCACAATATAAGTCACTAATTTTATGATTTTGTTTATATAATTTTAAACTAATGAACTTGAAACAATTGCAATTAGAGGTAGGAAATGAGATAAATGTATAAAATATGAATATTTAGTTATAGGACCAACCTATGTACGGACATTTATGTCCATTTATATGATATTTTGTATAAAGGAGTTTTTGGTAATAAATAAATAAATGAATTTTCTCAATGAAAGAATAAATTTTAAACAATTAACTTTGAAATATAGTAAAACACTGTGATTCTTTTATTGACTGATACCTATAGACATAATCTGTTATAAATCCTGAAAATTTGTATACATCATAACATTTAAATGAATTAAATAATCTTCAACACCAAATATAAACACATCAAAATTGCCAGCCTTTTGACTACCAAATAAACATAACTCCAAGGACAAGGTTATGTTACAGCTCTTATAATTTCATCTAACTCAGAAGAAAAATAAAAGTGGCAGAAAAGTTAACTAAAATGATCAGTTGATTGAAAAATGTAGACTTAGATTCTATCTTTTTATTTTTGAATATTATCGACTGCAGTACAGCAACGATAGATTGTTGTGTCACATTTCTCGCTAGTAAGTTATGATAATGATAGATCATTTAGCAGCATTCAAAGGGTTAAAACATAGGCTCGGCACTTAGACTTATGATCCAGTTTTTAAGTCAGGCATTTGAAAATAAGAATTGAGTCACAAAATTAAAAAATATTGTATTGATTTATATAATGCTACATAAATGATGGCAAATTCCTAAATAAATAATAATATTTATTACTGTGTTGGATCATCTGAATCAGTTTCCACCGCTGCTCTTTACTATTGTTTTTCATCATATACTTACTGTATATAGTTTAATAAATGCAAATTCTACATTTTATTTCATGAAGTCTCAATTTGTAAAGAGAAAATTTTCTTTTAAAAATTATCAGTAATAATTTTACATATGGTACAGTACTGCATTAAATTATATACTGTGCACTTTAACCAAAACAAAATTTTACATTAATTTTAAAACAAAGAATAATTGTGAACAAAATGGAAAGCTAGTTGTGTACACGACTGGGGTGTTTACAATATTACCCATATAAAAACTCTAATTCCATATTTTTTTATGTGACAGGTAAATTAAACTAACTGTACACTATAATAAGTAAACAACACATAGTGCTCTAATAACTAACCATTACACAGTTCAAGTGTGTCTTAAAAAAATTAAACAAAAAATCAGGTAAGGTGCTACAATCATTCCTCATGCTTCGATGCAGAGGTTACTACACTCAGTTAAGCAATCGCTGAGTCAAATTATTCGGACCAACCTGAAAACCGACTGGCCTTGTGACGTGATATAGTCTCTGGTTCTGAGAGTACGTGTCGACTTGTATTGTTGTTTGCAGTACTGTTACCGTGGTGATTGTAATGGTGGTTATAGTAGTTGTACCTGCGGCGAGTCATCTCAGGACTGGTGACCGGGCTTTCCAGTGATGGCATTGGTTTCAGCATCCGTTTTAGAGTATTTGAATCTACACTCATACCACCTATAAAACAAAATTTATGTGATTAATTATCTTTAATACTTTATAGATGGTAGCGTTTTGCTCATTATTTTGTGAGAAATTACAACTCACCTTTTTCAATTGAGAAACAGTTCATACACCTTCAGTATAATAGTGCAATAAAGTGAATAAAAACTAAACTGAAGAATTATTCAATGAAATTCATAAGTTTTTTCCAATACTGTAACTTTTTATAGTGCTGAGCATTATTTTGTGTTGACTGTTTGGAATTTTGAAACAGTTTGAAATAATCATAGCATGGAACGGTCTTCCTGATATTATTAAATTTCCAAAAACATTTACTTTTCAATAATATTAAACACCATTTAACTTTTAGCGGTGGGAATTTACAAAAGCTACACTAAATAGTACAATTCATAAATTGTTTGACAAAAAAATAAATTATATACTACATATATTGTTTGCATAATATAATTCATAAATTTTTTTGAAAAAAATAAATACATATGCTTTTTGCATAAAATCTATTTTATTTTTTTAAAGCAAGATGAAACAGCAATTAAGTCTGTGTGTAATATTTTATCAGACTCAAAACATAACCCCTCTAAGAGTCCTTTAATCAAATAATACAATGGATGCATTATTGGAAAGATAACAATTAATTAATCAATCAAAATCAAACCACATAATATTTGCACTGAGACATGTTTATCTTGGCCAAACAATTTCCATATCTGATTAAAATATACCATAACTTAACTCTGTAAAATATTTGGGAATGCACTTGGACAAATGTTTAACTTGGAAAATCCATGCTAATAAAAATCAGAGCAAATGAAGCTAAACTTCCATCAATTATATTGCCTGATTACGAAAAAATCACATTTAAGTCTTTACAACATAAGACTACTGAACTAATTTGTCATTAAACCTATTTAGACATATGGCTATCAAATTGTGTTGCTTATTAGATTTAGATCGAAGCTAAGTAGAAATTCAATGTCATTACTGTATTACCATTATAAGTTGTTAGTACCATTCCATATGTTCCGCTTATTTGAATTGTCATTTAAGACTGTGATATACAACAAAATGAACATAAAAAAATACAAGGTGAACTGGGGTAAAACTAGTTGATAATAGGATTTTTGATAATAGGATAGTTGATAATAGGGTATATGATACCCTAGGGTAGTTGATAATAGGATTATCCAGAAAAAGTCTACTATTCTAAGTAGCTACTACAAACTAAACCCGTAGTAAATTCTTAGATCACACATATTCACTTCACACTTTACAGTAACCCTACTTTTTATCTGACATTAAACATTAGGGTAGGATTCACTGTATCTAAACCCTCCTCATTGAGTGCGTATTAATTGCCATTATTTTCTTTTTAAGCATCGTGTTTATATCCTGGTTGCTGAAAAGGGGTTACCAGTGAAGAAAAAATTCCATAGCATGACTGTATTAATAAACAAAAATAGACCAACACTGTTTATAGTCCAGCCAGTTAGTAAATGGCCTGTGCAAGAATTTCTCGCACTTGTAGGAGAATTCCCCTCCAGCTCCCTCCAACAGTTCAGGGACACAGAGTCTGCCAATCTAAGTCTACAAACTGTTACTGCTCAGTGATAGTGAAGGAAAAAAGGGAAGCTGTGGTGGCAGAGTGAGGAAATGACATTTCACATGCACATTTTTTCTCTCTGTCCCACTGGTGCTCATAGTAGGCCGTTTTCGAAGCAGCTGACCTATACAATGCTTCTTCTCCAGATACTATCATTATGATGTACACTGCCCAGCCATTCTGCTGTAAAACTTACATTTGTAAAAAAACTTTAGACTTTTTATTTGGACATGAGCACAGTCTAGAACTGCAATGACTGCAGGCATATTAAATCACCTTTGTCATAGGAAACAAATAAGGTGACCTTATTTGTTTCACCTTAAAAGAAGGGAAACAAAAATTCATTTCTTAAATTTTTTTAAATTATTTTGTCTATTACGTAACGGATAGATCAACCATTCTATTTCCGATAACCGTTATAAATTGCGATTTCACTTTAATGCAATTTTATAACTGTCCAGCATGCTGGAGTTTATATAATATATGGTGGAACATATATTAGTTAAAAATTAATATTTCACTTAACCTCTCTTCTAAAAATTAATGATTATTCACCTACATAGCTTAGAAAATAATAAATATCCCAATAACTTTAGTACTTTCTGTAGGTAGTAAGTTCTTAGACCTTATTTGTCTAAAAATTAGAAAATGCTTGTAAACAGCTTAGTTCACCATATGCATTGCACCATTATTGCTTAAAGATTCTTTTCTTTTGTAGTAACAAAAGTAAGTATTAACATTCAAAAATATAATTTTGCTTGGATTTTCTGAGAACCTAGCCTCTCACAAATCTCAAGTAAAAACTTTACATCCAATTAGAGGTAAGACTGTGACTGCTATTAGTCCTACTGAAATACAGTTCTTAGCACTAAGCAGTAAGCAGTTGTGATTGCTCTTCAACTAACCAGCTCTCTGCTCAGTGCTCAACATTGTCTGCTCTTTGTTTCATAAGAAATTTTAAGTGTGCAAAGCAATAATAAAACTTTTCTGAAAGTTAGGTGAAATAAAGTTAGCATATTATTGATTTGTTATCAATAACATGATGTTTATTTTACTGTAACTATTTATTTATGTCTAATGGTTTTACTTTCTATTAATGAAATAAGAAAAACATTTACTTTTATTTATTAATTGTTTACTGTTTCAGATATTTAACCACAAGATTTTTTTAATTATTTTTGTTATTATTTAAAAATTTGTATATAGGAATTTGAATATTTATATTTGCTAAATTGTTATGATAACATCTACACGATTTTTCCGATTTTATTTATTTTTTTAAATTATTAACAATTAACTCTTTTTAATTATAATAATATTTATTTTTTTAACAAAATCCTTTTCAGTCAATTTGATTTATTTTTACAGATACATAAATTATTATGTTATGCAGTTTATAATTATATATTTTTATAAATTGTCTCCATTTATTCTATTAATTTTATAACAAACCTGTAATTTCTTTTTTAAATTTTGTAATGCTACATCTTCTTTTCATAAGAAATTTACTAGTGTAAAAACAGCACTGAAAAGTCAGCAGTTAGCATATGGTCTTTAGGGAACTGTTCTCTTAACTATGATTAAATCACTGCTCAGTTACATAACTGCTCAAAGCATTCCCTGCTAACAGGAAAATACTCTTAAGCCAACCACTAAATCCAAGAAGTTTGATTTTAAGTAGGGTATTATATAAAACAATGAAAAATAACAGCCAAAATAATAAACACTGAACTTACCTGATCTCACTTCATCTTTTCCCATTTTATTATTGTTGTTGTTATTTCCAGAACGACCACGATTGTTGTTATTCATATTGTTGATGTTATTGTTATTATTAGCAGCACGCAGTTCTGCTTCTCGCACCATATCCGTTCCTTCGTATAGTCAGTTCCTCCGATGGCTTTGTGTAACTGAGCAGGCTGTGAAGATTCTTTAGGTAACCTTGGAGTACAAGTACCTGTTGTCATCTTTCCTGTAGATCCTCCAGTGCTTCCGCCTGCCTGAACTCCTTCACTTTTACTAGTCTCTTGTCCCTGAAAAAAATTATATTTCAAAAAAAAGTTCAAAGCTCATCATAGCTGTTGGTAGTACAGAGCATAAGTTCTGTTATAACTTATGCAAGTTTGACTTATTAAGTAGGCCTACCACTAAACACAGTACTTTAACACTTATGACATTTGTTGTCAAAGGTTAAGTACAGATAATTTACTGTACTAAAGACCTATGTATATAAAATTTGTATAATATATAATTACAGTTAAACATTCTGTGCTATAAACAGAGTATAATATGTTATTTTTATCGATTGCCGAAAGTATGGGTGGCCTATTTCTGCAGTCCATCTATTCTCTCATCCATCGCACCAACAGTCCCAAGAATGACAGTTTATCGAGATTCTACTATATATATACTGTAGTTATATATATATCCATAATATATATATATATATGTGTGTGTGTGTGTGTGTGTTTGTGTTTGTGTGTCACTTTTACTTTCTCTTTATAGAATACAAAAAATTATTAGTCTAGGCTACGGTACACAGAAAATACATCAATAAAAACAGTGAAAATTTGTTTTTTTGTAAGTAAGTTGATTTTATTTTCGGATCTCCTAATTATAAAATTATGTTTTTTCTCTAGGTATCTGTCAGGACATGTGATAATTGCTGATTTTGATAAAATTTAGCATTTAGTTATAGACAACTAGTTAACATACATAATATTTTATGCCTATGAATAATTGTCATTTCATTTTTCCATTTAATATCCTACTTTCTTGTTGAACAAGCTAATGGCCTAATATTTTCAAAATAAATAATCAATAACATACTTAATCAATTAAATCAGAATTCCAATTAGCCTACACCTGGTAATTAATTTTTATTTTAATAAATTATTAAGCTAAGTTATTATAACTTAGCAATACATCATTAAACATAGTGTAACAGATTCAGTAGTTAGTCATAATTCAGTGGTTTGTAGGCTAATAATCTTCTATTGTCATCTAACAATTTGTGTATAACAATAGTGTTATACAATGAATTTTAAAATCTAGGCTAATTTACTTTAGTCATTTTTAACTTTATCTTTAAAATATAGGCATGACTTAATCATGTAATCCTTAATATTAATAAGAACCTTGAAAATTCAATTGCCAGTATCTCTAACATTCAAATTCTGAAGTTCACAAAAAGCTTGATTCAATAGGCTATAAACAAATATTCTAAAACATATCTCAAAAGAATTTTTAAAAATCATAAATTATATATTTCCAAGATATTTTTTCCTAAAAATGGTTCTATTTTACTTGAAATTGCAGTAGAGTTGCTTAACAAGCCAATTTGAAATAAACCTAAGAGTGAAATAGATTCATACTTTATTACTTTAATTTAATGTGATATTGTGGATTAATAATAGGCCTATTTATGCTGTAATGAAACAATTATAATATTAATGATTTTTAAATATTTTTATCTTTTATTACCTAATTTATAATTTAATTAATAAGATATTTAATTTAAAGAGATTAATTTATTTATTTATTTATTTAATTAAAGAGATCTATGGAAGATTAAATTTCTTATGATAAGGTATAACTTTATGCAAGTTTTAACAGAACTATTTTGTAATGGCATTGCTATTTATATTGCATGGAATATGCATATTTAATACCAGGTGTGTTCAGAAAGTAACGAGAATTTTTAAATTTCGCGGGCTTGGAGAGTCTGATTGTCATTTTTTTTATTATGTTGGTATACATGCCCTTGACATATGGTAAAACTTTCACATTTTTTCATTGTTGACTTTGTCTGTGACAGCCACTAAGGTTAGACATGTTTTTATGAGCTCGGCGATTTTCGTTTGTTAAAAGAAATGGATCAAAGAATTTATATCAAATTTTGCGTAAAAAATGGAATAAAGTGTGTGAAATGTTAACAAAGGCCTATGGTGAATCTGCTATGAATAAAGCAAGAGTTTACAAGTGGTATAAGCGTTTCCAAGAAGTCTATGAAGACGTTGAAGATGACGAACACCCTGGACACCCTAGCCCATCAACAACCGATGAAAATGTGGAAAAAGTGAAAGAAATGGTTATGAAAAATCAACGAATCACAATTAGAGAGGTCGCTGATGATGTTGGCATATTGATTGGATCATGTCATGACATTGTTTCCAATGTTTTGTGTATGAAATGTGTGGCAGCAAAATTCGTTTCAAAATTATTGAATTTTGAACAAAAACAGCGGCGAATGGAAGTTGGTCAGGAGTCACTCAATGAAGTCAACGACGATGCAGAATTACTGAAACATATTATAACAGGTGACAAAATATGGGTTTACGGATATGATGTCGAAACCAAGGCTCAATCATCCCAGTGGAGGCATTCTGGCTTACCAAGACCGAAAAAGACTTGACAAGTGCAGTTGAACGTGAAGGTTATGCTCACTGTGTTCTTCGATATTAATGACATAGTGCATCATGAATTCTTGCCACCAGGTGAATTATTGCCACAGGTCAATAAGGAGTACTACCTACAAGTTCAACGCCGTTTGTGTGTAGCAATCCAAAAAAAAGCCCAGATCTGTGGAAAAACAATTCATGGCTTTTGCACCATTATAATGCACCAGCTCACACTTCATTGCTTGTTTGTGAATTTTTGGCCAAAAACAGTACTGTAACGATGCTCCAGCCTCCATATTCGCCAGACATGGCTCCATGTGACTTTTCCTCTTTCCAAAAATAAAGAGAACCTTAAAGGGCTATTATTTTACGGCCGTTGATGACATTAAAAGTGCATCGCTGAAAGAACTAAAGACTATCTCAAAGATCGAGTTTGAGAAGTATTTCAAGGATTGGAAGAAGTGCTGGCACAAGTGCATAATCTCAAATGGGGACTATTTTAAAGGCGACAACATCAATGTAGAAGAATAAATAAATATTTTGTTCAAAAAATTAAAATTCTCGTTACTTTCTGAACACACCTCATATATCAAGAGCAGGTACTATATATCTGCCATAACAGTAATTACACACAATAGTACTAGTTAGATTAAGTTAATTTTTTTATTTTAATTAATTATTTTATATTTTTCTCACTTTTATTAAATCTTCCAGTATTTTCCTCATTTTTATATACTTTATTATTACAAATGGGCACAAAATAAACCATTTTGCTATATTCACATTATTGGCTAATGCATACTTGCCGGATTAGTAATACCTGCACACTCCATGCAATGAAGGAGACAATTACGTCACAAAAAGTTCTGTTTAAAATTGCATAAAATGATAAATGATCATTACAAATTAAATCTTTTATAGATTAATATTCCTTAATGTAACAATAAAATAGACAATATAACAAAAAGAAGACTTTAAAATCATTAAAATAAGCAGTTTCTAGCTATTGTGTAAATACAATTACCAAAGTTCCATATCTATTAATGATGCTAAAGGAGAATATCATGACTAACGATATCAGATTATATTTACTTTTATTGAAAATATACAGTTTTTTGTGAATTTAATAATGAAGAAAGTTTTGGGGACTTGAAAATTGATGCTGTAGTGACACACAAATCACACAAAACCAGAACGTAGGCAGCAGAAGTCATTTGGAAAATGAGTACTATTTACCATACTTTTTATATCTGGGAAAAACATAATACTCACGTCTTCAGTCTGTGATCCAGCAGGAACTTGTGTAGGCGTATGGTTTGTAGTACTGAGTTTGCCACCAGGAGTGCTAGTTTCTCTGTCTCTTGTCTTCTGGTTTGAAGTGACAGTACTTCCTGTCTGTTTATTGGCACCACTAACATTGTCATACAAAGATGTACTGCTTGTTGCTGCCGTTACCTTATCACCGAGTGTAGAAGCTCTGCCGTCAGCTACATCACTTATCCGAGACTGTGCTCTTGGTAGCGTTGAAGAACCTGTGTCAATCAAATTTTTTAATTTAAAAATAATATATGAAATTATGTAAGTACAATCGTTGATGGATGGCAAGTTTGTGGGTGGAGGCAAGTGTGTGGAAGATTCAACTTACAGGAGAGCCTCACTGAAGGATGAAAATTTTTGGAATAAGTTTTCAAAAACAAGCACTGTTAAGCTGTTCTGAGTCTTAATACTGACATAAAATAAGTGTAAAAATATACTCCATTTTAGACACAAAAAAATCACTTGTTTTTTTAGATGTTTAGTTTTTAAAACTTGCAAAACTGGCTCCATTTACATAACTTTAAGATAAAAACTATAAATTCTGTCAACACAGAACTACTAAGTAAATGAAAATACAAACTACTGAAATAGACATTAAACATTTTTTTTAAATATAGTAATATTATGAACGTTGTTGAATCTTGTGTTTTTATTAGCTTTAAATTCCTAAATATACATACTTTTACTTTAAAAATAACATTAGGAAAATGCCAGTGCTAATAGAGTAGTGGTTAGCACATTAACCCTGACCAAGATTTGTAACATTTTGAATATAAGTATAAATCAGCAAATATGCCTTTCTTCAGAAGGAAAGTAAAGATGGTGGTCACGTATGGTGTATATTGTCATCACACGTTAAAGAACCTAATATAAGAATTATTTTATCTCAACACAATTATTTACAATGACACTCATTTTGAAACAAAAGTTATATTTAAAAAAAACAAGTTTTTTCTCTTCTTTCCCCTCTTCTGAATATACCATTCTCTTTGTCAATTTATAATTCTCTATGAACATAAAGCAAGTCCAGTTAAGTGCCACAACGGTATCTCAATCACATTTTGATCAATTTTAAAGTTGAGAAAAAGCTTTCTGTTGTTTGCAGCTGACACAAGAAGAGAAGAGAATATAAAAGATCTAATTGTTTAACCTCACCATTACCTTTAGTATAGGCATTAAAAAGTAAACAGACGTACATACGACAAAATTTTATGAACAGACAAACTTGACATAGGCTAATGTAACAGGTTTTAGACATCTTGAAAATGACTCCTTAACCCTTTTCCAGAATATCAATGTTAAATTGTATGCATATCCTTCCATTTTATGGAAGAAAAATTAAAATTAGATTTTTTGTTTGTTTTATTTCTTTTGTCTCAAAAAGGAGTTGTCCCTTCACCTTCCCCCCTTTAATCCATCCTTCATCCTTGAGTACAGTAGACTGTAATTCAGCTATCTCAGGAACTTCTGGCACTGTTTTGGAAAACAATCTAAATTAATGGACAGCTACTTGTTAACTTCATATGGCACAAATGATTTCCAGAGAATGCAAATCCGTTTGTAGCAATATTGCAGGATATTGCTATTTTTTGGCCAGCCCAATATTACCTATTTTTATTCCTTTTTAACCTTCAGTTTCTATCTCTTTACTATAGAAGTGAATAGAAAAAAATTTAGCTTTGGGGCATATAACGGAAACTGACTACGACTCTGGTAGAAGAGCGTAGTAGTCTCTTTACCACTTAATACAATTAAGAATATTGTCACAAATATTTTGATTATTCAACTATAGAAAATGTTTTATGCAATATCAACCAATATGTATTATATTTGGGTTCTTAAGACTGAACATATTTCGATCAAAAACCTTAAAGGATATCCTTATGAGGATATTTGTTATGTCCTCTAATTTTGATTTAGAAATAAAATAGCTCTTACTAAAAAAAAGTAGAGAGAAGGTTGAAAACACTTACTTTGAATGAAATCTATATTACAGTTCTCCATTAATGTACAAATAGATATTTAACTCACTTAAAAATTTTTTTTTTTTTAGCTTTTGTGTCTTGAAACCTAATATCTTTAAACTTAAAGATACATTAAAACTTATACAGCAGATGTTTAGCATAATATAAGTACTTCCCTATTAGAATAGAAAGTAAAAATTTTAATATAATTTTGGTCATTTGTCTTTGTACATTTTTCTTTCATTAATTGGTATTTAGAATTTTTAGACAGAATTCTACAACCTCAAATGAAGAAAAAATAATACAGTATATTGTGGGACAAATAGAAAAAGGTGAAAATTTCGTGTTGGTATGACTGACATATTTTTTCCTTAAAACCAGTAGTATTCACTAATACTTATCATTTAGACATGTCTCCTCCACAGAAAATCTGCATAACCTTAAATGTAAATACCTGGGAATAAAACAGTAGTATGTGCTGCATTCTGTGGTGAACCTGATGAACTATCTTGGTTAATGAGTATATGTTTAAGTAATAATCTGATCAAATAAAGTCATCTTATTATTAAGATCTTATGATTAACATAAGAACATCAAAATTTAATTGGTCTTAAATTTAGTTTCATAGGCTAATTAGAATTCTGATTTAAAATTAATTACAAATTTTATTATTGTTTATTTATTTATTTAAGTAATGTTAGACCAATAGTTTGTTCAAAAGTAAAGTAGAACATTAATTGGAAAAATTACATGACAATTATTCTTAAGCATAAAATATATGTACACTAACTAGTTACTTGTAACTATATGCTAAATTTCAATGGAACGAAGCCCAAAGGGAAATTGGTAGTCTGAATGCAGACTGTATATCATATCTGGGCATAAATACTAGTCATTGAAAAAAAATCAAATAGGTCAAAAAGAACAGCCAGACTGACTTGTATTAGGTTTTGTCATATTTTTTAACACTATACTGTATAGGTAGTGTTCCTTAATATTTTAAGTTTCAAAAATATTTTTTAACGCTTATTACTCAGATAAGATATTCAAAAACATCACTGATGAGGAATTTATTCCAACGATGAGTGAATAAATGATTTTTTTCGAATTACTATTGTACTGTGACCTTTAAGATCAATTGTTCCCCCTTTCTATATTCCTAAAATGCCCAGTTACAACACCTTCTCCAGCCATAGTCTCTTCATAAAGTCTAGGATTTGGAGAACATTCAAGGTGGATAACTCTCCCACATATAATTGGTGAATCCCCAGTTTGGTATTGAGGTGACTGCAGATGTATCTTCTAATTCGCTTTTAATTTTTCTTTTTCTTGACCCCTATCATAGAGGTTATGCTCCATTCAGCCAGATTTTTGTTATGCTACTATTATGCATTCTGCTACATACTACTATTATGCATTCTTACTCATGTTGTTCCCACATGTAGCTAGGTAAATAAGGTCAACTTGTACAGAGCCCTGCATGGAACCATAAGATACATTGGAAGGTCACCAGGTATCCCAGGGCTCTGTTCGATATACCATTAGGCCAATGTCATTCACTTCTTCAGCCCGGTTTGTTTTACGCTTAGAGTTAGCCAAGCTATGTAGAGCAGTGAATGTGTAAGTGACTTGAATAGATGAGTGAGAGTAGTATGACCTAGAGGTATGGTGGGATTGCTAAGCCGATTTGCTCACTTCAGATGCTTCCGCTAGATCATTCCAACTACGTATGACTTAGGTTTCCCACAAAAATAAGATGACATATTGTTTTGAAATTTGTCAATTTTTATGTTTTGGAATGAAAACTACTGGTTAAGACCAAAATTTTCTGTCAGTAGTCCCTAAACCAAATACCACAATTAAAAACTAAATTGGATCAAAACTGATTTAGAAAAATATGTTGATAATTTTCAAAATGTGTTTGACCTACAAAATTTCACCAAAATCAGTCAATTTGTTTAGTCTAGAGATGCACACAGAGACAGTCATCAAATTAAACAACACCCAAAATGTTTCTTTGACAATGTGGAAAAAATTTAATCGTATCAACCTTAGTGTATAAGAGAGATAAAATCAAAGTGTAATTATTGAAGAAAAAAGTAATGTTTGAAAGAACAGTAGACCTCACAAAGATATAATTTTTATTTTATTGCCTGGCAAACATTTTGACACTCACAACCTTTTCCACTAATTTAACCAATAAAACAGTAATATTTACAAAAAATGTTACTGGACCAACTTTATTGAAACTTTTGTGCTCTCTTTTCATAAAGCTTTCAAAATTGTGATAGTACAAGTCATTCAGTCAGTATTACAGGAAATGAGCGGCAACTACATACGTCATTATTACATCAGAGACTGCCATCTTGAAACAGAAATGAATGAGAAAAATCTTACACATACATCGTTCAGGCTTTGTATAAGTCAACTATGTATCAAATTTTAAAACAATCAGTCAATGGTTCGGACTAAACTGCTTATTAGACACACAAACCAAATGAAAAATGGTCAAGTTGAAACAAAACCTTGTTTTGCTTCATCAATTGTAACTTTTTTATGAAATGAATATAAAGACTAACCTCTATAACGTGGGTCCTGAGCTCTAAGCCTCGCATACTGGTCAGCTGTCATACAAGTGCACTGAGGTTCTCTCGAGCGGCTAGGTGAAGCAGGTGTAGACAGAGGCTTACGCTTTGTTTTCACTTTGTTTTGTTTATTCGGCGGTTCCAATTTGAGCGAGTAGGAAGAAGACGCTTTACGAGAGAATTTGAAAGAAGGTGACTGCAACAGAAACATAAGAAATAAATAATTGTGCATTTTATTTCATTACTTATCTGGATAGATAGAGGACACGGATTCTTCAGTATAATTCTAGAACAGTGTGAATAATTTTTCCTGCAAGTACTTGTTTTCTAAATTAAAAAAAATTGTTTTTGTAACAAATTGTACAACAATTTTTGCTTTGTAAAATTGTAAAAAAATTGTTTACAAAAAACTGACTGTGTAGATTAAACCAAGATTTGTAATGTTAAAGAGCAATATTAACATATCAGAAAACATTACTTTAATTTTTTTAGCTACAACTGCATTGGAAAATGAGCTATTGGAGCAGTCATCCTAGTAAAACTCATGATTTTATTTAGACAATATCAGTACTTACACAGCTTTGCTCATAAAATTCAAACATTTCTACCATGAATAATCAAAAGTAATAAAAATTTGTAAATATGAAATAATAACATGTTACAATCATTCTCTTTTTGTTTCTAAATTAAAATAGTTTTAAATAAAGACGATAGATAAGATCAGGTGTAATTGTCATCTAAATATTTAGCCTAATTTTTAAAAATCTAATTATAAATTTTAAAAGCAATCTTCAGTATATTATCTGACCATTTCTCTACCTACATTTGGAGGTAATGTGGCAAAGATACCAGTTCGTTGTGTCTCTGAACTGCCTACCTCATGGTCATGGATTCAAGACTTGTAGTTACTTGCCATAAGCTTTACCCTTTCCACTGATCCCTTTCCCTTATTAGTCTAACTGGTATAACATATGGACGTTAAACAAGAAAAAAAAATCTGATGTTCCAGAGACCTGAAATTTTGAACTCAAGTTTTTTTCTTGTGTATCGTCCATACTTTATACAAGTTACACTAATAAGGGCGAGGGATCAGTGGAAAGGGTAAGGCTTATGGTAGTAACTACAAGTCTTGAATCCATGACCATGAAGTATGCAGTTCAGAGACGCAACAAACTGGTATCTTTGCCACCTACCTCCAAATGTAGGTAGAGAAAAGGTCGGATAATATCTCAAAGATGAAGTTCAAAATTTCAGATCTCTAGTGTTCCATAGATTTCGTTGTATATCAAACACACAAACATTTACTTTTATTAATACAGATGTGTTTCACAATTTTGGTCTGATTTGACTTCAAATGTGTCTGTAATAGCTTGGGCTAATTAGTTATCCAGCTTCTGCTACATCATATCAACCATCAAAATGGCAGCCATCCCAAATCTTAAAATAATCAACCTTTTTATTTTACACTTGAATTTTACTATCGAATTTGAAATGAAAAAATGATTTAGATGGTCAGGGTTCCTTTTCATATTTTTATTGTAATTTTAAAATTACACAAAACACTTAAATATTCTTAAAATCTGACTTTTTGGCTGAGAGTATTCTGAATTATGTTGTTTTTGTAAATGTTTTGAATGGTGGTCATGATCAAAAATTTGAACAGGTTTAGCTGAAAACAAACAAAACTAAGCCATTACTAAAAAGTTATTTTCCACTGACTACTATGTTTAGAGGGTAGTTTGAATTAAATCCAATAGGTAGTGCTGTTGTTTTGACAACTGGATTTAATTACATTCTCACTTTTATAGGTTGAAAGCAAGCGACATAATTTCTCTATAAACTACTAGGACCAAAGGTAACTTCAAATTATAACAAAAAAAAGTCCCGCTGGTGGTTGCTCATACAGTGAAAAATACCTGTTACTGAAAAGGTAAAAAGTTATTTTCTACTTACTACTCTGTTTAAAGACTGGTTTGAACTGAATACGTAGTTGCTGTTGTTTTGACAATAGGATGTAATTACATTCTGACTTTTATAAAGTGAAATTAAATTACTCAAATACAGCAATAGCAATATAATGTTCACTTCAAATAATGTTTAGGGTATAATAACATGTAAAATAAAACTCTTTATTATCCATCCTGTGGGCAACTCCAGGTATTATAGCTAGTATTATTATAAATAAACATTAATGACTATTCAAATATTGTCTGGAAATATATAGTGGTAAGAATTCCTTTGGAAGAAATGCTGTTGCCTGTAAAACAAAGGCAAGAAAGAACAAATTTTAGTTTATAATTATATTTTATCTTTAGGTTGATACTTGGTTTTAAATAACTTAGAAAGTTAAGTCATCTAAAACAAATGGTATGTTATATAAAGCTCAGATTTTCACTTTTACATGTATAGAAAAAATTACTCAGCTATCAAAATACCATGAAGTCTTGAGTAATAAAGGGGTAAATAAAATAATCATTTCAATACCCTAAACATTTGCAACAATAAAAAAGTATTCACAAACATAACCTTGGTAACAAAAACTAGCACGTTTACATAAGATTTGGTTGAGTGAACTTTAAACTAGTAACAACTTTAAAACATAAAAATGCAATTATAAATATGTAAAACTAAATATTTTCTTGTACAAACAAGGGACAGAAGAAAAATTGGCATATATTTGTATTGTAATACAATGCACACAGGGCACAATAGTCGTGTATTGATTCAGTCATTTAATATTTACAAAACATGTTTAATATGATTTTAAATATACAAGGCACTGATTTTGTGTTGCAAAATATATTTTCAGGATTCCAGAAAACTATGATTTGATTCAATGACACATTAGTTATGATTTTTTCTAATTTTATTTTTATTCAGTACCTTTTAAAAACTAACAATAATATTGGCATTAAAAAAATCTACAGCTGCCTTCCCCTTAAGCTTATTTTAAAATCATAAATATGTCTAGTCAATCTGTCATTTTCTTGTGATTAAGTAAGTGTTATTGTAAATTGTTATTTTAACTTTATCTGTTAAAAATGTATCAACATATTTTGTCATAATCTTGAAATAGAAATGTATATTTTGTATAAATTTAGCTTGGACAGTAATTCCTGAAGTTGGACTTTTGAAATGGTTTCAATGTTGGTTAGTTCAATCCTCTTTAAAATCAAATATTTATTTGGTTATTGCTTGTATGTAGGTGTAAGCCTAATTTGAACTAGAAGTTTAATATGAACCATTTAATATGGTTGTCAGTACCAGAACAGTAATTAATATTATTATTAGAACATGTGTTATTACAGGTACTGCTATTAAAAATTGATGATTACTATGTCATTGGGTACGAATTGATCCTGTGATGAAGACGCAGTATTTGTTTCAGAACTGACAGTAAATTAATAATAAATAACAACAAAAATACCACCATGGCTAAGTGCACTTTGTACTGGAGTGTTTTGTTGTCAGGTAGAATTTTATTTAACACATTAATATAACCTAACATTTTTTTGAATAATATATATATATTGCTATTGATAGATTTGAGTATTTTAACATTTACTTTATAAGAACCAGAATCTAAATAAATCCAATTGTCAAAAAAACAACACTACAAATCGGATTGAATTCAAACCACTCTCTAAACACAGTAATCAGTGGAAATTAACTTTTTATAAAAAGAAATATGGTGGTGAAACCGCTGTTTAAACACTCCTGGCACTAATAAGAAAAAACTGTGAAATTTTCAGCAAAACCGGTTCACTAGCTTTTGCATCTAAAAAGGACACACATACAAAAAGTACCTTTCATATAGATATCATCTCTTATAATAACAAGAAACCCAATGCCTTATTTTTACATTATCTACACACAATACTATGGTAATGATAGAGAGAGAGAGAGATAAGTTGCGCCTGCTGTTTTGGGCAAAGAATTACTTAGTGGATATCCGTTCTATTGCAATACTTCTCTATTTAACATTCCTTATGTATTTTAATTGAAGCTCTTTTCAAGATGGAAACCTTGAT
Source organism: Callitettix versicolor (assembly GCA_022606455.1). Taxonomy (NCBI): domain Eukaryota; kingdom Metazoa; phylum Arthropoda; class Insecta; order Hemiptera; family Cercopidae; genus Callitettix; species Callitettix versicolor. The sequence continues at coordinate 69,467,836 of CM040185.1, forward strand.
TATAAAAAAGATTTTTTTTGTTTAGTAATAAATTGTGTAGATATGACATATAAAGTTGGTAATAAAACAAATTAGGCTACACAAAATAAAAAAAATCATGAAACACAGAATTTGAGTATTACTTTAATATGTAAATAAATTATTTTGTAGGGCTCGATAATTGTGAGTACAAAACTGAGTGTGTGAACCCAAATATTTAAACAATCGTTGAGATCAAGTATGTTATAGTTTTGATGGTTTTATTTTAAATTTAAATCGTTCAATCTTATAAGAAATAAAATGAAACAAGGTGTACAGATTTGGGGCACAATAATTTATTATTACTGTTATTATTATTTCTAGTATAAAACTAGTTCAGAAAGACTAAAAATGGTAGTTCAGTGCAGAACCTTACCCTCCTCATACACATAGTTTTAGTTTGATATTAAAACATTTATAAGTCACCAGTAATAAATTCTTTAATGCTTAGACATGTCTAATAGATTAGGCCACCATAACATATTGCAGTGCAATGGCTTTATTATTTTTATACATATTGGGATGAATGATTTAATGAAAATGTGGCCATTTTCTTTTTCAAATTTTAAACAGAACTATGAGTAAACAATTTTTATTAATGTTTAATTTTTTTAAAACAAAAGTATAATTGTGTTTCTTACTTGTTTAACTTTATTTTTTATTTAATATAGACATATTACAACTAACTTTAAAGTTACCAAGCAACTTTCCCTACCAAATTCACTTTTGTCAGTAAACATCCACTGATGACTACCGAACAGACTGTCCACTAGCTCACGTGGTTACAACTAACACTTTCTTTCCTCATTGAACCAGATCACACGGTTTGACTCTTCCTAACCATTCCACCAGACTGCTGGTATTAAGTCAGTGAACAACATCTAGGTTCGCATGCTGTTGTAAGCGTTTCTTGTGCTTCACTGCAGATCTTTTAATTTCATTGGCAACTGCCTTAACTTTTTAGTTGTGATGTATGTATCATGGAGCCTTTACAACATTCTTAAGTACTTTTTTCTGAAAGATCTGGATCATCCTAATGTTACTCTTCTTAACACAGCCTCAAATCAAAGACGGATTAAAGGGAGGGTCAAAGGGGCAATCGCCCCTCCCAAGACAAGAGAAATAAAAATTAAAAATGTAAAAGATCCTATTTTACTTTCATAAAATGGAAGTATATGCATAACTGCAAGAAAAAGAGTAAAGAAGGCTTTTGAGGCCCTGAGGGTCCAAAACTCATCACATTATTTGGATTTCAACTATGTATGTACATAAAATCTTGTCCATATGTACACATGTATGTTTATGCTCTTTGTAACGCTTATACTGAGGGTGAGAACGGGGTTAATCAATTTGATATTTTATGTTTACTTGCTCTTCTCTTCCTGTATTAACTCCAACAGAAAGATCTTTCTCAATTCTAAAATTGATCGAAAACTAATGAGGACTAGGGATCAGCATTAACGGTAAGAATAAAGCAATGGGAATAACTGCAGCTACATTAAAAAAATTGTAAATAGGAATATTGAGAAGAGGAGAAAGAAGAAAAAGCATGTTTTCTTTAGTACAACTTGTGTTTAAAAATGAGTGGCATGATTGCAATAATTAGAATTGTAAAATAAGAATTGCAATAATTAGAATTGTAAAATATGAATATAAAAAATATTGTTTTTTTTGTGTCTAAAATGGAGTAAATTCTTACACTTAATTTGTATCTGTTATGTCTCAAAACAGCTTGACAGTGCTAGTTTTTGAAGGTATTATTTCAAAAATTGTCATCCCCCAGGGAGGCTCTCTGTAAGTTGAATCATCCAACCAACTGCACTCATCCACAAAATCAAATTAATCCAGTGTCTCAGATAGGCTTTAGGATTTGTTTATATAAGAGCAATTTATTGTATAACGATAACTCTGAATACCTTCCAAGTAGCCATTACATTTTCCTATATTTTATATTCAATCACTCTTTCTTCTTTTTAACATACTCTTTTCAATGAAGTTTAGTATCCAGAGTCACTCCCAGATATTTTACAGTGTTCCCTAAAGGGAATTATTTCAGAGTTCATCAATACCAGTATTTGGATCATATTTCTGCAAGTAAAACTGATGTGATTTAATTTCCTCTCATATAATCTATTTCTCATTTCTTGGTCTAGCTATTGATTTTGTCCAAGGCTTTTAAACATGATTGTATCATTGGCAAATGTTGATAAAACAGATCTCTCATTCTTTATTGTATCATGACTGTAAAAGAGATATATAACTGACCCAAGTACACTTCCGTGGGACACTCCTGCATATATTCTTTTTAATTCAAAGTACTTAAAGCTTCATGTTTAAGTACTGATTGTGAGTGTGAAGCACTGATTTGAAATATTCGATTTCAGTATATTATATAATAAAATTCTAGATGTGCATCCCATTTAAGCATGTACGCCAATCTTCGATGCCAAGCTTTATAAAAAGCCTGTACTTCATCTAGAAATACACTATTACAGATGTTTTACTCTTCAAGTGCATTATTTGTGATACAATGTACTTCAATGGTCGAGTGTTTGCTTCAAAATCCAAACCAATGTAATGGTATTAATTTTCTTTACTTAGTTGTGAAACAAAATTGTGTAAACAATTTTAGGTTTTTTTTTTTTTTGTTAAAACTGTGTTATTTTATAAAAACCATGCATATTTCACATCAGTTAAAGAAAACATAAATTATCATTTTATTTGTGTTTTTATTAAATAATCTCTTTGTTTTGTTTTTCAGGCTCTTACATAGCATTGAAGAACGGTAAGGGGAACACAAAAACTTTATAAGTTATTAAATATACAAGTTTTTGTAAAAACAATAAATTATCCTTGGTGGTTGGTGGTAGACAACTGCGACAGTATTTTACTTCACAAACTGTGATTATTGTTAGTAGCAGTTCAACTAACTAGCGTTGATTTTTTTTAGCAACTTAGTAGTAGAAACTAAGTCAGAACTTAGTAGTAGTAGTAGAAAGAAAAAAATTTAATTAAATAATTATGTTAAGTTTAACATGAAAATGTAAGCTGTATTATTAACTATACAATAGTCATCATGCATCAAATAATTCTCTCAGAAAATGAATCTTTTTATTATATGTAACAGTCCAATAAGTAAAAACCTTGCAGAAATATGATTCAGGGGGAATATAAATAACAGATAATACTTTCTATATATTTTATTAATACAATGCTACCAGGCTAAAAATTTAGCAAATTCATTGGAAAATTAGCTGTTGGAGTGACCATGAATGTAAGACCCATACCTCGGACCATAAGATTTGCACCAATCCTGCAGTATGTGAACCACACAATTTTTTTCACATTCTTTGACAGTGATCTTGGATTTTTTTAGTTGAAGATAAAAAAGATGTGAATTTTGCTGTGATTGGGCTTACATTTTTATTTTAAAATACAATAATATTTGCATATTAAAATAATCATTTATGTAATTTTATTAAATTTGGTTTTGTGGATATTTGCTTCTATCACATCACCAAGACTGCTGTGTGCCAGCAATTTTATTACTATATAAAGTAATTTAAACTTCATTATAAATCTGTTGGCATATGTACGTTGTTATTGGAAAAGTATGATTACTGCCTTATATTAAAAATATTGTTACTCACGCAGCATTCTCGAAATTGTTTTGCGTCAATCGGGGAAGTGAAGTTTAGGCCCCAAGTGTCATTGGTCATTGGGTCTTTCCAGTAGACAAAACATTCCGAAGCTTGTCCAATCCTTGTTCCTAGCAAAAAAAATCAAATTTCAATTAACAAATAGTAAATCAATAAATTAATCTTATTAGTGTTTATTCAAATAATGTTTTATTGATTCGAATTTGGCAAAAAAAATCTATTTTGGCATAAACTAGTTCACTTTTAATAAAATTTGTTAGACAGTTTCAAAATGGTTGCTGGTTCCAAAAAGTATTTATGTGTTTATACTTATAGAGTAAATAATTATTTCTCAGACTATGGTTACACTGCAAGCAGGTTTGTGTGAATCTCAAAACTTCACATGAAAGCTTGTGTGTGATTTCTTCAGTTACATGGGTGACAATTTGCTGAAGTGAAATCTTAATAATTATTATAACAGGTTTAATTTTGTAATAAGAACACCGATCCTTAATTGCAACTGTCCTTGCTGGAAATTAGTTATTTTGAAATACTTAGTAACTGTTAGATGACAATACAAAAGAATATTTTCCAATTATCAAGGGACCTTATGAAATTACCCATAATGTGGTGTGGTAATACACATTTTTATTTTATAATTACACTGCTAATTTGTTGCAACTTATCAAAGGTTTTATCTTTTGAAGAAATAAAAATATATCAGATTATACAATTTTAGAAGTATATTATAATTAATTATTAAATATTTACTTGTGCTCCCAATGAAACACCACCACCCAAAGCTTCTTGAGCTTCTTGAACATATCGTGAAATTTTTATTTCAATATATACCTTTATTTTTTTATTTTTATATGTTGAAGTTTGCTTTCTTTAATCAATGTACAAATATAAGCAAATTTGTGTGATAATAATTAACAACTAACTGTTCAGCAGCTCTTATGAAGTCAGTATTATTGCTGGTTATTCATACTGGCTCCTATGAAGTCAGTATTATTGCTGGTTATTTTTATTGCTGTAAAAAATAAATACAGTACAATATTTTTAAGCAATCTACTGCTTCTACTGTCTTTAAATTTTATGAGAAACATGGTGATTCATATTAGAAATTAGTCCAAATCGGGACAGTTTTCTTGATATTTACAAACCAGCTGCTTATACTGTTCTTTTTTTTCACTTTTTTGCGTAATTTTTGGTTTTATTGTCCCATAAGGCTGGCAATGAGTAATACATTCAAAAATGTCCTTTCTTGTTCTTTTGTGTCAACTAATTATAAGACACAACTAATGATGACAATATATAACAAGCAAAAACACTCGGGACAACCAAACTTGACAAAGTTCCAATAGTGACAGATAAGATATTGCACAATATTGTCCATGCATGACACAATTTTTCCTTTCTGGACGTCCAGGATTTTGTCGACTTGACTGTTGTAAGCAGTAATATAGAAGATACATTCAGGAGAATCTTGCATGTACATGATATTCACTGGTTAAGACATAACTTCAGTTGTTTTACCTCGCTGAACAAGCCGGACATCTAGGATTTTGTCGAAACTTGACAGTTATAAGCAGTAATGTGGAAGAAACATTTGGGAGAATCCTGGATACATGTGATATTGACTGGATAAATTATAACTTTAGTTGTTTTACCTGGCTGAACAAGCCAGACATCCAGGATTTTGTCGAAACAATAGTTATAAGCAGTAATGTGGAAGACACATTTGGGAGAATCCTGGATACATGTGATATTGACTGGATAAATTATAACTTTAGTTGTTTTACCTGGCTGAACAAGCTGGACATCCAGGATTTTGTCTACTTGACTGTTGTAAGCAGTAATGTGGAAGAAACATTTGGGAGAATCCTGGATACATGTGATATTGACTGGATAAATTATAACTTTAGTTGTTTTACCTGGCTGAACAAGCCGGACATCCAGGATTTTGTTGAAACTTGTCAGTTATAAGCAGTAATGTGGAAGAAACATTTGGGAGAATCCTGGATACATGTGATATTGACTGGATAAGTTATAACTTTAGTTGTTTTACCTGGCTGAACAAGCCGGACATCCAAGATTTTGTCGACTTGACTGTTGTAAGCAGTAATGTGGAAGACACATTCGGGAGAATCCTGGATACATGTGATATTGACTGGTACCAGATCCTCTGACACCTGCTGCCACTTCACTGTGCCTGCCCCGCTGGCACTCACGTGGAACACCTCCGCCCATAGCCTGTAAAAAGATCAGCTCAATGATAAACAAGCCTGGACATCAACATCGATGTACAACAAATCATACAGGGTAACTTTGAACTCTTGAAAAACTTTAGGTAAACATTTCCTAAGTTGAAATAAATTCATGCAACTTTCACAAAAACATATCACAAACTTTCTTAAATTTGATTTAAACAAATTATCTGGTTCCAAAATCAGTCTAATATCTCAAAATCAGCTTGACAGGTTTTGTTCAAATTTTGGCCTAATGAAAAACCTTAAGTCAGATCATTGTACCAAATTTTAAATTTTAAAAAAATAAGGTTTGTGTGTGAATTGAAAAAAACTAACCCTACAGCGGTCAGGATTTCCACCTGGCGCAGAAATCACATTTAAAAATTCAAGAATAAGTAATTTGCTATGAAGTGTTTTGAACCTACGTATACGTGAACTTTTTTAGTGGAAAATGTGTTTTAGTTAAATACATTTTTCCACTGAAAATCAGCATATTTTGTGTGTGTGTGTGTGTTGTAGAACTCTATCATTCACAATTTTAGTCTGATATGTTTCAAATTTGGCAGAAAAATTTACTTTAATAGTAGCTTGGGAGAAATTCATTAACCAGCAAAATTCATTCTACAGTTTCAAAATGGTGGTAATTTCAAATCTTTATAAATTCGTAACTTTTTTGTCTTAAATAATTTCGAAAATCATATTTCACCATAGTAATCAGTGTTGAAAACTGCATAAATTAGCGTTTTGAATTTTAAAATTCCGTTGAAATTAAGAAATTTAATATGACCGTTTTTGTATTTTCAGTGCAATGTAAGAGTTTTAAATGCCAGTGTATGCAGATTTTAATGCTGTTCACAAAGGTGAAATTTGAAGTTTCAGAAAGAATTAGTTAAAAAACTATTTTTGCAAATACGCTTCCATCACGTTTGCGAAACAGTTGTGTGTTCTTATTTGATGAGATGAATGCGCCTGTGAAGTTTGACAGATTCATTCTGAACCATCCTGTTTTTTTACACTTCTTTTGACTTTGGAAATGTTTACCCAGAGTTTTTCAAAACAGTTAAAAATCACCCTGTATACATCGATGGGTACCAATAATTAGAAAAACATCAATGCAATTTACACCTACATGCAACGAGATCACAGTTGCTTCGGGATTATAGGCCGTTTGTTTTATCGTGACGCTTGAAGGGGAAGCGGGTAGTCTTGTGGTGGGAGCTGTAGCGAATGTTACGTAAACAGCACTTGCCTAATACATCATGGCTCTGTGGATCTTGTCGGCCATATTGAATTTATTTCCCGTATGACTGATGTTAATTAACGAAACAGATTATTCCGCTATTTCTTACGATAAAATTATGTATATCTCATTTAAATAATCTTGTACGTAGGAATGTAGTCAGCTCTTGTTTCTTTTCTTCTACAAATATATATATATATATATATATATATATATATATATATATACAGTATTTTAATTGCAAAAGTATGTACATACTCGTAATTTTATTTTAACAAATAACGGAGTAATATGTATCGTTAATTAACATTATGCTTACAGGGAATAGATTCAATATGGCCGACGGGTTTACAAACTCGACGTCAGTATAAGTACGACTAAACTATTCCCTTCCCTCACCACTAACAGTAAGCAGAAAACCTGTCAGACCGCTCAAGGTCAAGCGCCACAATAAATCAAACTACCTACCCTAGGCTTACATGCCCAATATTTACCTACTATTTTGTCAAAGATGTGTACAAATCCTTGCTGCCTTTAATTTTAAAATTTCAGAAATATTAATTTACACCATAGCACTGAAATAGCTACTGAAAATAAGGAATTAATAGCGATACTTAAGAGTCTGTGGACACTGTCGGTGATCTTTAATATATTCTATCTATCTACTGAATCTATATCATTTTAAAAGGTCTTGTACGTGGAATGTGGTCCGCTTTTTACACTCTGCATGTGTTTTTTGTTTTAAAGATACAGTAAAACATTGAAAAGAAAAAAACAAATACAAAATGAAAAAATCTTATCACATTCCTGCATACATAACCTTTAAAAAGAAATATCAAACATAATTTCATCTTGACAAATAGCGGCATAATCTGTACCGTTAAATTAAACTATTCTTAAAGGAAATAGATTTAAAATTGAAAACAGGATTCACAGACTCTAATGGAAGCTTTCAGTGTACTCAGTACTAGGGAAACCGCTTTGGAAGGAAAATATTTCACTGTCAAATCAGCGACTACAGCGAGTGATCCGCAATCTACCGGCTAAATTGTGACAACATAAATGATTCCTGATTGCAGGTACTTTTAGGCATTCATTTATAATAGCAAACCGGCTAGACTGCTGCATCTCTGAACTGCGCACCTTAACGTTCTTAAGGTCAGTTCTAGCCGCAGTTACTCCCCTGTTGCTTTTCCCTTAACGTTAACGCTGATCCCTCGTCCTCATTAATCTAACTTGCATAAAATGTGGACGTTAAGAAAAACGCGTTAACGAGCACGCGTACACACACACACACACACACACACACACACACACACACACACACACACACACACACACACACACACACACACACACACACACACACACACACACACACACACACACACACACACACACACACACACACACACACACACACACACACACACACACACACACACACACACACACACACACACACACACACACACACACACACACACACACACACACACACACACACACATATATATATATATATATATATATATATATATATATATATATATATAGTGATAGGAAAAGGTGATCTTTTGTTGAAAGGTAGTTCAGTGAAATGAACCGGCACAGTACTCCAATCCAGATCACTCGGCTCACACCAGGAGCTGAACAATTGCCCCGTTCCTTTGTCACATTTCCGTTTCTTGCTTTATTCAATGTTTTTCAAAATTCATTTTGTAAGAGCGATTGATTTATTGTTTTTTGTTTAGGCTACATATTCAGTTGATTTCACTGTATTAAAATTGTTGTTTAGGTCTAATTAAATTCAATTTGCACAAAATACGAGTATCGTAAGTTATTTTTGTTAACATTATTATTTCACTACTGTTACTATAACCAATGCAAAAGTACCCAACATCTTATTCATTCTAGGATGGCTTCTATAACTATGCAGTAATGTGCAGAAGTAGTTTGTAGTGCCATTGAATACAAACGCACTAGAAGTATCCATCATTATAAAAGGCGTGCTCGATATTAGCAGCTGAAGTCAAAGTAATTGGATTATCTGCCGCTACTAGCTCTGCAAGCTGCATGGACAGGGAGTGGAGACGTTTGAGGAAATATACAGTGCTGTTATTTATTTAACATTTTAAATAAATGTTAAAGATGCCATCATTAGCGAGCGGTCACAAAGCTCTCGTATGGGTTATTATTCTAGTACGTTTATACCAAATGGAAATGTATTTGTGCGGTACCATGTGTTGAGGGCGCTGTGTCTCCGCTCTGCTTAAAATTGGAATAAGTACTTTATTCACATTTTTTTATTAATATTTTTTATTTTATTTTATTTTAAGGCGAAAAGCACATTGAGGCTGTATCACCTTCCAAAATGTAAGTGTGAGTGTAAAGTATTAAAGTCGTAAATGTAGTATTTTAAGTGTAAGTGTTTGTTCATATTAATAAAACACCAATACTGTGAACAGGTTACACCTGAAATATAATGGAATTACAAAATGCACAAATCATATGATTGACTATTTATCCACCACGCTCAATAGACAGGGATGTTATTCTTATTCCCAGCTGTTTAGACTTGCTGTCTGATGTTTACATCGTACACTTCCCACGTCTTACTTTTAATGTACCGTAAAAAGTCATAGAAATATTGTTTAAAATAAATACATTGATTTTTAGGGGATGGATTTTGCTGGCGAAAAACCAGAAAGATTACCATCGCCTAAAACAGGAATGATAAAATTACCGAAATCGAACAAAGGAATTCTCCAAAGTTCAAAACAACAAAATTTAAACTAGTCGAAGCTTGTGGAATAAATAATAGTTAATAAAGCAATTAGAAGTAAAAAAGATTAAGGTAATTTCGAATAAAACATAATAAATTATTATAATATTTAAATAATAAAATACGACAGTGCTGTAAGTAGTCCCTGAAAAAACAGGTAAATAACAATGCATTAAAAATAATAATAATAATGATAAATAAATATTCAATAAATTTTATAAAATATGTTTAAGCGATGCAAGAAATTTATTATTCGGTCAATAGCCGAAGCGTCATCTTTAAAAAGTTTCTTGTAAAGTACTGCCTAATCCACATATCCGGAGGTTCCTTAAACCATTACAATCTTGCAGAATATGTTCAGTTGTGATGTGTGATTCACAGAATTCACAAACAGGTTGGTCCCCGCTTCCCATCAGAAATCTATGTCAAAAGAGAATGACCAATACGAAGACGAGTAACTGCAACCTCTTCCCTACGACTTGAACGTAATGAACAGTATTTTGAACTCCAAAAACGTTATTTTAAATTCCCCCCCCCGTTTGTTTGCTAATTAATACGTTTAAACGTTTGCTCAAGAAAGGGTATTTTACAAATTTTGAAACAAACCGTTTTATAATTAATTTCATTGCGATTCGAATATAAATCAACAGTTTCAAGTCGTATGTCCTCGTCCAATTAATTACAATGATACCGAGAAATAAATATACCACAGTGTATATTTATACCACAGTGAGAAATAAATATATCACTGTCACCTTCAGTAAAGTAGAACGCAATGCAAGAATGAAAGATAACTGTTTATTCCACTTTAAACTAAAGTTTTGATCTGGATTAACAACGTTATGGGCCAACTTGTCTGAAGTTTATTGAAACTGTTAGGTGTATTAACAGATCAGAATTCTGCTCACGAAATGAACCGGCTCAGTACGTCAGCAGTTCCCTGATCGTCTGTCTGAGTCGTTTCGTTCATTATACTGTACTAGTAGTTCACGGAAAACAGTAGACCTCGCAGATTCTTCTTGATTGACCGACCACCGCTCCACGACAGCCCTCTGACGTGTTCGCAAGCTTTTCCGCCAATTTAACCGGTAATATTTATGGAAAATCTACTTGTACTAGTTTTTTTTTGGAAATTGTATGTTCTTTCTCCGTGAACGGTCAACATGGTGACAGCACGAACCGTTCAGTCAGCATTACAGGAAATACACTCATCGTAAAAATCAGAGACCGCCATTTTGAAACGCTAGTGAATGGAGAAAATCTTACGCATACGTCTTTCGAACTTTGTACAAGATGCCTTTGTGCGAAATTTCAAAACAATCGGTGAATGCGTTCGGCCAAAACTGTGTAACAAACACACAAACCAAATTGCGAACGGTCGGGTTGGAACAGGACTTCGCTTCGCTCGACCAATAAAGCTTCAGAAGGGTCATACAACATTTTCATGTTAAAATGTTCGACCGTACAAAATTCGTGGAGGAAACTGTTAGACACATCGAAAAAACTAAAAAAATGTGCCAGAACAGAACAATGAAACTCTGTCAGAGAACCAGTCAAACTAATGCACTACTTGTTGAACATTCAATTGACAATGCAGACATTCACGAGTGGTGTAATCAAGATGTGCAAATGTAGCTTACTGACGACACAATTGTCGATATGGTAAACAACCCTCATGGCGAAGAGGACGATTCTAATGAGGTAGTTCAGAAAATATCTCACTGTGATGGCTTAAAAGCAATTGAATCAGCTCTTGTCTACATTGAACAGCAACAGGAATCCTCGCCGTAACATCTGCTTTGGTGCAATATCGCGGCGTCCAAGAGAGACAAGAAGTTAGCCCAAAAAAACAACAAAGACTTTTGAGTTAGCAATTTTGTTTTAAAATAAAATAATGTAGATATTTATTTTTATTCAAGTTTGTTACTGAATTATGTTTAGTTTTGGTGTATAACCTGTTTTTTTAACATTAATCTTACTTTCCAAGTTTTTTCGTCATTTACAAACTCTCTATTATCCGAGTTTTCCTTTATCCGAAGTAGTCTCGGTCCCAATTTCTTCGGATAATCGCGTCTTCTGTATTCCGTAATGTACGTCATACAGCACTATACACGGGCATACACACACGCGCACATGTTTTACGATATATCCACTAGGTGCCTTTCATAAACACACTAACAACACCATAAGAACGAACATACGACCGCGGCTAAGGACTCACCAAAAATTCACCAGCAAATTATTTCATACTAAAATAAAACCGAAACGCAACTGTCTCGCTGACGTGATGGAAGCGAATTTCCAAAAAAGTAAAAATATCAGATCTAAAATGTAAATCAGATTTTAAAAATTGTAGGCTATTTCCCAATTACATTAAAAATACAAAATCAAACAAAGAATAGAATTTGAAAATTTTAAATGCTAATTTAGGCTGATTTAACGCTGATTACGATGGTGAAATCAAATTTTAGAAAAAGTGTAAAACAAAAAATTAATGATTTTTAAAGATTTAAAATGGCCGCTATTTTGAAATTGTTGACCGAATTTTGCTGAGTAACGAATTTGTAATAAATATTACCTAAATCGATTTTTGCGCCGTTTGAATCAAATCGGATTATAATCGGCGTTCAAATGTACACAAAAGCATTTTAAAATTTAAAAATGCATTGAAATTACAGAAATGCATCTGATGGCAGTAATTCGATAGTTTTAAATGCTAATTTTTCGCTTCAATCACGTCAGCGAGACAGTTGCGTGACATTATTGTAATAATCGCTACAATAAATAATTCTACTGCACATACATTTGACAATCTGTGTGTGTTTTCAGCAAAACTAGTAGTTTAATATTTAAAAGAATTATTAATAGTTAATTTTTATGGTTAAGTTTCAATTTTATTGAACTAAGATGTTTTTGTTAACTTAATATTTAATATTTGTTAAAGTTAAGTTTTTTATGTGTATAATTTCAGTTTTATTTACAAAATAAATAAATTTAAAAATAATCGTCTCGTAATTCTGCCGGACCCTGTATATAGGCCTATTGTTATAACAAGATGATTTTCTTAAAGCAGAATTATTTATTGCTCAACAGAATAATGAAATTAAACTAACGTAAATATTTTGTTCCTGAAATATTCCAGATTTATTGTGTATCGTTAATCATTTATAAGAGGTTAAGTTTTTGGTCCTAATCTACAGAGATTTTTAATTGTAAAATTATGCATTGTTGCAACCAACTATTAGTTAGTATTTATTTTTTACCTTATTTAATTTGTTTATTGTTTACAAAAATAAATTTAAAAATCTAAATAATGCAATAATATTTTGAAAGTAAATATCTATTCTAACTTGACAACAATGAAAACTAAAGGTTAATAATGTACTGCGGTATTCAAATTGTGAACTAAAAGACAAAATTTGGTTACAACTGAAATGTTTTGTGTTTAGATTTGCATTTTAATATTTCTTTAAGCAAACAGCTTTTAGTAATTTAATTATTTGTTAGCAATTGTTTTCTAATTATCAGTCACGAGCAAGCTTTACTGTTTACGAGTGACATATGTTTATGTTTTATTTTTTCTTGATGACAACAGATTGATCAGTTTAAGAGTCAGATCAACATGATAAGGGACAGAATTGACACAAGAGGCGTATCTTACCTCGCACTCAAAAACATTGCGTGAAGTGCGTGATACGCTGCCCCACTACAGCAGCCGGAAACATCATATCGTAGGTCACCTGGCTGAATTTATCTTCCGAAGAATTATAAGCACAAATTAATCGGAAACTACTACGAGGCATTTCCGGGAAGTAAGTACCATTTTGAAAAAAACATTTGTTTCAAAGCAAAATTTATTTTTACATGAAAGAACATTTCTCTACATAGTTGTTACCATTGTTCAGACATGTGTAGTAGAGAGAAACTAACTTTTTAATACCCTATTCATAGAAAGATGCCGCCACTGAAGGCAGCCACTGCCGAACACTGTTTTTTGTATCGTTATCACTGTCAATGCGTCATCCTCCAAAATCAGGCTTCAAGTTCAGAAACAAGTGAAAATCAGAAGGAGCGAGATTCTGCCATACGGCGCATGATCGAAATGTTCCCAACCAAATTCTTGAATAAGGTTTTGAGTGACACCAGCAGAATGAGGACGATGTCACCACCAGAAGAATTCGGTTGGGAGCAGTTCGATCATCCGCCGTACAGCTCCGATCTCGCTCTTCTGATTTTCATTTGTTTTTGAACTTGAAGTGTGATTTTGGAGGACGACGCTTTGACGCGTTGACGATGCAAAAAACCGGAGTTCGGCAGTGACTTCCTTCAGTGGCGGTATCTTTCTATGAAGAGGGTATTAAAAAGTTGGTTTTTCGCTAAGACATATGTCTGAACAATGGTGGCAACTACGTAGAAAATAGTTTAAAAAAGCTCTTCCATGAAAAAAAATTGTTTTGAAAAAATGTTGTTTTTTTCCAAAACGGTACTTACTTTCCGGACGTGTCTCGTACATATAAAATTCCAGTCACACCATGTTGATTAACTGATTGTGTCAGAGGTCCTGGCAACGCGATCAAGGGATCTTTGTGCAACTAAGTCTCTTGGGTTTTAGCTCAGTGGGCTAATGAGTTTCAGCAGTCCACTAACTAGCAAAAATCTGCTGCAGGTCCTCAGGTTCATGGGAGCCAAATATGTTTGCTTTCTGCTGGCATTAGCAGTTTCCTTATCTGTCCCGCAAGGTTTCTCCTAGATGACATCCTTCCAATCATCTCAGCCCTATAAGGGTTGTTTTTAACCTCCCAGTTTGACTCGTAGATGGTGTTTTCATTCTTAAATTTGAAGGCACTTTACATTGAATGCCTTCTCTTCTCCCTTTGCGATTTGCGCTCTCTACAGACGACTTTTGTAGACGGCCTTACTCATATGAGATGTTTGACCCCATTTCTCGCTTATGCCATTGTAGATCGGGTAGGTCCGCCTATCATCCCCACACAGCTTGTGGTATCCATAGGGTTAAATACAACCCCAGTTTCTTCCATCTTCGTGCTATTTTCACTGCAAGGTCCACTTTACCGAGATGGTCTGGGTTTTAACGGTTAGTTTTAGTCACCAAAATCCTATTACGTAGTTAGGATAATGTAGATAAGGGCTAGATTAAAATTCAGGGTCCGCATATTTAAGCTAAATTTCTCTTCAGCTACGCGTTCTCAGCTCTTCCGTCTTCCATCTTGACTTGGGACGAAAGGATCTAACACAAGCGGACATAGATTCAGGAAGGTTAGACAAACCCTCACTCGCAATGCATGAACCCCTAGGCGTCGCATACTATCTTACTTCAGTCAGTAAGCATTTCTAACCTAACACAATATGCGTGTTCTTTTAATGTTCTTCAAACTCTAACCATATCAATCTGTTGTTAACAAGTAAGTATAAACAAAAACATGATAAAAGCTGCTCGTGACTGATAAATAGTAAATACAATTCCCTTATTTTTAAATTTCCTACTAATACAGTAAATTACTGGCTCTAGATTAATTTTTGCAAAAAAAAAACAGAACAAAATTATTCAAAATGTTTGTTTATAACACTTAGAAACATCAACAGCATTACAACATATACGAAACAATAAAATATACATTATGTAAATATTTCTCATAACCAGCAACAATGAAGAAGAAATAACAAATTAAGCGAAAAACACTTATTGTGGGTTATATTTCTTCTTCCAAGAACAAAAATGGAACAATGTTTCTCATTCTAAATTAATTTTCAGTAAATCTGGAAGAACAAAAATGGAACAAAGTTTCTCACTCTAAATTAATTTTCAGTAAATCTGGAAGAACAAAAATGGAACAAAGTTTCTCATTCTAAATTAATTTTCAGTAAATCTGGAAGAACAAAAATGGAACAAAGTTTCTCACTCTAAATTAATTTTCAGTAAATCTGTTTCGGAAGCCATGTCTTGATTTGTTTTACAGGGATTTCATTCGTGACTTAATTTTTGGTCATACCTGAAGATTCATAACTCAACTGTTTAAGTAACAAAAATTTACTGTTTTACAGTAAATTAGAAAAAAATGTTTTCAATTTACTCCAAAACTGTGTGAACGAATAAATTTATAAGGCTATTGCGACCTTTGTATCTATTGTGCCACGTTCTATATTCCATGAAATGTTCAGTCCTATATTCCTTCTCCAGCCCTAGTCCCTCTTAAAAAATCTAGGACTTGAAGAGGATTCAAGGTGAGTAACTTCTTCACTTCTAATTGGTGATTTCCCACCTCGCTGTGCAAATGCTTACAGATGCTCGTTCCACAAATTCTCTGTAAGTTTATTTTCTCTTCATTTTGTCTGTTTTATTAATCATGTTGTTCCAACGAGTACCTAGAGAAGTCCGCCCATGCATTTTTAAGGCTAAGATACTTTGGGAAGTCACCAGGTAACCCAGGGCTCCATTTGATACACCATTAGGCCGGGTGGCTGCCAAATACGGAGCGGAGTTGCGCTGAGCTACGCATTCAAAACATATTGTTTTTAATATAAGTGCGGCCACTGAAAATGAAATGAAACTCAACGGAGGCAAGCGGCGTCGATGGGCTTCGCGTAGCTTCGCCTCTGTCTAGGTTCGGTTCTGAAGCTGACTCACATCCCCGACCATGTCCCAAACTTATTATTTCTCGTTACCTAATTTATGTTTGCCTATGTTACGATTTTTAAACAGAATAGTTTCCTAGAATCCTTTACAGTAGGTTTAAATATGTTGGTTTAAAAGATACAAACGCGCTCTTTAAAGTGATTGAACTCCGTTTCCGGTTGCCGTTCATCTTCATTCCACTCAGTTCCGCACCGCTTCAGCCACCGGCCTTTGGCCGATATAATTCACTACATTAGCAAGGATCACTTTACACTTAGCCAAGTTATGTAGAGTAGTAAATGTGTGTGTGTGTGTGTGTGTGTGTGTGTGTGTGTGTGTGTGTGTGTGTGTGTGTCTTGAATAAATCAGTGAGAGCAGTATGAGCTAGAGGTACGGTGGCATTGCTAAACCGATCAGCTTCTCACCTCAGCTGCCTCCACGGGAACATTTCTTCATTTATGATGAAACGATTTTGATAAATTAAAACCAATTTCTTAGCACCCTTACTTTGCGATATAGAGACCCAAAATTTGTTTAGGTACTTCTGAAATATATTTGATAATGAAAATCGTATAATCAATTATTTTGTTTTTTTTAAAGAGTTTAATTTTTTTATAAATGGTCCCGACATATGGGCAAAAAGACAGATTAAGAGAAACTTTGTTTTAAATAAAGAGGGCATCGCTGTAGTTCAGTCGGTAGGGCAGCGGTTAGTTCGCTAAAACTCTGATCTGTACGCAGGTTCGAGTCCAGTTAATACTGGCTTTTTCCATGCATAATACCGATTCCTCCATAATAACAAATAAATTAATTTAGATGAAAATATTATCATTCTCGATCCGTTCAAAGTCTTGATGCTTTTTGAAGTATTGTTAACTCTTGTATTTGCTTGGCATTGTTTAAATAAAGCCACAAAAAAAACTTACGTATTGCTTTTCAAAAGTTGCTGGATGATTAAATATTTACAAATGTATTGAGGAACACCAAACACTGAACGACTGACAACACAAAACACTTACAGCTGTAACTCGTGTTTCACTACCTGTACCTGAGCAAGTGCCCATCTCTCCTCCTCGACGTCTGCCAAGGCGAGTCTTCGTAGCGGTAAGCCTTCCTTATGAGAGGGGCACAGGAACAGCTCAGCTTGTTGCCCATGGCTGTAGCAGCGCCACCTTCAGGTCACCACACCATCGCTCTGCCTCCTCGCCCGTCCCCACAAACCTGCACACCAACATAACAATGATTAAACTAAGAGAAATTCAACAATAAACTTGCACATTACCCTAAGAGACATTTAACAATAAACCTGCACATTAACATAATAATGATTAAACTAAGGAAAATTCAACAATAAAACTGCACATCAACATAAAAATTATTAAACTAAAAGAAATTCAACAATAAAACTGCACACCAAAACATAATAATGATTGAACTAAGAAAAATTCAACAATAAAATTGCTCACCCAACATTATGATTAAAATAAGAGAAATTCAACAATAAGCCTGCACATTAACATAACAATGATTAAACTAAGAGAAATTCAACAATAAACCTGCACTTTAACTTAACAACGATTAAACTAAGAGAAATACAACATTAAATTTGCACGACAACTGAACTATAATTAAACTAAGAGGAATTCAATAATAAACCAGGACACCAACCTAGTAATAATTAAACTAAGATATTTTCAACAATAAGGCTGCATATTAATTTAAGAATTAAACTAAGAGAAATCCAACAAAAAACCTGAATACCAGCATAATAATGATTAAACTAAGAGAATTTTTGAACAACTCATTCATACAAATAAAAATTAATAGATGTTAAAAATAGTTTATTTCCCGCCTTTCTCTATAAATCTGTTTATCAGTAAAACACAAACTGGAAGCAATTTAACAGTACAGTTTCCCACAAAGCAGCCCCAGAATAACAAATATGTAACAAAGGTTCAACAAAAACAGTTCTTTTCCTAAAATAAATAAAACTAAGAGTGATTCAACAATAATCAGTTCTCTTCACGCTCGTCTCTACAAACCTACCCAAACATAACAAATAAAATAAAAAACGAACATAAAACAGTTCACTACTGGCTCATCTTAGAAATTTGTTATTCATTATAACAATATTATTATTATTATTATTAACAATCGTAGCACGCAGTTGTCTCGCTGACGTCATAGAAGCAAATTTTTATCATCTTATTATTTTGGAAATTCTGATTTCACCACCGTAATCAGCATTAAATTACCATCTTCATATATTACCAAATTAAACTTCCAAATTATATAGTACATACGAAAACGAACCCTGAAGACAGTGAAAAAATGTCTTAATTTCAACGGACTTCGCGTATTTTGAAAAATCAAAATGCAAATTTATGACGCTTTTTAACGTTCGATCGGTTAAAGTCGGTTACAAACGTGACATTTCATTCTCAAAAAAAAAAGGCAAAACGTTATGAATTTTTTAAGATTTTAAATGACCGCCATTTGGAAACCGTTGAAAGAATTTAGCTGGTTAATAAACTTGTCCAACCATGACCGATTTGGTTACCAAGTGTGAATTAAATCGGACCTAAATTGCGAAGTGATTGTTCTAAAACACACACACACACACACACACACACACACACACACACACACACACACACACACACACACACACACACACACACACACACACACACACACACACACACACATATATATATATATATATATATATATATATATATATATATATATATATATATATATATATATATATATATAGAGAGATAGATAGAGAGAGAGAGAGAGAGACTAGCACTAGGTAAATTAAATTACAATGCGGCTAGAATTTTGTATTTTTCTTTTAAACACAAATGTACCTACATAATTACATAATTAATTAACCGGAGATCTTACAGTCATATGCCTTCGCAACCATACATCAAAAATAAATTTGTTAACTATTTGAATCTTAATAGTCATATTTTATTAAAAAAAAACAACCTAAATTTTTCAGGCAGCCCGAACATGACCTACCGAACTAAGTCAATTCCTTCCATTTAATAACTCCATCACTAAGTCTCACTAAGTCATTTCCTGTCACTCCATTACGGAATCATAACCTCCGCATTTCCCCTAACGTTGTGCGCTCACCCCAAAATAATAAATATACTCTACTGACAAAGATAACAATCAAACTAAACTACGAGGAAAGGCTCGGTGCTCGATGTGACTAAGGAACCGCATTCTGCTGCGTCTCTGAATCGCGTACCTCAAGCTTGTTTTTCTAGCCGCAGTTACTACCGTTACTTTTCCATTATCGTTAACGCTATCCCTCGTTCTTATTAGTGAAACGCGTAAAACATGGACTTTAGGCAAACCAAGTTTTATTAAAATCAGTAATCTGTTTGTGTTTAACAATGTTGCCCTTTATATAACCCTTTCTTTTAGCTTCAAAATCAATTTTTAGGGCAGGTTTTGATGGATTTTGCGGGACGCGTGATGCGAGGAACATATTTATATAGATATACAACAGTATATTTGTCGCGTCGTAAGTCTCATTTTAAACTAATTATAATTAAAAATTACTGTTTCCGTCCGGGATCGAAGCGCGTGTGAAGCAATGCGATAACCACTACACTACGGAAACTACGAAGACATTCGACCGTTTAAGTATATGAAACGAATCGTTAATTTAATTTTGGTAGTTCTATTAAAAGATCAGTTGTCTTATATTAATTCGTAAAGATCAGCTGATTTCATTCAACAGTAGATAGGCTATAATAAGTTTCAGGTTATGTTGTTAAAAACTAGCTATGTTAATTTGTCGTAATTTCGAACAAATTAACTTTATTAAAATAAAAAAGGAAGAGAAAACATGATACATGGTTTTTATTTTTGGTTCAATAGAATTTTTTGCACTCTCTTTTGCACTTTATAAAGTAAGAAAGTAAAATTCACCTACTTACTGTTTAGACGCTTGCGCTACAAACCTCGCCGCACTGATAATTCGTCTGGCACAGATCATAGAGTAACCAAAGACAAACGAAAATAATAACCGAAGAAACAGAATGTTAATCTCGAAGGAACAATGAAAGAAACATAGCTTTATTCGAAATTAAGAAAAGAATGGATTGTAAAAGCGGTGGGGAGGGGTTGCTAAGTACAGTGACGCACTCAGCTTCAGAAGCACTCTGCGCGAAATGCCTGCGGGGGGGTTCACTTGTGTAAGGGTTTCATTCAGTTTGCTTTTATTTTAGCTATAAACTTTATACATCCATTCTTTTACTTTGTAACGCGTCGCTTTGGCAAGTTCCATAGTATCGACATCACACAAACGAAATTTACTACCTCAGTGAAAACGTAACCCTGACCGCCGTAGGGTTCCTGCAAATTAGGAGTGAAAACAAAATGGAACGAATATTACGGTTATCTGTCAAATCTACTAAAAATTCGTATCGTCAAATTTCGCTGGAATCGTAAAAAATATTCAAAGTTTAAAGACTAAAAACATTTACTCAACACGCAACTGTCAAGAACCCTGACCGCCGTGAGGTTCCTTCAAATTAGGAGGAGGAGAATAAAATGGAATGAATATTACGGCTTACATGGCAATATTATTATGGTTTATTGTGCCAAACCTATTAAATTCGTATCGCCAAATTTCGCTGGAATCGTTCAACAGTAGAAATATTTACTCAGCACGCAGCTGTCAGAAAAATACGAAAATGAGCCCTGACCGCCGTATAATTCCTTCAAATTAAGGGTGAAAACAAGATGGAATGAATATTGCGAAACTATCTAAAATTCAATTGTCACCAAAAAAAAATCGGTACGGAAGTTATCTGCCAAATCTATCAAATTCGTATCGTCAAATTTAGCTGGAATCGTAAATAATATTCACCGTTAAACAGTACAAATATTCACTCAGCAGGCGCGCGCGCCCACACACACACAGAAGACCGTGAAAAAATGTCTTAATTTCAACGGACTTCGCGTATTTTGAAAAATCAAAATGCAAAGAAAGAAACAATGAAAGCAATTGTTCATTTATTTACTCGGGAACACAATTCCGTTTAATTTTCTAATCCATTTAAAAATGTCTGCACCCCATTGTGTCCAATAATACGCAACAGAAATATTATTAGCGAATTTCCGATTGAAAATAAACCCCTCACACACACACACACACACACACACACACACACACACACACACACACACACACACACACACACACACACACACACACACACACACACACACACACACACACACACACACACACACACACACACACACACACACACACACACACACACACACACACACAGCTGTCAAGAAAATACGAACATAAACCCTGCCCGCCGTATAGTTCCTTCGACTTAGCGGTGAAAACAAGACGGAATGAATATTGCGAAATTATCTCGAATTCAATTGTCACCCAGAAACATTCGATACGGAATTTGTATGCCAAACCTATCATTTTCATATCGCGAAATTTCGCTGGAATCGTAATAAATATTCACCGTTCAACAGTAGAAATATTTATACACAGCACGCAGCTGTCAAGAAAATACGAAAATGGACCCTGACCGCCGTCAAATTAAATTGTTTGATTTCAAATGATTTTGAAAATTCGAAAGGGAAACTCGGTGGTCGTTGTGGCTAAGCAACGGTTAGTCTGTTGCGTCTCTGAACTACGCACCTTAAGGTTCTTAGTTCTAGCCGCAGTTACTCCCGTCGCTTTTCCCTTCTGTTATCGCTGATCTCTCGTCCTCATTAGTCTAACTGTCACACAGTATGGACGTTAAACAAAAGAAAAAATAATTATTTAAAATTAAAAATACTGATTTATGCAGTTTTTAACACGTATCGCGACGATTAAATTGGATTTTCAAAAATGTTTAACACAAAAACTGTGTATGGATTTTTAAATAGTTCGCTATTTCGAAACTGTAAAACGGGCCTGTCAAAGCTATAATAAAAAATTGATTTTTTTACCAAAATTTATTCAAATCTGAATAAGAAAAAAGTCAGGAAAAAACTAATTTAGGAAATATGCTTCCGTCCGAATCCGAGGTCGTTGGTCGATGTGGTTAAGGCTCCGGTCAGTCTGCTGCGTCTCTCGCCGATCCCTCGTCCTCTGGCAGTGGGAATGTTAAGCAACAATAAATTCATCAAAATCTTAGAATCAGTTCTTTCACCTATCACAATACCTTTTACATACTTTGATGAGGAAGTAAAAACGCAGCATACACTGTAGCAGAACTTTGATTACGTTTCCCACAAATGGTGCAACAGAAAATTTTCAGTTGCATCACGTAAAGCCCTAACGACAATATTGTATTCTAGTCTGCCATTACTCCCCAGTGACCTACATTCTGTCTGTCAGTCTTCCTTAATTATTTGGAAACAAGATCAACAGAACCTCCCTCGAGATTGTACGTAGGTGGAAGCTAAACTCATTCTACAAAATTAAAAAAAATACACATTAAATCCTTCAGAGACAATGTTTTGTATTTCTGCACCAATAACGTAGTTGCATTATGTAAATTACATTTATTTACCCGGGAACACAATTCCGTTTAATTTAACCCATTTAAAAATGCCAGCACCCATTGCGTCCAATAATACGCAACAGAAATATTATTAACAAATTTCTGATTGAAAAAAAACCATTTGGAACGGCCATCGTGGTAAGACCCAGTCCCATATGTGAACGCTGGTCCTGACATCTAAATCACTTTTTTAAAAGTCGTTAAAATTTGTTTATTTATATAAGCTGAAATGGAACGCTAAACTTATGGAACGGGTTTATTACATAACAAAAACGTTCCTAAGTTTAAACATTTTTGTTCAGACAATCCGCCATTTTGTATTTTTATAAAAAAGAAAAATAGCTCTGGAAATAGATAAGATATTGAATTTGAATTTTACTGGATAACTATGTTGTTTAAGATATTACCAAAATCGATTTTTCGGAAAAGTTTTAACCAAATCGGACCAAAATTGTGAACGTGGGTGCACGCGCGCGCGCGAGCGCACACACACTAGTGACAAATTTTAGGAGCCAGGGGTCTATGTGGCTAAAGCACCGGGCAGCTCAAGGTTCTTAATCGAGGCGCAGTTACTGCCGCCTTTACCCTTACCATTAACGTTAATCCGTCGTCCTCATTAGTCTAACTGGTATGAAGTATGGACGTTAAGCAAATAAAAGAAATAAATTTAGAGAATTTTAATTGAAAAATGATCTATCGAAGCGAATATCATGGTAAGACCCAGACCTCAAGCCATGAAATGATCGCCGATTCTATTAACGTTCCCTCAAACATGAGGTCAGAGTCGGCGGGTCTGAGGCCTCACCATGATGGTTGTTTATCTCAGTTCATTCCAATGGATTATAGTTCATTTCTATAGTTCATTTTCCCAAGGAAATTCTCTAAGAATTAATTATTGTAATTGAATTCTACTACCAACCTGAAGAACAGAAAAAAGAAACTTCAATATTTTTGACAATTTTAAATAAATCAGAAGCGAAGTAATACTTATTTCAATCACGTAACTGGCTTCTATTTCAGGAAGTAGGGTCCCGGAATCAAATGGCCCACTTATTCCCACAGCGACCCAATAAAATAGAATCAACGCTTTCTCCTTAATACCAAACACGTAAGTCAGGTTGTCTTAAAGCAAGATCTGTAATATTTTTTAAGGATTAATGAAATAATTTGTACTTCAATATAAATCAATTAACGTTTTCAGGATCCGGAAGTTAGTGTATCCTCTTATTAAACCTCCAGCGTTTAACATAAATTCATAATATGTAAAATACGGAAATTTTAGGTCAAATTTCAGCTCAAAACTAGGATTAAATTTAGCAATGAAAAATAAGAATATATTTCATAACTGTCAAGTAACAGACTGGTTTATCAATTAAGTTTCCTTTTTTTAAACATATAGCCTGGGCACTTGTATTACAGTGGTAATTAACAATGCCTTTACAGTGATATACAATTGTAATTAAAATTGGGCAGTTGCAGTGGTATTAGCACAATTGTATTAATTATCGATTAACCAGAGTTAAGCGATTTATCTTTCTTAATTTTTTTTTTTTTAATTGTGAAAATAGTAAAAATGTTTTTAAGTGTCTCTCTGAATTTTAATTTTACAAATCGGAATTACAATTTTTTCCAAAATTCAAACCTTAAAGTAAGCAACAAAAATCTTTCCATTTATCACGACCGTTAAATATCCGGATTTCCAATTATTCAGTTCGTATCGCCTATTACTGGGATCACCTTTTATCCTTATCTCTAATTATCAAGGTGGCGAACTACTAGTATTACGATCACCAGTTATCAGTATTGCCTAACATCCGGATTACCAATTATCCTGATCACCAGCCATTCAGTTATCTACAATTCGGATCACCGTAATTCAAGATACCACTAAGATTCCAGATCACTTTCCAGATTACTAATTATCAGGATTAACGATCATCCGGATCGCCAATTATCCGGATCAGTAATTGTCTAGAATGCGAACTATCAGGATCGCCTATTATCCGAATCTCTAATAATTCGAATCACCAATCTTAAATTTCGAAGTATCCTAATCGTCAATGATCAGTATCGCCTATTATCCGAATATCCAATAATCCAGACCAATAATTATCTTGACTGCGTATTATCCGGACCACTAATTATTTGTTCACAAATTATACGGATTGCTAACGGTTCGGATCTCCAATTATCAGAATCGCATATCATTCGTATTACCAATTACCTGGACCTCAAATTATTTTGATCGCCAATCGTCCTTATTATCAACTATATGGATCATCGAAAATTCCAGTTAGATAGTTATAGTTAAGATTGTCAATTATCAGGATCTGTAATTTTAAGGATTATCTATTATCCGGATAGTCAGTTATCATGATAACCAGTAACTATCAGGATCGCTAAATATTCATTTTGCCGTCAACTATTAGTATTGTCTATTATCCGAAATTGCAAATAATTCGGATCGCAAACTGTCAGGATTGGTTATTATCAAGATTTTATATTATCCGAATTACCAATAATCTTGAATGACAAATATCAGAAGCACAATTCACCTGGATCGCTAACTATCCGGATAACCAGTTATCTGGATCATCTATTATACGAATTGCTAATTATCAGGATCATAAACCACTTGCATCGCTAACTATCCGGACAACCAGTTATCTGGATCATCTATTATACGGATTGCCAATTATCAGGATCACAAATCATCTGAATCGCTATCTATCCGGATAATGAGTTATCTGGATCATCTATTATACGGATTGCCAATTATCAGGATCACAAATCACCTGAATCGCTATCTATCCGGATAACGAGTTATCAAGATCGCTAATGTATACAAATTGCCAATTATCAGGATCACAAATCACCTGAATCGCTATCTATCCGGATAATCAGTTATAAAGATCGCTAATGTATACAAATTGCCTATTATGAGGATAAAAATCACCTGGATCGCTATCTATCCGGATAACGAGTTATCAAGATCGCTAATGTATACAAATTGCCATTTATAAGGATCACAAATCACCTGAATCGCTATCTATCCGGATAACGAGTTATCAAGATCGCTAATGTATACAAATTGCCAATTATCAGGATCACAAATCACCTGAATCGCTATCTATCCGGATAATCAGTTATCAAGATCGCTAATTTATACAAATTGCCTATTATGAGGATAAAAATCACCTGGATCGCTAACTACCCGGATAACCAGTTACCAAGATCGCCAATTTATACGAATTTTTTATTATCGGAATCACAAATTAACCGTTCACTTATCTTGATCGCGCTAATTATTTGATCTAAGGGAAAAAGTATAAATTCATATCTCCACTAGAATATATTTGTGCGAACCTTATTAATTGTCTGATCGTTATTTAACATTCTCAAAACCTTCGACTAGGAAAATATTAAAAAAACGAAAGTAAGTTATTGGTGAAAATTTGAAGCTATTGACAGGAAATTTTTAAATTAACGGTCTCTCTCTCTCTCCCTCCCTCCCCTCTCTCTCTCTACCTCTCCCTCTCCCTCTCTCCGTCTGTAGTCTACATTTAAATCAGAGTGATGGGTCACTGCAGTGAACATAAAATATTCTCTTTCCCCATCCACCTTCTCCCTACCCTGCTAATTCGTTTCATTTTCAATACGTACGGTAATTTCTTTCCGAAAAACAGTGTTCTACTATGCGTTACACCTGTTTCTTCAGTGTCGCCTGTGTTTTCCACTCAGTCTGTATAGAACGTCCAATTAACCAGCTCCCGCAATACACGGTTCAGCGGGATCCAGGTAATATTAATTGATCCGGTTAAATAAACCGTTTAGTTTTGTTATACGGATTTGTATGGGTGAGTGCTTCGTTTAAAAGCACTTCTAAATACAGTAATTGCTCGTAACACACGCGTTATTTATTTATCGCTGAAAGCTGGCACAATTTAAACGTTCGGCTTTGCCTGCAGCCGGGCACAATACCGCATCTCATCAAATTTTAATCACTCAAACAATAGCGTGGCGCGAAGTCTACACAATGGAAGCGAAAGCATTAGCTAAATTAGTTTCGAGTTGGGTCCACCGTGTCAGGTGCGGGACCGAAATTTATAGCTTCGCATCTCCAAATAAACTACGGGCACAATATATAACGGAGGGCGAAATTTGTTGGTTTCGGTAAAGAATTTCTAAAGCGCTCTTGGGTAGCGGATTGTATTTGAAAAATAAGCTGTTTGCGATACCTGGGACTTCGGAATGAAGAATTTTTCAAAACACTGTATAAATACAGGGTGTTTTTAAACTGTACGGAAATCTCCCGGAAGATGATTTTATACAGAAAATTATGGGGAAAATGCATTTAAACATATGTCCGGAAACGCTAATTTTCCCGCTAGAGGTCATTTTAAAAAAATATTTTATATCAATTTCCGTTCAACAAACTAGAACGGTTTGATCAATAAAATTCAAAATCAGCGTGTTCTTTAACTAACATTGATCCGTTTTAAAATGGCGGACGTTTAAAAATGTTAAACCAAAATGAAAACGGTAATTTTTAGTGACAAATTTCAAACCTTTTTTGTAGCCCTTCAGATTTCCTATCAAATGGCGTAAACTTTCAGGACCAAGGAGCAAGTAAAACATAAAACTCTGAGCAAATTAGTCTGACATACCTGTGCAAAATAAATGCAATATTATCATAGACGGATATTTGCATCGAAAATATAAAATGCACAATTTATGCTGTTTATTATGGCGAAATCAAAGTTTCAAAAAGAGGGTAGGCTAAAAAAAATCGTTTTTGGAAATTCGGTCAGAGCGTTTTTGTTACATCAATCTGTGTTAAATATGTAGAAGTAAACACAATGGAATAAAAATGTTGTATGTGCTGCAATCTGTATTGAACATAATGAACTACCACGGTTAACGAACGTATGTTTAAACATTGAGTATAAACGTACTAGAGTGATAACGGTTATGAGAGATATGTGAGCGCTCGCTGCTGGTGCCACCTTGCGGCAGAGTGTTCAATTACAGTTAAGCAAATAGTACTGTCTATTTTCTCAATCGTCTCCAGTTTCTCTCCTTTCAGCTTGCAGTAGATACAGGAGTTGATCAATTAATTGTAACCGCTAATACAGAACACATTTTTTATAATATTGTCTGTACTACTAGTCTGTTTATATTCAATAGTTTAAAATAATCACCTGTTCAAGTTAACTCTTCTCTATAAGATTAACGTGGGAACTTTAAAAACCAATGGGATAAGGCTCTGGAGAAAAATGGTGGTATAAATGCCTGATGACATATCTGGGCATGAATACCTATCATTTAAAAAACAAATTAAGCAGAACGGCCGGACTGACTTGTTTCAGGATTCTTCAAAATATTTCCTTTATCCTTCATATAATGAAGAAATAAAAATGAATACGGAAAAGGTTTGATTATGTTTAGTTACAGATAGACAGACAAACCACTTTTTCCACCAAGTAGATCCCTTTCGTATGTTAAAGATTGTTCCCGAAATAAAATATTATCACAACCCTGAATGAATACAACGAGCCAGATATTATTAAACGGACTAGAAGTACAGCCACCATTATAACAGGCGTGCTCGATATTAGCGGTTAAAGTCCAAGTAATTAGATTATCTCCCGCTACGAACGCTGCAAACTGCAAGGACAGAGGGTGAAGACGTTTGAGAAAATAGACAGTACTATTATCTCTTAAATTGTAGTTCAACATTTTACCGCAAAATATTATCAGAAGCGAGCGCTCACATATCTCTCATAAGGGTTATCATTCTAGTACCTTTATAATCAATGTTATTAGTCACCATTCGATGTTGGGGTCAATTACTGGAAGTCATTTAGGAAACTCCCGTTGGAAAATGAGCTATAACCTCAAAATGAGCACCGATCCTAACCATTTTTTTAACACCCTTTCAGAAAGTGATCTAGAGATCAAGATCGGAGTTCATTTCATCTCATTTTGATCCGAAATAGAAATAATTGCCGGTGTTTCAGATAATCAGCTGTGCAAACGAATCAGCACGTCACGTGACTAAAGTTCACCCGGTGTTTCCGACAGGTTCGGACACCGGCTAGCACTTCGCATAGATTTACTTCCAAACAAAGATCAATGAAAGCAACAGAAACGGAACGATAAGGAAATGGAAAAAGGAAAAAAGGCGTTAGTTTGTCAGCATCCCGCATAGAGCGCTGGTCGCATTCCGTCATTGATTTCCCTCGCCGAGACAAGACCGAGCCAAAAACATCAGACCTAACACCTCAGCTCCACCCTGACCGAAGGCTTGTTTACCTCACATCTTGGCGCTCAACAGTTGACTGCCGAAGCCGGGTCTTTCGCACAATGAACACAAAAAACAGTGGCACGCAGCTGTCTCGCTCACGTTATGGAAATTTTCTAAAAGTATAAAAAGTAACGTTACAATAATTCTTTTAACCCGTTTTTTTTCTAAATCTGATTTCACCTCATAATCAGCATTAAAATCTGCAAAAAGTATTGTTTTAAATTTAAAGTATGCTTTTTACTTCAACGATATACGCAAAAAAACTATTTCTGTTATTAAACCAGAAATAAAAATCATGTATCATGTTTTCTCTTTCTTTTATTTTAATTACAATAATTTGTTCGAAAACACGACAAATTACCATAACTAGTTTTTAACAACATAACCTGAAACGTATTAATGTCTATCAGTTGTTCAATGAAATCAGCTGATCGTTACGAATTAGTATAAAACAACTGATCTTTTACTATTAAATATTCATCAAAATTAAATTAACGATTCATTTCATATATTTAAATCGGTCGAACTTCTTCGCAGTTTCCGTACTGTAGTGGTTATCACGTGCGCCACATACGCGCAAGATCCCCGGCGGGAAAACAAGAAATTTCAATTCTAATTAATTTAATATGAGACTTGCGACGCGTAAAATATACTATTATATATCAATATAAATTTGAGCACGCGCATCACGCAAAATCCAATATCACAACCAGCCGTAAAACATGATAAACATTAATGCCTACAAAACGCCCGCGTTCAGGACGACATAATGTTCATAAATTTCAGGTACACCAAATTTAGCGTGTTCTTTTCTCTATAAATGCCGTTAATATGTTTTCAAACGTCAATTTTATATTTCAAGAAATTTACCGAAAAACACGATTTTTCACGCAGTTTCTCTACTACAGCTACTTTGGAGATTCGAAACTTAGTTTTTATTGCTAAATGCTGTTCAGATAAATAATTGTAAACATATATTTACATCTGTCAAACTTCTTCGTAGTTTCCGTAGTGTAGTGGTTATCACGTGCGCATTATACGGGTCGATCCCGAGCGGTGAAGAGGAAATTTCAATTATAATTTATTTAATATGAAACTTGCGACGCGCAAAATATACTGTTATATATCAGTATAAATTTGTGCACTCGCGTCACGCAAAAAACCAACATCACAACCCGTCCTGAAACATGATACATGTTAAAAACATCTACTAACGTTTCACGCTTTTACATTGTACCAAACGGAAACTGTTTAGTGCACGCCACTCTCTCGCGTGCTATTATTTTCTTTTAAACATTACAATTTTATTTTATTTATCTATAAGAAACAATAATTTTGTGAACAATATAATTAAAAAAACAAATATTTTTAGCATAGCCTATATACGAAAAAATACTCCTTAATACTCCTTGAAAGATATGGGGGGAGGTCATATCTTAATTGTTTTTGTTTTGTTCTGTTTTTTTTGTTTGTTTGTTTTTTTTTTTTTTTTTTTTGCTTAGCACAAGTTGTCATCTTTTTAACTTTAATACAAGCATCGAGGCGAAGAGATAAAACAACGACGAAATCAATTCACCAACACGCAATTCACATGGTTGAATGGTTAATTACTAATACTGAACATCTTAACACTCAGATTTTCAAAAGTGTCGACGATTCTTTTAAAGATTTAGAATGAACCGCAATTTTTTAAACGGTTATAGTATGGTAACGAATTTGTGTGAGCTGTGTATTACCAAAATCGTTTTTGAATGAATCTGAAGTTTTTTCAATCAAATCGGACCACTTTTATGAAGGCTAGAGCGGTAGAAAACACACACACACACACACACACACACACACACACACACACACACACACACACACACACACAGCGGATGCAGACTAGCTGCACCTATTGAGAGGATTTAGACGTCCCTCGCGGTACCCGAGTCTAACACACACTCACACTTACAACACTACACTTACGACTTTAACACGTTACACTCACACTTACATTTAGGAAGGCGATAGTAGCCTCGATGTGCTTTTCGCTTTAAAATAAAATAATTTAAAAAAATAAAATACACACACACAAACAAACAAACACAGACATATTTATGATCCTTCTACAAGTCAAGATCTGCGATTATTTTAAGGTTCTAGAACAGGGTTTTGCTACGATGGCAGTTCTAACTGTTCATTATTCCAATAGAAATTCACTACAAATTTAGAAATTATCTGGATACTTTGATATGTTTACAGAACTGCATAAATGAACAAAAATCATATCTAACAAAATCCGTTAAATAGTTTCAAGATGGCGGCCATTTGTAAGCATTTAAAAATTCATAAATTTGTTCTTGAATTTTTTTTCAAAATCTGATTCCACTATCGTAATCAAAGTTAATTTTTGTAATTTTAATGCTTATATATTGCCGATTATTAAGGTGAAATGGGTTTCAAAAGAAATTAATAAGAAAATTTTCTTATTACTTTTGGAAATTTGCTGCTATCACGTCAGCGAAACAGAGGCTTGCCGGGATTTTTAGTTACGTTTTGGCGAGAGACTCGAATAACGAAATCGTTGTATATTCATACGTGTAATATTACAAGTCATTCGTTTACTTTCTAGCTTTGCCTTTTAATATTGTTTTAAGTACATCCAATAAAACTAACCTCCGCGTAACCTATACAGGGTTATTGCTTTTCTCTTACAGTAACTCGGTTTGATCTTTATATTCGTTTCGTCTGTGGATTATACAGGGTAACCACCCCCCCAAAAAAACTGACCACTTTATGATCGGTGGGGATTGTCCCCCTTTTCAACAGTCACTACGGCTTGGCTTAGAAGCTTATTGCGCGTACGTCCCTGTGACTGTAGTGCAAAGACCTTATTAATTACGGTATGTATTCCTGCGCCAGATCGGAGGCTGTTATGCAGTGACTCGAAAATTTTCTAACAATTTCAGCGTTACAAAAAGTTTACTTGGTTTACTTACGCCTGGAAATATTAAGGCTGTCTGTTTTGCAGCGTCCAAAATGAGCCATCATGGGTAAGACCCAGACCTGGCACCTTGAAATCCTCATGATGATGCCGCTCCAACAAAAATTCTCTAAACTCATTTTTTTTATTTCTTTTAAATGTTTTATTATTATTTTTCTTAACGTCTATACTTTATGTCAGTTATTAATGAGGTCGTGCGATCAGCGTTAACGTTAAGGGTAAAGCAACGAGAGTAACCGTGGCTCGAACTAAGAACCTTGGACTTGCGCAATTCAAAGATGCAGCATATTGACTGGTGCATTAGCCATATCGACCACCGAGCTCCTAAAATTTGACACATACACACACACACACACACATATATATATATATATATATATATATATTATATGTATATATACAAAAAATATATATACGAATTTTAAGACTCCCTCAAAGAGAGATATAGAGGTAAGAATCATCGCTCATCTTAAGGTCCCGGGTCAAGGTGTGACAATGATGGCCGCTCATTTTCCTAAAATACTATTTATTTATAAATCAAAATTAATGATTCATATTTGAAATAATTAACGTTACTGATTAGCCGGTTTCTTTAATTTTCGATATACAGTACTGTACTTACAAATTTAAATTTCATTAGGTCGTTGAGAAACATACGAAGCCGAAACTCATTATTGCCAACTTTCCGCCGAACGGAACTAGCTACTGTTTAGCTGGGAATGTACAGTAAAACAATCGAAACACTTTAAAATTACCTAGCGATGTAGTTTATAAAGTTTCTTAAGGGATATTTTCTATAGCTTTATCAAAAGACAAAACATGTTCAAGTGGTGACCACACCGTGGGGAGTTTAAACAATACAAAGAGAAGGGTGGAAGGGTTGAAGGATGCGTAAGTATCAGCGGTTATGTATAAAACTGTAGACGCTCATTTTTGTACCAGTCTTATATTATTTACATACTGAAAGACATTCTCAATATAATCTTCTTCATTTCTGCTAGAGATGTCAAAATTTTCTTGAATGCGTATATCTACTTTTCCCAGTTTTGTCTTTTCTTGACGCGTTTCGGACTGACTATATTATCAAAAGCTACTGATTTGATGGAATTAATGGAGTCAAACAAATAAAACTTATTGATGTGCTAAAGTTACTGGAGTCAAACAAATAAAACCTACTGATGTGCAAAAGTTACAGTAGACAAATAAATAAAACCTACTGATGTGCTAGAATTACTGGCGACAAATAAATAAAACCTACTGATGTGCTAGAGTTCCTGACGCCAAACAAATAAAACCTACTGATGTGCTAGAGTTACTGGAGACAAACAAATAAAACTACTGATGTGCTGAAGTTACTGGAATCAAACAAATAAAACATACTGATATGCTGCAGTTACTGGCGTCAAACGAAATAAAACCTACTGATGTGCTAGAGTTACTGACGTCAAACAAATAAAACCTACTGATATGCTGCAGTTACTGGCGTCAAACAAAATAAAACCTACTTATGTGCTAGAGTTACTGACGTCAAACAAATAAAACCTACTGATATGCTAGAGTTACTGAAGACAAATAAATAAAACCTACTGATGTGCTGAAGTTACTGGCATTAAACAAGTAAAACTTACTGATGTGCTAGAGTTACTGACGTCAAACAAATAAAACCTACTAATATGCTACAGTTACTGGCGTCAAACAAAATAAAACCTACTGAAGTGCTGAAGTTACTGGAATCATATAAATAAAACCTACTGATATGCTGCAGTTACTGGCGTCAAACAAAATAAAACCTACTGAAGTGCTAAAGTTACTGGAGATAAATAAATAAAATCTACTGATGTGCTGAAGTTACTGGCGTCAAACAAAATAAAACCTACTAATGTGTTAGAGTTACTGTAGACAAATAAATAAAACATACTGATTTGCTGGAGTTACTGGCGTCAAACATAAATCCTACTGATAAACTGCAGTTACTGGAGTCAAACAAATAAAACTTCTGATGTGCTGAAGTTACTGGAGTCAAAAAAATAAAACTACTGATGTGCTGAAATTACTGTATTAAAAGAATTAAAAAAGCTACGTAAGGCAGGTGAATGTACTCGAAAAATTATTGATTTTCCCAGCACAAATTAAGAATATTATACTAATAATTTCGTTATGGCCAGATGTTCAGTGTTAGTTAGGAAATTAGAGTTATATTAGCAAATTACTTAAGACGATAACATTACATATAAACGTACGAGAATGGTAACACTTATGTGGTAACACTCGCTGCTGGCGGCATTTGTGGCAAAGTGTTGAACTACAGTTAAATAAGATAATAGTACTGTATATTTTCTCAAAAGTCTCCACGTCTTGTCCTTGCAGCATGCAGCGTTCGTTGTGACAAATAGCGCAAATATTTGGACTTTAGCCTCTGATATAAAGCACGTTTTTTATAATGTTGGCTGTACTTCTAGTTGTTTATATTCAGTGACGATGGCTAACAATGTTGTAACAAGCAATGTAGAATAAATAATGTGATTTCTTCAGATGCAAGAACCACGAATGAAAACAGTTAACTTTGTGAGTACTTCAGTGTTTACTCGACAAAAAAAACATTTAATGAGAGACCACTTAAAATATTAACCATTT
Organism: Callitettix versicolor; assembly: GCA_022606455.1. NCBI lineage: Eukaryota > Metazoa > Arthropoda > Insecta > Hemiptera > Cercopidae > Callitettix > Callitettix versicolor. The sequence continues at coordinate 69,502,887 of CM040185.1, forward strand.
TGAAAATACAATGTTACAGCTACAAGATGGAAAACAAAAATTCTCAATTAATTAACGTTTTCGCTGCAGACTACTACATAAGCTTTATAATGGAAATAAATAAATGGAGAAAAACATTGCACAAAACGTTTCACAATCGATTATTTAAAAACTTTAAATGACAACCACCTCAAGAATAACTAAAACAGCGGTCATTGTTTATTTCCTTCGTTTTACTTCTAAACCGTTAAATCATCCTATTTAAAAATTTTACACTAAATTTAGTTATTAACGTTCATAAAAACATCTGATAAACTCATTTTCCACATTTTCCAATAGCTACCGAAAAACAATTTTTTGTCGTAGAGATCCATTCCTTTTATTTTTGGCAGTTACGAACTATAAACAAAATGTGATCAAAACCGATAGAACAGATTTTTAAAAGCCGATTTTTAGCGAATTTCCATCGGAAATGAGATATTGGAGCAGCCATCATGTTAAGACCCAAACTCGGGACCTTGATATGCGTGTCAATCTTGACCTCAAGATACGCGCGCGCGCGCGCACACACACACACACACACACACACACACACACACACACACACACACACACACACACACACACACACACACACACACACACACACACACACACACACACACACACACACACACACACACACACACACACACACACACACACAGTGAAAGTCAGTAATATTTGTGAAAAACTGATTTCGCTATCGCAATCAGAATGTATTTTAAAAATCCAGTAAAATTTTAAATTTAATTATTTGACGGCGGTCAGATTTTCTTATTTTCAATTCAATTTGAAACTCCGAAACGCGGATTTGAATGCTGTTTATGGCGGTGAATCAGTTTTTAAAATGTAATTTAAAAAATACTTTTTTGAAATTCGCTTCTATAACGTCATTTAGACAGCTGCGTGCAGCAATTATTAAGTTTATTTTTCACCAAAGAGGTATCGACATATGCCCAAACCAGGTCTACTTTACATTTTTGTCAATCTGTACAGTGTCTAGCAATATGTGCCGAGACAGACGTACAGACAAAATCACTTTTTTTTCAAATTTGAGCCTGAAAATGGATCCATCAGAATCTAAAGATAGATTTTTTTTACTTTATTTATACTTAGCGTGGTGAGAAAGTAAGAATTTACAATCCTGAAGTAGGGAAGGTTGGCAGCACTGCTCAGTGTGTAAAAGGCAATATCGTATTTTGTCATGCACAGATCAGCACGATATCGTCATTTAGTGGGAGAGGGTGGGGCGTGAAACGTTTAATAAATGCAATATGCGCTGTGTCAAAACTTTACAGATGTAAAACTTTGCCCGACAAAACTTCAGAATGATGAATTATGGATTACGTCTGAAGTTTTCCATTCTGTATGACAACCTTCAACGTTTTGAAGTATTAAGAAGTACAATGATCAAGTTTTATAAACGAGATCACTTCTTTCAAATTTTTCTTTGTACAGTTGGCAACGTCCGCTTGAATAGAAGACAAGTTTTCATAACAGCGGCTTGACGTGTATCCACAGTGTCACTTTACCCTTTTTAATTTTCTCTAAGCCGCTGAGCAAACTTGAAACGCCATTTTGGTTAGTTTTCTCGATAAACGAAGAATATGGCGGTGAAAAATCTATATTTAATGATCCCTTTTCAAATCTCCTGATGAATGTAACCGACAAAGATATTTTAACTTGAATGATTGTCAATCTACGTGCATATTGCTGTAGACTAAACGATTGGACAGATTTTTATGAATTTTTACATTTCATCTAGTTTGTCAATATTTCAAGTATTTTATATTTTTCTTTATTTTTCATCTTCATAAATTCTACGATTTAGAGAGCATTGAAGATGGGTAACCCCAATTTCTAATTAGTGGCTCTCCAGTTCGTTATTGAGATGCTTGTTTTGCTAACTCCTTTTTAATATTCCCTTTCTTTTAACCCCTATCTCGGAGGATATGGTTCTTTTTTACAGCTTTCTGTGCGTTGACATACCGCTCATTTTTACGTTTTTACTCATGTCGTTCCCACGTATGAGAGCAGTACCAGCTAGAGGTACGGTGGCATCTCTGTTCACCTCAACTGCCTTAGCAGGAAATCGCATGTGGAAGTTCGGTTAAAGTCGCAGGTCTCAGTAATTCGTATAAGCTGTTTATATTGACTAATTCTAAATACAGACTGACATATTTTAGAATGCTTGAAGTGACTACTTCTCTTCGCGGAGTATGGGTGTATGTTTTTGCACGGAAAAACATTCAGTCACGGAACGCTCTACCGTCACGGAACGCTCTACCGTCACGGAACGTTTCAACACATCCATACTAGTACTCTAGTATCGTGGTTTTTTCAGTGATTAATAAAATATATCTTTGAAGTGAAAACTTGTATAGTCGCGTTTGACAAAACATTGGTATAAACATTTGCTTTCGCGTCACGCTTGAATCCTTAATGCATACCTCACAGCATATATTGTTCTTAGACTGGAAGTGACTATTTCTAAACAACTGAGTTCACACAATAGCTTCAATATCATTTCAATTGAGATTATGTTTATTGTTCGTGTTAATTTTAAAAATGTGTATTTTCTAAATTTGTGTAGTTAAATTATTTAATGTATATGACCTACACTAATTTTGGGATGTGTTAATCACAAATATTATATTTATTATTATACTTAGATAATTGTCAAGTATAACTGTCAAAAATTGAATTATAAATTGATTAATTACTAAAGTCCCTTATATATCCTAAGATACTCAAATTCATAGTCTGTGACAGTATCAGTTAATTTTTCAGTTGTGTACCTACACACGCGCGAAATTTAATACGAAAATAATTTTAAATAGTTGCCCTTTCCTGCACGCATCTAAATTTTTATAAAAATAATTAAAGCATAATAGTGAAAAAGTATATAGTCAGGCATGCCAAAAGAAGTAGTCACTTCTGCCGGCCAGTCCCGCACTGCCTACGTTTGTTTTTTTTGCATCAGTGGCATTAAAATTACATATATATATATATATATATATATATATATATATATATATAATGTTTTATATAAAATGTTTATATACTCTGACAGGTTGTCAGGTATCTTAGAGCTTTGTTTGACACACCATTAACCTGATGTCATTCACACTATCAGCAAAATTATGCAGTGTGTGTGTGTTGTTTCTTGTGTCTTGAGTAGATGAATGAGAGTAGCATGAGCTAGAAGATATGGGGATAAATACGATACACATAAAGACAGACAGAGAGACATCCACCACATCCTGGACTCTGGAAACCTGAAAACGGAAAATCCATCGAAGTTCCTAAATCAATTTTTTGCACGATCTCAGTACTTCCACTTCGTAACTACAACAGCGAGACAATAAAACCGCTTCAAATCGGTTCAAATCGCTTTACTCTGTTGGGAAAGTCTAACAAATTAAGGACCTGCAAGCGCGTTCCAAACTTGTCCTCTTTACAAGATTGTAGCTAACAAGGTTTACATTGAAACAACGAACGCAAATATCCAGCGATCGGTTCCCACAACTCGTTATCCCAGCCCACATCCTGTCTGTAGGATCTGTCCACAAATAAATGGTATAAAAACATCGCACTAACGATATAACATTGAAATAATTTAATTTTCATTTGTATTTTTTTATAATATATCTTATTTTTATTTTAAAATTAAAAATTTAGTTGCCTATTAAGATATTCATTAACAATTTACGTAATTTTACTTAAGTTAGGTTGGTATTCAGAGGAAAGGCAAAGGGTTTATTTTGTAACTAAACCTTTTAAATATTAGTAAAGTACACAATTTCCCTCGATCTGTTTGATCAGTCCACTAACTAGACTCTTTAGCAGGAGGTTTTCGAGTCGTGGAAACCAAACATCCTTTGTTTCCTGCTGGCATGTGACAATGTCTTCATCAATCCCGTTTAACTTAAACACGGTTTCTCTGTCATACATTCCTATACTGTTCGAAAAAAACCACAGTGCCCGATAATTAGTCTTCTGGTTCCTATGAGTATCTCTCCACTACAAATCCTTACTGTCCCCATAAGTTCCAGTCTGTTCTCTAGTTTAAAGAACTTACTAGCTCATTCAGCTGAAGGACCTTAGGTTCCTGGAAGAAAAACACCCTTCGCCTCGTGCTGGCAAAGGCCTCACAATCTTTAACCACGTGACTCGCAGTAAAAACGTGACCCAGTGTTAAAACGTCATATTTCCCTCCTAACACACATGTTGCTGTAGTTATGCCGTCAGTTAATAGTGGGGGAAGTCTTCGCTTCTGTCTGCGAAGACATGTAAAGCAGGTTGCGGTAAAATAGAAGCTGTAATGCTGTAATGTTTAACCTAGAAAATACGCCACTGTCGCTTAGGTCCGGATTCCTACAAAGTGAAAGTGGAGGTGAAAGTGGATCATTAGCTTGCGTACGATCAGGGTTCGCAAAATTCGCTTATGCTACTCAATTATTTATGTTGAATCTTAAAGTGAAACATGTCACCCTTACAACACAATACCGAGGGAGATTATTTAGGGTCGAGAGAGCAAAACAAACCGGATGGGGGGATGATAGTAATAATTCATAAATTTATTTACAACACTTTCTCGTACTATAATTATTATTAAAACCAAAGTGTTTATTATGAAAATTATTCCTTTTCTTAGTTAGATTATTGATAGAAGTAAGCGGGAGAAGAGAAACAATAGAACAACAAAGACAACAAGAAGACGAACAAAAGAACAAAGCACCTCCGAACAAAGGGAAACTGGAATCTACTAAGTGGGATTCAACACTTGCAGTCGTGGACTTAACACACACTAGCTATAATACGAGATGAAAGTAATCATCAATAATTTTGATTGATTTATGGATAATAGATTTCTTCATTAAAAATGTTTGCGCCCTACGTTCCTAACATCTCTGTTTCAAATATCAAACCGTTTCATAACACTTAGAATTAAAAAATAATACTAATTCTTTCAATTATACCCTTCAAAATGCTCGCTCAAAGAAATATCGACATAAATCCTCGAAATAATCACATATCAAAATTAGTAATTACAATCAGTGCAGCACACCGTGTCAAAAAGAGTATTTAAGTCGTAAGATACGCGTTCTGAGTGACTGGCGCAGTCTAGCCCGCTTCACGGCAGTGCAGACGACACTTAAGTCAGCTGATACATTCTTGAATCATATTTATAACTCTTACAAACAAAACACTTAAGTTTACATTTCAACGGTCGATACTAATTTACAGTGATAAGAAATATGGCGCCTACGTACCAACTATTTTACACTGGGTACCCGGGCATGATTATAACGATGAGGCGGACATATTGGTTAGACTGAGATCCTCTACAGAGTTCATTGGACCGAATCCCGCAGAAGGGGTTTCCCTATGTCTGGCTGGATCTGTTATCAATAAATATATCTAAAAGCAAGACAAGGAAAAACACTTCCCACAGTAATATCATCTAAAAATATTCCTCTAGGTGTATTTATAGGGACAGTTACTACGAGTGCAAAAATTGCTTAAGGGGCTGGTGTCAGTACCGCGGGTTTTCCACCATCCCCACTCAAAAGAAGAAAAAGAAGTAGAAAGACACCTACTATCCAGCACAATTACTACCTCAGGGAGGACCCTGAAGGTTCCCCGAGGGGCCTGTACACGAACCCGTGGTACCAGTATAAGCAACATACCTTAAAGCCTTGACCGGTCACTGGCCAGCTGAGCAGCCCACTTGGCCCCTCAGCTACGGTTTCGGCTCTCCTTCATGTCTTTAGGGAGCCCAACAAACACTCCAGGTCGCCAGGTCTTCCGTACCCACACACACACTCACTCCCTTAACCTAATTCCCTCACACGCTCACACCTCATTCATTCCCTAATTCCCTACCTACTCGCCTACCCGCTCCACTTGTAGAACTATCCCGACTTCACCCCCACAACACTACCTCTTCGTCCCTTGGCCCCGAAAACCCTACTACATTCAGGTGCAGACCAAGGGTACTTCCCTATACACTCCCCACTATCTGTATTTAGAGGGACAGTAGATATCCTGGATAAAGGTCAACTCATGAAAACTATGGGGCTCTCTTGTTTAATGATTCATAGGAACTGGATAGCATATACCACAGAGAAACCGTGTGTTTTCTATGCAGAAAGTAAGTGGAAACTATAGAACATAATTATTGCGATGCTCTTGCCAGCGGAACAAGGAATCTGAGGACCTTTAGCTGAACAACCTATAGGTCAGACGCTTAGAAAACTGTCAAAAAACACCAATGGGACAGAGAAAAATGTGCGAATGAGAGGTCGAGTCTTCACTCTCTCATCACTTTCCTTCATTATCGCTGAGTTGTAACACCTTGTAGACTCAGATTGGCAGACCCTGTGTCACTGGACTATTGAAGGGAGCTGGAGGGAAATTCTCCTGCATGCTTAAGAAATTCGCATTCCGTTTACCAAGTGGCTGGACTGCTCAATCTCATTGAAGATAGCGGTCTACTGAAGTAATACTTAAGGGGCTTAATTGCACAATAGATTCTTTGATCATAATGCCAGTGGTTATCAAACACTGTAATTTCTAACAATTATTAAAGATAGATTTGATAATGTGCTTTAACGTATTTTGTACTAATTTTAACATACAAAAATATTCGCATTCAATTTTTTTAGTTTGGGGAAATGTTCTTCCATCTCATCAAATGATTTTGTTTAGTTTTCCCACTACATAAAATGTTCATTCGTAATGATGGTAGGACGACCAAAACACCTTTTCAGCTATGTTAAACACTTCCCTACACAACATTAGCGACTTTTCAAAACTCAGATCACCAGATACACCGATTCCGAAACGAAAATTGTAGGCCTACAATACCAATTTTTTTTCCGTGTGGACTTAACTACAAACATAAAATAACCTCAAACTAGAACGTAAATATAAACTATTTTAAGTGAAAATAACAACAGATCAGCTGATCGAAAATATAACCACAGCTATCTGAATTTCAGTACTGTTTATTTTGACTCATGTATGTATTCTAAATACATTATATCTCGAAGCATAAAATACCTACAATCTAGAAATCATGTGACAAAGTGATAAATTATCAGAACAAGTTTTAAAAGAACAGTGTTACTTCGCGTGTTAAAAACTGAGAGCACAGCAAAGTTATGTCGATATTTTGGCAATCGCACAACTTTCACTATTATCACGCCAAAGAAGAAAATGGGGAAACAATGCAGAATATTTTGTTGTTTTATAATTTTTAAGAAACACGCATTTACTGCACAGTATTTCAAACGCCCTTTGTTAGTTTTGTTTACTGACATTAAACTATCTTTATGTGTATGTTGACCGTTTGTTTTATCGTGGCTCTTGACCTTGAGCGGTCTAACAGGTTTCCTACTTACTGTTATAGGCGGGGAAAGGGAAACGGATAGTCTTCTTAAAACGGCCGTGCCGTAACATAAAGCATTATGTAAGTGGTGTATACAACAGTCTATAATCCAAAATTCGGTCCACAATTTATGAAAAGGGAAACTATCAATATGGAAGATTTAAGAAGCCATTTTTTTCAAAATCGGAATGATTTTCATTGAATCGGTAAAATTAATTTTAATAACATAAAAATGAGCTATTGGATAGTCATCATGGAATCCGATCCGGAACCTTGAAATAAACGTAGATCCTGACCTCTAGATCACTTTCTAAAATCTCTATGTGACTTTTAACTATATCGATTCATTTCAAGTTTGGCACAAAAATCGATTCTGGTAACGACTTGGACAAATTCTTTACTTGTAAAGTCCATCAAGTCCTTTTAAAATTAGGTTAATTCCAAATCTTTTTTATCATAACTTTTCATCGTAATCAACTTGAATTAGCATAAAAAGTTTTAATTCAACTATTTAAAATGCTAATGTATGCGAATTTAAAAGTCGTTTTTGATAATAAAATACGATTTTTCAAAAAGTGTACGCTAAAACATTACTGTGGTATTGTTATTGATTGGAAATTCGATTCCACCACGACAGCAAGGTATGTGCGGTCCGCGATTATTAACAGCCCAATAAATTACAAAAACGAAGCTGATTTTATCTAAGCAGATTTTGGTGGAAACATATTTTCAAAAAAAACTACGATGAAGTTTTTTTTTAATTTAATGATTACGGAAACGATTTCGTTCAAGCGATGTTTTAACATGAATATCTGGAATTCCTTCCATCACGTCAACGACTCAGTTGCTTGCCACGGTTCTTTATTTTCATCAGTTGTTAAGCCAAAGAAATGCTTGTTGGTTGACAAGCATAAGCCTCTATTGTAATCTGTATTGCTTATTATGCAAAGTGCAACACTTAAATATCTAATCTTAAATAACATGCTTTGAAAATTAGAACAACTTTGCGTTAAGTCTGGTGTTCATAAGTAGTCTCATTGCGCATGCGTATAGAGTGTTGACATTAATTTTCTTAGCGCTCATCTGTCTCGCAGGCGTGATGGAACCGATATGTTTAACACTTTTTAGCGAACTACCGTTGAATTTTGTTAACGTACATGATGTAAGCCAGTAAGTCTTAAGAGGGATCGGCATAAAGCTTACGGAGTTATAAAGGATAAGGCTTACGGAGTTAGAAAGGTAAAACTTACGGAGTTTGTAAGGATAGTCAACTTACAATTATAGAAGAGTAAAGCTTATGGAGTTAGAAAGAGTAAAGCTTACGGAGTTATAAATGATGTAGCTTACGGTATTATAAAGGTAAAACTTACGGAGTTCGTAAGGATAGTCAACTTACGATCCTAGAAGAGTAAAGATTATGGAGTTAGAAAGAGTAAAGCTTACGGAGTTAAAAGGGGTGTAGCTTACGGTATTATAAAGGTAAAACTTACGGAGTTTGTAAGGATAGTCAACTTACGATCCTAGAAGAGTAAAGCTTATGGAGTTAGAAAGAGTAAAGCTTACGGAGTTATAAAGGGTATAGCTTAAGGAGTTAGAAAGGTAAAACTTACGGAGTTTGTAAGAATAGTCAACTTAAGATACTAGAAGAGTAAAGCTTATGGAGTTAGAAAGAGTAAAGCTTACGTAGTTAAAAAGGGTATAGCTTACGGAGTTATAAAGGTAAAACTTACGGAGTTTGTAAGGATAGTCAACTTACGATCCTAGAAGAGTAAAGCTTATGGAATTAGAAAGGTAAAGCTTACGGAGTTAAAAAGGGTATAGCTTACGGTATTATAAAGGTAAAACTTACGGAGTTTGTAAGGATAGTCAACTTACGATCCTAGAAGAGTAAAGCTTATGGAGTTAGAAAGAGTAAAGCTTATGGAATTATAAAAGGTATAGCTTACGGAGTTATAAAGGTAAAACTTACGGAGTTTGTAAGAATAGTCAACTTACGATCCTAGAAGAGTAAAGCTTATGGAGTTAGAAAGAGTAAAGCTTACGGAGTTAAAAAGGGGGTAGCTTACGGTGTTATAAAGGTAAAACTTACGGAGTTTGTAAGGATAATTAACTTACGATCCTAGAAGAGTAAAGCTTATGGAATTAGAAAGGTAAAGCTTACGGAGTTAAAAAGGGTGTAGCTTACGGTATTATAAAGGTAAAACTTACGGAGTTTGTAAGGATAGTCAACTTACGATCCTAGAAGAGTAAAGCTTATGGAGTTAGAAAGAGTAAAGCTTACGGAGTTATAAAGGATATAGCTTACGGAGTTAGAAAGATAAAACTTACAGCGTTTGTAAGGATAGTCAACTTACGATCCTAGAAGAGTAAAGCTTATGGAGTTAGAAAGAGTAAAGCTTACAGAGTTAAAAAGGGTGTAGCTTTCGGTATTATAAAGGTAAAACTTACGGAGTTTGTAAGGATAGTCAACTTACGATTTCAGAAGAGTAAAGCTTATGAAGTTAGAAAGAGTAAAGCTTACGGAGTTAAAAAGGGTGTAACTTACGGTGTTATAAAGGTAAAACTTACGAAGTTTGTAAGGATAGTCAACTTACGATCCTAGAAGAGTAAAGCTTATGGAGTTAGAAAGGTAAAGCTTACGGAGTTAGAAAGAGTAAAGCTTACGAAGTTTGTAAGGATAGTCAAATTACGACCCTAGAAGAGTACAGCTTATGGAGTTAGAAAGAGTAAAGCTTACGGTGTTAGAAAGGGTAAAGCAAAGGTAAAGCTTACGGAGTTAACGACCTTAAGATGTGCAGTTATGAGACGCAGCAAATTGACACATCTCCTCGAAAATCGTGCCATAGTTTCCATTGAAAAATGAGCTATTAGAGCTGCCATCAAAACCCAGATCCTATATCCTGAAATGAGCGCCGATCCTGATTTCTACATCACTTTTTCAAGGGGTCGTTGAACTTTGAGTGAGTGAATTCGCACTTTTGTTTCCATTTGATTTAAACGTATTACAAAAATCGATTTTGTTAATAGCTTCGACAAGTTCGTTACAAGAAAAATTTGTTAAACTTCAAAATGGCGGACATTTAAAATCTTAAAGAACTCATAACGTTTTTGTCGTGTTCTTTTTTTCTTTGAATGAGTTTTACCTTTGTAATCAGCGTTAAGAACCGTACACACTAGCATTCTGGTTTTTCAAATTCCATTGAGATCAAGAAATTTGGAAAAAAATTAACGGCGATTGTGTTTATTTTTGTAATTCCAATGTAGAGTTATTTAAAAATTTAAAATTCTAACTTATCCAAATTTTATTTCAGAATTTTAATCAGAATTTCAAAAAAAGTGCAATATTTAAAAAAATACTTTTAGAAATTAGTTTCCATCACCTCAGCGAAACAGCTGCGTGCCGAAATTGTTTTATCTCATAATCACTTAAAAATCTGCATACATTAGCATTTTAACTTTAAAATTACATTACAAATATGAAAATGAATTGACTGAAGAATTCCAATTTTTGGATCAAAAACCGTTAAAAATTCGATTTTTCAAGATCGACTTCAAAACTTTGCTCAAATGCAGTATAGGCTATACAAAAAATGTGTTTTTATATACCCAACCATTGAATACAAACGTAGTAGACTGATAACCCTTATGAGAAGTATACGAGCACTCGTTGCTAGTGGCATCTTGCAGCAAAGTGTTCAAATATAGTAAGACAGATAATAATACCGTTTTTTTTCTCAAATGTCTTCACTCCATGTCCATACAGCTTGCAGCGTTCCTAGCAGCAGATAGTCCAATTACCTGGACTTTAGCCGCTAATATCGAGCATGCTTTTTATAATAAAAGCTGTACTTCTATAGCTCAGCCGTTTCGAAAACGGTCTGCTTATAACACAAAAGGTACAGAGAGAAAGAGTGTGCAAGAGTGAGGTCGAACGCCTACTCTCTTACCATAGCTTCCTCCTTTTTCTTCATTATCGCTGAATAGCAACAGTTTGTAGACTCAGATTTGCAGACTCTGTGTCATTGGACTGTTGGAGGGAGGTGGAGGGGAATTCTCCTACATGCGCGAGCAGTTCTCAAGCAGGCCGTTTACTAAGTAGCTGGACTATAGTCCGTTTATATCAATTACCCAACTAAACGACACTTTTATTAAGTCGATATATTAAGTCTCAAAAAAAAAATCCATTCGGGAAAGATCAAAATTTGCATAATATTTCAAAATCGGTCCATTTTATTCACTGATGAAGACTTATATTAGAGTCAGTGTACCAAAAAATATGAAATAAACAAAATTTACGTTTCAGGAGTAAATCGAAAGAAGACAAAATTAAACCCTGACCCCCGTCGGGTTTTCCGGTTTGCTGTTATTTCACTGAATCGAGATATGTTCCTTTGGGTTTTCCTTCATAAAAATGAAAAAATTAAGGCACGGATATTTAAAATGTTTTTCAAACGGTTAGTAGCGGTCGAGTGAACTCTAGCTAGTTCGCTCTTTGGAGGAAATCTTTTTCTACTTATCAAATGTTATTGGTAATTTAGGTAACGTTTTTATACCGACATTTTAAGCGCTGCCAAAGTGTCTTTCATATTTCATCCACTGTTGCCAACATAAATTATTCGATGTAGAACATTGCGATATGTGTCTTTGAACGAATAAAAGTGGCAACACTGCAGCGTAGTTAACCGACAACACATCTCTAGAACTGCAAAGGTAGAAAACCGGCCTAATTTCTCAAAACGAATTCACCAGATTTTGCTTAAACTTTTGTAATATATGAAGATTTATAATTCAAGTCAGTGTAACAAATCTGAAATAAGGAAAACTTACATCCTTTAAACTGCAAAAATTATGCTGGTTGAGAAATTAACGGAGGTCAGGGTTTAGTGATTGGAAAATTGCCATCGTGGTAACATCCAGTCTCGGAACTTTGTAATGAGCATGTGATCCTCCATTGTTTTCTCATTCCTCCAGTGATCATTTTGAGACAATACATACTTTTTAAAGAAGGTACCAGAAATAGTACGTGAGAATTGTATCTGGTTGACGTTTTTAGAAAAAAATGGCGGTCAAAATAAAGTTTAAATAAAGTATAGAACTGATTTTTTTTTTTGCAAACAAAATTTTAATTTTTAATGATTGTGTTTTTTAAAATTTAATTAGATACAAACTAATTAAACTAAAACTAAATAGCAATGAACATTTCATGAACCAGATCTATTCAAAATGGAAACCATCCATAGCTAGACACTGATAACAATGCCGAACAAATTAATCGTACGCTCTTGAAAATAACTCCTGAGGTATCGGCAGTAATTCCTCTTCGATAACAAGTTTCAAATCATCATCGTTGTTGAAACTATGAGTGTACATTTGTTCCTTTAAGTATCCCCATAAGTAAAAGTAGTACACAGTTAAATCAGGAGATCTGGTTGGCCAATTTAAAAAATTACTTTCTCGACCAATCCAACGCCCTTGAAGGTTGTGATTTAGTAACTGCATGACTGACTGTGTTTGCATAGTGAAGTGCAGCACCATCGTGTTGGAAAATTGCTTGCCCCATTTCAGTACCGAAAAATAGGGCATTACATGCGCATTTAAAACTTGTTCATAACTACTTCCGGTTTAAAATTTCACAAGACAGGCATTCCCGTTTGAATGCTGCTCCATTAGCATTGACAGGACAGCGGTCCATACAGTAATTAATTTCGATTTAAGATTTTTTTTTTCAAAAACTATCTGCTGTGGCGGTTGGGTTTGTGGTGTTGTAATAATTACAATTATGCCTATTAACTACACCATTGCGACAGAAAGTGGACTCGTCTGAAAAAATTATACACAAATGCCAATAAGGATTAAGCTTATGAAACTCTATGATGCGGGAACAGAATTCCACTCTTCTGTCTGGATCATTTCCAGATTATGGACTAGGTGACTTTTAAAAAATTTAATTTTGTTTCTCTTAACAATTCTCTGTACTGAAGTTTTGGAAACTCCAGTTTCAAGTTCTACCTTTCTAAGTGTCTTGGGTTTACCTGGTGAGCGGAATATTGAAGTGCACACCAGTTCTTCTTTTTCTGATTTGGAGTTCGAGAGTGCTTTTTCACTACACTTCCAGTTTTCAACAACAAATTCCTCCATTTAATTATTGATGTTTTGGTTGGAGGTTCGACTCCCGGAAAGGCTAGCTGAAATCTTCTAACTGATTCCGCAATATCATCAAAAACACCGGCCCACGCAGAACAGTGCTGTTTGTTGTTGTAAAAAAACATTTTGTAAATAACTAATCCCGTAAAATGGCAACCAAACATTTAGGTTATGTTTTTGTTCTATTAAAAAAGTAATTTTACAGCTCTTAAAGAATTAACAGCTGTTCAACAATCTGATTTAATACTGCAGTACAGTGAGATTTTTAAATGGGATAGATTTTTTTTATTTTGGACGCCATTTTGTTTCTACAAACATCAGCCAGATCCAGTTCTCACATATTATTTCTGGTACCTCCAATGAAGCTGTTGGTTTGTATCCAATGATGCGTTTTAAAAAGTATGTATAGTTTCAAAATGATCAATGGAGGAATGAAAAAATAATGGAGGATCAAATGCGTAAACCTCTTCGTGGGACACACTGTATATATATATATATATATATATATATATATATATATATATATATATATATATATATATATATATATATATATATATATATATATATATATATATATATATATATATATATATATACATATATATATATATATAGGCTATAGGCCTATATATATACTTTTTAAGACGCTCACGTTCGAAATTTTGGGCCGATTTCACTCAAACTCGGTTTTGGTAATAGCTTCGACAAGTACGTTACCTTCATAAAATCTTTCAAAAATTTCAAAATGACGGAAAACATTTCGTATTTTCAATGCATTTTGAAATTTTAAAAAGATAAATCGAAATTTAAAAAAAAATGTAAACAAATTACGTTTGACAATTCGCTCCACACGTCAGCGAGACAGATGCTTGCTGCTATTTTTTTTTCGATTTTCTCTGATTTTGGTTTTTTAGTACCATACGTTACGCTCGACATACTTAGCCACGGCAATAGTAGGGGCGTACTGAGGTGAGGACGTCACGTGACCCCGCAACGAGAAAATAAACCGCTAATTATTTGTCAGTGTATTGTTGTAACAAAGTCAGTTCGGTAAGTTTACATCATTGCAAAACGAAGATTTTTGCTCGACGGTGCATCTCTGCAATGCGCAACCCGAGTGAGACAAGTTACATTAATCTAACAATAATAAACGAGCAATATTTGTACGCATGCCCTTCTTCCCTCGGAAACGGTTCCAACGATTTTGACATAATGTTGGAAATCTATCTAGGTTGCTATCATATTTGGGGAAATTCGTTGTCATTAGAAACAAACACGTTTAACACAAGCCATATGAGTATCTACCTAAAATATAATTATAACGACAAAACCAATATTAATTAATACTGTTCAATCAGCTGATTCTTAACTATTATTTGGGTTTAATCAGCTAATATAGTAATCCCAAATATCAATTAGCATTTTCTAAATTTAATTCGTATTAAAGAAGATTTGTTTATTTAATAGGATGTAAAAGAATATATACTGTGCAATGAAATAAATACAATAATCTGCATAAGTGTAAATGTCCTTTTTTTAGAAAACCGTCTGTATGATTACAATACAGTTTTGAAATATAACGTTTTTGGGCTAAAAAACCGTTTTTGGTGAGTCTAGTCTTTGGGAAAATTGGTTTTAATTATAAACACGAGAATAATAGGTGTGTACATAACAATCTGATATACAATTTCAGCAGAGCTAAGGTCGTTCAACAAGCACTGTTGTTCAAAATCTCTCAGGCTTATAAAGTAGAGAAAGTATTGCGGTAGTGCAAACAAAATACTTTCCATGAGAATAAAAATAAAAAATTTGTTTTAGTGGTCGTCAAAAAATTACTATTTTGACAAATCATTTGTCTGTCTTTCTATTTATTTTAGAACTTCTTTTCGGTCAAAAATTTTAAAATAGCAATTTTCTGCAACGATTTTAATCACATTTTACTCAAATGTAGTCCAAAAGTGCTTGAACAGATTGTAAGGGTCGATGTGTTCCCGAAAAATCGGTTTTGACAAATGTCGGGGAAAATCAACTTATTTTTCAATTATTTTTTTGTTTTTGTTAATATTTTTATCAAATATGAAGATCTATAAAATATGTCGGCGTAGCACTTTTTTCACGAACTCGAAATTTCTTTCAATAACGGATTTCTATTAAAAAATAAATTATTGGAAAGGCCATCACGTTAATACCCAGATCCAGGACCTGGAAATCCTTTCCTACCTGTACATTTCAGTTCGATTTGATTCAAATTTGGCGCAATAAATTTTCGTAACAGCTCGGGAAAGTTCATTAACCAATAAAATTTGTTCAACAGTTTCAAAATGACGGCCGTCATAAAACTTTTAAAAATTCAATAACTCTTTTGCCTTGAATGTTTTTCAAAACCTGATTTCACCATCAAGTTTAATTTGACAGCGGTCAGGGTTCGTTTTCGTGTTTTCAATGTACTTTGACAGTTTAAATCTTAATACAAGCTGATTTTAATGCTGATTCTGATGGTGCGTACAGAATTTCGGAAATTATTCGCTCCTTTCATGTCAGCGAGACAGCTGCGTGCCGCGATTACTTCAAATTTGCTACATCGGCTCTAAATATTACTCTTCAAATCTGATCAAAATTTATAAAGATTTGGACAAGTTTCACTCAGTAAAATTCATTAAACAATTTCAAAATGGCGAACAAGTCGGTCTACAACCTTTTTCCTTTCATTTTTTTCCTTTAAAATCTGATTCCATGACCTTTGCAATCGGCGATAAAATCTGCATAATTTAGCGTCTTAAGCGGATAGAAGTAAGACTAAAAAGTTATTTACTTCAAAACATGGCGCCAGCCGCGAAAATATAGTTTCGCGATGCAATCAGCTGCGGAAAGTAAAGTAGTAATTTTTTATCAGTTCTTCGGTAAATGCATCTGACAGATACCATTAAAGTACCAGACAGCCTGTATCCTGCCTCCCTTGCCGACGGGGTGGGGGGAGAGAAGAGTTCTACATAGTTTAATATTTAGCTGCAATGCGCATATAACATTCGTGATTGCCAGTTTTCGAAAATATATCGGCTGATTTTTAAAGCCTCTCTCTCCTAGCATAGCTGCGCAGTGAAGCCGTAATTTTGACCGTTATTTTGGAAAAAATGTTTTGCTATTAACTTAATTTCAAAAGTGATTTTTTTTTATAACACACATAATTGGAAAAAAATTAAATGAATAAATAAATGAGAACCAGGGGACTGTGCGAAATTTCGCACTGTGAAAGTTTTAGGTAAACATAGCCTTTAAATAAGTATTTCATATTCTTTAATGGATACAAACATGTTAGTTGATTTAGTTGCCCTTGAAAAGTCTAAATACGGACAATTATCCGTGAGTAAAGATGGCATCTGTTAAATACAATCCTGCTCTTTGACGTGTTTGTCCCTGCGACTTGTTTATAGTGATAGCAAACGCAATTTTAATAGGTCTTAATAGGTCTTCTAGTCAATTGAAAAGCACACTGGAAGGAGAAATCAAAAATATATTTGTGTAAAAACAGTGTCAAAAATATGTATTTGGTATTCGAAATGTTTTATCCCGGCTTGTACGATGGGCTGACAGGGGACTGTCAGTAGGGCCACATAACCTATAAGTTTAATGACTTTTAAGTAAATATTGAAATTGTTCTAAGCACATTATGCAAAAAAGAGGCATTTGTAAAAGGATTGTCTCTTCGTGATTAATGTAGCTTTGTAAAATATAGAAATATTGTCTGATTTGTTATGTCGTGCATGCGCATCCATGATGCCTATGATGCCGTTAAATGTGTTTTTTATATTAACATTTTCTACAAACAGTACGTTTTAGAGCAAAATCCTTTTTGAATATCAGAGGCAGGTTAAAAAATCTTTCTAAAGATACCTTATTTATGCCTGTAGGAATAGTATGTGCTGAGAAAAAGGGATGTTGACTCGAGAAATAATATATATACAAAAAAAAAAAAATATATATATATATATATATATATACGAGGTTATAATTCTCGTATATAATTCTTGGGTTACCATTGCACTGCGACCTTGTGCCCACTTTCTAAACTCATGAGATGTTCAGTTACAGCGCCTTCTCCAGTACTAATAATTTTTGTATTTCATGGATTAGGTTTAATAGTTTGACTTGGGTTGCCCCATGTGACACCTAGTAGCTTCGGTCCTTCCCGTTTGTTCATAAAGTCTTGGGTTTGGAGAGAATTTAAGGTGAATAATTCTCTCAATTCTAATTCCAAATTCCTTATTGAGGTGCTTGTAGATGCTTGCTCTGCTAATTCCCTTCCAATTCCTCCTCCGTATCACGGAGGTTGTGTCCCATTTTGCCAGCTTTTTGTTGTGCGATGAGTTCCCGCTCATTCTATTTACATTCTTATTCATGTCGTTCCCATGAGTAGCTAGGGATGTCCGCCTATATAGAGTCCCGCATGCATGGGTAAGGCTAAGGTATAAAGGGAGGTCGCCAGATATCCCAGGACTCCGTTTGATACACCATCATTAGGCCGGTGTCATACAATATATCAGCACGGGTTGCTTTACACTTTAGAGTTAGCCAGGTTATGTAAAGTAGTGAATGTTTGTGTGTGCGCGCGCGTGTATGTGTGTGTGTGTGTGTGTGTGTGTGTGTGTGTGTGTTGTGTGTGTGTTGGCAAAAGCTTAAAATAAGTTCGTTATCCAATAAAATACGTGCAACAGTTTCAAAATAGCGGTCAATTCAAATCTTAAAAAATCACTACTTTTTTGTTTTAAAAGTTTTTGAATACTTGTTTCAAACCGTCGTAATCAGCATCACAAACTGCAAAAATTAGCATTTTAAATTTTCAAAATCCTTGGAATTAATATTGAATCGACGACGGTCAGGGTTCATTTTCGTATTCGATGCGATTTGAAAGTTTAAAATGATAATTTATGCAGATTTTAATGCTGATTATGATGGCGAAATGATAATTTCTAAAAAAGATTAAAATAGAAAATTTACTTTTGTAAATTCGCTTCCATGACTGCACCGATTATTTAAGTTACTAATCAGTGTGAGAAGATATAAGGAAAGCTATCGTTAGGCGTAATTACGTCCCACCCTGTACACAGGGCACGCTATTGAATAGCAAACATACATTAAAGGAGTCACAAATATAACACCACACATCATTGTAATGTAAGCGCAGCAAACTAATGTATTTACTATACAAACATTACAGTATTCAAACTAAACAATGTTTTCACAACGGCTAGTATTAAACCCAAACAGATGACGTCACAGACTCTGGACCCGTTTGATCGATTTTCTAAACGCGACCCTCCCTTCAGCTACTTCTAATCGAATCAACGTATTCTTTTCGATCAGACTACCTTAAGGGTCCTTAAGGACCTCTAATAAGCATAACTACTTTCAAATAAATTGCGCGGAACGTCCTTTTCGTGTTGTATGCCTATACAGGGTTGAATGCAACGTTGAGGCTTAAACATGTTCGGAAAGTGTTTTGAAAGTAAATTGTGGAAAACAGTTACACTGATTTTCTCACATTCAATTATTACCCCGCAAAAACAGGTTGGGAAACTGCTGACAGAAAAACCCAAGAAACCAGGTTGAGAAATTGCCGACAGGAAAAAACGGAAAATCAGGTGGGGAAACTACCGACAGACAACAATCCGGACAATCAGGTTGGAAAAATACCGACAAGAAAAAAATCAGAAAATCTGGTTGAGAAACTACCGACAAAAACAGGAAAATCAGGTTGGGAAACTACGGATTCAAAAAAACTGGAAAATCTTCTTTGCAAAACTGCCGGCAGAAAAAAAATCGGAAAATCAGTTTGGGTAAATACCGACAGAAAAACCCTGCAAAATCAGGTTGGAAAACTGCCGAAAAAACGGAAAACAGGTTGGAAAACTACCAACAGAAAACCCCACGAAAAATCATGTTGGAAAACTGCCGACAAAAAAATAGAAATAAGATTGAGAAAATAACGACAGAAAAACTGTAAAATTAGGTTGGAGAACTACCGACAGAAAAAAACTCGAACAGGTTGAAAAACTGCCAAAAAAAAACCGAAAAATCAGATTGAGAAACTACCAACAGAAAACAAAAAGAAAAATGAGGTTCGAAAAATGCCGACAGAACATAAACTCCGGAAAATCGGCATAATTTTTCAAATGTTGATTAAATTTGAAGAACCAGAACTCAAGTCAGTACATCAAATTTGAAATAAAATAAAATTACGATTCGAGGATACATCGAATAAACAACAAACCCGGCGGTGGTCAGGGTCTTATTATTGTTATTATTATTTTCGATTTGTTCACAAACAGTAACTTTCTTTTATTTCAGATTTGTTACACTAAAATGATGAATCTGCGAGCGTCACGCGATTGTATGACACACTATCTTCAACTGACTGGAAACACCAATTTTCAAATGTCCAACGATCCTATTGGTTGCTTTTGTGTAATGCCAACGGAGCCCCTGAAAACAATCAAAATACTATTCTCGCAACAACAGCGCGTAATGCTTATTGCTTATACACCGTATTGCAGGCGCAGTGTAAAGCACGACCCAAAACAATGTTCTGCTTCAGCTATTAGCGAATTTCCATTAGAAAAAACTGTTGGAGCTGTCATCACGGTAAGACACATTCCCGGGATCTTGACAGACAGACGACTACTATGACCGCTAGATATTTTTTTAAAAAGCATTACATTAAACTGAATAAACGTTAAAAATGTTTATTAATTTAATTAATTAATTAATTATAATTTAATTAATTAAATTACATTGTCTTAAACGGAAAACAAAACTAATCGATATATTTTTTTTAGAATAATTTCATATACAGAGGATGATTTAAATTATTTACATGTATTTAGGCCTATTAGAGAGATCATTAGACACTTGTTACTTTTTATCTTGTTACTTGCGTAAGTTCCCCTATAACTTACACTGCAGTACAGTTATAGTACATCAGTAGACTTTAGCGCATGTACAATAGATTTTAGCGCATGTACAGTAGATTTAGTGCATTTACAGTAGATTTTAGTGCGTTTACAGTAGATTTTAGCGCATGTACAGTAGACTTTAGCGCATGTACAATAGATTTTAGCGCATGTACAATAGATTTTAGCGCATGTACAGTAGATTTTAGCGCATGCACAGTAGATTTTAGCGCATGTACAATAGATTTTAGCGCATGTACAGTAGACTTTAGCGCATGCACAGTAGATTTTAGCGCATGTACAGTAGATTTTAGCGCATGTACAGTAGACTTTAGCGCATGTACAATAGATTTTAGCGCATGTACAGTAGACTTTAGCGCATGTACAGTAGATTTTAGCGCATGTACAGTAGATTTTAGCGCATGTACAGTAGACTTTAGCGCATGTACAATAGATTTTAGCGCATGTACAATAGATTTTAGCGCATGTAAAGTAGATTTTAGCGCATGCACAGTAGATTTAGTGCATTTACAGTAGATTTTAGTGCGTTTACAGTAGATTTTAGTGCATGTACAGTAGATTTTAGTGCGTGTGCAGTAGATTTTAGTGCGTGTACAGTAGATTTTAGTGCATGTACAGTAGACTTCAGTGCATTTACAGTAGATTTTAGTGCATGTACAGTATATTTTAGTGCGTTTACAGTAGATTTTAGTGCATGTACAGTAGACTTCAGTGCATTTACAGTAGATTTTAGTGCATGTACAGTATATTTTAGTGCGTTTACAGTAGATTTTAGTGCGTGTACAGTATATTTTAGTGCGTGTACAGTAGATTTTTAGTGCGTGTACAGTAGGTTTTTAGTGCGTGTACAGTAGGTTTTAGTGCGTGCACAGTAGATTTTAGTGCATTTACAGTATATTTTAGTACGTGTACAGTAGATTTTTAGTGCGTGTACAGTAGGTTTTAGTGCGTGCACAGTAGATTTTAGTGCATGTACAGTAGATTTTAGCGCATGTACAATAGATTTTAGCGCATGTACAGCAGATTTTAGAGCATGCACAGTAGATTTATTGCATTTACAGTAGATTTTAGTGCGTTTACAGTAGATTTTAGTGCATGTACAGTAGATTTTAGTGCGTGTACAGTAGATTTTAGTGCATGTACAGTAGATTTTAGTGCGTGTGCAGTAGATTTTAGTGCGTGTACAGTAGGTTTTAGTGCGTGCACAGTAGATTTTAGTGCATGTACAGTAGATTTTAGCGCATGTACAATAGATTTTAGCGCATGTACAGCAGATTTTAGAGCATGCACAGTAGATTTATTGCATTTACAGTAGATTTTAGTGCGTTTACAGTAGATTTTAGTGCATGTACAGTAGATTTTAGTGCGTGTGCAGTAGATTTTAGTGCGTGTACAGTAGGTTTTAGTGCGTGCACAGTAGATTTTAGTGCATGTACAGTAGATTTTAGTGCGTGTGCAGTAGATTTTAGTGCGTGTACAGTAGGTTTTAGTGCGTGTGCAGTAGATTTTAGTGCGTGTACAGTAGGTTTTAGTGCGTGTGCAGTAGATTTTAGTGCGTGTACAGTAGGTTTTAGTGCGTGCACAGTAGATTTTAGTGCATGTACAGTAGATTTTAGTGCGTGTGCAGTAGATTTTAGTGCGTGTACAGTAGGTTTTAGTGCGTGCACAGTAGATTTTAGTGCATGTACAGTAGATTTTAGTGCGTGTGCAGTAGATTTTAGTGCGTGTACAGTAGATTTTAGTGCGTGTACAGTAGGTTTTAGTGCGTGCACAGTAGATTTTAGTGCATGTACAGTAGATTTTAGTGCGTGTGCAGTAGATTTTAGTGCGTGTACAGTAGATTTTAGTGCATGTACAGTAGATTTTAGTGCGTGTGCAGTAGATTTTAGTGCGTGTACAGTAGGTTTTAGTGCGTGCACAGTAGATTTTAGTGCATGTACAGTAGATTTTAGCGCATGTACAATAGATTTTAGCGCATGTACAGCAGATTTTAGAGCATGCACAGTAGATTTATTGCATTTACAGTAGATTTTAGTGCGTTTACAGTAGATTTTAGCGCATGTACAATAGATTTTAGCGCATGTACAGCAGATTTTAGAGCATGCACAGTAGATTTATTGCATTTACAGTAGATTTTAGTGCATGTACAGTAGATTTTAGTGCGTGTGCAGTAGATTTTAGTGCGTGTACAGCAGATTTTAGAGCATGCACAGTAGATTTATTGCATTTACAGTAGATTTTAGTGCGTGTACAGTAGATTTTAGTGCATGTACAGTAGATTTTAGTGCGTGTACAGTAGATTTTAGTGCGTGTACAGTAGATTTTAGCTCATGCACAGTTCGTTTTAATGCATTATAAGCCGCCTCGGTGGCCTAGTGGATAGCATACTAGGCTCTCACCCCGAGGATCCGGGTTCGATTCCCGGCGAGGGCTTGGCATTTTCATACGCTATAAATCATCCCATCGTCTGCATTAGCCCAAGTGTGCACAAGCGTCGGACGTCAAAAAAAAAAAAAAATAAATGCATTACAGTAAATTTTAGTGCATATACAGTATATTTTAGTGCATGTACCGTAGATTTTAGTGCGTGTACAGTAGATTTTAGTGCATGTACAGTAGATTTTAGTGTATGTACAGTAGATATTTAATTTCTGTACTGTAAATTTTTAATTCCAGTAGAAAATATTTTCCTTTCTTTTATATTGGTGCTTGATTTTTTTCACTTTACCATAAACCATAAAAAACATTTTGATATATATTCGCAAATGCATAGTAATTTTGAGGTTATAAGTAATCAGTATATGCAGGTGTCCAGTCCAAACTTGATGAAATGAATTACTAACATTTTTTTTAAATCCTACACTAAACTGTAAATCTGGTTTTATCATTAATTATAAGAAGATGTAAAAACCCTGACCGCTGTAAAAATTATTTTCCAAATTTCATTAGGTTTAAAATTATAATTAATGTAGATTTATCGTTAATTAGTATCATGAAAACATATTTTGAAAAAAAAATTAAAATAGAAAAGATTTGAAATGGCCATTGTTTTTAACTGTTGAACGAATTTTGCTGGTTAACGAACATATCCAAGCTATTATGAAAACCAATTATTGTGCCAAATTTTAATCAAATCTAACCAAAATTCCGATTGTGATCGTACTAAAAAATACACAATTTGCACAACTATTAAGTACATAGCCTATAAAGTTTTAACGGCCGCCTTAAAAAGTGGTTCATTGGTCACGATCGGTGCGCTTTTCAAGATCCCAGGTCTGGAACTTACTTCGATTGCTAATCCAATAGCTTACTTTCCAATATAGATTTGCTAATAACTATTGTGAAGTGGATGATGATTATTTACTAAACAAAAAAATGTATCAAGATATTTTGCAGGTTAGAACGAAAATTTGTAGTAGATTAGGTCTTAGCTACAATCACAAGTTTGTATCTCTTTGAACGAGATAACTAATTTCCATATATATATATATCCATTAACAGGACATATATACATATAATTAATATTTTTAACAGATTTTCATGAAACGTAACAAAAAACAAATATTTTAGCATTTTCGATATTCATACCTCAAAATGGTAAAAAAATTTTTAATTTCAATTTTATTGACAATTAACATAAATACTTTAAAAAAAAGAAACACATATTTCAGCATTTTAACAAATTCAACCCCTTAAAAGGTAAAAAGGTTAATATTACAGAAAAAATTGTATCATTTTTTTACCTTAACAAAGAATTTGAAAACAAATAATCAAACATATGTTTCAGCATTGACCAGAATTTACCCCGTAAATGTGCGTAAGGATGTATACACGTTTACAACTAGAAGATAGTCTACAGCTCAAATAATAATGAAATGTTTGTACGAGAAGACACTTTTGTTATAAACATTCTGTAATGTAGCCTAACAGAACAGGTGCTCATGTAGAGAGAATATCAAAATAGAGCAACGTGTGGCGGGTTGAAACAATTTTGTTCACTTTAAAAAATTAATAGATTCGCAGCACCCATTAAAGGTTCATCGGGGTTACATTAGTTTTTGAACATTCTAATTCGAATGCAAAATATTTTATGTCAATAAAGCATATCCGGAAATTACATTTTTTCATATTCACTGTAAAATAATCACGAGTTTGGGGATCATATACATAAATATTGCATTACTGAAACAGTTTAAGCTTCATAAAGCAGAAGCAGGTAAACTGAAACACCCTGTACATATCTTGGAACGATAAAATACTCGGGCTAGCGCAAAACCAGATTTTCTGTCCGCAATTGTCCGGAATAAATCCGAAAAGACGACTAGAGAACTTTAATCCTGGTATGGTGATTGGATGATCCCAGAAATGTACAGGAACCAGATTATTGCCGGTGTGCGCATGCGTCAATGACAATGACGTAACTGATCAACTAATCCCATTTGGCTTTCTACGCTTACCGGGCTTGTGTTGTAAAGCTCATTATTGCATGTTGTTGGCTTAATTAATTGGCGCACACTAAATGTTGCAAGAGAAATTTTGTTGAAGAAACTTCCCGTTTGTTACCGAACTTTCACTGGAAAATGACGATTAATGCGGCCATCATGGTAATACCCAGACCCGGGAGCTTGAAATTAACGCCGATACTGATTTCTAGATCAATTTTTGATGAGTCGTTAAAATTAAAAATTTTTCTGTGTGTGTGTGTGTGTGTGTGTGTGCTTTAACAATCTTACGTTTTCTATTTTGATCCGATTTGATACAAATTTAGCACGAAATGTGTGTGTGTGTGTGTGTGTGTGTGTGTGTGTGTGTGTGTGTGTGTGTGTGTGTGTGTGTGTGTGTGTGTTTTATCACGCTCACGTTTGCAATTTCATTCCTATTTTATTAAAATTTGCCACAAAATTCTATTTCGGTAACAGTTTGAACAAGTTCGTTAACTACAGTAATTAGTTTAACAGTTTCAAAATGGCGGCGATTTAAAATCGTTAAAAATCCATGTCTTGTCTTAATAATTTTTAAAATTCTGATTACTCTGTTGTGATCAGAGTTAAAAATCGCATAAATTAGCGCTCTGAATTTTCAAAATCAGTTTGAACGGCGGTCAGGTTCATTTTAGTATTTTCAATGGAAAATGTTTAAAAAGCAAATGCACGCAAATTTTAATGCTGTTTATAACCGAATAAAAAAAATAGTTACTACTTGGAATTCGCTTCCAAAATGTCAGGTAAACAGTATGTGTTATGTAATGTCTCTCTAGCATCACTTTCTTTACACCCACTGGTGTTATCGACGTACTCAGACATTTCAGCCAAATCTGTTTTACCGATTTCGTGATACTGTGTCTGTACTACGTATTCGGTTTGATGTCGAATCGCAAATACGGAAGTAAGAAAGTTTGTTTGGTTAAGAACTAAAGATCAATAGGTGCGAATCCGAAGTGTTTATTTACACAGGCTGACGATGACTGAGAAGAGGCTTATAAGTTTATGTTCACTTGTGTTGCATCGCCAACTTGTACGCCGCAAATACAACGGGTGTCTGTCTGTCTGTCTGTCTCGTACACCAGTCAATATCTTACAAACAGAAGCCATGTAACCGCTGTTAGGCTACTTTGTGCGGCTTGCTTTAGGCATTTTTCTTACCAATAACACTTACAGTATAATATTTATATACCGTAATATAACACAAACTGTACTGATTGCACCTTCCTACAGTGTGATGTATTGAGAGTTACAAAATTAATGGCATAGCGAATTTTCATTGTAAAATGATTGTTAAAAATAGTGGGTATGTGTGTGTGTGTGTGTGTGTGTGTGTGTGTGTGTGTGTGTGTGTGTGTGTGTGTGTGCTTGTATGTGTGTGTGTGCTTGTATGTGTGTGTGTTTGTTGGGGGGGGGGTCCTACTAAATTTTGTACATGCATAAATTGTACTCTGACGATCGTAATTTTGATCCGATTTGGCACAAACTAGACAAAAAAACCGATTTTGGTAACAGCTTGAACAAGTTCGTTATCCACCAATATCCGTTTAACAGTTTCAAAATGGCGGGCATTAAAACATATATCAAAACCTAAAAAAAAATAATAAGTTAATTGTCTTACATTTTTTTAAATCCGATTTTACTCTCGTAATGAACGTTATAAACTGTATGAATTAGTATTTTTAATTTTCAAAAATCGGTTGTAATTAAGAAATTGTATTTGACGGCGTCGGTCGGGGCTTATTTCCGTATTTTCTAAGTACGATAATTTTTAAAAAATTAAACGCTACTATAGGCGTATTTAAATTCTAAGTATGATTGTGAAGTTAGAACTTCAAAAAAGAGTTTTTAAAAATTACTTTTAGAAATTCGCTTCTATCATGCGCAGTAGTTATTTGGAACCATTATTTAACTAATTTTACTCTGAGTTTTTAATCCAGATCTACTTGTATTTAAAGTCTTAGCGAAAACTGATAAACCGATTTTCAGAAATGTTACCTATTTTTTTATTTTTATTTTCTTACATAATATATGTTGAGTGAGAATGTCAAAACACTGGTGTTTATGAAAATAAAATGGCTGCAAAAAATATTTAAAACAATTAAATTAAATCATAAAATTTAACGTAATTTTCCAAATGTAACAAATACGATAGTTTATTTCAACGGATGTTGCCCCCGTCATTTTGTTATTTCTATGGTTTTCGTTTTATGTTCCTCTTAGTTGAGCATTCTTTATATAGTTGTTTTTTGGTTCGATTCGATTCAAATTTGGAAAAAATCAATATCGGTAATAACTAGAGAGTTCGTCACTCAGTGAAATCCGTTTTACAGTTTCAAAATGTCGGCCTTTTAAAACTTTAAGAATTCTTAACAGCGTGTTTTCAATGATTTTTATAAATCTGATTTTACCATCGTAATCAGCGTTAAGAACTGCATACATTGGTATTTTGAATTTTCAAATTTAAAATTAAGATTTATTTTTGACGGAGTTCAGGTTTATATTTGTATTTCAAAAACGAATAATAATTGGTGTAGTTTTTAACGCTGCTTATGATGGTGATATCGTGAGTCTACAATAAATAACCGCACGAGCGAGACAGATGCGTGCGGTGGTTAACTTAACGTAAGTCACTGCAACGGTTGGTTATTTATAACCGAAGAAACATTTTAGCGAAGTCTCCCCCCTATCCACAGCTTGCCTTAAGACCGCCGTACCGAAACAGAAGTCGGCCATTTACCAGTTTATGGCAGCCGTTAAATAAATCCGTAAACTGTGCAAGCGAAGAATAGGGTCAACCTGTGTTTACTGTTTACCTAACCTAACCTACTTGCTTTGATCGTGGCTTTCTGATTGCACAATCACACTGACATTACTGACGCAATCAGCAGGCTGTCCGTCAATTTATCAGTGATATCAGACCTTGTTCACGCTGCTTGAAGACGTATTTATAAACATTTAACTACACATCAATTTTTGCAAAATACGTTCAACCGTTTCAAAATGGCGGCAATTTGAATGTTTTAAAGAAACTAGCACTTTTTATGATACGCTCCTTTGGATATTTAGTTACACCACACTGACTGATTAATGTAATTTTGTGGGGGGGGAGCGTTTGGGTGGAAGATTCAATTTACAGGAGGGTTACCATGTAGGATGAAATAATATCTTCCAAAACTAGCACTTTTAAGCTATTTTGAGACTTGGAAATAATATAAATAAGTGAAAAAATGTGCTCTGTTTCAGACAAAAATCATTTGGTTTCTTTAGACGCTCGGTTTTTGAAACTTCCGTAAAACTGTCTCCATTTACATAACTGCAAGATATTATCAACACAGAACTGTTAAGCAAATTAAAAGATAAAATATTAAAATAAAATAATATTCTGTAAGTTGTTGAAAGTTGTGTTTTTATTAGCTTTAAATTCCTAATTATGCATTTAAAAGTAACATTAGGAAATTCCAGTGCTGTTAGAGAAGTGGTCAGCATATCAGCTTCGTACAAAGTTGTGGGATACCGACCGAGATTCGTGAGATTATTTAATCAGCAAATGTGCCTTTCTTTCAAGGAAAGTAAAGACGGTGGTCCCGTATGGTGTGTTGTCATTGCACGTTAAAGAACCTAACCTAAAAAATTATTTTATTTCTTTCAATACAATAATTTACAATGACACACATTTTGAAGCAAAAGTTGTATTTAAGAAAACACATGTTTTTTCGTGTTGTATATCTCTATGAACATAGGCCTACATCAAGTCAAGTCCAGTTTCTCAACCAAGTTTTGTTCAATTTTATAGCTGAAGAAAAGCTTTTTGCTGTTGCACTTGACACAGGAAGAGAAGAGAGAACCAACATAAAATATAATTTATTATCCCCGTCCTCACCCTTAGTATAAGTATTTCAAAGCGTACAGAAGTACATACAAAAACATTCGTGCACAGATAAAGTTGACACAGGATAATGTGACAGTTTTCGCACCCTCAGATGGCTCAGTTGAAGCCTTGATCTTTTTCGTGATTATCCACTTCGAGGCGTATGCATATACTTTCATTTTACGGAAGTAAAAAAAAGGTTTTTAAATTTTTTTATTTGTTTTCTTTTGTCACCCCTCCGCCTCCCTTTCAATACGTCCTTGTTACATCATAACAATTAACATACAATTGCGTTTAAATTGACAATACGGAAACGAACCCTGACCGCCATCAGGTTCATTTTCACGGCAATATTCAACAATACCACTACAACCTGCTACAAATGTTTATATGCTAGTCGCAGTATTTCGTTCTTAACACTGGCGTGATGGAAGCGAATTTCCAAAAATAATTTGTTTAAATTTTCCATAAAAACTTATTTTAACATCAATAATTACTTTATAGCTTAACATTTTATGGTATTTTTACATCGGGATACATGTATAATGACTTGTTTGATATATATGTATGATAATAAAGACTTTGTAAAAATACACCCTGCTTTTACACTTATACAAATCATTCCGTTTATCAAACAGTAATTTCTGTTGGTCAGTGGCTGTACATTTAAGTGCAAATATTCTAAATTTGTACAACAAAACTTTGTCTAGTAATGATAAGTTTTTATATTTATCAACGTTGGCACTGATGTAAATAAAATCTTTAAAAAAATTTTAGTTCATGGCAACGGGACTATGTAAGAAAATGAAAAACTCATTGTACAAAATCCTATACAATGAACTTACTTTAAGATGGCTCAGGATTTAAAAACTGTACAACAAAATAGTAAATCGAACTATGCAAAACAAAAATTTAAAACAAACTAGCCTATTAAATACAACCTAATTTGTCAATAAATCAAAACCTGTCGGCTGGGTAAACAGCTAACTAAATATAATAAATAACAAAAACTGACATAACCTAAAAACACTTGAATATAAACTCATACAAATCAAAGTATATACATTTTTTCTCATACAAAATGTGTGAGGAGCTCAATTTGTGTGAGCATTTGTACGAGGTGATGTATCGTGATTTGTCATTTTCACTTGTATCTCATACAAATCCTCATACCTGTATCCCAATACAAACACACCATTTGATTTTCAAATTACATTGGCAAATCTTTACGATACGAAAAGAAACCCTGACCTCCGTCAAATTCACTTTCCTGTATTTAGTAGAAATGAAAATGCTTTTTAATACAGATTTTTACGCTGATTACATTAGTTAAAAAAGTGATTAATCTTTTAAGATTTAAAATAGCCACCATTTTGATACTGTTGAACAGTTTTACTGGGTAACGGACTTACCAAACTTTACAAAAATTGAATTTTCGACAAAATCTAAATAAAATTTCAGAAGTAATGGTGTTAAGTTAATGGTGTAATGATGTTAAATTTTAGAAGTGATAATACTCACACTTATAACACCCTTCGAAACGTAACAGGATCTGTGCTCATTTCAAGGTTTTGATTGCGGTTCCAATAGCGTAACACTTAAAAAGAAATACCGAAACGAAGCACGTATATTCATGCTTACAGACATTTGTTACGCGTTTAAACACGTCCTTATCACACACAACCTGTTCATTTCTCTGTTTACACGAATCGGTAGAAAAAAACTTTTTTGTCAGATCACGTGACCTATTTCTGTGTGTGTTTTCACGAATGCAGACTAACTTATTACACGACTTCAATCGATAGGCTACCGCTACATTCTGTCAGGTTCTGAGAAATAACTTTACAACCAAGAAAAGAAATTATTCAAACTTTTCTGTAGCTTCGGTACACTGTGTATAGGCCTAGGCTGTGTAGTTTATTTGAAATACACTGAACTGTGCCGGACGTATTTCTTTGTTGTTTTCTAATTTCCATTGAAAATGGGCAAATGCAGCTGCCATCATAGTAACACCTAGTCCTGAGACTTCGAAATGAATGCCGAGCCAGACACCTTAATTACATTTTGAGGAGGTTGTTGAAAATGATTGTTTGTGTGTGCGTGCGTGCGTGCGTGCGTGTGTATATGTGTGTGTGTGTGTGTGTGTGTGCGCGCGCGTGTGTGTGTGTGTGTGTTTGTGTCTTTGTCTCTGTATGTGTGTTTGTATGTGTGTTTCCCCGCAGGGGTGCAGACTAACTGCACTTATTGAGTGGATTTAGACTCCCTCGCGGTACCCGAGTCTAACATACACCCTTACAACACTATGCTTAGGACTTTAACACTTTATACTCACACTTACATTTAGGGAGGTGATAATAGCCTCAATGTGCTTTTCGCCTTAAAATAACAACAACAACAATGTATGTGTTCGTGTATGTTATGTATGTGTATGTGTATTGGTGTGCGCGCGTGCGTATGTGTGTATGTGTACTCGCGCGCGCGTGCGTGCGTGTGTATGCACGTGTGTGTGCGCGTGTATGTGTGTATGTGCGCGCGCATGCGTGTGTGCGTGTGCATGCGTGTGTGCGTGTATGCGTGTGCGTGTGTGTGTGTTTTAACACTCCAACGTTCGCAATGTTGGTCCGATTTCATTCAAACTTGGCCAAAAAAATCTACTACGGTTACAGCAGGGACAAGTTCTTTACCAAGGAAAATCCGAAAAAATATTTCAAAATGGTGACCATTCGAAAACTTTAAAAAATCCTAACGTTTTACACTACGCTTGTTTGAAAATATGCTGATACTAGTGTAAATGAATCCTTTTGATAATACGGATATGCATCTGATACAGGTATTTAGGTGTCCTTTACCATTTATCATAAACGTACAAGAAGTACAACCACCTTTACAAAAAGCGTGCTTGATATCAGCTACTACCAAGTAAGTAATTGCACTATCTGCCGCTACGAACTCTGCAAGCTGCATGGACAGTGAGTGGAGACGTTTGAAAAAATACAGATTACTGTTATCTATTTAACTGTAGTTGAACATTTTGCCGCAATATGCTATCATCAGCATCAGCGAGAGTTTACATATCTCTCACAAGAAATTATCATTCTAGTAAGTTTATATTCAGTGCTCACACAGACTAACGCTGTTTCTAACAATCAAATAAACTCTTCTATATCTCTCTCTCTCTCTCTCTCTCTCTCTCTCTCTCTCTCTCTCTCTCTCTCTCTCTCTTTCTCTCTCCTGCGGATTCCAACTAAAATAAAACCGATACAAGAGCGTTGGTCTAAAAATAAATATGACTTCCTACTTCATTCAAAGAAACTGTTGAACTTTTCTATGTTGCTATATTTGTAAACAGTTTTGTTAGCCTATCGCATAGCAATGCGTTCACAAGTGTTCAACTTTGACGAGTCGAAAACAACTCTATAATTAATTATGTAGAGCGGTCATTCCTTTCTTGCGAGATTGTTTGAGGTGACGTAATCAGTTCTTTGCTCTTTTAGAAACAAAGTAACACGAATACAAACACAATCATGCTCTACATACACAATGCAAAGACACTCGCCATATTGTACTTACATGCAAATTCATATTTAAAACCATACGCACGCACTTGTCTCGCTGACGCGAATAAACCGAATTTCCAAACATTATTTTCTTATCTTACCCTTTATCAAAATTCTGATTTTACCATCATAATCACCATTAAAGTCTGCATATGCTAGCGTTTTAAACTTTTATATTACGTTCAAAAACACAAAAATGAACCCTGACCGCAGTCATTATTAAATTTCTTAATTCCAACGGATTTTTGAAATTAGCATAAATCCGCAAAATGCTAATTTATGCAATTTTAAACGCTGATAAAACACGGTGAAAACGGTTTTCAAAAAAAAGCCCCTCAGGGGGGTGCAGACTAGCTGCACCTATTGAGAGGGTTTAGACGTCCCTCGCGGTACCCGAGTCTAACACACACTTACACTTACTACACTACACTTACAATTTTAACACTTTACACTCACACTTTAATTTAGGGAAGTGATAATAGTCTCAATGTGTTTTCGCCTTAAAATAAATAAATAAATAACGGTTTTTAAAAACATTAAAGACAAAAAATGTTATGATTACTTGAAAAGTTTGAAATGACCGCCATTTTGAAACTGCTGAACGGATTTTGCTCGTAACTTGTCCGAGCTATTATCAAATCAATATTGGTTCCATGTTTGAATCAAGTCTGATCAAAATTGCAGACGTTATAGTGTTCACCACGCGCGTACACACACACACAAGCAATCTAAAAATGAACTATAATCAGGATCGGGGGTCATTTGAAGATCCCCCATGGTGGCCACTCCAGTAGATCATTTCCAATGGATATTTGCTAAAAATACGAAAAATAAACTCCAGATTCCATCGGGTTATAAACTGTTTTCTCGGACTTTTTTTTTTTTTTTGAAGTGATTGCTTTTTATTGCTGGATACTTGTGTAGTCTATGTTTTGCACGGGGAAAAATTCAGTTTGTCTTCACGGAAGCTCTAACACATCCATACGCGCACTCTAGTGAACATTATTATTCCAATCATTATTATTACAACACAATTATTACAAACATTACTACAACACATTATTATTTTTGTTTTGGTTGATGATTAATAAAATGTATTTTTGAAGTGAAAACGTGTATGGTCGCGGTTGACAAAACATGGGTATATACATTTGTTTTCGTGTCACGCTTGAATCCTTAATGCACACCTCACAGCATATATTGTTTTTGTATAGGCTATATCTAGACTGGAAGTGACTACTTCTAAACAGCTGATTTCGCTTAATAGCTTCAATATCATTTCAATTGAGGTTATGTTTATTGTGCTTGTTAATTTTAAAAACGAGCATTTTAAAATATGTGTAATTTGTGTAATGTATATGACCTACACCAATTTTTGAATGCCAGAATCACAAATATTACATAATACATACTCAAATTCATAGTCTGTGATAGTTTAAGTTAATTTTTAATTTGTGTACCTACATGCAGCCGAAATTTAATACGAAAATAATTTTCAAGAATTGCCCTTTCCTGCATGAATCTAAATTTTTATAAAAATAATTAAATCATAGTAGCGAAAAAGTATACGGTCAAGCATGCCAAAAGAAGTCGTCACTTCTGTCGGCCAGTCCCGCACTGCCTACATTTGTTTTTGAAGTGAAAACTTCTTTAGCGACGTTGTGCACTTCTTTTGGATGGGCAAAATGCATTGAACTCGCGTCAGATTTTATAGCGACACCGTCACCGCTACCATGAGATATACATATGTATACTATATATAGTATATAAAATAGTATAGGGTGCACGCCACGCGTATATACTGTATATCTTTGGGCACTTTTTGGATGGGCAAAATGCATTGAACTCGTGTCAGATTTTATAGCGACACCGTCACCGCTACCATGAGATATACATATGTATACTATGTATAGTATATAAAATAGTATAGGGTGCACGCCACGCGTATATACTGTATATCTTTGGGCACTTTTTGGATGGGCAAAATGCATTGAACTCGCGTCAGATTTTATAGCGACACCGTCACCGCTACCATGAGATATACATATGTATACTATGTATAGTATATAAAATAGTATAGGTGCACGCCACGCGTATATACTGTATATCTTTGGGCACTTTTGGATGGGCAAAATGCATTGAACTCGCGTCAGATTTTATAGCGACACTGTCACCGCTACCATGAGATATACATATGTATACTATGTATAGTATATAAAATAGTATAGGGTGCACGCCACGCGTATATACTGTATATCTTTGGGCACTTTTTGTATGGGCAAAATGCATTGAACTCGCGTCAGATTTTATAGCGACACCGTCACCGCTACCATGAGATATACATATGTATACTATGTATAGTATATAAAATAGTATAGGGTGCACGCCACGCGTATATACTGTATATCTTTGGGCACTTTTTGGATGGGCAAAATGCATTGAACTCGCGTCAGATTTTATAGCGACACCGTCACCGCTACCATGAGGTATACATATGTATACTATGTATAGTATATAAAATAGTATAGGGTGCACGCCACGCGTTTATACTGTATATCTTTGGGCACTTTTTGGATGGGCAAAATGCATTGAACTCGCGTCAGATTTTATAGCGACACTGTCACCGCTACCATGAGATATACATATGTATACTATGTATAGTATATAAAATAGTATAGGGTGCACGCCACGCGTATATACTGTATATCTTTGGGCACTTTTTGGATGGGCAAAATGCATTGAACTCGCGTCAGATTTTATAGCGACATCGTCACCGCTACCATGAGATATACATATGTATACTATGTATAGTATATAAAATAGTATAGGGTGCACGCCACGCGTATATACTATATATCTTTGGACACTTTTTGGATGGGCAAAATGCATTGAACTCGCGTCAGATTTTATAGCACACCGTCACCGGTACCATGAGATATACATATGTATACTATGTATAGTATATAAAATAGTATAGAGTGCACGCCACGCGTATATACTGTATATCTTTGGCCACTTTTTGGATGGGCAAAATGCATTGAACTCGCGTCAGATTTTAGAGCGACACCGTCACCGCTACCATGAGATATACATATGTATACTATGTATAGTATATAAAATAGTATAGGTGCACGCCACGCGTATATACTGTATATCTTTGGGCACTTTTTGGATGGGCAAAATGCATTGAACTCGCGTCAGATTTTATAGCGACACCGTCACCGCTACCATGAGGTATACATATGTATACTATGTATAGTATATAAAATAGTATAGGGTGCACGCCACGCGTATATACTGTATATCTTTGGGCACTTTTTGGATGGGCAAAATGCATTGAACTCGCGTCAGATTTTATAGCGACACCGTCACCGCTATCATGAGATATATATATGTGTATATCTTTGGGCACTTTTTGGATGGGCAAAAACCATTGAACTCGCGTCAGATTTTATAGCGACACCGTCACCGCTATCATGAGATATATAATGTATATATGTGTATATATAAATAGTATAGGACGCACGCCACGCGCATATACTATATATATCCTTTCATATAAAAGTATGGTGTATATGTATATTATGTAATACATAATACGAATCATATACTGGCCACTGGATTAGCCGCCTCGGTGGCCTAGTTGATAGCGTACTGGGTAGTTTCAACCCTAGGACTCGGATTCGATTCCCGGCCACGGCTTGGCATTTTCATACGCTATAAATCATTCCATCGTCTGCATTAGCCCAAGTGTGCACAATAGTCGGACGTTAAAACACCAAAAAAAAAAAAAAAAAAAAAAAAACTAGCCACTGGCATCTGTCTGTAAACTTTTTTATGTAAAATAATTGTAATAATTGTGTACGATAAATGAATAATGTATTTTACAATATAAATGACAGTACTTTCTACTGATAAATAAAACAATTCGTGCGAAATTATTCCCTAAACATTCCAAAACATTCAAAAATGCACAACGTTATTGTTCAAGTTTTCACTTCTGTCGACACTCCCGGAGTGCAGCCCGTTTTTTTTTTTTTTTAAATCATGTATACTGATATATGACCAAAAATTAGACTTGCTTTTATTCGGATTTTAGCGGCAAATATTGAAAGACAGAAAGTTTGTGCTTTGTGCTTGTGTAACATCAGTTGTAGCGCCTAAATCCGATCTCGCCCGGATCTGCACCGTACTGTCCTCCATTGATGCGGCTAACAGAAGCCCCTATAACGCAGGCACGCGAAGCAATGGGGGGGGGGGTGCTCAGTGTTTGTTGTTCCGCCTAAACAGATTTATATTACGTTTACAAGCACAGATTCCTTTGTCGTCGACACTGTGAGCGTTTAATTTGGTCCAGAATGAACACAAGTATGACATCACAACTCGATCCTTGTCAGGAGAGGGGGAGGGGGACAGGAAAAATAAACAATGAACGCATGTCTCGTTGACGTGCTGGAAGCGAATTTCCAACAATATTTTCTTGTCTGGTTACACCATCATAATCAGCATGAAAAATCTGCATATGATATTGCATTTTAACTGTACAAATTGTACTGTAAATTCTAAAGTGAACCCTGACCGCCGCCAGGTTAATTTCGTATTTCCAATGGAATTTTAAAATTTAAAATTATAATTTACGATAAATTTCCTGCTGAAATTGTATAATTTTATAATGGAAAATGTGCTGCTGGAGTGGAGTGGCCATCATGGTAAGACCCAGACACGACAGCTTGAAATGATCACCGATCTTGATCTCTAGATAATTTTTTGAGAGATCTATATAATATTACTTATCCTGTGTTTGTATTTTTATTTATATTTGTGTGTGTGTGTGTGTGTGTGTGTGTGTGTGTGTGTGTGTGTGTGTGCTCACGTTTGGAATTTTGGTCCGATTTATTCAAACTTGACACAAAATCGATTTTACCCTATTGGGGATCGGTGGGAGAAGTTTCGTTAACCAGTAAAATTCTTTCAACTGTTTCAAAATGGCTGCCGTTTTAAATCTTAAAAAAGTCATAAAGTGTTTGTGGTAAACATTTTTGAAAATGCTGATTTCATCACCGTAAATAAGAGTGAAAAAACTGTAAATTAGCGTAATTTAATTTGACGGCTGTCAGGGATCATTTCCGTATTTTCCATGCAATTTAGAAGTTTCAAAATGCTAATAATGTACGCAAATATTAATTCCGATTACGAAGGTGAAATAAAGGAAACTAATCTTGCAAATGCACTTCCATCACGTCAGCGAGACAGTTGCGTGAATATTTTCTCCTTAAACCAGAACCGTAGATTTCTTTTCATAAACATTTGCTTCACTAACTTCAGTTATCAGGTTTGAGAAAAATTTTAACAAAATCTTTAAAACCGATTTTGCGAATCTTAAATATGCCTACGCTTTAAAAGTGTCTTCACAAAATTTAAAATTCTCCCGAGTTGTGCGCAAACCAGACTCACATGTTCTAATTACAAAAAAATCGCAGAACGCAGCTGTCTAGCTGACGTGATAGAAGCGTATCCAAAAGTATTCTTCTTAATTTTCCCCATTTGAAATTCTGATTTCACTATTAAAATCTACACATATCAAATTGTCAAATTATATTGAAATTACGAAAACGAACCCTGACAGCCAAAAATTAAATTTCTTATTTTCAGCGGATTTTGAGAATTCGGAAACGCTAATTTACGCAGTTTTTAACGCTGAATACGTGGGTGAAATCATATTATCAAATAATAAATTCAAGACAAAAAGTTACGAATTTTTAAAGTTTGAAACGACCGCTATTTTAAACTGTTGAACCAATTTGACCGGATAACGAACTTGTTCGAGATATTACGTAAATCGATTTTTCTACCGAATTTGAAATAAATCGGACTAAAATTGCGAACGTGATCGTTCTCTCTCTCTCTCTCTCTCTCTCTCTCTCTCTCTCTCTCTCTCTCTCTCTCTCTCTCTCTCTCTCTCTCTCTCTCTCTCTCTCTCCTCTCTCTCTCTCTCTCTCTCTCTCTCTCTCTCTATCTATCTCTCTCTATCTATCTCTCTATCTCTCTCTCTCTCTCTCTCTCTCTCTCTATCTATCTATCTATCTATCTATCTATCTATCTATCTATCTATCTATCTATCTATCTATCTATCTATCTATCACTATCTATCTATCTATCTATCTATCTCTACACACACACACACACACACACACACACACACACACACACACACACACACACACACACACACACACACACACACACACACACACACACACACACACACACACACACACACACACACACACACACACACACACACACACACACACACACACACACACACACACACACACACACACACACACACACACACACACACACACACACACACACACACACACACATGACCGTATTGTGCGACCTTTGAGTACGTGTCCTTGTCGCTCACTGTTTTGTGTTTCCTTGCCCAAAAACACAGACAAAACGTAGACTACTTGCCGATAAGAGGTATTTTATAATTTGTATGCAATGTGTAGCTTTCCTACGGTTACATAAGGTAACGTGAAGTTACATAATGTTACACAGTACGTGTAAGCCTTCTGCGGTAGCCTGTAGAATTTTTAACACTCTCCAAACATGGTGTTATAGTTGTGCTGGAGTTTCTCTATGTCGTATACAATTTGAAAGCAGACTCAAGTAAATAGCAGCTGGGTTATTGTGAAACGTTATCTGAAGCGGAGATTTGTAGCGAAATTTCATTGGAAAAATAATAACACACATACACACAAATTCCGATTTCACCATCGAAATCAGCAATAAAATCTGCATATATTATCGGTTTTTTAACTTTCAAATTATACAATGAAAATACGAAAACAAACCCTGACCTCCGTCAAATTCGATTCATTAATTTCAAAGCATTTCGAAAATTCTAAACGCTAATTAGTGTAGTCTTGAACTTTGGTTACGTTTTCCAAAAATATTCGAGACCGAAAAAATGTTTTTTTAAGAATTTAAATAAATAACTTTTTCGAACTTCAGAAAGGGTTTCGCTGGGAAGCAAAACTAGCCCAAGCAATTAGGAATATCGATTTTCGTGCTAAGTTCGAATCAAATCGGACTAAAATTGCGAACGCAATGTTGTAACGACTCTTCGAAACGTGATTTCAAGTTTAGAATCGGCGATCTTTTCAAAGTCTCGGGTCTGGGTTTTACCGTGATGGCATTAACATCTCATTTTTCCAATTGTAATTCTCTAACAAGTGTTTCAACTGTTTTAATTGAATATTTTTTTGTAAACATTAATTCTTCGATTACTTAATCAGATACACTTTGTAATCGAATCGCGATCACTCTCCCCTTTATGACAACGTAATACTTGAACACTTGATGTGTCATCGAAACAGTTTCTCGATGGATTCAGGCCTGCACACTGAACTCACACTCTAGTCAAAGTGTACTATTTCAGGTGTTTTTAGGTTATGGCAGTTTTTGTTATTTATTAAATTCAATTACCTGTTTACTCAGCCGACAGGTTTTGATGTGTTGGCCAATTCACTTGTGTATAATAGATAAGTTTGTTTTCACTTTCTACAGAGCACAGATCCTGTTACTTTTTGAAGAGCATTATAAGTGTGCAAGGTTATCTCCACAATATCTGCAATTTTGTTTATATTTTGTTCAAACATTCAATTTTTGTAACAGTTTTGCAAATCCGTTACCCAGTAAAACTGTTCAACAGTTTCAAAATCTATTTTAAATATTAAAAGATTAATCACTTTTTTAACTAATGTAATCAGCGTAAAAATTAGTATTAAATAGCATTTTCATTTCTACTAAATACAGGAAAGTGAATTTGACGGAGGTCAGGGTTTCTTTTCGTATCGTAAAGATTTGCCAATGTAATTTGAAAATCAAATGGTGTGTTTGTATTGGGATACAGGTATGAGGATTTGTATGAGATACAAGTAAAAATGACAAATCACGATACATCACCTCGTACAAATGCTCACACAAATTGAGCTCCTCACACATTTTGTATGAGAAAAAATGCATATACTTTGATTTGAATGAGTTTATTTTCAAGTGTTTTTAGGTTATGGTAGTTTTTGTTATTTATTTTATTTAATTACCTGTTATCCAGCCGACGTGTTTGATTTGTTGGCAAATTCAGTTGTATTTAATAATTGATTTACTATTTTGTTGTACAGTTTTTAAATCCTCAGCCATCTTCTAAAGTGAGTTCATTAACCAACGTAATATAGGCCTGTGCACAGTGAATTTTTTTTTTTTTTTTCGTCCCCACCACCTACGAATTCTTTTTTTTTTTTCTTTACATCAGTGCACACGTTGATAAATATAAAAACTTCTCATTACTAGACATGGTTTAATTGTACAAATTTAGAATATTTCCACTTAAATGTACTGCCACTGACCAACAGAAATTACCTTTTGGAAAATACAATGATTTGTGAAAGTGTAAATACAGAGTGTATTTTTATGAACTATTTGACATGTATGAGGACTTGTATGATGATACATATACCTCAGACGAGTCCTCATACATGTATCCTAATGTAAACGCACTATGTAATGGTGGTAAGCTATAAAGTAATAATTGATGGTGAAATACGTGTTTAAGAAAATATATAAAAATTATTTTGGAAATTCGCTTCCATCATGCCAATGTTATAGCTAAATACCGCGATTAGTATATAAACTTTTTGTAGCAGATTATAGTGGTATTGTTGAATATTGCCGTGACATTAACCTGATGGGCGGTCAGGGTTCGTTATTTTCAATTTAAATGATATTGTATGCTAATTGTTATGGTGTAACAAGGATGGATTAAAAGGGAGGCGGAGGGCGACCGCCCCTTTCAAGACAAAAGAAGCAAAAAATGTATAGTTCCTTTTTTACTTCCGTAAAAGCAAGTAATATAATGTTGATGTTAGGTTAGAAGATAGACAACACAGTCAACTAACATGTCAAATTACTTCGCCCTAATCCTGCGTGACAAGCCTGGGCGTGGTCAGGACACAAGGAATAACAGCAGCTTTTCACGTCACCACAGTAAACACAGTAACTAAGTGTGACGTCATATGATGCAAATTTCTTTCATATATTACGTCTATACATTCAACCTAACTTGTTTCACTGGACAAGATATTTGTGTATATTTAGATTCAGGGGTTCTCAATCAATAGATTGTACCCTTCGGAGTTTATTGTATTTTGACGGGGTCAATTGAATTCGGGGGAAGTGGGTCTATTGGGGGGTCGATGAAATAAGTTACATTTTTAACCCTTTAAGATATCAGAACGTGGTGATTTACGATTAATATTAACAAATATTTCCCCGGATGTAATTGAGATAATCGAAGGACATCAATATGAACCATCTCATTAAAATTTTATGTATTTATCTGATTTATATTTTATTTAAATTTCTGCTTCTATAAACATACATATATCTTTAATGTATATCTAATAATAGAAAATACAAATTGTTTAAAAAAGAAATTGCCTACTGAATTGCTCCTAATAAAATCTTCATTTGCGGTGATATTTTTGCAACACATTGTGAACACAGTGGGGTCTACGGAATAAAAAAACTTTATTTAGAGGTCGAAGCAGACAAAAGGTTGAGAACCTCTGTGTTAGATAGACACATGAACTGCACTCTGATTGAAGCAGTACGACAATTAAACAAATATACCCTGGCACGCAACTGTCTCACCGACGTGATGGAAGCGAATTTCCAAAAGTAATTTATCTTAATCTCTTTTCAAAATTCTGGTTTCACTATCATAAACAGTATTAGATTTACATGCATTTTAAACTTTCAAATTGCATTGAATATACAAAAATGAACC
This sequence comes from Callitettix versicolor, assembly GCA_022606455.1. Classification (NCBI taxonomy): domain Eukaryota; kingdom Metazoa; phylum Arthropoda; class Insecta; order Hemiptera; family Cercopidae; genus Callitettix; species Callitettix versicolor. The sequence continues at coordinate 69,545,187 of CM040185.1, forward strand.
CTGACCGCTATCAAATTGAATTTCAACGGATTTTGAAAATTCATGCAGTACTTAATTGGTTTCACTATCATAAACAGTATTAGATTTACATGTATTTTAAACTTTCAAATTGCATTGGATATACAAAAATGAACCCTGACCGCTATCAAATTGAATTTCAACGGATTTTGAAAATTCATGCAGTACTTAATACTGATTACAATAGTGATATTCACCTTTTCAAAACAATTTAAGACAAAAACGTTATACTATATTTAAAATGTATATCGATTTAAACAAACTTAAAAAAATGATTTACAGATCAAAATCGGCACTAATTTCAAGGCCACAGGCCTGGGTTTTACCATGATTAACTCATTTTCCAATTTAAAATTTGCAAAACAGTGCCATTTGGGAGATTGTCTGACAGAAAGCGAAACGAAAAATTGAAATAAACACGCTCATTGTTGGTTTCTATTGGTCCATTTATAACTTATTACTGATCTTATTGCTGAGATGAATGAAAGCGATAGATGGCCAGGGTCGTGGGTTCGAGTTGCAGTTACTGCCGTAAACTTTACCCTTACCGTTAACACTGATCCCTCATTAGTATAACTGGCGTAAAGTATGGACGCTAAAGAACGAAAAGTTTATATTTTTTCTTCATTAACAAAATACTAAGCCCACGTAAAAACATTACCATTTTAAAACTAATAAAATAATCGCAGCACGCAGCTGTCTCGCTGACGTGATGGTAGCGAAATTCAAAACAACATTTTGTTTCTCTTGCCCGTTTTCGAAATATGATTTCATATTTATAATCAAAACTGAAGTCTGCATAAATTAGTATTTATAATTTTACACTGGAAATACGAAAATGAACCCTGACCGCCGTCAGATTAAGTTTCGTAATTTCATTAGGTTTTAGAAATTTAAAACGTTAATTTATGCAAATTTTAACGCTGACTGCAATGGGGGAAACAAAATTTTAAAAAACATATAAGATAAAGTTTATGATTTTTTTTTAAATATTAGGAACTGCTGCCATTTTGAAACTGTTCAACTGATTCTGTTGGGTAACGAACTCGTACGAGCTATTGACAAGATTTAATTTTCTGCCGAGATTGAGCGAAATCGAACCGAAATTGCGAACTTGAGCGTGCTAATACACATGTTTATTTAAAATATTATAAAACATTAACAACGGCTCCTTAAAAAGTGTTTTAAAAGTCAAGATCGGCGCTCATTTCAAGGTCTCGGGTCTGGGCTCACTATGATGGCAGCTCTAATAGCTTATTTTCCAAAGGAAATTCGCTAATTATTGTTCAACAGTAAATAGCTAATTTTTGTTTTTAAGTAAGGCTTTTGGCGAAAAGCACATGAAGGCTATCATCGCCATAAGTAAAATAGTTAAAATGACCCCTGACCGACGTCGAATTCTGTTTGCGTGTCTGTTTATTCCTAAACAGATACAGCAAAAACACAGTACAAAATGTCGACATGTAAAATGAGCCACATCCCAAATACAAGACCTATCAAAAATAATTTTATCTTCAAAAATATCGGAGTAATTTGTATCATTAATTAACAGGTTTTTACAAGTAATAGATTTTAAATGGCCGACATGTTCTGCAGACTTAGTTTAGCATGTATCGTGTTTCAGGGCTGTTTGTGGTGTATTTTGCGTGACGCGAGTGCACAAATTTATACTGATATATAATAATATATATTGCGCGTCGCAAGTCTCATTTAAAATAATTACAAATAAAAGTGCCTGTTTCCGCCCGGGATCGAACCGGGAATTTTGCGCGTGTGAGGCCGTACGTGATAACCACTACACAACGGAAACTACGTAGACGTTTGACCGATGTAAATATATGAAATGAATTGTTAATTTTATTTTTATAAACATGTAACAGTAAAAGATCAGTTGTTTTATACTAATTCGTAACGATCAGCTGATTCCATTGAACTATAGGCTATAATAAGTTTCAGGTTATGTTGTTGATAACTAGCTACGTTGATTTGTTTTGTTTTCGAACAAATTATCGTAATTAAAATAAAAAGGAAAAGAAAAAGTGATACATGATTTTTATTTTTGGTTCAATAACATATTTTGTTTGTTTCCTAAGCGATTTGTTAAAGAAAATTTTAAATATATTAATTGTAGAAGAGTTTTACTAAACAGTTATTTATTTTAATTGGCATGTTACAGTTTTGTTCTGTTTATATGCGAACTTAAATTTTAAAATTAAATTAGTAGGCCTGCTTTATAGCTTTATGAAAAAGTGACGATTACTATTTCCAATAAAACTAACTTTTAAATAATCAGCTGATTATATTACCGTATTAAAATTAGTTCAGTGTGTACAACTGATCAGCTGTTTCCATCATTTATTATTAGCAAATAGGCCTAATAAAGGCAACGCCTTAAAGTAAATCTACCAAGTGAACAACGCTGTGATATTTCAGTATATACTATGTATAATTTTCAGCTTGCAACTATCTTGCTGACATGATGGGAGCGAATCCAAAAATATTTTTCTTCGTATTGACCTTTTTTCGAAAATTCTATTTCACTATTACGAACAGCTTTAAAATCTGCAATAAAATTAGCATTTCAATACTTAAATTGCCTTGAAGATTTAAAGATGAACCCTGATAGCTGTGAAATTTAATTTCGTAATTTCAATAGATTTTGGAAATTAAAAATATCAATTTATGCAGATTTTAACACTGGATTCCTATGGTTAAAATCAGGTTTTCAAAAAAAATTCAACAAAAAAGAGATGTGAATTTTAAAGACCGCCATTTTGAAACCGTTTAACGGATTTTTCTGAGTACTTGTACAGGCTATTATCGAAAACTATTTTCGTACCAAGTTCGAATCAAATCGGACCGAAATTGCGAAAATGAGAGTGCTCAATTTTAACGCCTCTTCAAAAAATGGTCTAGAGACCCGAAACGGCTTTTATTTCAATGCACCGTGACTGGGTCTTACCGTGATGGCCACTGCAATAGCTCATTTTCCAATGGCATGTCGTTAAAAATATTTATATATTTAAATTACGATTGACTTAAATTACTTGTCAAATATTAAGGTCTATTAATCCCCCCGCCTTCCCAATGTTGACCTATTTATACTTGAATTTATTCAATATAACCAAGTACAATATAACGCTAAACTAAAACTGCTAAATTATAGTGTAAATAAATTTGACAACAATGTGATTATTAGATTAGGTTATGAGAAATGCTTGACGAGGTTTTGGCACTTTTACTGCCCCCCCACCTCACACTTTTGGCATGATTATTCTCAAACATTTAATATTACATTATTTCTACTTTAATTAAATACAAATACGTTATTCGCAAATTCCCATTGGAAAATGAACTATTAGAGTCTAAAATCGAGAACTTGAAAAGAGCACTGATCCTAACTCTAGGTCACTTTTTGAGGGGTCATTATATACCTATATATATATATATATATATATATATATATATATATATATATATATATATATATATATATATATATATATATATATATATATATATATATAATAAACACATGATCAACTAATTCACCAAACTCGTGATTATTTTACACTGAATATGAAAAAAATCATATACGGAATATGATATGTTTTTTGACTTCAAACATGTTGCGTTCGAATTAGAATGTCCAAAAACTCATAACATAACCTCATTGAGACTTGAATTGGCGTTTTACAATATTTTTGTTAAGTTTTCGTATCCAATACAAAAATATTTTTCTCCAATGCCAAAACATTCATATGCTTACATCTTTTAGCATTTTTTTTCTTTTAGGAGAAGAATTCGGAAAAATTTTGAAATACGTGTTCGTAATTTGTATCTAGAATGTAAGATCAAAAAAATATTTTTCCAGTGTAAATTTGTATACCCCTTTTTACATTTTCGACTCCATTTAATCACTTTAAGGGATGAATTTCGGTAAATGATGGAAAATGTATCTCATTACTTGTATTTTAGAGTAATTATGTTAAGTTTCAAGAAAGTCCGACCAAAAACTTATCTGTCCAATAAAAACTGTTATACCCTATTTACTAAGGTACCCTGAAAATTTCAATTATCCAGCTCTCTCCCACTCTCTCTCTCTCTCTCTCTCTCTCTCTCTCTCTCTCTCTCTCTCTCTCTCTCTCTATATATATATATATATATATATATATATATATATATGTGTTTGTGTGTGTGTGTTTTGAAAATATATGGATGGTCATAGCTTGAACTAAAATGTAGATGCAAATATTCGTGATGCCATTACATTTTAATTGACCTCAGTTGGCTAACCTGAATAAGTTCAAAACATATATATTTGGGCTCGCCAACATATATATTTTTGGCAGAAGAATGGAAAAACAGGCGGCAAATAAAACCAAAAAGCGCTCTGAAACAACATTTAGGTGCAAAATATTTATTTTATCACAATTAAAAAAAGTACATAAATAAGTATAAAATGCATTAAATTGATTTCATTACGCGTGTGTTTTCACGACCAAGGACCGTTTTCCGCAGGATAACCTATCTCTTAACTCTGTGTGTATATTGTCGCATGCTAAACGAATCGACCGATTTCTATTAAATTTGTCAGTTTCTGGCTTTCTTTAAATAAAAACCTTAAAAATTATGCACAATCGCAAGTCATTACTGTCTCCGCCATAATTTTGTAACTGATTTCACCGTCGTACACAACATTAGAATCTGCACATATCCGCATTTTAAACTTTCAAATCGTACTGAAAATACAAAAACGAACCCTGTCCGCCGTCAAATTAGATTTCTTAATTTCAAGGGAATTTTAAAATTCTAAAGCTGATTATGCAGTACTTAACGCTGATTATAATGGTGAAATCAGATTTTCAAAATTATTTAAGAAAAAAAGTCACGACATATAAAGATTTGAAACGGCAGCTATTTTGAAATTGTTAAACGAATTTTTCTGGTTGACGAATGTGTCTAAGCTATTATTAGAATCGACCTTTGTGTTCAGCTTGAAGCAAATCAAACTTTAAAATTACAAACACATATATTTATATCAGTACATAAAAATTGTAACGACTTCTCAAAGAGTATCAGGATCGGTGCCCATTTTAAGGTCCAGGGGTTACCACGATGGAGTTCCAATCGATGTCCAATATAAATTCACTAAAAAACCGAATGTTAGATTTTATATTTGAGGCCTACTGTTTTACTCCCCGGCTTGGGTTGTAAATAAAAGCTGTGCAAAATCTGGTACACCGATTTTGTTAAATTTGCTGTGTATTCCCATATAGCAAGCGAATAGAATTTTTGGGGAGCCAACAAGCCAAATGTTTTGCTTGAGTAAGCTACATTGGCTTGAAAACGGCTTGGGAAATACAAATTATAAAATGGTCTCAAGGAATGGCCAAAACATGGACGGCAAGTTTCATCGAAATCGGTTAGTTGGTTTAGTGGCACTGACAGACACCACTTTTTTTAATTCAGTGAATCTAAACACGGATTTAACCATAAAAATATTTTTTCTATTTTTCTTTTCAAAATTTGTTTAAAAAATTATATACCCGAGAAAAAAATACTAGTAATAAATTTAAATTTTGTTGGTGATTTTAAAACAATATCGTAAAAACCATTATCATTCTAAATATAAGCAGTTTTGTAAAATTTCAAATATATAAAAGCGATATGTACAATACAAAGCAAGCTCTTTAACTACTAAACATTGTTACAGTAAAGTGATATGTGCCCTAATGACTGCACTTGGAGCATTGCGCATGTAGGGGCCGGTGGTAATAGGGGGTGTAGACAAGGCAAACGTTTTTATACAACCCTTACACACAGGTCAAATTTTCAATTATTATATTCCACATTCTACCCCAAAATAAAACTATTACATTCACAAAACTGCGTTATTCTTAAAGAACAAATCCATTTATACACAGATATAGGCCAGATAATAAAATTACTTAGCAAAATAAGGGTGAAATAAGGGTGGGGTTTCGTAAAATTATATAGTCCTAGGTAAGTAAATGATTTGCATAATGTTGTGTGCTCTTTTAACTGTTTACTGACATTAATTAAACATGAAATCTAACTAATTTTGTTAAAAACGTTTATCGATTCCGTTAGAAAAGTAATTTCGTATTTCAGTAAAAAAAAAATAATCGATTAAATGAATGTGCGACCATATTCAGCAGAAAACTATAAAAAATAACCTAAAAACATCGATTCTAAAAATATTAAACTAATAACAACAATTTATGCCTACCTGATGTTCTCTTGAGGAATTTTGCCTTTCCGGCAGTCCTTGTTGTAAGACACTAGCTTTTGCTCCCATAATCCTAAATTTGTTTTTAAAAATTTACCAAAGCCGCACAAAAAGTGTCAACAATATCACTTAACCGACAATCACACACAAACTACCTCGACCGTTGGTAACTCTGAACTGGAGCGTTTTTATCTTCGGTCACCAGTCAGCGACACTAGTACGGGACAGCTGACTGTACTGCCGAAATGAACTGTTTTTTTTTTAATTGCACGTTCTACCGTAGAGCGCTCTTGTATCAACCTAACCTATAATATTTTCAGTTATGTAAATATTCATGTTTGATTTTTTTTTTTAAACTGTTAAAAGAATTCGTTTAATTAAAGAAGTTATGAATAACTGTAGTACTGAACTTATTTATATTTTTTTTTTATTTATGAACTACTTTTTCCCCTCTTAAAATGTCATTTTTTGTATTAATTATATTTTTATAGGCCTAATTATTAAATTATAAATTTGCTTACGTTTAAAAATGAACATGCACACAAAAAAACATGATAAATTTAAACATTTGTTTAATTTAATCGTGTATTAATTAGACCTACAGTAAAATTAGTAATTAAATTTAAATGTTTAATATTTTATTTCTACTATTTAAAATAAAATTTTAGGCTAACTACTTTTAATTGCATGAATACTTACAGACACACAATCACTTCAGTGATTTCCCATCATCCGTTAACTACACTTTACACCATTTTAAACTACACTTTAAGTTATTTTATTTTTTGTGGGCGATTCCAAACAAACCAAAAAAAAAACGGTAACGGCATTCAGCACTTCACATGTTGGGGGGCTGCGCCACGCTGGTTAAAACACAAAAAATTATAAATTTGCAATGGCTTTGGGGTTGTTTACTCGTGTTTAAACGATAAAAATTGTAAAAGTATTAAAAATAAACTTTAAAAAAAGCGTTTAAAACAAATCTATTTAAGCTTGTTATTATTTAAATTTTTTTTTAATACAGTTTATAATTTATTTAAAAAGTAATGTTTTGGCCGATCAAGGCCAACCCTAAGCCATTGCAAGACCCCTGGCCCCACCCTAGGCAAATATATTTCATACTAACACGCAGAAACTCGCCGCTGTATTTACAAATGCCCTGAGTATACACTAAATATTTAAAACCGCAAAAACGAATACAGCCGACAATACACAAACACAAATGTCTTATTTTTCACGCCAATGGGTGTGATAGTGTGCAGGCGGCGGGGGGGATTCGCTCAAGATGCGCAGTCGGGCTGTATCTATGACGACGGGAGCGCCCTGGTCCTTACGCCCAATCAATACGCCATGCTCCGGCTTTCTGCAGGCATTTAAATCAGCCGAATCACAATTCAAAACTGGTCGCCAACTTAAAACCCCCGCTAATATTTGATCACCTGTCTGCAGTTATAATCATTTGCCTGGACATATTCTGCTATTAATAATTAATTAGCGTTAATAGAAACAATTTCCCTGTTTAATTAAAACATACTGTATGTCGACTGTTATAAATACATTTGTTATATATAGATAAATTTGAATAATGCGATTTAAACCTTAAGTTTATGAATGTATTTTAGAAAATTTAAAATATTTTTTTTTAAATATTAGGCCTAACAATTTTTAAAAAATACACACTCTCTTAACGAAACAATCAAGATAATTTGACCTACTGCCTTATATTTCTCGAGCACTCTATTGCAGGAATTAAGCCTAAATTTGTACAACAAATTTTGTGTTTGACCACAGTCTAAACCAACTGTCGACAAATTATGTTTGGAGGATAAGTTGAGCCAAGAACTTGCAGAGCTTTCTTATCAATGTAAACTAAAGACCTTGGGGAAGGACAAGGAGAGTGAATCGCGCCTACCGCATGTGGCCGCCAATCTTATCATCGTCTAGAAGAAAGAAGATGGCAAAAAGAGAAATAACGGACAGAAAAACTATGGTGAAGTGACAACGCGAGAACTTCCATGCTCATCCCCAAATTGGAAGACTGGTAAAAGAGAACTGAAAGGGAAATAACGTCCGGACGTAATTTCCGTCCGGAAATGGCTTGTTTTTATAAATAACTCTTCAGAATTCCCAAGGCTTACCAACTTGCACTCACTGTAAGGAACGCCTTCTAAGCCATTATCCGTGGAATGCAAAGAGGTTGCTGGAAACGTAGCGGGGAAATCTCCGGAAAATTTTAAATGGTAGGAAAGTTTGTCGGGACTAGACGGAAGAAAATAGCCGAGGGATTTGGGGAAACGATGGCGTTATGACACAAGGATTCAGGATTCAGGAATCAAGTATATCAACACGAAGTGGAACATACGCGTACACAGTACAGCGCTGGAACATTTAGGAGAAATTAAGATTTAGTGCAGGGGTTCTCAACGGAGTCCAGGAGGACCTTTTGGGGGTCGATTGAATTACAAGGATTTAAAAAGTTAAAATGTTCCATCTTGGATTATAAAACCATTTGAAAGTAACATGGCCGATATTGAGTTCTCACTAAAAGAAGAAGTGGTTGAACTTAAAAAGAATTTGGAACTGAAAATCAACTTTCAAACAAGTGGATATGACGAATTTTAGAGTTTCAAAGACATTTGGACAAAACACGTCAGATTAACAAGTATCAGCAAACCACTACTGTTAGCATTTCCTAGTTCTTACTTGAATGATGCAGGATTTAGCTGTGTCAATAATTTATTGCCAAAAACGAGAAATCGATTCAAGATATCAGAACGTGGTGATTTACGATTAATAATAACAAATATTTTCCCGGATATACGTAAGATAATCGAAGGCCATCAACCGCAGCCATCTCATTAAAATTTTACGTATTTATGTGATTTATATTTTATTTAAATTTCTGCTTCTGTAAACATAATTATATCTTAACGTATATCTAAAAATAGAATTATTAAAAAAACTCTATTACTGAATTGCTCGTAATAAAAAGCTTCATTTGCTGTGATATTTGTACAACATATTGTAAACATATGGGGGACTACGGAATAAAAAGAAGTTTTTTAGGGGGTCGAAGCAGAAAAAAGATTGAAAAGCCCCGGTTTAGTGATTTATAACCTGCTCAAAAGCTCACCGTACTTCGCAGTAATTTTTTTTTTTTAAGGCGAAAAGCACATTGAGGCTATTATCGCCTCCCTAAATGTAAGTGTGAATGTAAAGTGTTAAAGTCGTAAGTGTAGTATTGTAAGTGTAAGTGTGTGTTTGACTCGGGTACCGCGAGGGATGTCTAAATCCTCTCAATAAATGCAGCTAGTCTGCACCCCCTGCGAGGACTTCGCAGTACATAAACAGCGTTTTAAGAAAGGAAACTTCGAAAACATTGTGAAAAATCGCGGCACGCAGCTGTCTCGCTGACCATTTTAAAATATGGTTTCGCCATAATAAGCGGCGAGAAATTCTGCGTTAGTTAGCATTATAAACGTTTACATTACAATGAAAATAGAAAAATTAAACCAGACCGACGTCAAATTCATTTCCTTAATTACAGTCGATTTTTAAAATTTTAAATGCTTATTTATACGAATTTGTACAAGATTTGGAATTGCCAATGGAATTATTTTGAAAGGTTTAAGTGGATTTAGAAAAATAGTCACGTACAAGCTATTAGGCCTACCCAAAATTGATTTTTGTGTCAAATTTGGATCAAATCTTCATAAATTAGCGTAAAATTAAACTTTCGAATTACACTTAAAATACGAAAATGAACCCTGACCATCATCATATTTGTATTTCAAAAGGATTTATAAGCTTAAAATAATAATTTATACAGATTATTAACTCTGATAAGGGTGTTAAAGACGTAAAAATAAATTTAAGATTGAAATACCGCCATTTTGTAATTGTTAAATTGATTTTGCCGTGTAACGACATACGAGGTAGGGTCAAAAAGTTCCCGGAATCGGTTAATGAAAATTTATTGAAAGTACGTGTATTATTTTAACCTTATTTTCGTTCAAAATACTCTCCTCCTGCATGTACACACTTCTTCCACCCTTCATACAATTGTTGAAAACAATCCTGAAAGCCATTTTTGAAAAGTTCGTTTAGCCGCTTCGTCGCATTTTCCATCAGCTCTTGCCAATTAGCAGAACGAAGTCACTCCACGTTATTTTCAGTCATGGAAACAGGTAAAAATCCGGTGGTACAAGGTCGGAGTAGGGAGGGTGTTCCAGAGGTGTAACATTGTGCTTGGCAAGGTACTGTTTCACAATCAGCGTCGAGGTGACGGGGCGTATCATGCACAAAACCCAATCGTTCCCTGCTCATTTTTCAGGTCGTTTAACTGCATCTCACAGCCGTTTAAGGATCTCCTTGTATAGTTCTTTGTTAAATGTTTTCCCTTCAGGAATAAATTCATAGTGAATCAAGCACTGGTAATAAAAAAAACCATCAACATCATTTTACACCGGCTTCTGTCCAAGGAAAATTTTTCCTTTCCTGGTGATGTTTTTGATTTCCATTCAGCAGACTGAAATTCCTTCTTGATGGTTGTACAGGAAGTACCATGTTATTTATCGGATTTTTACCTGTTTCCACGACTGAAAATGACACCAAGGGACATCGTTTTGCTGTCTAGCAAGAGATGATGAAAATTGCGGCGAAACGGCTAAACGAAGTTTCTAAAAATGGCTTTCAGGAGTGTTTCCAACAATTGCATTAATGTTGGAAGAAGTATGTACATGCAGGAGGAGAGTATTTTGGAGTGAAGTAAGGTTAAAATATTATAGAAATTTGAACAAATTTTCATTGACCAATTCTGTTAACTTTTTGACACTACCTCGTGTGTTGTGTGTGTGTGTGTGAGAGAGAGAGAGAGAGAGAGAGAGAGTGTATATATATATATATATATATATATAGGACTCGGTGGGTGATGTGGATGATGTGGCTGAAGCACCGGTCAGTCTGCTGCGTCTCTGAACTGCGCACCTTATGATTCTAAGTTCTAGCTGCAGTTCCTCTCGTTGCTTTTCCCTTACCGTTAGTACTGATCTCTCGTCCTCATTAGTCTAACTGGCATAAAGCATAGATGTCAAGCAGAAAAAAACAATATATATATATATATATATATAATAGATATAGTATATATATATATATATATATATATATATATATATATATATATATATATATATATACTATTATCTGCGTATAAACCCTGTTGGATCACGCAAAGCACTCCGACTCATGTCCTGCTCCTTCTAATCCTCCACACCTCCCTCATCCTGTCCCCATGGATCCTCTTCCGCTCCTCCGTCCATTTTACCCCTGCTCTATTTGGGATTTCATTCTCTGGGACCTTCCAACCGAGCATCTTTCTCCTGTATGCGTTCCTGTCTTCAACGTCTGTTGAGTCTATTTCTGCGTCATTTAGGTTTATTCTGACTTGTGCGATCCACAACGTTGTTGATTTGACACCTTGTATATACTTAAGGATTCTGTTGGCAAGTCTCATTGTTGGGAGTCTACTGATGTGTCCATAGAACCGAAGCCTCCTTCTTCTGATATCTGCTGCCAGGTTCGATATCTTCTCTGTGGTCCTCCGGGAGTACAACCTGTATCCATCTTCTGTTAATCTCGGGCCAAGGATCTTCCTCAAGATTTTGCGTTCTTCCTTCAAAATATCCTCCATGGTAGCTTTTGTGTGGAGTGCTAGCGTCTCGCTTGCATATAATACCTCCGGTTATATATATATATATATATATATATATATATATATATATATATATATATATAAACTAAAAGGGATCTAGAGCTCATGACTGTTGCACTCAAGGTCTTTGGTCCTCCGGGCCTCACCATCATGGCCGCTTTAATAGCAAATTTTTCAATGAATATTCGATAATAAAATCGATTATCTCTAAAACCAGTTCAGACTTCATTTCATTACCTTCATTAATTAATTTATAATAAATTTCTTCGCTAGCCGACACAACAGAAAGTGTTGCAAATGTCACAAAAGTTGTTTATGAAATTTTAACAGCTGTTTAAGTTTAGCGATATTGGATAATCAGAAATTGATTTGACTCGGATTTCTGAATGTATATCTTGGTACGTCGAAAACTCTCTTATTTAGATTTTGTTCAAACTTTTTATTTGATTGTTTCAAACCCTTCCCTCCCCCCGTTGTTTTTTTAGTGAATTTCCCTTGGAAAGTTATGTATTGGGAGCAGCCGTTATTGTAATATCCAGACCCAGGACCTCGAAATAGGTTTTCTTCTACATAATATAGGTGTTAGAACTCTCATGGACGCAATTTGAACCGATTTGACCCAAACTAAGCACAACAGTTTCAAAATGGTGGACATTCCAAATATTTTAAAATAAATACGCCTTACGTAATATTTTATTGTACAATTTTTTTTTTAATCCGATTTTACCGTCGCAATCGACGGCGGTCAGGGATCGTTTTGGTATTGACAGTGTATTTCGAAATGTTAGTTTACGTCGGCGTTTCGATAAGGAAACAGATTTTCAAAAAGTATGACTAACAAATTATCGCGGTGTGTTCACTTTTTTGGGAATCCGCTTCCATCACGTCAGAGAGACAGCTACGTTATAAATTAGGAAAATCCAAATGGACCCTGACCGTCGTTTTGATTTGCACTGAGGCAATAAATCTGTGTTTTGTTGTTCTAGATGAGAACTAAATTCATCAGCGAACGTGAGCGGGCAGTTAAGGGGGGGGAGCGATGGGATTGAAGAATCTAGTGAAACATTTACACTTCCCCACCCCCTAGAGAGGGTTGGGTGCGACAATATTAAATATTTAAAGTTAATTCTAGCCCGCTCTACATGCAGCAAAGTGAACCGAGTTGCTGATCGTAGATGTAAAGCACGGAAACTGCCCTGAAGTTGTTAGCGGCCATCATGGTAAGACCCAGACCGGGGATTTTGAAATGATCACCGATCCTAAACTCTAAATCAATTTTTCAGGAGTGTGCGTGTGTGTGTGTGTGTTCACAATTTTGGTCCGATGTGATTCAAACTTGACACAAATATCGATTTTAGTAATAGCTTAGACAATTCCGTTAGCCATTTAAAAATGGCGGCCATTCCAAGCCTTAAACGATGTATAACTTTTTTTTACACCTTTTGGAAAATTTGATCTCACCATCAGAATCAGCGTTGAAATCTGCATGAATTAAAATCAAAAATACGGAAATGTATCTGTTAGCTATGCAAGTCCTTATTGTCAGTGTAATTTTAACATTTTGATAATAATTACGCAGATTTATTGTAAGTTTTTTTCAAAAAAATTATCGGTAAGAAAATTATTGGTGGAAATCGATTTAATCAAGCCTGAGGAGGCAGTTATGATTGAAATTCGGACAATCATAACGAAAATCGATTAATTTCACAGTTAACTTTTTGTTCTGGCTACACTACAGGGTGCCCTAAATTTTCCGAATTTCAAAACCAATATGTCTTACATTTCCACAAAACACCCGGTCAAAAACAGAGAAATTGCCCAAAATCGGTTAATTTGATTTTGATCATGTACGAATATTTGTATCTAAAATCAGTGTATCAAATTTTAAATAACATAAAGAATGGTCCCAGAGTAAAGCTAAAAATATAAAAAAAACTGACGACGTTATTGGGATTCGTTTTTCATTTTATCATGTTTTAGGGCTGGTTCTAATGTTGGATTTTGAGTGAGGCGAATGTACAAATGTATATTGGTAATTATAGTAAAAGATCAGTTACTTTATATTAATTCGTAACGATCAACTGATTTCATTGAACAGCTGGTAGGCTGTAAGAAGTTTCAGGTTATGTTGTTAAAAACTAGCTGTGTTAATTTGTCGTGTTTTCGAACAAATTATCGTAATTAAAATACAAAGGAAGAGAAGACGTGATACATTATCATTATTTTTAGTTCAATAACAGAAATGTTTTTCCTATCTACATCGTATACAAATATAAAACATCAATCTTGTACAATATATACAACTGTTAGTGCTCTAATAATTGTGATGGCTGGGCTGGGCACGTAGTATAATGGCGTTCGTTAATAATATAAATATTTACTAATGTACTTATTTAAAGCATACAATACGTAAGATATAATTTACTTGTAAACGTTCTGAACAATTTTGTGTATTAGAAAGTTCGTGTGTGCAGAACAATTATTTTAAATAATTCAATTATTTATTATTCAACTTATATATATATATATATATATATATATATATATATATATATATATTTTAAACAAAAACAAATAAATATTACATAAAAAAAGTTAGTCAACAACGTTTTTTTGGTGTTTAACGTCCGACTATTGTGCACACTTGGGCTAATGCAGACGATGGGATGATTTATAACGTATGAAAATGCCAAGCCGGGAATCGAACCCGGGTCCTCGGGGTGAAAAATAGTTGTGCGCTATCAACTAGGCCACCGAGGCAGCCCAAGTCTTGAACCCGCCTCCCTTAGTTTCATAAACAGAAATCATAGCACTGAGCCAAGAATGCATACAGAAACAATCAGCTGGTAGACTTAACTCATTCGAGGAATACTAGTAACGTCTATACGGTAAGAGTGAAAGTGCCTAAAGAAGTTTTCACTTCAAAAAAAGTGCACTGAAAATGCATTTAATTAATTTTGTAGATCATTAACATCCTACGATAAAGGAAATTTTGTAATGATTCAATCGATATTCAATTGTATTTCGATATTAATGAAGCAAATTTCGATTGGAAAATGAACTTTTGGAGCATCCATAAATTTTTGCTGTATATAAATAAAAATATATACGTATACAGAAAATATTATATATTATACATGTATGTTATATACGTTATTTAAACAAGATACCAGATTTCTTAAAATCGGCAGTACCGGATTCCATTATACGAGACACTCATAACTTGAGTTAATTGTAAAATGTATATAACAACAAAAAGATACGTATCAGAAGTGAATTAAGAGAAACCTTGACCTCTTTCATGTTAAAGAAGAAATGAATGAGTGTCTAAGAGGGGGAGGAGGAGATGGGCACCTTGCGATCTTGAGGTCATTCCGACCCCACCCTTACGGTACAAATCAATAATACATTTCTTACAACTTAGTTTATTGGTGCCATACGATACCAGTAAACAGGCGATGGAGTATAGGCGTACACGAAACTGTGTGCGTACACGACAGTAGCCTATAAGCTACCAACGCGATAGTATAAGATCAATCGGGCGAAACTATAAGCAAATACAACACTATAGACGTGCACGATAGTATGAACTTATACAATAATATAAACTAACCCAATACTAAAAAAGAATTTACAAGAAAGTTCGGCTAACACATTATAAGTAAGGGTTTGGCAATCACGAGGTGCCCTAGCTGGATCTAGGGTGGTAACCATTCCGCATCTATCGGCTCCCTTCATCCCAAGCCAAGGTGGAATAGGCTCTCTACATACCGAAGGCTGCTTAGCTCAAGTGTGTGGACTCTGGATACCAGGCTTCCTCCAGATTTTTTATTCTAGCCTACCAGGGGCTCAGTATGGGTGAACGTTTTTAGCATGCATCATGTTTTAGGACCGGTTGTAATATTAGAATTTACGGGACACGTGATGCGAGGAACTATTTATATAGATATATAACAGTATATTTTGCACATCGCAAGTCTCATATTAAATTAATTATAATTAAAAATTTCTGTTTCCGTCCGGGATCGAACCGGGGACCTCGCGCGCGTGATAACCGCTACACTACGGAAACTTCGAATAAATTTGTCCGATTTAAGTATATGAAATTAATCGTTAATTTAATTTGGGTAGTTATATTAAAAGATTAGTTTTTTATATTAATTCATATCGATCAGTTGATTTCATTGAACAGCTGATAGGCTATAGTAAGTTTCAGGTTATGTTGTTAAAAACTAGCTGTGTTAATTTGCCTTGTTTTCGAACAACTTATCGTAATTAAAATAATGAAAAAAGGGAAAACATGATACATAATTTTTATTTTTAGTTCAATATCAGTAGGAATGTCGGTAGTATAGCCCAACTCTCTGATTGGTGGATAAATATATACACGAGTTGAGCTTGGTGTATATATATACGTGTATATATATAACGTGTATATATATACGTGCCGTAGGTGTGCGTGGACGTCACGAGGTGTATGATTTGTGTGTTGACATCACGGTGCGTTATTAATTAATCGAATAAATAAATGTATACCGGAAAAAAAAGTTGCGCGTTTCTGGCGGGGCTCGAACCGGGGACGTTGCGCGTGTGAGGCGCACGCTATAACCACTGTACCACGGGAGCGTCTTGGGAAATTAGTGCGATTCGAGATATATGAAACGTAACGATTCCGCTCGGGTTTGCGAATCGCCATCGTGGCCCGGGGCCTGTGGATAGCGCGATAAAACATATAAAGTAAGTTTATCTATGGCCGTCGCTGCCGCCATCGTGGCCATCGTGGCCCGGGGCCTGCCCTCTATAGCGCGTTATATAAACATATAAAGTAAGTTTATCTATGGCCGCCGCCATCATCGTAAGTGCCCGGGGCCTGTGGATAGCGCGTTATATAAACATATAAAGTAAGTTTATCTATGGCCGCCGCTGCATCGTCGTGGCCGGGGCCTGTGGATAGCGCGTTATATAAACATATAAAGTAAGTTTATCTATGGCCGCCGCCATCGTGGCCCGGGGCTTGGGGATAGCGCGTTATATAAACATATAAAGTAAGTCTATCTATGGCCGCCGCCATCGTGTTACGTGCCCGGGGCCTGCGGATAGCGCGTTATATAAACATATAAAGTAAGTTTATCTATGGCCGCCGCCATCGTGGCCCGGGGCCTGTGGATAGCGCGTTATATAAACAGTACTTCATTCTATGACCTCTCTCTCTCTCTAGCCGCCGCCATCGTGGCACGGGGCCTGCGGATAGCGCGTTATATAAACATATAAAGTAAGTATCTATGACCGCCTCTCTCTCTCTCTCTCTCTCTCTCTAGCCGCCGCCATCTTGGCCCCGGGCCTGTGGATAGTGCGTAACATATAAAGTACTTCATTCTATGACCTCTCTCTCTCCTCTAGCCGCCGCCATCGTGGCCCGGGGCTTGCTGGATAGCGCGTTATATAAACATATAAAGTAAGTCTATCTATGGCCGCCGCCATCGTGTTACGTGCCCGGGGCCTGCGGATAGCGCGTTATATAAACATATAAAGTAAGTTTATCTATGATCACTCTCTCTCTCTCTCTCTCTCTCTCTCTTTCTCTCTCTCTCTAACCTCATCAGCCATCGTGTTACGTGCCTAGCCCCCAGCAGGGTTGTTCATAGGAGGACTAAGGTCGCTGGATAGTGCGTTATATAAACGTATAAAGTACTTCATTCTATGACCTCCCTCTCTCTCTCTCTCTCTCTCTCTCTCCCTCTCTCTCTCTCTTTCTCTAACCTCATCAGCCATCATGTTACGTGTCTAGCTCCCAGCAGGGTTGTTCATAGGAGGACTAGGGTCGCTGGATAGTGCGTTATATAAACGTATAAAGTACTTCATTCTATGACCTCCCTCTCTCTCTCTCTCTCTCTCTCTCTCTCTCCCTCTCTCTCTCTCTCTCTCTCTCTCTCTCTCTCTCTCTAACCTCATCAGCCATCATGTTACGTGCCTAATTCCCAGCAGGGTTGTTCATAGGAGGACTAGGGTCGCTGGATAGTGCGTTATATGAACGTATAAAGTACTTCATTCTATGACCTCCCTCTCTCTCTCTCTCTCTTATAAAAAAGGATAGTGTTTTAATATTATACGTTAATTTTTACAAAGTTATTCATTAATATGCTACTTTGGCCACAGTTTAAAAAAATATTTACTCGAAAACCATGATGACTGACCTCTCGTCTTACGTCAAAAATAAGGAAAAAAGAAACAAAGATGTAAACATAAAATTGTCTTTGTTTTATTTTAAACATCGTTTGCTTGCAAAACAAACAAAAAACACAAATATACATGACATGTAGTTGAATTATTGTAAATAATGAGTTAATGAAAAAAAAATGGCTTATAAAACAGTTACTAAGTACAAATACAAAACAATTTACTAAGTACAAAGAAAAAAAAAAAAAACATCTCAAGAATTGATTATTACAATGTAACTAAAATACAAGACATATAATGTATTGCATATGTATACAAGACATATGATAAATATATTGAATTAATGGAAAAAAGACTTACAAATCATCGTGGATGGTGTATGATATATGTAGGTGCCCAGTCCGCTGTCAATCCGAGGAGTAGCGTACAAATGGCCCTTTTCAGGGCTCACATAAACATATTCACGATTGTCCTCTGTGTTTGTACACGGGGTTGGAACCGTCGTACGAGGTGGTGAAGCCGCCGTCGTAGCCCACATTACAATCCGGTGTTAAGCAGAAGGCTTAACCCCTTGAGGGAGTAGCCCCAAACCATCGCTACCCCCCGGTGACTACCACTCCATGACAAAATTGTAGTCTCCCAAAAAAAAATTTTTTTTTGCTTTATATTTTTTAATTTTTTTTGTATTTTTACTTTTTTAGGTTATTACAATAAAAGATTACACCGTCAGCGTAGCGTACGCGCACGCGCGCAAGGGAGAATCAACTCCACACCAGTCACACACAAAACCCAGGTTTACGGGAGAATTAACTCCGCGCCAGTGACCTCCAAACACACACACACACACACACAACCTAGGATTACGGGAGAATTAACTCAGCGCCAGTGACCTCCACACAAACATCTCTTTGGTTTACGGGAGAATTAACTCCACGCGAGTGACCTCCACACACGTCTCTTTGGTTTACGGGAGAATTAACTCCACGCCAGTGACCTCACACACATACACACACACACACACACACTCTTTTGGTTTACGGAAGAATTAACTCCGCGCCAGTGACCTCCTAGACATAAGCGCGCGCTCGCGTACACTAAGCATCGAGTAAATCGTAATAATGTTTCGCGCTCTGCAGAGCACACTTACTACTATCGCTATTATGATGGGGTAATATGCATTTGAAATATGTACATTTGACATTATTATCCAACGTTTCGGGTAATTCCAAAACGTTCGGATGGTAACGGCGTAAAATTGCGCTTTTTCCGCACCTTTAGTGTACAAAGTGGAAAAAGGTCTGAACATCTAGCGTACGACGTTCTCGTCGAACGGTATATCGCCGTCCGCCCACTCTATACAGTGAAAATATTCGCGTAACCAAAGAGCGATTTTCTTACTCTTTTCGTTCAGCTCGTGAAAACCGTAAGGCGATTTGAAAATCGTAACCGTGTACGAGAAACGGCTGACAACGGCCAATTCTTTCACTATATACTCGCCGCAATTGTCTACGTACGCGTGAAATTCAACTACCGCTAGCCGATTCTGCTGCTGCTGCAGCATGTTTTTTGAATAAGACCACTTCGTCGTACAAACGGTCCGCTTCGGGCAGACTACTGGATACGGGTTCGCCGTCGCCGGCCAGACACTCGATGATGTACGCGATCAAATCTTTTTCGTTATAAAACAATTCTTTGATACGACGCGTCACCAGAGGCACACTGTCGACGAACAATTTCCACTCGTCGGCGGTCAACGAAACGGTATGCGGACCGACGCCGACGCCGCTGTACAACTGAACGTATCTCTTACCGAACACTTTCCGGACAATCACGTGACCTTGACTGAATTTAAATTTTGTCGAAGCGGTCGAAGCAGCAGCAGCCGCGGCTGCCGACGTTATATTCGTCAGTTCGTTCAGCAACTCGTTGAACGTGAAATAGGTGAAGAAAACAAATTTATTTTTACCCGACTGCACCAAAACGCCCAGCTCGTGTGCGGCGTGCTGGAAAAGACCGGTCACGATAAATTTACTGCAATCGCTGTTTAAAAAATTCAACGTTTTCAAATAAATACCTAAAGGTAAGTTTGGTGGCACCGTACGTCTTGTAGACTGCTGGCGATCCACGTCCATACGCTCCATGACTCGCACTGAGCGCTGTAACACTCATCTCGCACCTACCTCACTTCTCCCCACTCCTCCTCCTCATCCCTACCAGCCTAAAAACCCGCTATATTCTTAATAGCGCCTGTGAGTAGGGAATAGCTCATGTGCTTATCGTAAAAGATAACGCAATAGGCCGTCGTATTGGCGGGAAAATTATCGGAAGCTTCTATTTCCAGTTTCACGTCGACAGGTCCCGACCTGAACGAATCTTTGTGCTTGGAACAATCGATTACGAAAATCGGTGTTTTCTCTTTGAACGTTTGCAAATCTACACAAGGGGACGGTTCGCGACCGTAATAGTACTGTTGGAAATCGCAGAATTTGTGGTACGCTAGCGCCGCACTACCGCGTACCCGTTCGTAAGGGTGAAAATCCGAATTCAGATGAACGCGTACGTCCGTGATGTTGCAATAATCGAACGCGGACGCGTCTTTAGCGATCTGATTGGACCTATCCGTTTGAAAGACTAACGCTATGATCTGAGGCATCTGGTCTATAGTGGCCGTCTTGAGGACCCACGATTCGTGTTTTACGGCCGGCCACCACGGTCGTACGATAACGTCCCACCCGCGATACGCAATGTGCGCTGTGATGTTGTTCTGAATCTTTCGCAACGTGTCCACCTCGTGTTTCCCGTCCACGGTAATGTGATGTAACAACCACGTGATACCGGTAATCACGAGGTCAACTGACGTCGCGCCGTCTTCGCTGTAAACGGCGTTCAAATCGGATGCCGATCGTAAGAGTACCAGTTCCTGTTTCACGTTGACCACTATCCGCCGGTAATCCTCGAAAAATCCCATCAACATTTTCAACGGTACGAGTACGGAAAATTCACCGCTACTACTATCGGGAGACACGTACCTACCAGGACCCACCCAACCGGCATTTTTGAGGTTATTCACCCTGTACTCGGGCGTGGACAGTAAGTTTTTCACCGTACTCACGATACCCAATTGACGCGTACCGTCCACTTCGTTGCCGGCTATCTCGTATCTGATATTGTCGAATAGAAACGCCACGCCGTTGTTGACAAAGTCCACTTTAGCCTTGGCACCGTTTTCTTTTTTCCCGTCAACGTACCCGTAATGTAAAGCATACTCTCGTGCGGTAACGTCATGACGTCCTGTTGGTTAACAGGTATGCGGATCTCATCGTTATTGCGGAACGTGGACGACGCGTACGGTTTGTGGTAATGATATTCTTTACCGGTGATCGTATTATCGTACACAGGTTGTCTTTCGAGCGCCAGCATATCCATTATTTCGGAACAATTTTAAAGCCTAGAGATCGTAAAAAACGTATATTCCTAGGTGTTAACACTCTCGTGTTTGTCCGCGGACTAACGTCGTGTCTATACGTATCCCGGTTAAATACGAGACCCATTCCGCCTCTTCTTACCGACGTCTTCTCAAATGCAATCTGATCGAAATAGTTTCGTTCCGGAAGTCCACGAGAT
The DNA here is from genome assembly GCA_022606455.1 of Callitettix versicolor. NCBI lineage: Eukaryota > Metazoa > Arthropoda > Insecta > Hemiptera > Cercopidae > Callitettix > Callitettix versicolor. The sequence continues at coordinate 69,566,969 of CM040185.1, forward strand.
CGCCGTTCTGATCTTTCAGGCTGACGGTAAGATTGTGAATCGATTTCACGTTGACCGGTAAATATATTACCGTTTGCGGGATCTCGATAATCTTATAGCCGGGCGGTACGCGGGGATAAAATTCGTGTATAACGTGACTCTCTACACCGTTTTGAAACGAACCCGACGCCACGTTACATTCGATTTGTATTACACTGACCTTGATGATGTCCACCGGCAGATCGGAAACGTGCACATAACCAGGTCGTAGAATTTTCCTTTCGAAACCTAGTAACGTGCCGATCGTACGTTCACCGCTGAAATCTATCGTTTCCGAACAAAATATCTCCGCCTTTAACGTGTTATTGTTCGGTTTCAAAGAGAAAACGATATTCGAATCTAGTTTCGATTTAATGTACTTTTCAATGTCGTCGATTTCGTACGAACCCGTAGGCAATTTTACGTCTACCTGTTTGGAAACAGTTGTATCGTCGACGTCAGTAGTAGTAGCAATTAAACGAGCGGTTCTTGTATCTTCCGTGTCTTTGTCGGCAGCAGCAGCAGCACCAGCAGTAGTACCGGCAGTATCGGGTGATGAAAGTTTTCTTTTCTTTTCTTTTTCATTTACAGTAACATGACCCAAATTTTGCAAAAAATACAGAGATCGTTTATCGCGACCATCGCCACTAGTCGTCGTGGTCGTCGTCGTAAACAATCGAAATTCGTTATTAAAGCCGTCTTTGATATTCGGAATAGAATTGTACGTAGCCAAATCGACCAGACCGATTTCCCATTGGCCGCCGCCACCGTGGGAGACGTCGATAGGCGGGAAAAAATCGCAAGAAAGTGAGGAACTGTTTCCGCTCAAACATATGGACATGACGGTGTCGTGAGAAACTTTAGACACAGATGACCGCAAACGACTGAATCGAAACGCTGGTATCTCGTGTAATTATAGCGAATATCGGCTGCGGGGCCGAAATACGCGATCAACTCTTTCGGCGGTCTCAGATTACCGAAACTATCGAAATACTCGACCGCATCGCCTTTCTTTTTATAACATACCCAGTGAGTACCGTCGCCCGACACGCTGTCCAAATTCACGATAGCCGATTCGTTTCGCCACGGTTTACCGCGCGGTAACGTGTCGCGCATGAAAACACCGCGGAACGCTGCCACGCCCAAACGTTTCGCGTACTTTTCCAATTCCAAATTCGTCAACGGTCTGATAGGTATCGAATCGATCAATAGTGTGTTGTTGTTTTTTTTTCCTAGTCGTCCTACGACGCTTTCTGCAACCGCCGCCGCCGCCTACCTTCTTCCTGTACGGTCCGAGATAAAGACCTTTTCCCCTTAAACCGGAAATGAGTTGAGTAATAGTGCGCCGTTTTTTAGTCGTCGACTTCTTCCTCCTCTTTCTCCCGCTGCACCCCTAATTTCGCTTTCGCTTTCATCGCGGCCGCTACCGCTAGCGCTGTCGCTCGTTCCGCTAGAGAAGCGTCACTCGCTTTGACACGGTTCCAAGCTTTTCCCGCCAGACGATTATCAGCCTCGCTACGATTTTTTGAATCGCTGTACCGGCTGTATGCGATATCGTGTTCTTTGCACGCCTCGTCCAAAGGATTTATACCCTTATCGCCGCGAGCTAATCTCTTCTTCAATTTAGTTCCCGGACCGCAGTAGTTGTACGTAGGTATATGTAGTTCGACGGGCAGTAAATCGACCGCTTTGTTTATAGCAGACGGTAGTAAATCGACAGCGGACGAAATCAATCCACGACCTTTCCTAATCGCTCTCCGTTTGCGACTGACACGTGTTGCCTGTTTACCGACCATTTTAACACTGAACACTAATTACTACGACTAGCTCTTTAAGTAAATGATGAAGAAGAAAATTTCGATTAACATTTATTCTTCCCACACTTGGCGCCAATGGGATAAAAGATTCTGTTTAGGGTCATCGTGACTGTACCGTTTCCTTATTTCCTTAGCCAAAGAGATTAGTTCTTTGTGAATATTACTCATCATACCAATCATTGCTTTATCAATCGCTATTTCTACAGCTTCGGTCATCTGATTGTAAGTGACAGCGTCGTTATCGCTCGACCCTTTGCCCATGTTCCTGATAGGCTTATATTCAGCATCAAAGTAACCCTTAACACCGCCGCCGTTTAATGTGTTAAAGGCAACCCACATTTTAATGTTTTCCTCTTGTTTGTGTAATTGCTCGACATTGACAGCGTCAATAGGCTCCACACCTGCAGGTACGTTTGTGATTCTTTTACTATTAGCGTTGAACACATCACCGGTCGGCAGTCGAGTAAGAAAAAGCGTATTTTGCATTAGAAAATCTAAATTGACAGCGTCTTTAGCAAGTACAGGTTCCGCTACGTGACCGAGACGTTTATTCTGTAGATGCCAACTGTTACCGCTTGTAACGCTTATTACGCGATTATCCACGTACGATTTTGTAACGGCATCATTTTTAGCTGTGGGTGTTTTAACGTTACTGATAACCGATCCACCGGCGTCAAATTTTCCCCTACCACCACCACCTTTTACGAGCATATTTTCTTTCGCATACCGGATGTTGACCGCATCTCCGTCCAATTGTGGTGGGCCTACATTACGTAATCGAAAATTTTCAAACGAATAACTGTCGACCAGTTTAATGGGGATTAAAGATTCTAAATACTTTTGGTCACGGCGTCGTCCGCCGCTGTCGGTCTAGCTAGACCGCCGAGTGGATTATTTTTCGCGTGATATTTTGCAATCACCGAGTCGAATGTTAAACAACGTTTCATCATCGTAACCCTATTTACGGCAACGTCGTCGCCGCCGCCGTCGTCGTCGTCGTGGCGTGTAGACATTACGTAACGCTTTGTGTTTTAAATCGTAATCTCCGTCCTGAGTAAGAGCGAATCCGATCCCGGGTGGTCCACGGCGTCCGGAATTTTTGCTGCCGTCGCCGTCGCCGCTATAACGTCCAAACTTGTCGACACTCATCGTATCACTGCTCGTATTTTTCTATTTCCCGAACCTTTTATCAGTCCCGCCTCTTTGAGTTCTTCTATAATGGACGCTATCTCGTTGGCATGACCCGTATGACCGGCGTCGTACGACATGAGCAAAAGCTTTAATCTGTCGCACAATTCGTTTGGATCATCCCAGTACGCGTAACCTTGACCTTGTTTAACACGACTCGTCATCGTCTTCGTCTTCTTCTTATTTTGTTTTGCCGGCGGAAACAGGTATTGTATAACACGTTTGTATTTAACCGAAGTGTGGTTGCGGTTGACCGGCGCGTAGGACTTGTATTTCTGGAGGTGAGCGTTTGTTTGTATACAGATATTTTTGTACGCGGCGGCGTCTTCGGTCGTGTACTCGACGGGATCCCTCATGAATAGTATTTCGTATAGGCCCGGTGTACCTTTATAGGTTGCGTCATCGATAACAATATCGCCGTCGTCGCTGAACTGTATCGTTTTCGAACCGACCATTATCGAGTCTTCTTCTATTCGCGGTCCGTACAGATTATCGATTTCTCTTTTCCTCGCCGTATCGGTAATCATTTTCAACATGTATTTACGTACTACAGGGTGGTTAAACGTCTTGTTTATCCATTCTATCGATTCGTCACGTCCCTGCGGTGTCGACACATAACTAGCTACATTTTGCTGCTGCTGCCGCTGCGGAGTCACTTTCGGAAGAGCAGCAGCAGCAGGAGATAAAGAAGAAGATCCTGGTGATGATGTTTCCGCAATTACTGGCGTATCTAGGAAGCTCGGATATGATGATGATGTTTTTTTCTTTTCGGTGTCGACACTGCCGACATCATAGAACGGTCTTCTTCTTCTTCTTCCTCTTCTTCTTCTTGTTTTTCAGTTTTCGTCATAATGGGCAGTAGCGTCTGCGAGGCGTCTTGTATTTTCGTCAACTCTTTGATGATGGGTTTGTACTGTCTCGTCAATTGTACGTCCATATCGGCATCACCGAATTTCATCTGTATATATTTCCGTTTCAAGGCGTCTTTCAACCGGTCGATTTCGAGCGTAGCCAGATCACCGGTTAACGTCATATTGTCGAATGAACGGCTGTACTTATATGTAGTGTTATTTATATGTGTTGTTGTTCAGGGCAATTCCAGCGATCTAAAGAAAAGTGGAAACTTTTTCGCGGACAACAGATATTGTATAACGTCACCGGCTGACGCGTACAAAACCTTTTACCCTCCCAACGCAACCCTCTCAGATAACCGTACATTTTGTTATCGAAAAACGGGATACGCATAGTTTTACGCGCGCCCGTGAAAACGACGGTGCGTTTCACGTTGTCACGCCACTCTGGTATTTCGGCTACCAAGAGGTAGTCGTCTCTCGGCGTGTCCTGCATGTACTCTTTCAGCCGAGCTATAGGACGAATTGAAGATGAAGCTAAAAGATAAGAATTCAATAAGAGGAATTCGTCTAAATTCGCACCCGTATATTTACGCCATGTTTCCAATTGTCGCGGGTCGACGACCTTGTAATTATAACCGTCAAAAGATAGACCGAAGTGTCGGCATTGTTCGACGACACTCGGCAAGGCGACTTTAAGAAATTCTACCGTAAACATACCCTGCGCTTTGTTGTTCACCGCTTCGAATGCTCTGCTCCGTGTATTGTGAGGCAAAAGCGCTGGCACGGGACCGTATTTTACGTTATAACTCACGTCAATCATACATCTCGAACTTGTAATCAGTCTGTAAGCTTCCACGGGTTCGCGTATGGGTATACTTCTCTCTGTAATTACCACACATCTAGAAGCGTTCGGGAATAAACAGCCGTACTGCAACATGTCCAAATAGACTTGAGTGTACTCGAGGTTACCGTGACAGGGGTGACTGTACGGTTAAAAAGATCAGAAACGGTCTGAAACGTGAGAGTAGATTTTGAGGGTGTCGTACTGTACCGTTGAGCATGTGTTCGTTGTAGATTACCAGTTCGAACGGGACTCCGCGTTTTTCACTCTCGCACAGAAATTTCATCCAAATATCCCTGTTGTAGATTCGCGAAGCGCTAGCGATCATCAGTATTACGACAGGCGGGACTGTCTTACTGTAGCCACCGTGCCTTTTATGGCGCCAACAACGTCTGTTGAATACGTCACCGTGTTTTCCCGATCTACTACAGTAATTGCCGCAATACCGTTTCCTATCCGCGTAATACCACGCGCACAGGTTCGATTTCGGCGGCTGTCGCCTCGGACGTGTAGAAGAAGCGTTCTTATACGCGGCTACATCGTTGTACGTGTATATTCTCATTGCAAGTCTTTGAAGAAACGATCAAATCCTATCCTGTACCGGCCCTCTTCTATCTCGCTGTCTTTGTCTATCAACAAGAACCCGTGTTTCTCTTTCCACGCTGCCGCGCAGATATCTTTAAAAACACCGAACGTAACGTCTGTGTTCACGTGGTCGTTGTAAATGTGTCTCAAATTGAGTTCGTCCTGTTTAAATACTACCAGCAAGTTGGCATTGTCGCGCACCAGCTGCTTCGGAATCCTACTGTACGTTTGGCCTAGATAAAATGAGTCTATATTATTGTGACGCCCCATTGTGAAATATTTGCGTATATTATCGTGTTTCTCGCAAGCTATATCGTCGAATATCATTACCGAATTCGGTTCGGCCTCGCTGGGGTCGATGACACTTTCGTTCTCTGTACACGGAAATAACCTATACCCGTGTCCTCGGTGAAAACCGTTTCCAATAGTTTGTATTTCGGTTGGTGCAGAGATTTCGAAAATACGTAAACGTTCGCGAATCTCAATCCGTTCGTGTCGAAAAGTAAATTGAACACGACGTTAGTTTTACCGCAATTGGAAGGTCCGCATACGATACAACGAATAGTGTTGGGCAAAAGCGAGCTATGACGTTTACTCTTGCCCCCGCCACCGCCGGCAAAAACGTCGAAATTTGAAATTTGCAATTTTTCACGCGACGTCTCGATACGCATTATCGTTCGATACTGAACCGCTCGTGCGCGCGCGTGTCTAATAAATAGCTGGCTCAGAAGAGTATCCTTCGTCCGAATGTAAAAATGTGGCCGCGTGTGGGGGCATAGGAAACGGATATCCTGTTTCAAGCGATTAATTTGCGCTTATCGATCCACGAGTTGTGCGACTTGTCAAAGCCTAACCACTTTACCAGAACTTTGTTCCCTTTCGATCGCAATACTTTTTCCACGAGGTACACATCGCCCACAATGGTTTTACTTATTTCTTCGGCGTAAAACCCGCCTTTCAGAATCTCGCCTTTCGAGTCTTGCAAAATGTACGTGGTAGGTGCGGTCGGGACTACGGCGTAAATAGAAAACACCTCGTTTGTCCAGTTCGGTAGGTAGCCTTTAGCGAAAGTCTTCTTATACTTGGAAATCCTTACTTTATCGTCCACGTTAAATTTAGTCTTTTCCAAAGTGCCACCACCACCACCCTGACCGTTTACTTTTTTCAAAAGTTGGTTTTCGTGTTTTCGCGTCACACGACCCGGTTTCATACCGATAGTGCTGTGCACAGTGTTATTGTAAGATCGAACTAACGATTTTAATAAATCTATCCATTCGTAACTGCCGCGAGCCGTAAATTCGCGCCACATTTTTGTTTTCAAAGTACGATTGAGCCGTTCGACTATAGACGCTTTCTTATCCGTATACGTTGTGTAATGGTTGATGCCGTATTTTTTCATCAGTTTACCCACGTGGGCGTTGAACCACTCTTTACCCTGATCGGTCTGAAAATGGCGCATAGGGTGTTTTTCGAGTATCGGTTCTAGAGCTGCCGCCACTTCGGCGCTCGTCTTTGTTTTCAACGGAACGGCTATAGCGAATTTCGACAGACAATTTATCATTGTCAGTATATATTTGTATCCGTTGTTGCCCTTAGCATACGGGATCATTTCCACCAAATCCGCCTGATATAAATCGTTCACACCCTTCAGCGTGACACGACGTGTTTTGAAATTTCTTCGCGCCGGCTTATGCAGCTCATCGGCTATTTCACGTCTCACGTTCATACCTACTGACGACTGTCTACCTGAAACAAAAGATTTTATACTTTTTTATGGAGGGTGGCCCCAACCTTCGCCACCCTCGCGTGGTATCCATTCCAAAAAAAAATTCCTATTCCTCTGCTGATACCTCCGTTTTTTTTACCGTCTTTCTTATTGCACCATACACCTTACGGGTTGTTACACCTCGTCAGAGGGACATTCACCCTTACGAGCGCGGTCACGCTTCGCCAGAGGGGACATTCACACACACACACACTCATGTTTACGAGAGAATTAACTCTTCGCCAGTGACCTTGCATTCAGGAATAAGAAAGAGGGTAAAAAATATTTTGAAAAAGTGTTCTCTCTGTGCCTCTCTCTCTTACTCTAAATGTTGTTTTTTGCTACGGTGACCGTACGGTAGTGTATCGAAATCACCGCAGCGTTTTCTTTTCGCACCTGTCACGCGAAATATTTTCGATTCGTTCACCGTGATCACTTGGTGATCTTTGGTGCGACGAATCCTTTTGTCTGTGACCGTAATAGTTTCCGATTGCTTATCGGAGTCGTCGACGTCGAGAACCATTCTCTTTAACGACTCGAAATTTACAACGCCCGAGGTGCTGAGATTTAAAGTGAGCCCTTTAACCTTGCATACGGTGACCAGTTCGTTACATTTAGTGGACAACACTTTGTAACCGTAGACTTTCGGTCCACCGGATACAAATTCCGTAATGTACGAACCGGGACCGTACTCCAGGAGTTCGTCCGTCATCTGTCCTAAGTAGTCACCTGTCTCTACCTTGTGTGCACCTTCCAGGTAGAGTACAGAATCAGTGTCGTAGTAAATGGTCTGTCTGTCAAGGGCATCCAGGTGTTCGTACAGTTTAAGTCTCGCCTGAGCCGTCGTGAAAGCCGCGAGTACGACGTTGACCGTCGGAAGAACCTCGCAGACGTCTTCGACGTACTCCCAGTTCACCACGATGGTTTCCTCGTTCACCTCCTGGATGTTGTTAACGCGAACGGACGGACTGACCAACATTTTGAACAATTCGGTGGGTTGCCTGACGATCGCGGTCTTTGTCTGGTTTTCTCGCTGGCCAAATTTTCCCCAAAAGGAATTCAACATCAGTTTGGCCAGCGAGCGTCGGCCCTCGTTCTTTTCGATTTTAGCCGCTTCCAGTGTCACACGTTCAGCCGTGAAATAGTCGTCTATGTACTTTTGTCTGTCCTCGTCGGTCGTGCACCAGTCGGGATAGCCGGAAGCTTCTTGTTTTATTTTTAAAAATTTATTAATGAAATCGGTAAATAAGCCGCCGCCCTGGTCGAAAGACGCCATTTCGTACTGCCACATTTCGAACATTTCCAAAATGACGTACCCCTTGTCCACGGCCTTACGGATTTCGTCCATAGTCCAAGTCCCTGTCAGCGCTCGTCGGTCGACGTCGTGGTCGCAGTCGGAGACGTTCAGCGTTTCCGCGCATGTGCGGCACAACACGAACATCAGTTTCTCATGCATCTTAACCGGCAGCACGGGGTGGTAGAGTTCGCGAGGCGGAAGGACGGTACACTTCAGCAAGCCGTCCGCATCCATGCCCGCCCTCCTGCAGTCAACATCGCCTACGTGAATTTTGGGGTGGCCTAAGGGGTATCGACCGTACTTGCATACCCACGGGTAAAGGGAGCACACGTCCACGTAGTGGATTTTTTCTCCCTCTTTGCAAGCGTGATAGGTGCGCACGTTACCCGTACGACCGCCGAAGAAAGCGTCTCGCGGATTAAGGGGTGAAGCGGGCTGGAAGGCGAGGTGAGGCGGTGCCTTGAACTCGCACTCCCACATCTCCACTACCGAAGAGACCAGACGAGAGAGCTTATCGATTTTGGTTTTGGTTCTCTGCAAACGAGCGTCGAACGTGTCGGACGGGTCATCCTCCAAGGGCGCTTCGCGCCCGTGAGGGAAACACCGTTGGCAACCGTGCCAGTATCAGCCGTGGAACTCGTATACGGTGTCCGTTCGGGCGCAATAACCGTCTACTTTCATGCCGGCAATCTGTTTCTCCCTACCACGACCGGCGTGTTCCAAACGGTAGTCGGCGTCGGCAGGCCGCTCCCGCTCCTTTTCCTCTACCGAGGCCAGCCATTGCAGAGCGGCGAGCGATTGTTTGTCGGCCAAACGGTAGCCGTTTTTCGGAACTATGCCGAAAGTGCCGGCCTTCAGAAAGTTACGTCTGAACGCCACGTTGCACGCGCTGGCGATGGTCACGGCTTCCAGGAACGGGTCCACTTTGCATTCCTGCAGAAACGAAGCGCGGAACTTTATGCACGCTTGCGCAAGTATATCCACGTCCGAATAACAGTATTCGAAAATCTCTTTTTGAAAATCGAACACGTATTCGTTGCGCACCTGTTCTTCGTACCATTTCGAAAACTCCTTGTGGTTCTTGTCGAACATGGAGTCGGGGCAGTAGTACTCGCGGCCGGGCATAGGACCTACGTAATTTTGGTTGGCCAGAGTGTTGAACAGATGGGGGAAATAGCCTTTTTTGTTTTCCGGCGGCAGATCGAACGCTTTGGGGAGTTTCGAAAGGGCCATAGGCATGTAGTTTAGAGAGTCGATGAATTTAACGTTATCCAACTCCATGAGAATGACCTTGGAGCCGCGCGTGATGAGTTTCGGCGTGAATTTTGTCTCTTCGAGCACGTACTTGAAAATAAATTGGTAGTCGAACGCTTGACCGTTGTGCGCGATGACGCACACTTTTTTGTACGTCTTGCGCACGTCCATGACGTAGGACATGAACCTGCGGACCGGATCTTTTTGGAACACGCGCGTTCTGGTACCGCAGTGGGGGCAGTCTTGCGTCAAGCGTATCATACACTCCCAGCAATACTGTTTGGACACGCACAAGGTGACTCGGTGTACGCGAGCCGTGTCCAGAACTTCGTCTTGGCGCGTCTCGAAGTCGAAAAATACGAACAGGAAGTCTCTGACAAGAGGTTTACGAGTGTCGACTGTCATGTAGCATTGGTGGTCCGACTGCTTATAGTCTTTGCACACCTTGCAATAAATTTCACCGCAAACGTGCTCGATTTTCCGTGTTTTGGTTAGAATCAGCTTGTTACATTTCGCGCATTCCTTTACAGACTGACAGACATAGCCTTTGTGAGCGGTAAAACAATTTTTATTTTTAAAATATCTATTGCAATCGCTGCAAAGGATAGCGCTGTCATCCTTTACGCACGGCGGTGTTCGCTTACAAGCGTTGCACTGCGCCTGGCATCTGTGCATATCTCGGTGGTCGTAAGGGGCGTGGCAAGTTACACAATAATAACTGCAGGCGAAAGCGGCTGTTAAGCTAGTGATCGTGTTGTAGTGACCGTTGTGAAACATTAAATTTATCGTGTACCGCGCGTTCGGGGCGTCGCCCTCAAAGTACACGCTACGACCGCGGCTGTCGTAATTGTAGACGGTGATTTTATAATCGGTCAGGAATGTTTGGAACCGTTGTAATTCTACCACCCCTGCCCCCGCATCCCCTATGTCCACACCGGCGTCAATCATCAGTCGGCGGGCCGCGATTGTCTGTCTTTTTCGCCTATTTTGTCTGATCGCCTTGTAATCTCGGTCTTTGTCCGCATGCGCTTTACCCACTACCAGTGAGCACGGCAAGCACAGTGAATCGTTGTTCTTAATCACCACGATCCCTTTTCGTGCTTTACATTCTTCGACAAAGTTATTATATAGTCCCGGTCTAACACGGCCGCGACCCAGTGGAACGTTCACTTTGGTGCACTCCACTTTGAAAACGTCACTGGTAGTGAACGTTTCGGCATTGCTCTGAATTATGCCGCCGAAAATGTTCCAAAGCGTGTCCGCAGTCATTTCCTGTGCAGGTCTAAAAGCCACGTAGCCCGGATCGCGGTTTTTGAAATTTAAGCTGGTCAGTGTGAACCCTAACATGTCTTGGTCGGTCGTTCCGCTAGTCATAGTCTCTACTAATTCAGTCAGTCCTTGTTTGACCCATTCAATTTCGTTTACACCCGCAGGCGGTTGATTGAATTTAAAAGTTACTTTTGTACCGAATAAACGGAACTTTTTAACATACGTCTGAACTGTAGACACTATAAAAGCTGACGTATTAATATTATTAGTATTATCGTTATTATTATTATTATTACTTGATTCACTAAACATGGCAAAACTATTAGTTAATACTTAAAATGTTATTACTTTCTTTTCCCGAAAAAAAGTTAAAATTTTTAAGTATATTTTTTTAAAAATAAAAATGCAAATATTCTTTTAAGTTTAAATCAACACGTAGAGAAATGAGATGTAAAAAAAAAAAACAAAATTCTTAAGTACCACTTACTATTTTTAGAGAGAGAGAGAGAAACATAGGAAGTAACAATGTACTTACAAAATTCGCTAAAGACGAACACAACAACAACAACAAAAATACTCGATGGTGAACAATGATGCAAGTTTGAAGAATCTGCTAAACTGACGTAACCGTTAGCGCCGCAGGTTATTTATACGTTTAGTGACTGTGGCGTGTTACGTTGCGTCATCAGCTGGCTGACCTTGAATTGTGACTGACCTTCACATTTCGACGTGCCGTGTGCAAATGTTGCGTCAGCTGCCTGACCTTGAATTGTGACTGACCTTCACATTTCAACGTGCCGTGTGCAAATGTTGCGTCAGCTGCCTGACCTTGAATTGTGACTGACCTTCACATTTCGCCGTTTCCTTTCTCATAACCGCCGTACCGATTAGTATATATATATACGTATAACGGCAGGTGTTTAGCTGCATAATAGTATTGCTGTGTTGTGTGCGTTAACGTGCAGTTGTGTTTTGATATACGTAGAGTTGCGTTGTTGTTGTTCTTGAATTTATTCTTTGTAAGTATGTCTGCTTCTTCGGGATCGTCATCTTCTTCTTCTTTTATTAACGTCCGTTTTAATTCCGTTCGACCGGTAGAGACGGTGCCGATTCGAACATTACAGATCGGTATACCGTTCAAAATTTTAAACGTCAGGGATGGTCCCACTAAATTCGGAACGTCTTTGTTGTTTGGGTACGTACTATAATGACAAATATGGCTGGGAAAAGTACATAATGGCGACGGCTGGGTACTTTCTATAATGTCACCTAGGGTTGAGTACGTACCATGAGTGCACCAAAGCTGAGCTGCATACACGATGGCGACGGGTTGGGTTCGTACCATAATGGTGAAGAGTATATGATAGCGACGGGTTGGGTACGTACTATAATGACAAATACGGCTGGGAAAATTACATAATGGCGACGGGCTGGGTACATACTATAATGTCACGTAGGGCTAAGTACGTACTATGATGGAACCAAAGCCGGGCATGGTATACGATGGCGACGGGTTGGCTACGTACCACGATGGACCAAAGCTGGGCAGGACGCACGCATCACGATGGGCTGGGCACATACCATGATGGCACCAGATGCTAGGCGAGTACATGATGGCGACGGACTGAATACGTACGGGTACGTAACACGATTGCTGGGAATATTGCGACCACAGATGGGGCTCGTACCATGATTTCTGGGCATGTTGCTACCACAGATAAGGCTCGTACGATGATGATGCCACCAATGGCTAGGCAGCGAAGATGATGGCGACGCGGGTTGGGTACGTATTATGATGGCGGAATTGGCCGAGCATGATACGTAATGGCAATGGGTTGGGTACGTACCATGATAGCACCAAAGGATTGACAAGGTACATGATGACACTAGAGAGAGAAAGGCTAGACAACGAACATGATGGCGACGGGTTGGGTACGTACCATGACCAACCCGGGAGGCTAGGCACGTAACACAATGGCGACAGCGGGCTGGGCACCTACATATATCATACACCATTCACGATGATTTGTAAGTCTTTTTTCCATTAACTCAATATATTTATCATATGTCTTGTATTCATATGCAATACATTATATGTCTTGTATTTTAGTTACATTATAATAATCAATTCTTGAGATGTTTTTGTTTTTTTTCTTTGTACTTAGTAAATTGTTTTGTATTTGTACTTAATAACTGTTTTATAAGCCATTTTTTTCATTAACTCAATATTTACCATAATTCAACTACATGTCATGTATATTTGTGTTTTTTGTTTGTTTTGCAAGCAAACGATGTTTAAAATAAAACAAAGACAATTTTATGTTTACATCTTTGTTTCTTTTTTCCTTATTATTTTTTTTTTTTTGACGTAAGACGAGAGGTCAGTCATCATGGTTTTCGAGTAAATATTTTTTTTAAACTGTGGCCAAAGTAGCATATTAATGAATAACTTTGTAAAAATTAACGTATAATATTAAAACACTATCCTTTTTTATAAGAGAGAGAGAGAGAGAGAGAGAGAGAGAGAGAGAGAGAGAGAGAGAGAGAGAGAGGGAGGTCATAGAATGAAGTACTTTATACGTTCATATAACGCACTATCCAGCGACCCTAGTCCTCCTATGAACAACCCTGCTGGGAATTAGGCACGTAAATGATGATGGCTGATGAGGTTAGAGAGAGAGAGAGAGAGAGAAAGAGAGAGAGAGAGGAAGGGGAAGAGAGAGAGAGAGGGGGAGGTCATAGAATGAAGTACTTTATACGTTTATATAACGCACTATCCAGCGACCCTAGTCCTCCTATGAACAACCCTGCTGGGAGCTAGACACGTAACATGATGGCTGATGAGGTTAGAGAAAGAGAGAGAGAGAGGGAGAGGGAGAGAGAGAGAGGGAGGTCATAGAATGAAGTACTTTATACGTTTATATAACGCACTATCCAGCGACCCTAGTCCTCCTATGAACAACCCTGCTGGGGGCTAGGCACGTAACACGATGGCTGATGAGGTTAGAGAGAGAGAGAGAGAGAGAGAGAGAGAGAGAGAGAGAGAGTGATCATAGATAGACTTACTTTATTAGTTTATATAACGCGCTATCGACAGGCCCCGGGCACGTAACACGATGGCGGCGGCTAGAGAGAGAGAGAGAGAGAGAGAGAGAGAGAGAGAGAGAGAGGAGAGGCGGTCATAGATTGACTTACTTAATATGTTTATATAACGCGCCATCCACAGGCCCCGGGCACGTAACACTATGGCGGCGGCGGCGGCCATAGATAGACTTACTTTATATGCTTATATAACGAACTATCCACAGGTCCCGGGCCACGATGGCAGCGGCGGCGGCGGCGGCGGCCATAGATAGACTTACTTTATATGTTTCGCGCTATCCACAGGCCCCGGGCCACGATGGCGGCGGCTAGAGAGAGAGAGAGAGAGAGAGAGAGAGAGAGAGAGAGAGAGAGAGAGCGGTCATAGATACTTACTTTATATGTTTATATAACGCGCTATCCGCAGGCCCCGTGCCACGATGGCGGCGGCTAGAGAGAGAGAGAGAGAGAGGTCATAGAATGAAGTACTTTATATGTTTATATAACGCGCTATCCCCAGGCCCCGGGCATGTAACACGATGGCGGCGGCCATAGATAAACTTACTTTATATGTTTATATAACGCGCTATCCGCAGGCCCCGGGCACGTAACACGATGGCGGCGGCCATAGATAGACTTACTTTATATGTTTATATAACGCGCTATCCCCAAGCCCCGGGCCACGATGGCGGCGGCTAGAGAGAGAGAGAGAGGTCATAGAATGAAGTACTTTATATGTTACGCACTATCCACAGGCCCGGGGCCAAGATGGCGGCGGCTAGAGAGAGAGAGAGAGAGAGAGAGAGAGGCGGTCATAGATACTTACTTTATATGTTTATATAACGCGCTATCCGCAGGCCCCGTGCCACGATGGCGGCGGCTAGAGAGAGAGAGAGGTCATAGAATGAAGTACTGTTTATATAACGCGCTATCCCCAGGCCCCGGGCCACGATGGCGGCGGCCATAGATAAACTTACTTTATATGTTTATATAACGCGCTATCCGCAGGCCCCGGGCACGTAACACGATGGCGGCGGCCATAGATAGACTTACTTTATATGTTTATATAACGCGCTATCCCCAAGCCCCGGGCCACGATGGCGGCGGCCATAGATAAACTTACTTTATATGTTTATATAACGCGCTATCCGCAGGCCCCGGGCCACGATGGAGGCAGCGGCGGCCATAGATAAACTTACTTTATATGTTTATATAAAGCGCTATCCACAGGCCCCGGGCACTTACCACGATGGCGGCGGCCATAGATAAACTTACTTTATATGTTTATATAACGCGCTATCCGCAGGCCCCGGGCCACGATGGAGGCAGCGACGGCCATAGATAAACTTACTTTATATGTTTCGCGCTATCCACAGGCCCCGGGCCACGATGGCGATTCGCAAACCCGAGCGGAATCGTTACGTTTCATATATCTCGAATCGCACTAATTTCCCAAGACGCTCCCGTGGTACAGTGGTTATAGCGTGCGCCTCACACGCGCAACGTCCCCGGTTCGAGCCCCGCCAGAAACGCGCAACTTTTTTTTCCGGTATACATTTATTTATTCGATTAATTAATAACGCACCGTGATGTCAACACACAAATCATACACCTCGTGACGTCCACGCACACCTACGGCACGTATATATATACACGTTATATATATACACGTATATATATACACCAAGCTCAACTCGTGTATATATTTATCCACCAATCAGAGAGTTGGGCTATACTACCGACATTCCTACTAATATCAGAAATTGTTTTTCATAAAACTCTTTCAAAATCCATAAAACCCTGGGATTCTGGCAAAAGTGGATCTGGAAAGTGGAAATAGGATGGTGAAGGAAATTGTAGCTGTAAGTTAATGGAACCCATAAGCAGTAAACTGAAGAGTACTACACGGATACTAGTCTGACTTCCCAATCTGCTATCGGAGAAGTTACAGATGGCGTTAAACACATGAAATCCTGCCTTAAATCAGACAGACTTTGCAGATTTACAAATGTCGGGAGCGCGAAGGTGCAAACCGAGAACAGAAAACACGGTTGCACAGAGGCTTCTAATTATAAATAGAAACACATGACCTCTCAGGGATAGGCTCTTATAGCGCTGCGATAACTGGGCCGTCAGCCAGGCACATTAAGATCCTGGGCAAAGGGCAATTCAAGAAAACCATCGGACTCATTACAAGGCACTGTGTTCTGCGGGTGCACATGAAGATGGTAGTAATTTACCTAGGACACTCTGTGTACGGATTATGCAGGAAGATAGAACGAACTCCAGGCCACATAACCTATGATTGTACGACACATGTCAGCAAGAAGCAAAAAGCCAACCTCCAGCATAATGAGCGAGTCAGTGGATCGCTAAAACTCACTGAATGCACCAGTCTGCTGAACTAGAATCCAAAAGGCTTAGTTTCATAATAGGTCCTTTGATCTCGGTGCAAACCCCATGACGTCAACAAATGTCATCTTATCGAATCTAATAAGTAAAAGTAATAACCTGTTAGACGACAATAAAAGCGTGAAACTGCAAACGTACATGAGAATAACAGCATAAGTGCACAAAATAGAGTAAGCGGTGCGATACTGTAACAGTACACTTTAGTATAAATGTACACGTTAGTAAAAAAACATTCACAATATTTTAAAATTACAAAATAGTATAAATGTACACGATAGTATAAGCGTACACGATAGTTATAAACGTACATGAGAATAACAGTATAAGTGCACAAAATAGAGTAAGTGGTGCGATACTGTAACAGTACACTTTAGTATAAATGTACACGTTAGTAAAAAAACATTCACAATATTTTAAAATTACAAAATAGTATAAATGTACACGATAGTATAAGCGTACACGATAGTTATAAACGTACATGAGAATAACAGTATAAGTGCACAAAATAGAGTAAGCGGTGCGATACTGTAACTGTACACGATAGTATAAATGTACACGTTAGTAAAAAAACATTTACAATATTTTAAAATTACAAAATAGTAAAAATATACACGATAGTATAAACGTACACGATAGTATAAGCGTACACGATAGTTATAAACGTACACGACAGTATAAACGTATGCGTTAGTATAACAAAATGCAATAATTTAAACTTACAAAATAGTACAAACGTACACGATAGTATAAGCGTACACGATAGTTATAAACGTACATGACAGTATAAACGTATGCGTTAGTATAACAAAATGCAATAATTTAAACTTACAAAATAGTACAAACCTACACGATAGTATAAGCGTACACAATTATAAAATGTACACGATAGTATAAACGGACGCGTTATTACAAGCAAATGCAATACTTTAAACTTACGAAATAGTATAAACGTACACAATAGTATATAAGCTTACACGGTTGTATAAACGACCGCTTTAGTATATAAGCAAACGCAGTATTCTAAACGTACACGGTAATATAAAAGTACACGACAGTATAAACATACACGAATACACGATAGTATAAACGTACTCGATTGTATAATCGGAAGCGTTAGTATAAGCAAATGCAATACTTTAAATTTACAAAATAGTATAAACGTATAAGGTTGTATAAACGGACATGTTAGTATACGCTAACGCAATTCTCTAAACTTACACGACAGTATAAGCGTACACGATTGTATAATCGGAAGCGTTAGTATAAGCAAATGCAATACTTTAAACTTACATAATAGTATAAACGTATAAGGTTGTATAAACGGACATGTTAGTATACGCTAACGCAATTCTCTAAACTTACACGACAGTATAAACGTACACGATTGTATAATCGGAAGCGTTAGTATAAGCAAATGCAATACTTTAAACTTACATAATAGTATAAACGTATAAGGTTGTATAAACGGACATGTTAGTATACGCTAACGCAATTCTCTAAACTTACACGACAGTATAAGCGTACACGATTGTATAACCGGACGGGTTAGTAGAAGCAAACGCAATCGGCCTACTCTAAACTTATAAAATATTATAAACGTACACGATAGGACAAACGTACACACTAGTATAAACGTGCACGATTGTATAATCGGAAGCGTTAGTATAAGCAAACATAATAATACTTTAAACTTACAAAATAGTATAAACGTAAACGATAATATAAGATACACGATTGTAAAAGCAACTCTAAATTTACAAAATAGTATAAGCGTACGCGTTAGTATAGGCAAACACAATACTCTAAACTGAAACGTACGCAATAGTATAAGCGTACGCGTTTGTATAGCGGACGCGTTAGTTTAGGCAAACACAATACTCTAAACTGAAACGTACGCGATAGTATAAGCGTACGCGTTTGTATAGCGAACGCGTTAGTTTATGCAAACACAATACTCTAAACTGAAACGTACGCGATAGTATAAGCGTACGCGTTTGTATAGCGGACGCGTTAGTATAGGCAAACACAATACTCTAAACTGAAACGTACGCGATAGTATAAGCGTACGCGTTTGTATAGCGGACGCGTTAGTTTAGGCAAACACAATACTCTAAACTGAAACGTACGCGATAGTATAAGCGTACGCGTTTGTATAGCGGACGCGTTAGTATAGGCAAACACAATACTCTAAACTGAAACGTACGCGATAGTATAAGCGTACGCGTTTGTATAGCGGACGCGTTAGTATAGGCAAACACAATACTCTAAACTGAAACGTACGCGATAGTATAAGCGTACGCGTTTGTATAGCGGACGCGTTAGTATAGGCAAACACAATACTCTAAACTGAAACGTACGCGATAGTATAAGCGTACACGTTTGTATAGCGGACGCGTTAGTTTAGGCAAACACAATACTCTAAACTGAAACGTACGCGATAGTATAAGCGTACACGTTTGTATAGCGGACGCGTTAGTATAGGCAAACACAATACTCTAAACTGAAACGTACGCGATAGTATAAGCGTACGCGTTTGTATAGCGGACGCGTTAGTATAGGCAAACACAATACTCTAAACTGAAACGTACGCGATAGTATAAGCGTACACGTTTGTTTAAACGGACGTTTTAGTAAAATCATAGCGATACAAAAAAAAGTATGGCAGTACTACAATACAAGCGAACTCAATACAGCATGCATTCCTGCTATATATAAGCTAGCGCGATAGTTAATAAAGGCAAATAGGTTAGCGTATATGTAAACAAACGTTAAGAACGGTAGCAGTGTATTTATACTGAAAGTAAATTACATTCGTGCAGATCAATGAACTGTTTTATTGTAAACATAACAACACTAATGGGAACACTTTAGTCGGGTGTATTCTCTATAGGCTAACAGTTAAGTATCAGCTACAGTATTATATATCCTAGTCACTTAGGCCTACTAAGTTTAGAAAACATAACCAAGTCCGTGACCGTCCCTAGCGCCTTAACGGTAGTCAGATCATTAAGTTTGACTCTTTGTTAGGAATCCGAGCCTACAGTATAGTAATAGGTTTGTACAAATTTGTTATTACCAAATTTCCATCGAGAAATGAACAAATAAATGCGTTAAACGTTTTAAAAATGGCGAGCATTCCGAATCTTAAGTAATTCAAAACGTTTTTTGAAAATCTAATTACCGTTCGGCATTTGGATTGTGTGTTTGTATACTACAGTTTTTGCCAAACGCATTGACCGTTTTTTTTGAAATTTGATACGAAGGTACCTTGTATAATGCCCTAATTACATATGTGCGAGATTTTCTCCATTTAGGCCTACTACTGTTTCAAGATGGCGGCCTCTAATTAACAATGAAGATTTACGCAGTTTTAACCGAACGCATGACTGATTGTTTTGAAAATTGGTACAAAGATAGCTTGTATAAAGTGTAATATTTTTTCCTATTTGCTTCTGTTTTAAGATGGCGGCTTCTTATTTAAAGATGACGAGTGCACGCGATTCGCAATTTTAATCAAACGTATTGACCGATTGTTTTGAAATTTTTATACGAAGGTACCTTGTATAAAGCCCGAAAAACGTATGTGTATGGTTTACTCATTCACCTACGTTTCAAGATGGCGCGGGCTATGATTCAAGGTTGAGAGTGCAGTGGTTGGTTCTTTCTTGTAATATTGGTTGAACAGCAAAACCTTTCATAATTTTGATCTCTTCATAGAAAATTTCCAATAAAGTTAGTCCAGGAACATTTTTAGTAAATATTACTGTTACCGGTTAAATTGACGGAAAAGGTTACTAGCGCTGTTATAATGGAACATTCTGCATTAATTAAGAATATTCTGCAAGGCCTACTGCTCTTTGAACTACTAGTTTATACAGATTTTAATTCTGGTTGATGTGAAATTAGATTTTCAAAAATTGTAAGAAAAAAGTTATTTTTGAAATTCACTTCTATCACATCGGCGAAGAGTTGTGTGACGCTAATATTTTAAAACTTCTGAAGATTGCTAACAAAAATCTTTAGCAATCTAACCATTTAGCTATTCGTATTTTTTGTTAATTATATTTAATATTTTATACAATCAATTTTTATTTATTTTAAAATTAATAAATAAATTCCGTAATACTTAGTTATTCAAAATAACGGTTTCTCGGTTATGGATAAATTGCCGAGGTAGAAATTCAAGGTGTTACAATGTACTACGCTAATACATTTTAAAATTACCTTAGACTACTCCTTCACGCCATCTAGCGATTTACTTTAGACATTAATACTCATTGTTGTAATCGTTTCGCCAATGTCCTGTCATCTAGTGGACAAATTTTGCACTACATCAATTTAATCGAATCGGTAAAATAGAGTACTTTTATTGAAAGTTGAGGTTGCTATAATTTTAATTATGATTTTTAAAAAATAGTATTTATAATAAATCCTACAATAACCTGGCACAAACTTTCTCACATTTAAAAACAATTTTTAACAATCATGAAACATTAAAAACCATGTGGTCACTATATCTCCCATTAGCAGTAACTAAATTTAAAACCAATAAAATTGTACTAGGTTTTAATTTTTTTTAAATGAAAAATCTGATTTCACCTTTGCAATAAACATTAATATTTCAGAAAATTATAGTTTTTAACTTTCAAATTACATACAAAATAAAATTAACCATCACTGACTGATGTTACAAAAATTTAACTGCTGGGCCATGTTCGGCTCCAGTCTTACCATGATGACCACTCAATTGTCCAATAGAAATTGGCAACAAACATTTTTATGGAGGTTTAATATTTTTATGTCAATTAAAAGTAATGAAGAAAACCCAAGGGCAGTATTTTCTACTTCATCTTATGTAGAAGTTACAGTGGTAGCAAACTGTTCAGCTACACTACCACCTAAGCTACAGAGCTCCGCATATTAAAGCTTAATCAATAAATGAAATATGAAATGAAATCCTGACATTAGAACGCTATAGATATCATAACCTATTTTTGAATCGTAAATAAATCATTTCACAATCCTTTAACACAACGAAGTCAATACAAAAACAAAGCAGTCGTGAGATTGGCCAACAGAAGTTACAACTGAACAGAATTGAAGTAATTTGTGTTAATTGTAATTTATTCAATTATATTACTGATATTTTTGCTAATATTAAAATTATATACTTAAGTGATATTAAAGAAATTTTCATACTTAATTACAACATACAAAACATCAGTTTTGTACTATTAACCTTCTAACAATTAAGATGACTGAGTTGGGCATGTAGTACGATGGTGTTCATTAATAACTTTAATATTTATTAATGAATTTATTTATATATAATGTACAAAATATGTAAATGGTCTAAACAATTTTTTGCTAGATGAGTCAGGTATGTATTGTAATTGTGTTGATTATAATTTAAATATTTATTATTGAGTTTATTTATATACATAATTGAAAAAAATAAATATTAATGTAAAAAAATAGTTAGTGACAGTAAAGGTCCTAGTTTGGTTTTGAACTTGCATCTCTTACTTTTATAAGAAGAAATCATTGCATTGAGCCACCAGAGCATTATTTGCTACTAACTTGACTTTTTGTACATGTTATTTATGCTACTCTGAAGTACAAAAAAGCCCTCTGAAGACAAAAAAGCCCGCCTTAAGTTTTTACTTTAAAAATACGATCAAATGTATAAATCATAATAAAATAATTATTGAACTATTCAATAACAGAGCTAAGTTAATAGTAGCTACAGAGCTAAGTGATACAGTAGAGTTTAGAATATGGGTGATTTGAACTCGTCACCTCAGCCCTTTATTTCCTCATGTTTTTAACCTTCCATATCTCCAAAATGGTACATTCAAAGCCCTTAAAACATCTACACCTACATACCTCAGTAATTTTGACCAAAGACAGTGGTTGTATCTAGTATGGAGTATGAAATTTTAAATTTAACCTTTTTTCTTACTTAAAAAGAATACTGTGCATATATCTGTACTTATTACTTAAACAGTGGCCCTAACTTCAAACTAAGACTTGTTTTTCAAGCGTCTCTGAATTTCAAAACTATGTTGGATAAAGTTTATTTTCATATGTATACCTACTTTCCTTGACTAAACAACAAATGCCAAGTCATGATTCGAGGGAGAATAAACATGAAGCATCAAAAATTATGATCACACCATAAGCAGAAAACTCATTACTTTGTACCATAAATAAACAAATACCATATAATAAATTAAAGAACTAACTATGTACAATATACAAATATTTTTGTTACTGAACCAAAAATTGTATGTTACAAGTTACCAAAAATTGTTACATGTTATTTATGCTACTCTGAAGACAAAAAAGCCCGCCTTAAGTTTTTACTTTAAAAATACGATCAAATATAGAAATCATAATAAAATAATTATTGAACTATTCAATAACAGAGCTAAGTTAATAGTAGCTACAGAGCTAAGTGATACAGTAGAGTTTAGAATATGGGTGATTTGAACTCGTCACCTCAGCCCTTTATTTCCTCATGTTTTTAACCTTCCATATCTCCAAAATGGTACATTCAAAGCCCTTAAAACATCTACACCTACATACCTCAGTAATTTTGACCAAAGACAGTGGTTGTATCTAGTATGGAGTATGAAATTTTAAATTTAACCTTTTTTCTTACTTAAAAAGAATACTGTGCATATATCTGTACTTATTACTTAAACAGTGGCCCTAACTTCAAACTAAGACTTGTTTTTCAAGCATCTCTGAATTTCAAAATTATGTTGGATAAAGTTTATTTTCATATGTATACCTACTTTCCTTGACTAAACAACAAATGCCAAGTCATGATTCGAGGGAGAATAAACATGAAGCATCAAAAATTATGATCACACCATAAGCAGAAAACTCATTACTTTGTACCATAAATAAACAAATACCATGTAATAAGATTATAGAACTAACTATGTACAATATACAAATATTTTTGTTACTGAACCAAAAATTGTATGTTACTTGTTACCAAAAATTGTTACATGTTATTTATGCTACTCTGAAGACAAAAAAGCCCGCCTTAAGTTTTTACTTTAAAAATACGATCAAATATAGAAATCATAATAAAATAATTATTGAACTATTCAATAACAGAGCTAAGTTAATAGTAGATACAGAGCTAAGTGATACAGTAGAGTTTAGAATATGGGGAACTCGTCACCTCAGCCCTATATTTCCTCATGTTTTTAACCTTCCATATCTCCAAAATGGTACATTCAAAGCCCTTAAAACATCTACACCTACATACCTCAGTAAGTTTGACCAAAGATAGTGGTTGTATCTAGTATGGAGTATGAAATTTTAAATTTAACCTTTTTTCTTACTTAAAAAGAATACTGTGCACATATCTGTACTTATTACTTAAACAGTGGCCCTAACTTCAAACTAAGACTTGTTTTTCCAAGGCGTCTCTGAATTTCAAAATTATGTTGGATAAAGTTTATTTTCATATGTATACCTACTTTCCTTGACTAAACAACAAATGCCAAATCATGATTCGAGGGAGAATAAACATGAAGCATCAAAAATTATGATCACACCATAAGCAGAAAACTCATTACTTTGTACCATAAATAAACAAATACCATGTAATAAGATTATAGAACTAACTATGTACAAATTTATAAATATTTTTGTTACTGAATACCAAAAACTGTTTTACTACAAAAATAGTAAATTTTCTACTACTACAACTTTATTATTGTCTACTATTTGTTATGTATGTCTTCTGTCCTTTAAGTCGTATCATGTTGACCCTATTATTTATTAAAAAATATAAACATTATGCCTACTTGTTATTATTGTGTCAAATTATATATGTAGGTCTACTATATTGTATATGAGTGCCTAAAATTTGAAGGACTATATTCAAAACCATGGTTTAAATAGTATTTTCAATACAATCATATTAACAAAAATTAATAATTATAATGGTCTAAGTAAGTAGCCTGCGAAAATAAAACATCTATTGTGATTAACATTGATTTGTATTCTTTTTTTTAAATATTTTTTGTACTGAATATTTAAAATAGGTTTAAACACATTTGATAAGCTATTATAGTTTTGTTGAACTGTGAACAAAATGAATTATAGTCTATTCAATAGGTTAATTGCTTTTATTAGCCCACACAGTCTCTACAACAAACAGAATTTCTGTTTTATAAATGCTTTTAAATGTAATAATAGTTTATAACCTACAGTGTATAAAAAGACTTTATTAGATACAAAAATACACACAAATTCAGATGCAGAATTACATAAAATCTTGTAATAAGGCCTTTGAAAAGTACTGATGATATTTCGATAAACACATTTCAGTTATAACTTAATTATTTTTGTTTTGGAAAAATATTTAGGCTACACACAAAAAAAATCAAAGAAAATAAGGTTATATCTGTTAATAATTTTAGAATTTACTATTTGTACTCACAGAAAAATTTCATGAAAATGCAGCACATTATGGACAAGACAATCTGATATTTCGTGAGCAAATTTTTTTGTACCATTTCAGTGAATAACTTATTTATTATTAACAGATTTTATAGTTGAACTGAGGCAATCCTTACAAAGTTTGTTACATTAAAAAACACAGCATGTCTGCTCTCTAGTGGCTATATTTTAAACAAAACTACTACAACTGTAACTAAACAGAGAAGTTGTGACAATGTACTGTGGATTTAAGTAATTATTGAAAACTAGAAAGAAAGAAAAGAGCATTCATGTAAAGTGCTGCTCTCTTATATCGAAAATAATACTATTTAGGTTAATTAGTGTTGCAAGGTGCTGCTGCTAGCTTCCATAAAATAAAATATTAAAGTAACCAGTGTGTACCAATACAGAAATAAAATTTAGTTAGAAATTATGTTTAATAACAAAAATTAATTTAATAAAAAAACAATTGTAAAAGTGATCATTACTTGTTTTTTTTAAAGTTGCAATGTAGTATTATATTAAAAAATAACAATGTATACAGAACTTACAAGTCCAACTTAAAAAGGTTGATTTTGAATAGATTTTTTCCCCATTTCCAATTTATTGTTGATTGTCTCAGACATTGAGACCCACTGTTTGATCACACTAAGGTACACAATATAGAAATTAACTCAAAAAAATAAATTATTACTAACTCCTGAACATGAAACGTTAAAATGTTTCAGAAGCATATAAATTATGTAAATGTTGTGATGTGGTATAATTAATTAGAAACAGGGATGGTCGAATTTACAATTTTATAACACTATCTGTTATGCTTGAAAAAGTATTTAGTACCACTGGAACAATAATATATTTTACTGATCTAATTATTAATCAGTACTTAAAATATGAAGAACAGGTAACGTGAACAATCCAGCCTAAGTCAATTCTTGTAGGTCGTGATTTTCATTAGAGGGATGGTCCCTTTCATGGTTCAATTAGCTCTAGACAATATTTCTTCACCGTAAATTACCTATGCTACAATAGAAATATTCACAGATTCAAAGGTGATGAAGTGTAAATAAGTATTATAACATTCCCTAAAACATTTTTTGATTTTGGTAGGATAAACTTAGAATTTAAATTAAGATGACAATGAATAAAATACTTCAATAATGCAGTGATACAGCCTACAATGCTAAAAATATTGAAGAAAACTATCACGATTATAATTAACAAACTGTCAGGTACACACTAAAAAAAACAAAACAATATTACTTTTTAAAAAACTTTAATTTTAAATGTATTCAAAACTACAACTGTTGAGCTTTGCAAGTATAAAAATATGGCTTATTTCTAAAAAAGTACCTAACTTTAACATTTTTACTCTAAACTTTAGCTGAAAAACGATAACTTGGTAGTAACAATGGTATTGTTTCATACTTTGTACTGAGGTAGGTTGGCAGTCTTTTAAATGTTGTAGGAATATTTTTTGTGCACGTCACATTAGAGGTCACAGAATTGAAAATGTCACAGTTTGCATCGTTTTTCGGTCTTTAGCTTCTGTTTTCCTTATTGGCCTGCAAGCCGTACTTTGAAACATAAAAATATTATGTTTCACAAAAGAGAAAAAGCGATGCGAAGTATGTGAGACTAAGTCATTTTGAAATGCATAATTTTGAAAGGAAAATTATGCAAAATATCAAACTACAAACTTAGGAGCTTAAACTGAATCTAGATGACAAGAGGAAGGCTCAAGAAAAGACGGTGAAATAATAAGTAGAGGATCAGCAAAAAATCAGGAAAAGAGATTGGGGGGGGAAGAGGATTAAAGATGAAAGTGGTGCTAACTTCTTCAGAAAGAGTAATATTTTGTATCAATGGTAATAACTAGACTTATACTTGCATACAATTAGCTATTCCCCCCCCCCAATATGTTTAAGAACCTGAAGAATTAAGAATGCTATAACGACACACTTTTCCGTTCACTATTAATGAAAGAATTCAGGTAAAAGAATTGGATTTGTTGGCAAAATGTGAACTTTCGTCAGTGACCAAAAATGCAAGGTACACCTTTCAGCTACACTTAATGTATAACTTTTAATTATAAAAAACCTTTATGGAAACCTTACAAATAAATCTTCTATACACATTACAAACTACACCTTTGTTTCAAAACAACAATGTTACATTTAATTACTTCCACAATGTTTAAAACTTGAAAAATTTGTACTGTTTGTTTATTTACTGTTCGGAACTTAAAATTATAAAGTACAAATTAACAATAATAAACTAGACAGAACTGCGCCTAAGTTCACACTTACAAATATAATCAAACAAAAATTTTAATTTTGGTTTTTCACTTTTAATATTGGATGGGAAAAACACGTATCTAAAATATCTAAAAAAAAACAAAATGGATCAAACATATAAAATACAACCTATGGTAGAATGTTTAGGAACCAACACACAATTAACATACAAAAAATACTGAAATTTATGAATGCAATTTCCAAATGTTTTGTAGGATAGCCTTCATTTAGGCTATGTGGATAATTTATAGACAAAAGTGTACGCAATTGTTAGTAAAAATAAATGTGTTAATATGAAATTTAAAAAAACACTTTATTCAGTGATTGATGAAAATTAGTTAGTGCTGAAAACATGTAAATGAGGCTCATTCGTGTATAACTGCTATCAGAATAATGGACGATAGCAGCTTGTAAACATTCCAGCAAATTTGCATGAAACATTAAGTTTACTTTACAGATTTCGTAATGCTCCTTGGAATATTAGCAACTCGCTTTTGTTAGTATCTATGCAGTTGTGTTCAAACTGTGGTCAACACCTAGTTATATGTCAATAAATCTCAGACATATGTTAAACAATCTGTTACTAATTTTTTTTCTATTAGTAATAATTTGTTCAGAAACAATTATAAGATAAAAAAATAGGCCTACTTTAAAACACGGTATTAAACAATTAAGTAAATTTATTATTAGATATAAATAAATATATTAATTAGATATAAATAATAAATATATTATTAGATTTGTTTGAAAATTTCCTGAATTCTGTTTAGTTTATAGACATACCAGTTAAGTTGGTAAACCAGGGGTTCTCAACAGATTCAGTTGGACCCCTTGGGGATCTTTTTCACTCAGAAGGGGGTTTATTTAATTCGTGGGAGGGGGTCTGAAATAAATTCCATTTTTAACCCTTTAAGGTATGTAGTGAGAATCCCTGGTTTATACAGACCTCATGATTAAGCACGTAAGCAACAATGCCTCAATGATAATGATTGGCAAGAAGCAGCACTGTAATCTATGATGTTTAAGAATGTTTCAGCTATTACATTTCCAGCAGTATTGCTTGAGATTTTTAATACAAATCATACTTTACCAACAAGCGGTACACCATTGCTGTTTAGGAATAATTACGTATTGATAACACTTAAACAATATTATTATTGAAATTAGGCAAATGTAAAATCTATACTTTACATAATTACAATCAGTCTTGTTTTCAGTTGGCACACCCGCCAACTACACATTTATAATAATACACAATATACATGATTGTAAAATATGTTACAATACAACTTAAGAATAATGTAGGATAATTACGTTATAATCCCGTTTATTAAAAATAAAACATCTAAAAAACTGACACTTGGCGAATGATCTATTGAATCATAGTGATTCAATTTATAAGAAAATTGAGAGTTTATGTTAATTACCTACTAACAATTAGTGAATTTCCATTGATAACTGAGTTATGGAGCAGCCATTATATATGGGAGAGTGAAATATACTGATCCTGCCAGTTAGAATATGTTTTGAGAGATGTTAAATTTTTATATTCACATTTTCTAAATTGTTAAAATCTGCTTAAACTATCATTTTAGAATCTTAATCATTTCAATGAAAATATGAATGTTAATGTGACGATGGTCAGAGACCATTGGTATTTTCAAAATTTAAGGTACAAAAATATTCGATTATGTAACGGTATTTTATTTTATTTTTTTTTGAAATTCACTTCAATCATGTCAGTAGAACAGCTGTGTGTGTCATGATTATTCTGTTACTTTAAGAAATATTATTAAGAAATGAACAGAATAAGTGTTTCTATTAATGTTGTTTAAAAGCTTTAAAAGTAACAATTTTAAAATGAATATTGAGATTGTATACTGCAGACTGAATCCTGTCAACTAAGTGGTAATTCAATACTAAATAAATTGAGTAAAATATTTTCAAATCTAAAGACAAACTATTCTTGAAAATATTTAAAAAAACGCATCATTTTTGTAGTGATTGTTATTTCATGCTTTTTAAAATTATTCTTATAACCTAACCTTAAAACTATAAAAAAACAAAAATACATATATGTGGATGTTTATATACATTTCACACAATAGAGCATTGAGATTTGTCGGGTTGTCTTGAGTTTTTTGTAAAACAACTTCATGTAATGTAAACGAACAAAGGTAATAAAACGCAGTACACACATTGCTTACATTTGCGTAGATGAAAAGTTACACGGAAAATAAGGTACGTATGGACTGATTTTTGATTATAAATTAGCTTTTATCTATTATTTTTACAATTTCAACAATTTTGTGCACATTTTCAGTATCAGTTTTACTTTTTTTTTAAATAAAAATAAATAAATCACAAGGTATATGAAGAAGCAATCATTAATTTGTAGTAAAGATACGAGATTGTGAATTTTCATAATAAAAAATGTTGTATATGAAACAATAATTCAGATTATTGTACAAAAATTTTAATTTACAATACAATTATACAAACAAATTGTATTATATTTAGAACAACTATTACAACTAATTACCAAAGTGTAAAAATGTTCATAAAATTATTTAATTGTGGCAGCATAAAATTAGAACCTTTCTAATAGTTTTTTATGGATATCAAAAGGCATGTTTTTAGGCCAACATTTGTTAGTTTATAAAATCAATAAGATAATTCGTGACATAAAAAGAATGGTTTATACAGAAAAAAATTTAATCAGATATACAAAATGAAAAACGTTTTGTTGATTCGTGGCCTAAAGTGCAAAATTTTAGGCCATTTTTAGGTACAAAATAAAAGTAGGCCTACATTTTAAAATTTTTGTTACTAAATCTCTTTATTCAAAACAGTGATATTGAGTGTTATGGTATTTCTGTTTACTGAGCAAGCAACTTGAATAAACTGGCTGATTTTGGCAACAATGCATAGTCACCAAATTTGTAATTTAAAAAAATTGCCAACTAGAGACTTTACAACCAATGAAGTCAGTGGGTTTGATTTTACATTTACTTTATTTGTGGACCTAAAAAGCCATATAATTAATAAGCAAACTTAATTAGAATTTTTGAAAACCAAGGCTTTTAAATAACTTTAGCTAATATTAATGCAAAGAAGAAACTTACGTGCATACATAAAATGTTGACCTTAAATGCATGCCCAAGTTTTAATCACAACTAACATATGTTAACAAAGTACGCTTTCATTTTTTTTTAAATTAAAACAAAAACACAGAAATCTATACAGTACACACTCGGAAACTTGACCTAATGTGAACTTGTTAGTGTAATGTCAAATTTTTTAGAATGTAGGCTATACAATAAGTAACACAATAAATCTCTTGCTATAAATCGTATCCTGTAATACAAGACTATTAAAAAAAATACAATACACAGACAAAAAAAAATGTAAACAATTTACATAAATTTCAAGGAAATACAGTTTAAATACTTTAAAATCAGACATCAAGATCATGAGGTTGTACTGTAACAAATGTTTGATTGTGAAACTAAGATAAAAGCTATTTTACAAGCTGTAATCGACCCAACAATATAAAAAATTAATACTATGAAAAATGTATGCGATCTATTTTGCTACAAATTAAAATATTTATTCTTATATACTTTTTTAAAAAATAAATAAAATTAGGAATCTAATATTGGTACATGTTTTAATTTTAAGCTCCAAATATTATTGTCACATTTGAAAATAATATGTGTGACTAGGTAAAGGTTTTAATATAAATTTATGTTAAAAAGCCTTTTTCACAGCACAAAATAATTGGTTTAAATTCGGATATCGTCCGAGTCGTCTGTTTCAAAAAATCAAAACAAATAAAGTGACTCGGCGGATGTAGTTTCCTCCAAAAATTTGTAATTTTAAAAAACGCCAATATTAAATTGCACAAGAATGTATTACTGTTTTAACACCATTTGTTTTGTACAATTACATTTAAATATTGTAATTTATTTCTCCAGTTAAAATGTACGCCTTATCATTTTGTATCGTCACACATAGTCGACATTACGACACACCTTAGTAATGTAACACCTTCATTTAAAATTTCGCTTCAATTTTTTTTACCTTTGAAAACCAAAATAATGTTATTGTCTTTGTTATTTATACCCTTATATGTAATAACTACATACTTACATATTATACTTATAACTAAACATAGAGTAAACAAAGAGTAAGGTAAACGTTACTCTAAACTGAGGTAGTTGCGTTGAATCAGGTAAGTGGAATAATACTGTTATACAAAGGGAGAGAGTAAAATTGGGCCTTGTACAATATGTGCCTTTAAATGGTTTAAATCTCAAAACTGTTGCAAGAGGGTGAGGAAGAACTTAACAGGTGCAAAACATTTTATTTTAAAATACAGCAGACTCCATCTAGTTCAGCCACCTCGAGACTGGACCATTAGCCAAACACAGCGATTAAATGCCAATATGACTAATTATCCCAATACGCGAGAGTTAAGGCTGTGCGAATTATGCTAAGGGTATTTTTTTACTGTATACTATACTACACTATAATTTGTTAGTACAAAATGTTATTCTCAGTCATTTACGGATTTTACTAGCATTGCAATTGTTACAAACACTTAAGGATAATTCAATCTCTAATGTTTGTAATCTTTATTACCGAAAGTATGTTTTGCTTAGTACTCATTTCTCAAAACAACAAAACATAATCGAATGAATGCTATAGAAGAATAAAGAACTCAAATCCGCACAGCGACAACAAGCCTACAGCCTACAGTATATTTTAAATAACTGATCTACCAATAAGGTTCTTGCATTAGAGAATATAGAAGTGTTGTAAAGAAACAAATGCTAAAATGTTATTGACATGGCAGTACAGCTTAGCATTAGATAAACAAGATAAACCACGCTGTGGTAGCTCATATAACCATAGAGTAATGTTCAGGTAATTGGCCAATCCATCTGGACATCAAACCGAGGCCAAACTAGAGAATGTCACTGGAATTTACAAACTTGAAACTTTTTTTAAGGATAAGATAAAACGAATAATTAATCAAATCTTATTATTATCAGAGAATAATTTATGAGAATTAAAGTTTGTTAATATTTAAGTATTACAAAAAAAAAATCTTCATATAAACTGAACGTTAATTGAGCACGCTATAATGTATTATGAAGTTTATAATTTTATGACATTCTCTACCACAACTAAATGAAAACTAACAAAATAATATGTATTATTACTTTATTATATTGCATTACTAATCATCATCTTCAATACCAATAAGAAAGACATAATCTGGAAATGAGTTTGTCAAAACTGTTGCACCATGCTTAAACACATTCCAGGTTATGAAAAAAATTGTTTACAGATTTTTGTTTAATTTAGTTTATATGTAATTGTGGTAGGGTACTGTCATTTTTTTTTAACTATATGTACATTAAAATATCAATTGCATTTTTATAAGTACAAAAGTCTGGGTTCATTTAATCCTAGTCTGTATATGAAGCAATATGAAAAATACGCAAGTCAATCTAGGCACTTAGTAAAGGTCAAGTATTGTATCTGATTAATTTAGAGTAAAAATATCTACTCTATTCCTTTTTTTGTACGGTATTTTAAAACATTTACTACTTAAGTGATGAATTTTTGGCACATTTCATTTTGAACATAATATTTTGTTATTTTTCACTAGTCTGAGGCTCTGCTTCTCCTTCCGATTTTGGTTCAGCTTCTGTAGACGGTTGGGCAACACCGTTTGGTGGTACCACACCTGAATTGTCTTCTAATGTTAAAGTTTTTACATGATTTCTAAGAACTTTCTCGTCTTCTTCTGAACCGTTTTGACTCTTACGTCGGGATGGACAATCAGCGATCAAATGTTCCGTTGACTTACAATGATGGCACCTCTTTGGCTGAGGGCCGAGCACACATTTGGCAGCGATATGATTCGCAAACTCTCCGCAGTTGTAACATCTACAAACAAATATCAATTATAGTTTTAAACTGAATGAAACTAACATTTCTGAAGATTTTGTGTGTGTTATTAGTGAATTTCCATTGGTATGCCCATGTGATAAGACCTGCATATGGAATCACGTAGTAAGCAAATCTAGAACAATTGTAAAGTCATAAAAAATTTACTTGTATACATAAATTAGCACTCTACCATTCACAATCTTGATATTATTCCACACCACTCACAAATTTGACACAATTCATAGATTTTATTCGAAATTGGCATACAATTTTTTGATAAAGTTTTTAGCCGCCTCGGTGGCCTAGTTGATAGCGTACTGGGCTTTCACCCCGAGGACCCGGGTTCGATTCCCGGCCAGGGCTTGGCATTTTCATACGCTATAAATCATCCCATCGTCTGCATTAGCCCAAGTGTGCACAATAGTCGGATGTTAAACACCAAAAAAAAAAATTGATAAAGTTTTGAACAAGTTTCTTATTCATCAAAATTGTTCCTTTTAAAATGGTAATCATTTATATATTTTTTTTAATTCATAATTTGTATCTTACTTTTATTGGAAAAATGATTTAATTACCATTACCATATTCAGCTTTTAACGCTGTACAATAATGAAATCGTATTTACATAATAGTATTGATGTTAGCGTTTGTATTTTTACTTACAAAATAGAAAACTTATTTGCATATTTTCATATCTTGCTTTATGTTATGATTACTTAATCTACCTCCCAATCCCACTTAGGTTATCTCTTTTCTTTTTTTAAACAAACAAAATCAAAGCAAAAATTAGATGGATAGGATTTACTATTATTTTTGAGAGATTTATTTTAAAAAAATAACACCAAATTATTTTTGCAAAAATTAATGTTGCCACTTATATATTATTATTGTTCATAAAGATAATTAATAATAAATTTATACTATATGTTCTAAATTGTAAATGTAAGGCATCCGATATTTGTAAAATGAAGTACAACATAGTTTTTTTTTATTTTTACTATTTAATTCATAAAATTTAATGAACAGGTGAATATCTTAATTATTGTTCTCAATTATTCATACCTAATTTTTCGGAAGCGTTTTTTAGCAACAGGTCTACGCTGCGATCCCACACAAGCTGATCCTTCTGGTCCTGTTACGAGAGTAGCTTCCAAACCTTTTTCAGATGTTTTGCATTCAAACTCGACTTCTTCTCCTTCTCCCAAAGATCGGAAGCCGGTCATAGCGATAACACTCTGAAAAATACCATTCTGTATTCAATATTTTATTATTACTAACATTTTGCATTAGATAATAAATAATATATTCAATAAGCAAAATAATTCATAAGATAAAACTGAATTTGTTACTTGCAGTATCCAGAAATATAATTAAACACATTTTAGAAATTGTATTCTCAATCCTGATTTATTAAAATTTAGTGTGTTGTGCTGAGTAATAATTTTGTTATAAAAATATTGGTTCAGTTTATTTTTTTCGTACAATTTTTACTGGAAAATATGTAGGCCATGTCAGTTTGCATTTATTCTCTCCCCCTATCTTTGGTCTTCATAAATGACCAGAATATGAGCAAAATCAGTTGAAATGATTTTGAGTTTTCTCAGGTTTTCCCCATGCAAATTCTTTATTTTTTTCCTTTTTCTCTGTATTCAGACTATCTAGTTTCATTTGAACAAAAATTTAACAAAATTCAAAAGAAAAACTGTTTTTGAAAAGATCGTAATTGTATTTTATTTTATTTTTTTATAGCGGCTTTCTTAAAATTTTAAATTATGAAACAAAAATTGAAAAATATTTTAATGCTTTAAGAAGTAAAAGTTCGATGTTTCTTTAAAATACAATAACGCAACTCATACATTTTGTTTGAGCAAATTTTGAGCCAATTACGTGAAAATTGGATTTGTAACAGTTTTTTTTACTAAAAAGGCTTCAAAATAGTATTAAGGGCAGAGGAAATTAAAACACGTTTCCAAGAAAATGGGAAACCAGATAATGCAAAAATCACGCAAAATTTATCAAAATCGATCAAATAGCTTGACAGTTATGAACATTAACCCACAGACAGACATTTTTCAAGTAAACACCTATTTTGTATTCTGGGGAAACTGGAACACATTGATTTTTAAAAATCTAAAAATTGATTTTTTTTTTTACTATCACTATACTTTTTACAGTGATGATATGTAGAGTTAGCCAGCAGATATAGGGAAAGGAAGAGGAGGTTATGTCTATGTTTATTTTTGTCATATCGATGGCGACTGACAGTATCGATATTTATTTATGTCTTGAAATTGTATACGAAATATTTTGTCACCGCTGCAATAACACGCTGATAATAAAATAAATATTTATTATTTCTACTAAAAACAAATTCGGTCGTCCTGTAGACAAAATAATGTATATAATCTTTTACCTATTTGCAACTTCATGTCCTGGTATTACTATACAAAATTCACGTTTCACCATGTTTTCTTCACTACATCCAGAGAACCGCAATTTTAATTAATGATCTTTAATGCCTTTCATCTTTACAAAAATATAGTTTTAATGTTGGCAACACGAATTATTGTTTGCGCAGAATCCGTGAAGGCGAGCATAGCGCAGTCTCGCAGATAGTTTAGTTTTCGTTTGATAGTTCTAAAAGTTTTATGGTCGTAATAATTACGAGTTTTTTATAACAATTTTAGTGATACAAAATAGTTTGTGTTAATTATTTTACGACGTAAAAGTTCAATTGGCAGAACCAATTGGGTACTTTGATAAAATTGTTGATCAACTAATATTTATCATGCCAAAAAACTTTATGAAGTTAACAATTTTACTAATATCGTTGTTTACCAATATTAGTAAAATACTTTACCAATAGTTTGGACTATTTACCCATATTATTATGAAAACACAGTACAACAACGTTATATTTTACCTATATCGTTATTTGTTTTTTACAGTTTACATATTTTCTGGTACTGTTTTATAAGTAAATCTTTATAAATTACTGAAATAAATGCAATATGTAAACTGAAGAAGGCGTCAGGCCATTATTTTAGTGATTATGAAACAAAATAATAATCTGCTAGTATATACAGTGTTGGTTTGTATGCTGTTAGTTATTAAGTATAACCAGTGTAGAGTTTAGGACTAAAACCAAAAATATAACAACATTTTCGGAATATGAACCTTATTATTAAAATCAATCGATTTCATAAAAATTTAAAAGAAAAATTAAAAATGAAAGCAGTTAAAATTTCATTTTGAAACTTTATATTAGCCAATTTTCTTCACTTGTTTCTGAATTATTTAAATCCCAAAATCAAATAGGTTTAGTCTGGTACAATAATGTAGCCCACAAACCTATCATCTAACCATTTAGAACAAATTAAAAATTACTTTCATTATATATATAATATCATAAAAATGAAAGCATAATAATATAGTACGATTCCACATTTATAATAGTTGACTATTAAAATATTGGCTATTTTATATACACTAGTTTTAATTTTTTTTAAATTTCACTTCACATAAATAATAGATGTATGCCCTATTGAATAAATTAGAAATTAATCATTTTCCTTGTATGGTTGTACATTAAAAATTTTATCAAAACGCTGAATAGATTCTGCAAATTGAAACTTTTACAGGGGGTGTGCAGGGAATTGTTTAAAAATGTGTTTGTTGTGTTTGTGCATAATGGAGAAGAAGTTCACTGCAACAAAA
The DNA here is from genome assembly GCA_022606455.1 of Callitettix versicolor. Lineage (NCBI taxonomy): Eukaryota > Metazoa > Arthropoda > Insecta > Hemiptera > Cercopidae > Callitettix > Callitettix versicolor. The sequence continues at coordinate 69,603,794 of CM040185.1, forward strand.
AGTAAGGTAAATTGAATATAAAACATTATTTATTTTATTGTTATAATTCTTAAATTATTATTAAACTAATGTTTAAGAAACACTTTATAAAAACAATGATCTTACCAGTTCATTTTACTTGTGACGTACGCCTATACTGACAACCTAGATTTGTACTTTTATTCTTAGACATCTAAAAGACTTAATAAAATTGTTAGGCAATATTTTGTCTAAAGATTATAAGTGACCACTACATTACACCATTTACTAAAGACCAATAGTACCCATCCTTTTTCAACTAAGGCCTTGAATTCTTATGCCACCTGACTAATTTATTTCTTTAACAAGTACTCTGTACTGTTAAAAGGAAAATTAGACTACTATCAAGGAAAATTAGACTACTAAGCTGAAATAGTCTTACAGAATTTTTTTATTTAGTGACAAATGTTTCACCATGAGGCATCTTCAGACAGAATTATGTCTCAAGATGCCTCACGGTGAAATATGTCACTAAATAAAAAGTTTCGTAAAACTATATTAATGGTTCAAATTTCCTTGCTACCTGACTACTGAATAAATTTGATACAAGGTATATGTTCTGAGTATAGGAACACTACAGTTACACTTATTGCACATTTTCATTGATTTAAATGAAATTTGTAGACTTACCAATTTGTGTAAAAGGAATGTTGGGTAGTAAAAATTGTATTATATTTGTATACTTTAAATTCATTTCTTATGGAAAAACTACTTCTAATAATAGTAAATATGTTTTGTATCATGCTTTGATTTACTGACAGTACTGTTTGTGAATAATGGCAAGTCATGTAGTGTTGTATGTCTAATAGATTGCTAACATTACATGAGTCAAAAATGTATACATAAGCCTAGCCCTGAGTTACAATTCCTTTATTCTTGTTCCTAATGTACAAGAATGGTGCTGCATGTATTAGTTTTTGTAATTAACCAATAAATTCAATTTTTTTGACACTATCATTTCACTGTTATCAATTGTTCCTTAAAAATATAACTCTCCTCACTGTCCTTTTTTTCCATTAAAAATCTCGGTCTAGACTGTTGAAAACAGAAAATATTTATGGTAAAAAAATATATATGGTAAAATATTTATGGTAACAGTCTACGACAGCATGGTAAAGTAACCTAAGCATATCTTATTTTTTTCCTATTAGAAGTAAGCTAGGCCCATCTACTATTTTTCTGAGTAGGTCCTACTAAAAATTGTAAACTTTTTTTGTGCACTCAAAAACTAACAACATATAGTCTCTTAGAGATACGTTTGAGAAATAAGCGTTCAAAACCTAGTCTATTTCAACTGAAATGTTATGATGATATAGTCATTATTTGGTTACCATTTGTTCATACTGTGTAAAACAGCACTAGGTTGTTAATATGTTTTGATTTAGAAAGTACTAGTGTCAAATCTAACTTTATAGGGGTTGGTTATGTTAGGTAATATATTACTGTGCATAGGCTATGGCTAACCTAGTACCTACTTGGTTATATTGTTAAATTAGTAGGCCTATACTATAAAGGCCTATTTGTTTAAAATGTATGGGGTATTTTTGTTTATTACCTCTATTATTTTATGAAATTAAATAATATTAATCCAGAAGTAAATTACTATTATATGCAGTTTTCAAAGGAACTATTATTGTGGCATTATTACTAATTTGCAATGAACATGGAGGATTTACCAAACCACAAAAAATATCAATCTGCAAAGTATTGTGTAGTCAATTTCAACATTGCAATGGTTAGTAACACAGTATTGGTTATGTTTACTTTTCTTCTATTTGGTGTTCCATTTTAACAATCGATATTTTAAATTTTTATTTACAATCATTAAATTTAGCATTTTGGCTGACAAAAAAATAGCAGTTAAATGGTACACAAACCATTTACAGGGCTGTAATTGAAAAAGAGAAATTAGGAGTTACTTATAGGCTAGGCTTTTCTCAAAACAAACCAAATGAATGATAAATAATTGTAGTCTGTTGTTATATTACATTACTAAATGCTTTCATACATTCTGAAAGCTTTTTTTCAAATCTTCTCATATCTTTGATAATCTAAAGTATGAGTGGAGTGCAAAAACGATTATTAGGCTGCAAGAAGTAGCCTTATCAAATTTTTTGTTTATTCTTTTATAAATTATATTATTCGGGAGATGTTGTACATGTTTATTTATTTATTTTATAATTTAGCTACATCCAGGGCTGGTGTAGGTTATGTTTGTCTTCCGAGTTGTGTATTTTTGTTAAATACCATGGTAGGAGAGTACAGTTTTATTTAATGAGTGTGTTTTGTGTTGATCCCACTGATAACACCAGACATTGTTGTTGGGAGATGCAATAATTATTGTGTAATTCATATTTAAAAATCAACCTTTGAAAATAGTATTTTAAATTATGAAATCTGTACAACTCACCATCAGCACTTTTAAAAACCCAACAATTATACTTCACACAAGTTGACAAGTACAATCAACCAAGAAAAAATTGATCTTTGGATAAACCTACATTAAAACATTGCATAATTCATTAAGCAACACTATATATTACAGAACTGGTGTTTTTACTGATTTTCTTTTTGTGTAGTAACACTTTCTCAGAAGCCACTTGCACACCTCCTAGCACCCATATATTATTTGGTTTCCCTGTGAATCTGATACGGTTATTGGGTGAAAAACCTATTTAATTAAAAGGATGCCACTTTAACGTTTTCACTACAAGAACGAAAAAATAATATGTATTAAGTAATGCCTGTTTGTAATTTGATTATAAGCATGAGCATTAAGTCAGTGTAGTAAATGACAGTGTGCGAGATCAGTAAATAGATGTAGGAAATTTAGTATGTTTCATGCAATGCAAACAGTAAAACAATGCAATGTCAGAATGTAGTTCCGAAAAAAAACAGTTGAAAAAATTATTTTCTGGGTAAACATGTGATAACGGGATAATAAGGTATGTAATATAAGAACACAATATTCAAAAATCACTATTTGAGAAAAAACACTGCATAAATACCAAGGAAACATTAATGTTTCATTGCAGTCTGTGTGCTTATGTATGTCAACGAAAGTCAACATTTTGTCGTCATACAAAACTGTGTTAGGTTTTCACAGATTATTAGTTTTATAGAAAACCGTGTTACATTCTTTAGGCAATTTTTTTAAAAAGATTCTATTGTTTTTACTATTAATTACACATATTTAATCATTCCTTGTGATGATAGAAAACTCGTAAATGGCCTGCGCGAGAATTTCTTGCGCATGCAGTCGAATTTCCCTCCAACAGTCCAGTGGCATAGATTCTGCAAATCTGAGTCTACACTGTTACTACTCAGCAACAGTTAAAAAAAGGAGGGAGCTATAGTAACAGAGTGGGGATTCAACCTCTTTCTTGCACATTCTTTCTCTCTTTGCCACTGATGTTCTAAACACATTGCTTTCTAAGCATTTGACCAATAGTTAATTTCGCGCTGTAGTAATTTTAAGGTTATGCGAGTCATTTTTGTTTTCAAACTTCCCATAGTTTTCACACTTTTATGTTTTGTGTTATTACTATTGAGCATGTAACAACGCGTTTTGGCACAAAAATCCTGAAAAGTCTCTCAAACTGAAATAAAATTGTTATTTAACACAAAAAACAACTTTCATGGTATATATTTGATACTATACGATAATAGATTTTCAGTTAATTAAAATAATAGTATTTCTTAATTTTAGGGACTTTTGTAAAAAATAAATAAATTTGAATGACCTTTTTTGCTTGTATTATGCGTTACATCATTTCCTTGAGAGATATTAAGGTGCAGAATATAGCATTTATTACAGTAAATATATAATACATTAAATTAGCTTTTTTTGCTAACCTGTATTTCTAACATCATTGATGTTTACTTTGCATGAATGTACTTACATGTTTATTTTACATGGATCTGCTTGTATGTTTACTTTGTATGATAAATTTGTTTCACTAGATTAATATTTAGTTTATAAGAAATCGTTGAAAGCTTTTATCTGAAAACATTGTTTAAAAATTACTGCCATTAATTGTGAACTTTGTAATTTGCCTCTTTTTTGTCAGTTGGATTTGGATTTCAGTAGTATTGTCGATTTTCTTACAAATCATGGCATCTTTAAAGAATCATATTATTTCTCAAATTCATTTTGCTTTCTGTTAACGGCTTCACCCATCTTGCAGTTAACTACTCGATTACTTTCCTTGATTTTATAACTGTTGCATACAAAAATACAATTGAAATATGCTGGCGTGAAGTTTCTATACACGGTGCCACAATTTGGCGTTAACAAAAATACTTTGTGGGCTATTTAGCCGAATTTAAATTTAAATTCAAATATGGCAATTATAGGCCTAAGCATTCACAATTTTTATAAAGCTTTATATCCGCCTAATTAACACTACTTACAGTCCAGTTAGGTAATAAAGTTCTTTATATATATATATATATATATATATATATATATATATATATATATATATATATATATATATATATATATATATATATATATATATATATATATATATATATATATATATATATATATATATATATATATATATATATATATATATATATATATTCACTATTAATAATACACATTTCATTGAAAACGAAACAGCTGAGTTGAGTTAGGTCAAAGAAGCATTTTTAAAAATATTATATTCCTTTCATTATTAATAACACATTTATTTATTAATGATAAACCTGAAATTTATCATTTTCACTATTAAAAACACTATACTCACTGTTGAGGTTATGTTGCCACTTTTATTTTCACTTTTTTGTAATTTCCAGTTGTTTCCGCACTTTTATATTTTGGATTATTAATGTTGGGCATAATTTGAAGCGTTTCAGTGCAAAAATTACCAAAATAATTATATTTTTATTTTTTGTTAGGCTGTATTCATTTAGTATTCTTCTAGCCTGACATATTAAGTCTTCAGGATCAAAATATTTTGAAACATGTCAAAACTGAGGTAAGGTGTAAGAGGCCCAGTGGTTCTTACATCGCACCTTTAAAGCCAAAGAAATAAACAGAAGTGATCTGTAAAATGTTAACTACTGTTTTTACCTGATGGACGAAAACATCCTGTCCCCCATCATCTGGCGTAATGAAACCCCATCCTTTAGCGACATTGAACCATTTGCATCTCCCCCTTCTCTTTTCTGCGCCAACGCCTTCGTCTCCTACACTGTCACTCGCTCCACCGGGAGAACCTGAAAATAAAAGTAAATAATTAAATCTAAAACCGATATCGCGGTTAGTGCTGCGCCCTATCGATCGATGTTGTAAATATTTAACAACAAAGATTTGCTTGTGCTGCTGCTATCTAGCAGCGATTGTTATAACTGCATTTACTCAACCTTGAGCCGACTACGCTCTTTGCAAGTCATAGGAAAAGTGAATCATAGTATACTTACTGTTTAGGTAAATTGCTTTAGCCATTTTTATAACTTGCGTATAACTTTACGTTGCACGAGTATTACAACTTTTCAACAACTTTGATCCGATTTGATTCAAACTTGGCAATAAAATCGATTTTTGTAACAGCTCGCTAGGCAACAAAATTCGTTGAACACTTTCAAAATGGTGGAGGCCATTTCAAATCTTAAAAGTTCATTTTAAGTTTAAAAATACTGATCTGATTTCTTGCATAAAAATTGATGTTGGTAATAATTTCGACAAGTTCTTTACCCTCAGCAATTTTTTTTTTTGTTTAACGTCCGACTATTGTGTACACTTGGGCTAACCCTCAGCAAATTGTGGTTTGCCGCCACATCAGAGTTTCAAAATGGCGACTATTCCAAAACTTTAAAAATGTCGAAAATCCGATTTCACCATCGTAATTTCAGTTTAAATTTGCATAAAATATAGTATTTTAATTTCGTTTACGAAACGAACCCGTCTGGTCAGATATCGTTTTTATACTTTCGAAAAAAAACTTTAAAATTTTAAATGCTGACAAAACTTAAATATAAATTTAACTTATATATATATATATATATAACTTTTATAAATATAAATTTAAAGTGTGTATGTGCAGATATTAACACTTATGGTGATATCAGGTTTTCAAAAAAATGTGTAATATAAAAAATATTATTCTGGGAAATGTGCTTCATCATGCAATAAAAAAATGTATAGACCCTTCAGAAAGTCACGATCGGGCTCATTCGAGATCCCGGGTCTGTCTCTTACCATGATGGCCGCTCCAATATTCATTTTCCAGTGGCAATGCGCTATAAAAAAATCATGAGCGAATACTTTTTTAAAAATAGCAATAGTAGTCTACTTAATTATTCATGATTATTTTTATATTTCTTTCCAACTCGTTTCGCTGCAAAGCCCTAATTAGATTGTATCGTAAAAGTTTAAAAGTTATTCGTTATTCGTGGGTAAAGAATTTAGGAACCGGCTACGACTGGACCCTGCGCGCCGCACGGCATGACACATCCTTGCCTAGGAATGTACTTCTAGGTCTAGTATGGTAATTTTTTTTGTAAAGAAGCGGGTAACATTCTTGGATATCGCGTGTTAGTACCGCTGGCCGCCGGTAGGGGCAGTATATTAGCACCGCACTGCCAGCCAGATAACATCTGCTGGTATACAGTTCCAATAGGAAATTTATTTTTATATTCCGTATCCGGAGCACGAGATAGCATCTTACGGCACTTTAATGGTTTTTATGTACTCGAATTACCTGCATTAATGGGCCGTGCGCACCATTAAATAATAAAAAATGAAGGTCGACGATCTTAAAGGCCTTTGTAATTGAAGTCAGCCTTATAAAGTGTGTTCCACGAAGAGGTTTACGCATTTGATCCTCCATTATTTTCTCATTCCTCCATTGATCAATTTTGAAGAAGGTATCAAAAATAGTATGTAAGAACTGCATCTGGTTTATGTTTGTAGAAACAAAATGGCCGCCAAAGTAAATTATAACCGTCTTAAAAATCTCACTGCACTGTAGTATTAAATCAGATTGTTGAATAGCTGTGGATGGTTTCCAGTTTGAATAGGTCAGATTTATGAAATGTTTATTGCTATTTAGTTTTCCTTTCATTATTTTGAATCTAATTAAATTTTTAAAAATTAGTAATTAAAAAATTTAATGTTTGAACAAAATTAAATCAGTTTTATACTTTATTTTGGCCGCCATTTTGTTTCTACAAACAGCCACATGCAATTCTCACATACTATTTCTGATACCTTCTTTAAAAGTAGACTATGTATAGTTTCAAAATGATCAATTCAGTGAAAAAAATAATGGAGGATCAAAAGCATAAACCTCTTCGTGGAACACACTGTATATTTATAATGTCAGTTTTATATGTTAAGAACATTTTACCAGATTTTCTGGTAACCAGAATTTCCAAAGTATCTCTCTTTACCCCATTTTCGAAATTCTGATTTCACCATCATAACCAGCATTAAAATCTGCGTACATCGGCATTTTGAGCTTTTAACAGTGTTGAAAATACGAAAATGAACCCAGACCGCCGTTAAATTCCTTAATTTCAAGTGTTTTTGAATAGTTCTTAAGGCTGATTACGATAATCTAGTGAAATAAAAAAAAATTAAGACAAAAAGTTATGAATTTTTAAAGATTATAAAACGGCCGCCATTTTTAAACTGTTAAGCGAATTTTGCTGATTAGTGAATTTGTCTAAACTACAGTATTACCAATATATAATCTTAAAAAAAGTGATCTAGGGGTCACTATCGCGTCTCATTTCAAGATCCAGTGTCTTCAAAGGAGGAGGTCTTCCATGTTTTTTTGTTTTTTTAAAAATCATTAATACATCATGAAACAGCAATTAAAAATTTGTTCCCATACAGACTTTAACAATAATACAAACGTCCGTGAAACATGTAAGGCCCACTAGTACTAATGTTAATTAACGGTACAGATTACTCCGCTATTTGTTAAGATAAAAATTACGTTTGATATCTCATTTTAAAGGTCTTTATGTGGGAATTGTGTCCTACTGTTTACATTTTTTTATGTATTCTGCATTTAAAGACAGATACAGGAGCAAAATGTTCAAAGCAAAAAATATATACATAAATGTGTGTGTGTGTGTGTGTGTGTGTGTGCGCGTGTGCGCGCGCGCGTGCGTTCGCGCGTGTGTGTGTGTGTGTGTAAATGTGAAAAGCTGATCACATTTTCACATACAGACTTTTGAAACGAGATATCAAAAATTATTTTATCGTAACAAACAGCGTAATCTGTATCGTTAATTAACATTGGTCTTATAGCGAATAGATAGTCGGTGATGATAACCTGAACGGTTTTTCGCCGGGAAAAAAAAAAATGTATAGCGAATAGATTCAATATGGCCGACAACTTGCACAGACTCTTAAGGATCGAGGAAATTGAAAATTTATTTAATGTCAATTAATTTTTGAAAGTTCAAAGTGCTAATTTTATGCTGTTTTTAACACGCTGATTACCACAGTGAAATCAGATTTTCACTGTAAGAAAAAAAATTACGAATTTTTAAAAATTTGAAACAACCGCTATTTTTAACTGTTGAACGAATTACACTGGTTAAACGAACTTGTGCAAGCTATTATCATAATCGATTTTAGTTCCAAATGCGACAGTGTCTACAGACTTTTATGTAGTTTATTGAAAAAATGTTTTTAAGTTTTTCTGTTTCGTAAGCAATTTACAAGAATTCACAAGCAATTCATACAAATGAGTAAACCACCTTGTAATCAATATCTAATACCTTTTCCCTGACATTAAAATAATATTTGAACTGCTTCTGAAAAATTTAATGTTTTGAGTGATAGTTGATTGTTTTTTGAGATTTTAAACAGAATTTGCTGCTGAATATCGAATTTGCCTACGCTATAACTAAAAACGATTTTTGCGATGTTTTTTAATGTTAGTTTTTGAAAATTTATTTCCATCACGACAGGAACTTGAAGCGATTGTCCTCGTTATCCTGATCTTCCAAGATATTTAAAATTTTTCTCGGTGTAGCCTATTAATTGAAGTGAAAGTCTGTTCCATGTTTTTGCACAATTTATTATACACCCGTCTCGTTAATGCTCTTGTAATATTTCAGACGTTCATTTAAGAATTATTTCAATATATTTGCTGGTAATAAAATGATAATTTTTTTACAGAAATTCACAACGATTTCAATTTTTCTCCAAAACTGTTCAAATTCCACAGAAACGGAAACTAATAAGTTTACATTATATATCTGTACAGCAATTGTTGTTCAATAAAAACTAAATTTTGAACCTTCGTATTGAAACTAGCAGTAGAGAAACTGTGTACAAATCGTGTTTTCGGCAAGTTTCTTGAAATATAAAATTTACGTTTGAAAACATATTAACGGCATTAACATGGATTTATAGAGAAAAGAACACGCTTTGGTGTACCTGAAATGTTGGACGTTTTGTAGCTTTTAAACGTGTATAATCTTTTAGGGCTGGCTGTAATGTCCGATTTTGTATGATGCGAGTGCACAAATTTATACTAATATATAAATGCGTACATTATGCGCGTCGCAAGTCTTATATTAAATTAATTATAATTAAAATTTCCTGTGTTCCCGCTCGGGATCGAATCGGGGACTTTGCTCACGTGATAACCACTACACTGCGGAAACTACGAAGAAGTTTGATCGTAAATATATGAAACGAATCGTTAATTTAATTTTGATAAATATGTAATAATAAAAGATCAATTGTTTTATATCAATTCGTAACGATCAGCTGATTTTATTGAACAGCTGATGGGCTATAAGTTTTAAGTTGTCGTATTTTCAAACAAATCATCGTAATTAGAATAGAAAGGAGGAGAAAACGTGATAAATGATTTTTATATTTGGTTCAATAACATACATTTTTCCTTTAACTCATCTTCGTGTACAATCATTCATTCCTCTTCCGATTCATAAGCTGAAATACTAGAAGAATAAAGAACAAAGACAGCCTACCGACAGCAGTCTCACGCGCTCGCAACCTTTCCGCCAATTTTCAACTGGTAACCCGTAATATTTACGAAAATTGTTATCGAACCAATTTTATTGGAAATTGTATGCTCTTTCTCCATGAAGCCAGCAACTACATTCGTCACTGTTAAATTAAGACACACACACACACACACACACACACACACACACACACACACACACACACACACACACACACACACACACACACACAAAATGCCGGTCGAGCTGAAATCTCGCTTCGTTCGGTCAATCAGGCTATGAAAAAAGTGCGAATTTAAACAAATACTTTTTAAGAGAACAACAAGTGGAACGGTTGCATCAGAAATTTCGTAACGTCGCCTGAATGACGTCAGCAAAACAGAACGTCATTCTAAGTTCGCTTCCTAGAAGTGCGTGCAATGTGTTAAAAGATCAGACGCACAAAAATTAGTTACGCTTACAAAAGCGAACTTCCCAAAAGTATAATTCTTAATGTCAATAGGCCTACTTCTTGTTGCAATTTCGACCACCTTTGACCGATCTGAGCGAGATATGTTTCAACTCGATCGTTCTGGTTTTACTTTGTTTTGGCCAAACGCGTTGTTTGTTTTGAAATTTAGTACGAAGGTACCTTGTATAAAGCCCGAATTACGTATGTTGAATATTTCCCATTCAGTTCCGTTTCAAGATGGCGGCCTCTGTAGTTGTTGGATAGTCCCTGTAATACAGGCTGAACGGGAAGACGTATCATAATGTTTTGCCTATTTAATTTTGACGTTGTGAGCGCGTCAGAACGCTGCCGTGGAGCGGTGGTAGGAAAATTAAGAATACTGCGAGGTCTACTGTTCTCTGAACTATTAATTGTAGCCTACAGACGATTCCCCCCCGCAGAAAATTTGCAAAAATATAAACTCCCTGGTAAAAACGATTGTATTCTGAGGTAAACCCATAAATCGCTTAATGAACGGATAAGAAATCATTTGATGAAATAAAATTTTCTCCACAAGATTAAATATTTAAGAAAAATGTTAGTATATGCCTGCTAACAAACATATCTGCTAACAAAAATAACTAAATTTTTAAAAAATAATTAAGCAAATCGGTCGGGCAGAACGGCCGGATTGACGAATTTGGGTTTCACAAATTTTTTCCAACAGATTGTATGATCCTTATGATCTTTGCTAACTGCAAACACTACTGCGAAAAACGTTCCGCAGTATTCAGCGAAGTGGTTTCGTCTTGCGAGGCTACGCAGTTTGTTCAAAAACGTAAACAAGTAGTGGGAAAATGTGGGAGTAACAGTAGGGCCAAGGTCACGTGACAGTCACAGCTGACTACAACGCAATCTCAACTTGTATTACAGTCATTACCATGTGCAAGTCACGTGGTAACTCCCCTCTACCGGCAACTACGTAATTTGGACTTTTAAACCGGACTTTGTTTATACTGTAATTTTATCAAACATCGTTCCAATTTTAATGCGCAATTTGGAGAAAAACTTCAATTATCCGTTCGCAAGTACGGAATTTTCTGGTGCAATGTAATTTTCAGCGAATTTCCACTGGGATATAAACTTTTTTAACGGCCATCGTGGTAAGACCCCGATCCGGGACCTTGGAATGACAGCCAATCTGACGTAACGTATCAGTTTTTGAAGGGTCTTTTTTATGTGCGTGCGTGCGTGCGTGTGTGTTTTCACAAAATTCGGTTTCGGTAATACCTATTTATTGTGCCATGGACAAATTCGATATTTTAAGAGTTTAAAATGGTCGCCAATTTTGTCCTAACTTTTTGAAAATCTGCTGTTACTATTTTGAAAAATCTAGTTATTACTAAATAAATTAGAAACTACTATCAGGATTCATTTCGTATTTTTAATATAATTTCAAAGTTTGACTAATTTATACCAAAATTGAAAAACTTGGGACGCAAAACAGGTTCGTAAATTACGTACAACCGTTTCAAATTGGAGGCCATTTAAGTACCACAAAATACTTTTTTTAACCATATTTCACCATCGCAATCAGCGTTGAAATCTGCATAAATCAAATTTTTAACGCCGATTTGATTGTGATTCAGACCTTTGTAAAGTGTAAAATAGAAAAATTATTGCTGGCCTATAGATATTGTCTGTAAATTTGCTTCCATCGCGTCATCGAGACAGCAACCGAAAATATTGCCTACCACTTACAGAAGTAAAAATTAATTTTTTAACACAACGGTTAGTTTTGAGTAATTAAATATTAATAAAATTTATCATAACGGTAATAGATTTTATTATCAAGTTGGCAGTATGTATACACTGTCGGCCATATTGAATCTATTCACTATTAGACTAATGATAATTAACGATACAAATTACTCCGATATTAAGATAAAATTGTGTTTGATATCTCAGTTTAAAGGTCTTGTATGTATTAATGTGGTCAGCTTTTAACAACGTGCAATTTTTTTTTGTGTTTAACTAAAGATACAGCAAAGATCTTTAAAAGCACAAAATTATATAAAAATATAAAAATCAAGATCTTTAAAATGATATATCAAATATAACTTGATCTTAACAAGTAGAGGAATAATTTGTTTTGTTAATTAACGCTGGTCTTACAGATTCAATATGGCCGATAAAGAATCCGCACAACTAGCTCGGGCTGATTTACTTTGGTTTCCGCCGTGAACATGTTGGGACTGTAGTATACTCATTCAATCGTTGACCTTGAAGTTTACAACATCCGTTAAGGTCAAGTAAAATGGCTTCCTTTGAAGTGTGACTGTGTTAGAAGAAATCTGTGAACGAACAACAGGAAGTCAGGAGGGCCGGGCTGCCGCTGCCACTGCCATATGGATCCAAACTATTCAAGAATGTTACAATTGTTACTTGAAAAGGCAGTGGCTTATTGTCCAACGTTGTGTGACGCTAGCCGAATGCCCGCTACGGTATTGTGGCAATCACGTTTAACATGTAAAATGTTGAGGTTATGTTAATCTTGCAAACAATATTTAATCAAATTTAAATGCTAATCTACGAATACCATAGACAATATATGGTTGTTCTAGTAGACCATAGAGGGCACTGTAAGCTTACAACTGCACTGCAGTGATTAATGCGATAATTAGGCAATTATTATTTCGATTTGACGACTGAAATTACAAAAATACCTGTACAAAGTATCTAAGGTGTGTGTATGTAAAATTTCATAATCCAGGCAGTAGTTTCGGTTGCTATTCAGCGCGCGCGCGCACACACACACACACACACACACACCACACACACACATATATATATATATATATATATATATATATATATATATATATATATATATATATATATATATATATATAGCTTGCAAGAGTAAAATCGGGACAAGAGACTTACCGGTTGGAGAGAAGTGAAAACGCCACACTAGGCAAAAAGGAAGTTATCACTGGGAAATTTTTGAGTTTATTACTACAAAAGCGATTTATTAGAAACATCGCTAAATTGTCATTTCTTTAAAAAAAATTAACCTAATTCTTGTTTAACAATATAGTTCATAGCGTACTGGGCTTTTACCCCGAGGACCCAGGTTCGATTCCCGGCTAGGGCTTGGCATTTTCATAAGCTATAAATCATCCCATCGTCTGCATTAACCCAAGTGTGCACAATAGTCGTACGTTAAATCAAAAAAAAAAAAAATTTTTATTTATCACACTACTAAATAGTAGAGGTGATAAGGGACATTCTTGCTCTACTCCTTTTCTATTTTAAATTTTCTCCTCTCTTCTATCCCAATATGTCCCTCGAAATTCTAGTACAACTGTTTAATCACTTGTGTACTTTAGGCTAAAACGTAAAATAGGAAACGAACAAGTTTAGTCTATCTCTATAGGCCATATGACATTTTATAATTATATAAGTTATAATGTCTTTATATAACACTTTATATTATATTGACCTAAGGATCCATTTCCCGAATTTTGTCAGGGATCCTGTGAAACATCCTGTATATATATATATATATATATATATATATATATAATTACAAGATCTGGTACTGGGCTGCACAAAAGCTCAATTTTTTAATAGAAAATATATAAAATTCTTAATATAATCACCCCTTCTTCCACTTAGGACCGTTGTGATCTCGCGAACACATAAACGTACGTTTTTAAAATATATTAACAACGTTTAACGAAATCTGAAAATATGATCGACGCTCAATTTCACTATCTCGGGTCAGGGTCTTACCATAACAGCTGAGGTTTTGAAAACGAGACTTGTATAACTGAGAAGGTTATGGTTAAACATGATAAAGATTTCCTGCAGAGCGCGTGTCCAAATGCCGGTGGGAACCTGTGAACGTTCTTTAGGTTGGTAAGCAGTTAGCACGTCCAACAGGGTCGGGGTCAAACACTTCGGGAGCTTTGTTCGCAGTTTTTTTTAATTTAATCAGTACTTTTCTTATTTATGAAAGTTACGTCGTTGGTTCTGACTGATTTGTTTTCAAAAGTTGTGGGTTTTTTCTCATAAGAGAACGTAATGGTTCATTAAGCTTAACAAAACTCGTAAAGCTATTTTTTTTAACATACACGTATAATATCATATGAGTACGTGTGTATTTATTTACAAAACATGCTATTTGCAGAATTAATAATTTTGAATTCTGTCAAAATTTAGGTTTAACGTAAAACAATCTATTTTGTCTGAATAACACGATAAAAGTGTTTACCTAACATGCAACCAATCATAGCTATTAGAACTTGTAACTAAAGCGGAATCTTTTATTTTAGCTAAAATTGTTGACATCAAATATGCATTCTAAAAACGTCAGGATTAGCAGAAACATAAATTTTAGCAACGATTTGATCACAAATTGATATGCACCTATTTCACACTGAAGGTTCTCCAGAATATTACGTAATCATATCTAACCACTCTACCTTTAAAATAGGGAGCTCCCATCGTAAGTTTTGTATTTAAATACGGCTCAAAATTATTTTTTATATAATAATTATAAACAATTAATAATACGAACTATAACAAATAATACTAATTTTTTTTTTTTTTTATTACTCACAAAATCCAAGCTCATTGCTCGATGCACCGGACCATTGACCGGACACAGACTGGAATTACAGCCACCATTATAACAAACGTGCACGATATAAGTGGCTAAATCCTAAATAATTGGACTATAAAGGATATGGGGTGAAGACGTTTGAGAAAACAAACAGTGCTATTGTCTATTTTACTGTAGTCTAACACTCTGCCTGCAAGATGCCACCATCATCGAGCGCTCACATATCTCTCTAAAGTTATCCTTCTAGTACTTTTGTATTGAATGGCTGAACTTCTCACTACTTTCACTGATATTTCACTTATTTAATTTAATTACATTTATTAATTATTTCAAATTCACTTAATAATATGTATTTAAGTTTGATTCACCACTTCGTAAACGGTTTATTTTAAACTTCGTGAAGTTGTCCTACTGACTGCGCCAGTTATGTCGTTAGTCTCGACCAATTGTTTTTTTTTTTTAATAAAAAAAGATTTAATTTTAACAAGTATTTACTATAACAAAGAGTTTAGGTTCAACTGTTATACCCAGACCAGCGGTATGCGCACACTAGTACAGACTCCATTAAAATAAACTTAACAAAGCTTTGTTACAATGCAACGGCAATACAAAATGCTGACGTGACAAGTCTGGGAAATTAAGAACACCTGCAAGATTAGCATCCTACTGCATTGTACATTGTCTTAACCTAAAGTATACTATTTAACTTGTATAAATCCATCTGGTGACCTGAGTGGTCAGTCCACGAAGCTAACATTGGTTATGTAATAAGCGAACCACGTCAAAGCACGTCACCTGTACGGGAGTGCTCTGTCATGTTAGATTAAACTAGAGAGGGATGATACAACCCCAGGTACTGCGATCAACAGACCTATTGTCCAACTAAACCTCTTGAGTACTAGTTTAGCAGACTGACGCCCTTAGTAAGTTCCAATAATCCACTGACTAGCTCATTCTGCTGAAGATGGCTAGGGTCCTGGAAACCAAAAACCCCTAGCCTCCTACCAACAAGAGCTTCACAATTTAGTATTAAGTGTCCTGCAGCCTGCTCCTTTTTCCTGCACAATCTACACACGGTTTTTCTGTGGTAAATACCTATCCTGTTCATGTCCACCCTCAGACCACAGTGCCCAGTAATAGGCCTCATGATTTTCCTGAGTTATGCTCTGCCCAAGACGTCTGCTGCCCCTTTAAGCCCTCCATATGGGCTTAAGGGGCGCTTACTATGGGATTGCCCAAGAAGGTTAGCCCATCTTGCCACGTGTTGCATATTAATCTACCTATGCATGACCTGGGCAACGACAGAGATCCCTAAAGCCGGCTCAGGTACGATAACTAAGATGCAGATCCCAGTCCAGCCAGTCGGTCTGCCTCCTCATTACCCTCAACTCCCTTATGTCCCGGAACCCAGTAAAGAGTTATCCTGTTATCCAAGGACAGAGCGTTGAGGTTCTCCCGACAATCCCAGACCAGCTTTCCGTCATGTTGGTAAAACATAATTTTTCTGATCTGTAGGTTTATAGGGATATCGTCAAGAAGCTGTGCCAGTGTCTTGTAGAAACTGTAAGTAGGTTATACCACTTTTTTTTTTAAGGCGAAAAGCACATTAAGGCTATTATTGCTTCCCTAAATGTAAGTGTGAGTGTAAAGTCGCAAGTATAGTGTTGTAAGTATAAGTGTGTGTTAGACTCGGGTACCGCGAGGGACGTCTAAATCCTCTCAATAGGTGCAGCTAGTCTGCACCCCCTTCAGGGTCCATTTAAAGTGTAAGGTTAAGGAAGTTGTCGGCGGACTTGTTCCTGTGGGGATACATGGAAACGGAGGTGCTCAAAACCAAACACCAAACAAGCAGAAGCTTTTAGAAAGAATCTTAAATGTTGTCCGATCGAAGAAAATCCTAACATGATGAAAACTTCCCTGATAAAGTGAGCCAGACTTTGCCGAGATCACAACTGGGGGGAGGCATTTCGAGAACTTTTTAAATTAATTTAAGTAATTTTTTAGTGATAACCAACCTACTGTATCAAGGATCCATTAATTATTGTTTATGTACAATTAAAAAAAAAATATTATTGAACCAAAAATAAAAATCATGTCATAATATTTTCTCTACCTTTTTTTATTTTAATCATGTTAATTTGTTCGAAAACACGGCAAAGTGACACAGCTAGTTTTTAACAACATAACCTGAAACTTATTATAGCCTATCAGCTGTTCAATGAAATCAGCTGATTAGTACGAATTAATATAAAACAATCTGATCTCTACTATTACATATTTATCAGAATTAAATTAACGATTCACTTAATATATTTACATCGGTCGAACTTCTTCGTAGTTTCCTTAGTTTAGGTATTATCACGTGCGCAAGGTTTCCGGTTCGATTCCGGGCGGAAATACAGGACATTTTAATTACAATTAATTTAATATGACACTTGCGACGCTCAAAATATACAATATATATCAATATTTATATATCAAAATTTATATATCAATATAAATTTTTGCCCTCGCATCACGCAAAAACCAACATCACAACCAGCCCCAAAAATTGACGCATGTTAAAATGTCTTGTAATTTAATTTAAGCTTACAGCCTTTAAACTTTCCTTTGTAATCCGTGTTACCTAGATTCGTTAAATATATCTAATCACCTCAGGACAGCATATCATAAATCACCGAACACTGAACACACCTTAGATAAAGAAAACACCCATAGCCCGCTTTCATTCGCACACCATATTAAATATCGTATTCACAATTCTGTAACCGCCATTTAGGCTTAAGATATATTCATATAAATGATTTACTTTCATTCATTACTATTCATATAAATGAATAATCAGTCTATAAGAAATTAAGGAACAAATAGTTTGTAGAGGAATTTAAAAAAAAGGAGGAAAACTCAACTCAATCACTGTGAATTTTGATTATTCTGGTAAAAGCATTTGAAGAGAAATTTATCATTTAAAAAAAAGAAATAATCAAGCATCATTCAAATAAATTTACAAACCAACTGGAAACTGCATACAACATCCATTTTATTCAATATTAAAAAAAAATGTTTACAGAAAATAAAACAAAATATCTGGTAACATAATTATAAGCTTTAAAAACTTGGCTGTATACTTTTTAATACCAAATTCAAAATTCCACCAGTGGCTTCAATCATCAGACTTAATTAATAATTAATAAAAAAAATGATATACCATTTTTCATAATCAGTGAAAATGTACGTACTGTTTCAAAACCAACCTAAAGTACAACAGCCTAAATTTAAATACAGCATTTAATTTTGTTAAATCATCCACAAATCGCCTCAGATCTTTTACCAGCACGTCGCCCATCTAGTTGAGTCAAATGAAATGTTAGCACAGCATTTAGAATTTATTTGTAAGATTCCATAAAGAGTTTGTTTTGAGTAACGTTAAGCGATTCTGAATGTGAAAACTAGCCGAGGCATAAACTGAACATTGAACCCGAGATTTGTAATACAGTATTATAACATAAAATACATAAATCAATAATTTCTGTAAATCACACACATATCGTACGATAGATTTATTTATACAACTTTTGGTAAAATTGCAGCCCAAATGATTGGACTGTTTTCACGTAGAAGAATATTAAATATTAACAATATGTTTAAGCATTCATGTTTTTTTTTTAATGTTTAACCTCTGAGACGATATTACCGAATAACAGTGTACATTTTGGCGCGTAAAACAAATGTTTTCATATTTGTGTCCACTAATTAACCGTGTACGTTTTAACAAAATACCTTCACCAACTTTTGGTCTAGAGGTCGAAAAATGCATTAAATACAGATAAAACTGCAAAAATCCAATTTGCATTTGTAAATAGGAAACGCATGGGTTTAAGTTTAAATAAAAGAATAGGTATCTTTATATAACATTTTTTTCTTGAACTGACCGAAGGATACATTTCTCGAATTTTGTCATGGATTCCAAAACCTGGATCTGGGTTCTTACCATGATGCATTAAATACACACAAAACTGCAAAAATCCAATTTGCATTTGTAAATAGGAAACGCATGGGTTTAAGTTTAAATAAAAGAATAGGTATCTTTATATAACATTTTTTTCTTGAACTGACCGAAGGATACATTTCTCGAATTTTGTCATGGATTCCAAAACCTGGATCTGGGTTCTTACCATGATGCATTAAATACACACAAAACTGCAAAAATCCAATTTGCATTTGTAAATAGGAAACGCATGGGTTTAAGTTTAAATAAAAGAATAGGTATCTTTATATAACATTTTTTTCTTGAACTGACCGAAGGATACATTTCTCGAATTTTGTCATGGACTCCAAAACCTGGATCTGGGTTCTTACCATGATGCATTAAATACACACAAAACTGCAAAAATCCAATTTGCATTTGTAAATAGGAAACGAATGGGTTTAAGTTTAAATAAAAGAATAGGTATCTTTATATAACATTTTTTTCTTGAACTGACCGAAGGATACATTTCTCGAATTTTGTCATGGATTCCGTGAAACATTCTGTACTAATTACAAAACCTGGATCTGGGTTCTTATCATGATGGCTGCACAGCAGCTCATTTGCCAATAGAAAATATATAAAATTCTTAATGTAATAATCTTTTTCCCACTAGGACTGTTGTAATTTCTTAGAGTACATAGCTCTGCCTTTTCTAGCTTCAAACACTTTATATTTGTTCACTCGTTTCGGAATACTTCTATTATCAAAACTTTTAACTGTACTGCTCTTCCAAGTCTAGGTTCGATCTTTTATACTACCTTAACCCCTCCCCTCCCTGCTTCTACCGCCTGGTCAGTTTTTTTTTTTTTTTTTTTTTTTTTGAGTTTAACGTCCGACTATTGTGCACACTTGGGCTAATGCAGACGGTGGGGATGATTTATAGCGTATGAAAATGCCAAGCCCTCGCCGGGATTCGAACCCGGGTCCTCGGGGTGAAAGTCTAGTACGCTATCCACTAGACCACCGAGGCGGCTACCGCCTGGTCAGGTTTCTATTACTGATATACGAGGTGTGGCTATTAAATAACGTGACTGACGTTGTAAAAAATTTTATTTTCATTTTATACATAATTACTTATTATCACCTTCAATATACATCCCTTCTCTATCCCTACAACGCTCAATGCGAATTTTACATTGTTGGAAACAGTGCTGGAAGTCATCTTCTGTCAACACCTTCAGGACTCTTGCCGTTTTCACTTTTACAGCTTCAACGGACTCAAATCTTGTCCCGTTTAATGCAGATTTCACCTTAGGGAACAGATAAAACTCAAATGGTGCAAGGTCTAGTGAGTAAGGTGGATGTTCTAACACTATACTTGGCCAGGAACCTTTTGACAGATGAGCTGGCGCATTTGTCCTTCCACATTTCGGGTCGTATTTTCCTTACTCTTTCACATAGTTTACCAACTACCTGAAGATAGTAATATTGATTGTTTGACCTTCAGGAACCCAGTGAAGTACTCAAACCCACAAATATCGAAAAAACAATCATCATTGCTTTAAATTTTGACTTGCTGATTCTTCATTTTTTGGCTCTCGGTGAAGTTGGGGTCTTCCAATGCATGGATTGGCGCTTTGTTTCCAGATCATACGTAAAAAACCACGATTCATCACATGTTATTATCCTTTCCAATAAATTTGGGTCATTTTCAATGGCATCCAAAGTGTCAGTACAAACATTTTTGCGAGCTGCTTGTTGTTCAAACGTGAGAATTTTTGGCACCATTTTGGCTTACACTTTTCGCATGTTCAAATTGTCACGTAAAATTTGCTATACACATTCTTTATCAATGCCTACAGTTTCACCAACTGCACGAATACTTAAACGACGGTCACACCAAATCAAATTAGCAACTTTTTCGACATTTTCATCCGTTTTTGACGTTGAAGGGCGACCTGGCCGCGAATCATCTTCAACGTCTTGTCGGCCATCTTGAAAATGCTTAAACATTCAAAAACACGTGCCTGCGATAAACATTCACTGCCATACACTTCTTTCAGTAAATTATAAGTTTCAGTAGCGGTTTTTCCAAGTTTGAAGTGAAATTTAACAACAATTCGTTGCTCTATTATTACACTAAACATTTTTTCCGGCAAAACAAAATAACACTAACGGAAATGAAGGTTATGACTAAACGGTGATTAACTGCATTCTGAAGAGAAAGCTTCACACTAAACAGCTGTCGGTCAATAGCGGTTGGCGCATGCGCACTTTTTCCGCAGCAGCGTCAGTCTCGTTATTTAATAGCCACACCTCGTACTTGCTTCTGATTGGTCCTCCAAGCGCTTTCTCTTTACGTATAATATCAGTTTTTATAAAAAAGATTACTGTGCATATCTTTTTACGTAAAATCGTTGCAAAACCATGTTGGCCTATTACTGTCATTATGAACTTCTGTTAAAATAGACGTTATAATTATATTTAATACTTGTATGACCTGTTAATAAAGCAATGTTATTAATTGTATTTAGCTTATTTAATACAATAGGCCTTACTTTGTTCTACTTTAGTATTTAAAACTATAACCTATACAATTAATGCCTGAATTCTTACAGAAATATTTACAAAGGAAATCAACTACAATCGTCTTTTACATTACATACCTAAATTAGGCTGCAGTATATACTGTTAGTAAAAGTAGAGTCTTTTATTTAATAACATTTACATATTACAACTGGCCTAGATTGTCTTACCGATTCTACTTTCAAAACTGATTCGGTCAATAATTATTTAAGTCTTGGATACAGTGATAATTCAAATATTACTTCCAACAATTTTTTTAGCAATCACATTTTTTTTTCTACAAACACAACTGCCCTCAATGTGCTGCACTCTTACGGAGGACACTTTATACTACTCATAAAATTTTGTTTACACAGCTTTTATCGGTTTTAAGGGGATTTTTATTTGATTGTAAAAGCTTTAAAAGGGAAAAGTATGAGGCGTGAGAGTTCCCCGGTGTTCTGACGAACCTGTAAGTACCCCATATATGTAATTTCAGTGTCGCAGGTCATTATTTTTGTTACAAATTCGATCGGAATGCTTAGCGTAAAAATATATAAAAAATTCGATTGAAATTGAGAAAGTTTGTGCTTTTTTGTTTGCGCATGATCACTGCTGTAAACCGCAGCGTACACGGACTGAATCTTCTCTTGTTTTCAGTTCTACACCCGAGTATTGCGACACCCTGTACAATGTTTGCTCTCTGAATTGTAATAGATACCGGGTCAACGAACGATCCAAACAATTTCCGAATTTAACGTCACGTATGTCGTACCTCCAGGAATCGATACCTACACACATACACACACTGCGATATTGTCGTTATCGTAAAAAGAAACTAACAATAATATTATGTACAAAGCTGTTGGCTTCCTGTTTACAAATGGCAGCCTTCACCCAGTTCCTTGACCGTACACGTGTGCATAGGCGCCGGTAAGCTATGCGCGCGCACTCCCGTACCCGCATCCACTCAACTGTTTCGTCACACGCGCAACACGCAGCGTTGTTGGAATGCCTTCTTATCACATGCGTAGCATACGGAATCGTTCAACTTCTATCTTCAATATTTGGAAAGTTACACTGGTTATATTACCGTTGTGCACGCTAAGCCCATTGTATACAGTAGCTGGCTCAAAATATTGCGTAGCAATATTTTACTCTTCATACGCATGGAATATTTACCACAAATATTTACTCTGCTCTATATTACATACATCTATGTAGTTTTCCTTCCTCAATAACTTTGAGGGTATCACTTACAAGGGGCTTAATTCCCCTTTGTCCATATCTCGAAACTATTTTTTCGTTTACATTAATTTTTTGGTTTAAAACCCGTTTCAGAAAATAACAAAAAATTGGTTGTTTTCAAAAAAATAATCCTTTATTTTGAACACGTAAACCATGGCCTATATTCAGCCCCTGTGGATTTTTGTGTATGTGTATGTACACATCCATTGGGACTAAACTAGTTGACAATTTCCGATGACACTACATAAGCAAATGTTTTTTGCCCTTATTAAAAAGAATCGTTTTCACTTTTTTTGTCAAAAACCCACGAAATACAAATGAAAATTGGATTTTCTTAAAATCGTGTTTTACAATTGTCATTAAATTTGTCTTTCAATAACTACGTTTAAAATATAGTTACGTAGTTTTACTATCAGTAGATTATTATGATGGTTATGTTTTTCGATCCCCGTAAGTTTCACTTTGGCGTCTGTTTAAAATGTTCACTTTGGTTGGGGACTAAACTAATTCACTGATCAATTTCTATGAAATCGTTCGTGCAGCAGCCGGTCCTTTATGCACATACGCTACTCAAAACTATTAAAAAAATTGCTTCACTTATTTTTTGGATCAAAAATTCTTGATAAGAAACTAACAAAAATTGTGTTTTCTTTAATAGTTTGGTTACACTGGAACACACGTATGAGGACTTGTATCGGTGGCCTAGTTGATAGCGTACTAGGCTTTCACCCCGAGGACCCGGGTTCGATTCCCGGCCAAAGCTTGGCATTTTCATACGCTATAAATCATCCCATCGTCTGCATTAGCCCAAGTGTGCACAATAGTCGAACGTTAAAAAAAAAAAAAAAAAAAAAAAAAATGTACGAGATACAAGTCAAACTGACAAAAATCACATCATACAAACGCTCAAACAAATTGTACGAGATCCAAGATATCCTCACACATTTTGTATGAATAAAACATTACACATAGGCCTACTCTGACTTGTATGAGTTTATTTTCATGTGTTTTTAGGAGCTCTTTACCCAGCCGACAGATTTTGGTTTGTTGGCAAATTAGTCGTTTGATTTAATTTTATTTATTAGGCTAGTTTGTTTTAAAAATTTGTTTTGCTTAGTTTGATTTACAATTTTGTTGTACAGTTTTTAAACTTTTCCTTGAAAATTCTCTTTCTCCACCACCTACGAGTTTACGATTTAGAATTCTTTCTTATGAGTTTCTTTTTTTAGATTTTATTTACTTCAGTGCACACGTTAATAAATATAAAAACCTCTCATTACTAGACATGGTTTAATTGTACAAATTTAGGATATTTGCACTTAAAGGTACTGCCACTGATCAACAGACATTACCGTTTGGAAAATAGAATGATTTGTATAAGTGTAAATGCAGGGTGTATTTTTTACGAACTATTTGACATATATGAGGACTTATATAATACAAATTCTGCATGATTATACATGTATCTCATACAACACTTTGAGCTTAACCAAGAGGCCGAGCGATAGACACAAGTTTTCATACATGTATCCCAATGTAAACGTGCCATAAAATCGCCTCTATTACATGAAATCCTTCAGTAACCAAACACAAAATATACGTGGTTCAAAAAGTGACGCAACCTTATGGGAGAAAAAAAGACAGTTACTTTATTGTGTGAGTTAGTTACAAAAACTCTTGGAAAGTTATGCGATTCACACAACTGAAGCTTTTTTTTACACTGGCTTGGTTTGGTAACAATGCATGAATAACATGAGCGCTCTCTCTCTCTCTCTCTCTCTCTCTCTCTCGCGCGCGCTCTCTCTCTTTATGGGTCCATCAGTGTAGGCACTATCAACAGTTTGTTGAGGAAAAAAAACTGCGTTTTAAAACAGCTGAAAAAAACAGGTTTAGAAAACTGAAACTCGAAGTTGTATTAGCAGCTAAAACATAAAGCACATACGTTCAGTTTTCTAAGACTACTTTTTCATTCCTATTACCACCATGTCCTTAACTGTTTTTGGGTGTAAAGCATTTAGAAAAAAATAATCCTTATAAGTGTAGTAATAATTAAATTACATTCTCAAAACGTAATATATATGTATACCATTTTATATTTACAAAATGCAATGAATTTCTAATAGAAGTATTTTTTTTTACTTAAAAATTAAATAGTTTTTTGCATATTTACTGAAATGCAAACAATTTAGAATATTTTTAGTTGATTAAAAAATATTGATGATTTATAATAAATATAAAAAATACGTTTAAATAAAATTAGGTTATGTATTTACAAAATGTGAGATGTTACTGTCATATTTTTATTTGGGAGAAAGTAGGTTTTCACTTTTCAACACTGAAAAAAGTAACCTTAATAAGTACAATATAATAATAAGAACATAGGCCAAATGTGTTTAAATAAAATTAGCTCTATATAGTTACAAAATTATAGGTTATTAACATTAGGTTATTATAGGTTAATGATAGGTTATTAACATTAGCATTAGCATTAGCAAAAAAATAAGTTTTCCATTTTTCAACACAGAAAAAATATAAACTTCATTGTAATAACATATTTAACAAAACATAATTTTAAAACATATGGCACTAAAAGATTTGATTATGTTCATATGTAGCCTATATTTCGCAAAATTTTAGAAAAAGTACTAAAATAACCTAAAATTATTCAAGATATATACAAGAGTAGATATTGTGAATTTTAAAAGTCCACACATCCAATAAATAATTAAAAACTATGTACTTAATTCTAAAAACATAAAAAAAGTAAAAGAAAACTTTTAAAATTGTCCACTAAATATTTTTAAGTTTCTAAACACAAAGTAAACTACGGAGAAAAACTAATATAAACACAATTATGGCTGATTTTACAGTTTAAAAAATGTTTGAACAACAAATTTTACATTTAAAACTTTCAAACAACTCGCAACAAAATAGAGATAAACGTTGACAACGCCCAAACACTTACTTCACTACAAGCAACAAGCAACTTTGAAATAAAGGGAAAAAGCATAAAAGCAGGTTGAAGGAAAGCAGTTAGCAGGAAAACAGCAGGAAAAAAGTTTTAGCGCTTGCGGCAACGTTCGAATAGAACGTGGGTGGTGGGGAAGTCCCAACAGCTGTTCCTTGTTTAACAAATTCACGAACCAGTCCATATCAAACTGCTTGTTTCCGTTTGAAAAAGCAGTTTGTTTGTCGTATATAGAAAAGCAGTTTTTTTAACAGTCTGGTGTTTTCTGACCCACCACTACAAGAGACTGACTCTAATGATGAGAAGTAA
The DNA here is from genome assembly GCA_022606455.1 of Callitettix versicolor. Lineage (NCBI taxonomy): Eukaryota > Metazoa > Arthropoda > Insecta > Hemiptera > Cercopidae > Callitettix > Callitettix versicolor. The sequence goes on from CM040185.1 coordinate 69,629,901, forward strand.
TTTGCAAACCTGTGATTTGCACACTGTACAAAAATCACAGCTCACTTATGATTCATCCAACTAGAATTAGGAGGTATTGTGTGTGACTTCACTGGCTGATTCGTCACACTAATCTACCAGCAACAAGAAAAACTAAATAATGTTACAGTTAGTATGATGGTGATTTGACTCATCAATCACGATTCACATTCACATTTTGAGTTGTGCAGTGGTGTTACAAGTCGTGATCACATGATCCACAGCCTATACTCTACTGACATTTTTTTTTTTAAATTTTGTAAGCGTGACTGATCGCCTGACTTTTGTTTTGACATTATTTCTTTAGTTTCTGTTAACATATATTTTATTTGGGCTATTAATTACTTATTATAATTATAGTAGGTCCTCATTTTATTTATAAAAGTGTGGTAGATCTAACACAAGGGGTGTAAACAGAAAAAATTGAAGTATGCTATGGAATATTAATTACTCCTTAAACAATGCAACATTTACTAAAATGCTGTTTTTTTTCAAAAATCATGTTCTTTAAGGTAAACGCCCATTCATTGTGTGTAATTTTATATTTCGGTATTTTGTAATAATTTTATTTTTTGACTATATATCACTTGCTTTAAAAGCTTCAATTCTGGTTGGATTTTTTAAGTTATAGTGTAAATATTCATTCGAACACTTCACGTCTATAGTTAGCTAGTACCTACAGCTACGAAAGCGATAGAGCTTTAGCCGTCAATCACAGTAAATCACAGGTTAAAATCACAGCTTTTCAGTAGTACCAATCACAGTTCATACTGTGAAAGTAAAATCACTGCTAGTCACATCACTAAGACTGATTACTAGAAACGATACCAATACAACGATACCAATATCGATACTTTTCTTTCGATACCTATTGTTTTTTTAGTCGATATTTTTACTAATATCAGTACTAATAATGCGGTAAATTATTTTGTTACGCTTAAACAACACTACTGCCGGCCCTCTTCGGGTTCGAACCTGATATCTTTCAGAAAGTACCATTAAACCATCCCGAGATGACCAAAGTGTAATGTAGGCTGTAAACACGTTCCTAACTTCGTCCAGTCATCCTACGGAACCAACATGTTTATATCTCACAAAGTCTAATGGGTAACAAATTAGGTTATGTCCGTTTTATAATTACTTGGATTTATTTATATTTATTGTTTTTGGCATGTGCATATTATATTTATAACGTATATTTTTCATATATTTCTTTTGGTATGTCCATATTTAATTTATTAAGGAATTTAGTTGCACGTACAAATATTTTTTTTTTATTTTATGTGTGTAAGAACTGATTTTACGTATTTTCATTTATTGTTTTTAATAAAGTTAATATTATTACATTTGTATATTTTTTAATTTATTGTTTTGCTTTGAATAAGAAATAAATAGATACAGAAAGGCCTATTTCGTAAGTTATATATTAAATTTCTATTCGATACCTAATAATTTGGTAGATTCTTTTCGATTTTCCTGCTGTATCGATACTTTTTAGACTTTCTAGGCGTCTTACAGATTTTTTGGGACTATAAACATAGCTTGCACTGCAACCAACTTTTAGTTCGGCCACTTTCTGGCGCTACTACCACATTACCGATGATCTCTTGGAACTTGTACAGCCGCAAGATGGTGGACTTGTTTAACTAATCCATACTGTACTTTTCAAATCATCGTATTCAGTTGTGTGCATCGCATAACGGAGCCCACTTTCAACAGTTTCTTACAAAATAACTTTCTTACTTCCACGCAGAGTTACGTCACTTTTTTGAATATCGCTAAGCCTGTAACAGTTCCCCTGAAAGTTTTATTTTAGCATCTGTGTATGTACGCATCGCTGGATATTAAAAATCGGTTTCAATGAAGTGTCTTTGTCTGTACCTTAAAACCGTATTATATACACGTAAAGAACTCCCGACATTTGGCAACAGAATTCGGTAACACCCTGTGGTCACTTTGTGTCTACAGTTTCCCTGTAAGATACCGTGAACTTCCCTTTTCCTTAAAATAACTTTCCTATTTTGATCTTGTAACGCTGACAGCCCAGTATTGTGCCTAGTTCAGACTGAAGGGCCGAGGGTGGTAGAAAGGAACGCGGTGACAAAGACGAGGGGGGGATGTGGGCCTATATATATCCAAGCTCCCGCTAAATTAGACACCCTGCTTGATAAATCTCGGAAAGTTTTTTTAGAAAATACTTCGCCGACGCGTTGTCTTTAAATTTAAAGGCGATTGGATGCAAGGTGCCTAGACCGTCTGTGCGCAGGGATTTTGCTCTCAAAATACTTGAAATTTCTAAAATTACTTCTAGGCTACAATAGAAGCGCAAAATATTACCCTACACTCTACTGAACAACAGTTAAAATCTGAGTAAACCACAATTTAGAATTTTCAAATTATATTGAGTATACTAAAATGAACTTTGTCGTCCGTTATTTTAAAATATTTGGAATGGCCGCCATTTTGAAACGGTTCAACAGATTTCGCTGTCTTGTAGAGTGAACTAGTAAGATAAAAATTATGTTCGACATCCCATTTTAAAGGTCTTTATGTGGGAATTTTGTCCGCTTTTTACGTTTTGTTTATATGTTCTGCTTTTAAAAAAACAGTAAAGACCTTATCGATAGGGCTGTCAACCTATTAAATCGAATCGCAATTGCAATGATTGAGTGAAAACACACACGCACGCGCACGCGCACGCTCATTTTAACGGATCCGGTTTGGGTTTTGCTCCGAAGGAACTCCAATAGCTAATTTTCCGTTGAAAATTCGATAAAATTTCTACTTATTCAAATCAAATGTGCCGCATTTTCACAGCTGTACTGTTTAATGAAGCGAATCTCCTTTAGTCCTGGAATTCCTCACTAAGGATCCGGTGCCGAGTAAACTCCATTTTTTTATTCGCCCGGATTGTTAATTAGTTTTCGCACAGGGGTATCCCGCAGCGCGTGATTAATGCAAACACATACGGTAGTTGGCAAGAGAAGCATTTCCGTAGACCCAGTCTTGAAATTCCGCGAACCAAGTACGGTCCAAAGCAGTGACTTCAGCTGAGCCTATGAGTCAAGGTTTTACCGGATAATCTGCGCGCGCACGTGAGATATTAACCACACACACAGGACCTCACAAGTTTTTTCGGAAATACTTTGAATAGTTGTTATATCACGGCACGCAGCTGTCTCGCTTGTACTTACATTTAGTTTTTACAGCTGTCAGCATTTATAATACGTTTTGAGTCGTTAAAAATTGTGTGTGAGCTCGCGCGCTCGCTGACGTGATGGAAGGAATTACCAAATAAGATTCGTTTATGTTTTAGTCTTTTTTAGGATTTCTGATATCACCATCGCAACCAGCATTAAAATGTATACGCCAGCATTTTAACTTTCAAATTACACTGAAAATACGAAAATGAACCCTGACCGATGAAATGTCTTAATGTTAACGGACTTCTGAAATTGAAAATACTAATTTAAGCGTTTTTGACGACGATAACAATGGTGACATTACATTTTCTTAAAAAAGTTACGTATTTTAAAGATTTGAAATGACCGCCATTTCGAAATGTTGAACGGAATTTGTTGGGTAACGAACTTATCGAAGCTATTAGGCCTACCGAAATGGTGTTTTTTGCCAGTACCTAAATCTTATAGCTTATCAGCTGTTCAATGAAATCAGCTGATCTTTATGAATTAATATAAAACAACTGATCTTTTAGAATAACTACCACTTTTAATTTGTGCACTAGCATCACGTGACACGCAAAATTCAACACCACAGCCAGCCCTAAAACAGACCGTGTTTCCATATACAAGACGTTTAAACTGAGATATAAAACATAATTTCAGTTAACAAATAGCGCAGCAATGCGTGTCATTAACATTAGCCTTATGGGAAATATATTCAGTATGGCCGACAGGGTCCAGTAGCAATTTAATGTCATAATAGATAAACAGTTATTTCTGCGTTAGTGAACATTTTGCAGCTGCAAGCGTACAGGTCAAAATGGGCACGAAACAAGCGACGATTTCCCTTATGTAGTACGCAATCATCAAGAACTACCTTACAGCCTTACCCAAAGGGATAACGGAAACGAACAAGAAATAGTCTGTTCTTTTATTTAGAACTGTGCGTATTGTGTTTCCAACACAAACACAGTTAACGAGGGTAAAATATAATATCACCTTCCAGCCCCCATAATTAAAGCAATTATGATAATTTAGGGTTTGTGTCTGAAAGGACTTAATTACGATCAGAGCAGTGTGTGATTAATTAACGAAGGGCCTCTTCCTGTAGCTTCAAAGATGTCACGGAGACAAATAAGGGCTGTAAAAACACTTGATGTAAGTACTGGGTCTTTTAGTTTCAAATCATTGTAGTAAATTATGGCAACGGAAACTTCCGTAGGCTGGCCCAGACAGTTTTTTGTGTGAGGGGGGAAATACGAACTCACGAGCGCACGAATAACATATAAAAAAGTGTCTCGCTTGTCGTATACACATTATTAGTATTCCTTAGGTAAATTCTAGGTCTACCAGTGAGCTGACTGTTTTTCTATGTGAGCTGAATGTTCTTACATTCTTGGCTCACTGCTATTGTGTAACTAAGGTAGGCGAGTTCAAAACCCGCTACTTTTAATATTTATTTAATTTAATATTTATTTGTTTAAAATAAGTTCAATGATAAATATGTAACGCCATTATACACATACCGGGGCCAATTAACATTTAATTGTTTCGAGCGTTTACAATTAAATACATCTTTCAAACTGCCGTCACAAGTATTAAAGCATTAACAGTTGGATATATTGTACAAGATTCTTGTTTTATATTTATTTGTGTAAGTGTCCTTTAGCATCACTTGTGTATAATTTCAATGCAGTAATATCGGTAATATAATTGGAATATAATGAATACAAACCAGCAGTGAACCGAGTATTTCAGTTTTAAATTTATTTTTATTTTATTTTTTTACCTTATCCAATAACATAATAACATGTAACACAATGCTTTTGGTTTTTAGTGAATTTCCAAAGAAACATCCTGGCCTGGGATATTAAAATATAAGCTGACCCTGACCTCGATATAGAATTTAAAGTGAGTGTGTGTGTGTGTGTGTGTGTGTGTGTGTGTGTGTGTGTGTGTGCGCGCGCGCGCGCGTGTTGATACACTAAAACTGCGAACGTAAGATTGCTAAAACACAAACATACGTCGGTTCGATTTGATTAAAAATTAGTGCAAAAATCGATTTTGGTTTTCGCTTGGGCAGGTTCGTTACCCAGCAATATCCGTTAACAGTCTCAAATTGACGGCATTTGAAAATCTGATTTCACTATTACAGTCTAATTACCGTTAAAATGTAAATAAATTAGCATTTTGATTTTTCAAAATCAATTGAAATTTAGAAAATTAATTTTTTTATGACGATCAGGGTTCATTTTTATATTTGAAACCCAAATTTTAAAGTTTAAAATGCTAATATATTGTGCAGGTTATGGTTGTAAAATAAAGTTTTTAAAAAATGTACAATTTTCTTTTATAAAATTCATTTCTATCATGTCATCATGTTACCTCTCTTCGCTCGCTCTTTCGCAGACGTGATGGAAGCGAATTTTCTAAAAAATTGTACGTGTTTTTAAAACTCTGATTTTACAAAGATAACCTGCATTACACATCACATTCTTAACAACATTCTTAATATTTCAAAATGCGAACATCTTTAAATTTTACAAACAATAAATTTTTGCTGTTTAAACATATTCATAACTTTCTTTAAATAACACTCGTTTTGAAATCTCATTTCGTTGTCATAGCAATGCATTGCGAACCCAGGAAAATCCGTTCAACCGTTTAAAAATGGCGGCTTTTGTGAATTTTAAAACAAATTGAAAACGGTTTTACTTACTTTACTTTGAAGACACTGCCTGGTAATCTCGTCGTAATCAATATTAAATGCAAAATTTTCGAAATAAACCGGAGGAGATCAGGGATCGTATTTCGTTGATTTCAAAACCTAAAATACTAATTTACAGCGATTTTATCGCTAATTTTTTTTTTTTTTCCGGCGAAAAACCGTTCAGGTTATCATCGCCGAATTTATCGCTAATTGTGACGGTGAAATCAGTGTGATACTAGGGTATTTAAGTGTATATTTTTTTAAACTAGAAAAAAAAAGGTTTACGCACGAGGCTTGCTTAGAGATGTTCCGACCCCGCAGGGGGATGCATACTAGCTGCACTTATTGAGAGGATTTAGAAGACCTTTGCGGTACCCGAGTTTAACACACACTTACACTTACGACTTTAACAGTTTACTCACATTTACATTTAGAGAGGCAATAAAAGCCTCATTGTGCTTTTCGCCTTAAAATAACAACAAAAATAGAGATGCTCCGATACTTTCGATACTGGCAGTATCGGCATCGATACTGGTGTTTCGATAATATCGAGGTATCGATACCAACACCTAAATAACTTACGGTGATATCGTTCAAAAGTGTATAGTATTTTATCTGTGTATTTCTTTCATAAAGATAGAGTTTACTCAAAAAACAGGAAATAAACAATTTGCTATTTATGCAGCAAAGCGTTGCCTGTTTACGTTTTTCTTATCGCCTTATTGTGTTATCTTGAATGTCAGTCATGTTGATATTTGAGTCATGAGTACATTACTGCCTTTTTTGAATGTACTTTGTTGTGTTTGTACATTGTAATAATAAAGTGTGTATTTAGTTTTTTCCTCATTAGCTAAATGGTATTTCCACGAATTCAGTTTACCAAAACTCCAAATCATTTACACATGTTTAATTATTAATGATTAATTGTACAGTTTGTTGTGCATACAGCTTTTTTTTGTTTGTTGTAGCCTATTTGTAAATTTTTAAAATAAAATGTGTATTTAGTTTGTTCACATTGGTAAAATGTATGTTCACGAAATTCAGGTTACAACTCCCTAAACTCATTATTTAACTTTTTTTTTATTAAATATATTAAAACATTGCGATTGTCAAATGATATTATAAATAACAACAATACGTTTAATTATTATTATTATTATAATTATTAGTGTAAATATTTTATTATAACAAATTTTTTCCGATATTGTATCGATAACAAATATCGTATCGAATGCAATAAGGAAACATCCATAGGCTAGTCGATTGCGAAAGTTGTTGGAAATATACATTTTGCACCAGAATTGCACAAAATTGTTCTTACAGTTGTATTTGAAAGTACTAATTCAACATTTTACAGTTCAAACGCAGTGTGAGGTTATGTATTCAAACGTTTTAAAATATCAAGGTACAGAAATGCAGGAACATTGAGGTTTAAACTAAATGCTGCCAACTGAAATAACGAAAACAAAAAATTACCCTTAATTCCGACAATCGCACGTGCATTTTATTTATTATAGGCCCATACAATGCTTATTTAAACTTGTTTTTCGAGCGTGTTTTACGTAAAAACTGTGATTTACTAGTACAATACATGGAAGGTTATTTAACAGGAAAATACTACATAAGTAGTGTCGTTAAAAAATAATGTTAATTTAGTTATCTTTGAGGCGTGTGGGAAAGTAAAATCAACGAGGATGTTTAAGTTTGTTCACCGTTTTGGATCAGCAAAACGGTCATTTTGCTCACTACTGTGGGGAAAATCTTCCATGTTAATTTCGCTAAGCATTCCGATCCGTTTTGTACTAAAAATAATGACCTGCGACACTGAAACTACATATATTGGGTAACTACAGATTCGTCAGAACACCGGGGAACTCTCACGCCTCATACTTTTCCCTTTTAAAGCTTTTACAATCAAATAAAAAACCGACTTTAAACTGATAAAAGGTTTGTGAACAAAATTACAGGAGCAAAATTTCAGTGTCGCCGTGAGAGTGCAGCACAATGCAGGCATAGGTGACAGAAATTATTGTGTGTGCACCAAAACGCCTGACTGCTAAAAAAAAATTGTTGGAAGTAATATTTTAATTATTACTGTAACCAAGACTTGAATAATTATTGACCGAATCAGTTTTTAAAGTAGAAACGGTAAGGCAATCTAGGCCAGTTCTAATGTGTAATTGTTATTAAATGAAGGACTCGGCTTTTAGTAAACAGTAAATACTGTAGCCTAATCTAGGTATGTAATATAAAATCCGGTTACAGTAGGTTTATTTGTAAATATTTCTGTAAGGTACAATGTTCGAATTCAGTCATTAATTTTATAGGTTATAGTTTTAAATACAAAAGTAGAAAAGTAAAGCCTATTGTATTAAATAAACTAAATATATTGGTGATATTCCTTCAAAATAACTAAGTACGTTTTGCTGTACATTGTTGTATATTATCTGTTGCTTTTTCCCATTAACTGCGAAGATCGTACAGGCCCACTTTAAATCGGTTTTATCGCATGTGCGAGAATTATTATTCACAAAAAAACTTTTTATTTAACCCTACACTAACTGAAATTCTTGCAGCTGGCCACTTTGCCGCTAATTTCAAAAATATCGCAAATTGTAAGTAGTAAAGCAGTAATTGCGAAAGCACGCGTTAGAGGGCGTTCATTAGGGTTCCGTTAGAATTAATTTGAAAAGACCGACAGACAGACAGACCGGAGGACGGAGGACGGATGGACTGCTTAATGCGTGTGGAATTACACACTGGGTCTGTTTAGTGCTGGAACAGGTGTGCTGGGGAACACGTGTGAGCATGGTTTAATCGTTCATTGTCTTGTGCTAATGAACTCGGGCAGTCTTTTTCATTTTCAGCGAATTTCCATTTGGAAAAAATGAGCTAATGTAGTGGGCATTTTGGTAAGATTTGGGACTTTGAAATAAGCACCGATCCTGGTCTCTTAGATAACTCTGAAAAATCGCGCGCGCGCGCGCGTGTGTGTGTGTGTGTGTGTTTGTGTGTGTGCGCGAGAGAGAGAGAGAGAGAGAGAGCGAGAGAGAGAGATAGCTTTTTTGATTCGATATGATTCAAATTTGGAACTAAAATCGATTATGGTAATAGCTTGCACGAGTTCGTTAACCAGCGTAATTCGTTCAATCGTTTTAAAATAGTTGCCATCTTTAAAAAAAATCATAAATTTTTTTGTATTAAATTTTTGAAAATCTGATTTCACTGTGGTAATCAGCGTTAAAAACAGCATGAAATTTGAATTTTCCAAAATCCGTTGAAATTAAAGAAATTTTTCGACTTTCAATTTTCCTCGGAGTCTGCAGTTGCAAGATTCTGTGCAAACTGTCGGTCATATTGAATCCAAGACATATTCCCTTTACGAGAAATGTTAATAGATGATTACTCCGCTATTTGTTAAAATAAAATTATGTTTGGTATCAGATTGTAAACCGTATGTAGGGATTTCGGTTAGCTTTTTACATTTTGTACATATTTCTTTGCTGTATCCTTTAAAAGGAAAAACTTTACACAAAACATAAAAACGGGACTACTTTCTAGCGTTCAAGACCTTTTAATGAAATAGCACACATAACTTTATTGTAACAAATAGAGCAGTAATCTGTTTATTGTTAACTAACATTAGTATTAAAGGGAATAGATTCAATATGGCCGATAGTGTCCACATAGAGCTAACGTTATACTGATGTTAACAGCCAAGTTTTATAAACACTGTTTCATTAAAAAAAAGCTCCCTATCAAAGTTGTTTATTTATTCTACATTTAAGTGGAATAGACTTCATTAGATAACAACGATAAGTGAGTGATATATTGTATTACGTAGCTATTAGATACGCTAAACGTTTCCCAGTATTATTTTGAAAAACACGCAAGTAAACGCAAGTATTTTACGGAAATATTCCGCGAAGCTCTTGTGGGCGCTGTGTTGAAGTTTAAGGTAGGCAAAATAGCACACGCATCTGTCTCGTTGGCTTGGTAGGCTATAAACGAATTTTCGAAAGCTAATAACATCAAGTAAAAGAACAATCAATTCGTCCGAATGAAGTATTGATCTTAGAGCCGGCGTGGTCGAGGTAGCTAAGACACCGGACAGTCTGTTGACTCTGAACTGCGCACTTCAAGGTCATAGATTCGTGACTGCTTTAAACCCTACCCTTTCCGTTAACGCCTCTTGTCTTTGTTCGATACGCAAGAAAAGATCTGTATTGATCTTAAAGCCGGCGTGGTCGAGGTAGCTAAGACACCGGACAGTCTGCTGTCTCTGAACTGCGCACTTCAAGGTCGTACATTCGTTACTGACGTACGCTCTACCCTTTCCATTAACGCCGCTTGTGCTTGTTAGATACGCAAGTAATGATTTGTATTGATCTCACAGCCGGCGTGGTCGATGAGGCTAAGATACCGGTCAGTTTGCTGCTTCTCTGAACTGCGCACTTCAGGGTCGTAGGTTCAAGACTGCAGTACAGCCGTAAGCATTACGCCGATCTCTCGTCCTTCACAGTCCGATATTTTGGGAAAATTGTGCGCTCGTTTCAGTAACGTCTTCCACCAGAACATGTTAAATCTGTATAAACGTTTTTGAATTTTCGAATAACATTGAAAATGCGAAAATTAACTTCAGGTTCATTTTTGTATTCTAAATCAAATTTGATAATTTTATTCATCGCATTTTCAAAAAAGTAAAATATACAGTACGTACCTGTCGAAATTTGAGTGACTGCCATTTTTTTAACGGGAAAATGAATTCCGTTAAACGATTTTTGGAAATTAGGTCGACTTTCTTGTTTGTTGGGGATAGTTACTGAACTGGAATTTTATCAGATATGAAACCGTAGGCCCTACATTCTGTTTGAATAACTAATCAAATTCGTTAAAAAAAATCGATTTTCGTTAATTTTGTTAATAATAGACTATTACTACTGCTAGAACTGTATATAGCACTTGAACATGTTAGTAGTTCTAATTGTAAATTTGAGTTTAATACGTGAATCTTCAGTTGGGGGGAGGCAGAAAAAGATATCAAATTATTATATCTACAATCGCTCCTGTCCCCTACTATAATTATCGTTATGACGCTTATACCGCATTTTCGGTTAAAGTACTGTATGTATAAATTTGAGTTTAATAGATTCAGCGGGTGGGGGGGGGGAAATAGCCTACAAAAAGTCCAAAACGGTAATTATTTTGCAATGAGTTTATATTTTGCAGTTATGGTAGATACTTTTTAGACATGGGCTAAATTTAATAATTCTTTTTTTAAAACATTTGAAAATGACAGCCTAAGTTATATGAAAGTAAAAGTGTTTCTCACGAAAAACTGAAGTTCACAAAATTACTTAGCTCATTTTTAATGAATATCCATTAGAAAATAAGCTACTGGAGCGGCTATCACAGTAAGACCCGGGACCTTGAAACGAACGCCGATTCTGACCTGTAGATCACTTCTTGAGGAGTAATTTAATTTATTTACGTGAATAGTTCGGGACTTAAGTCCGATTCGGTTTAAATTTGGCACAAAAATCGATTTTCGCAATAGCTAGTACAAGTTCGTCAACCAGGAAAATCCGTTAACACTTTCAAAATGTCGTCCAGTATTCCAATTCTTAAAAAAACGTTTACGCTTTTTGTAAACAGGATTTAAGTAGGGTTGAATTAACACAAATCGGTTTCAAAAAACCCTTTATTAATGGTAAAACCAGGGGGCCCGTGAGAAATTTCGCACTATGAAAGTAAACAGCCTTTTAAATAAAAGTAGTTGTTGGAGTGAGGGCGGTAGTTGGAAACATGTTTAAAAAATAAATAAAGGGAAAAGATGTTTAAAAAATAAATCGAAAAGCGTTAGATTAACAACAGATAAATGTACGATGCAAGGAAAAATCACAAACATATTTGTATAAAAACAATGTCCAAAACGTGTTTAGTATTCGAAATGCTTGTCACGGATTGTACGACGGGCAGGGATAAGGGACTGTCAGTAGGGCCACATAACCTATAAGTTTAATGACTTGTAAGTAAATATTGAAATTGTTCTAAGCACGTTATGCAAAAAAGTGGCATTTGTAATGGGATTGTCTATTCGTGATTAATAAGTTAGCCTAGTAAAATATCCAAAATATTGTCTGATTTGTGATGCTGCGCATGCGCATCCATAATAAAGTTAAAAGTGTCTTTTATGTTAAAATTTTCCACAAACAGTAAGTTTTAGCGCAAATTCGTTGTGTAATGTCAGAAGCCGCTTAAAAAATCTTCCTAAAGATACCTCATTTATGCCTGTACGAATAGTAAGTGCTGAGAAAAAGGTATGTTTACTCGAGAAATAATAGATAAGTGATAAACGAGACCGTAACATTAATTTAAAATTTTTAACTACACAACGAGCTATTGTAATGCCCTGTAAAAATTTCTATTAAAAAACAATTATCTGTATTGAAATGTATATACTACACTGACTCATATATTTGTGTTTATTATTTCAAACCGATCACTTTTCGATTTATTTTTTAAACATGTTTTTTTTTTCTTCCAACTACCGCCCTCACCCCAATGACTACTCTTATTCAAAAGGCTCAAAACTTTCACAGTGCGAAATTTCGCACGGCCCCTCATATACATTTATACATATACGCACACATATAGGCCTATACATATACGTAAATACGAAACATACGTTGATTTCAAAATTTCGGTGAGTACAGTGTGCTCAGTCAACGAGTGTTTTTCTTTTTTCTTTTCGACTATCTTCCTACTGAACAACTACACAGACTACAAGCTTGTAAAGGAATCCAAACGTAGAAAGATAATGCAGTGCAGCGCTGCAACCAGGCCGAGGACCCGTGGAAGGAATACACGCCTCGATGCAGAGGAATGTGTTGGTTCAGCCGGAACCTCGATCCTCACAACACTTGTTTGTCTTGTTTGTTTGTATGTCTCGCTATCTACAAATATTACAGTTACAGTTAGCTCGACATTATATAGCTAATGCTTTGTTTCACAGCGCAAGGGTACAAAAAACTGTATAAGAAAATTAAGATCTGAATTAGTGTTGGAGAATAAAAATTGCAATACGTAATATGTTTTATGAGTAAAGTTAAATTTGTTCACACCCTGTACTGATGCCGACTCGTTTACACAGAATCCAGACATTTTTATAGGTATTTTTGGAATCCCTATTGAAACAAAAAAAATTGTACTGTCTTAATTTCGAATTTTCAAAATCCGTTGGAATCTTTTAACGGCGGCCATGGTTCATTTTTCGTATTTTCAAAGTAATTTGAAAGTTTTATACCGTAACGTATGGATATTTTAACGTTATGGTGACGAAACCAGAATTTCAAAAAAGGTAAAAGTAAGGAAAAATACTTTGGAAATTAGCTTCTAGCACGTCAACGAGACAGCCGAGTGCCGCGGTTATTTTTAATTTGGACCAATGAGTACTGATATTCAGAAACATAATTTTAAAAGTATTTTTTGAATCCCTATTGCAACACAAAATTTTGCATTCAAATTTCACTCTTGAAATCAGTGTAATTTTGAATTTTCAAAATCCACTGAAATGTTTTGACGGCGTTCGTGGTTCATTTTTCGTATCTTCAACGTAATTTGAACGTTTAATATCCTAACAAACGTATATTTTAACCAGAATTTCAAAAAGGGTAAAAATTAGGAAAAATACTTTTGGAAATTTGCTTCTATCACGTCAACAAGACAGCCGAGTGCGGCGGTTATTTTCAATTTGAACCAATGAGTAGCCTATTGATTTTCAAAAATATCATGACTTATTTTTGTATACACAAGTAACTGAATGTTATAGGCTATATCTCGATACACGCGAGGAGAGTGCGATGGATTCGGCATTAAGGTGTAACGTTAGCAATTTAAGAATAAGTTGTCAGGAAACTTTGAAGCAGATCAAGAGGATTAAAACAGATTTTCGAAATAGTACAAGAGAAAATTGTTTTCCACTTGAAATGAAATACTGACCTACCGCCATTTTGAAACGACTGAACAGCTTTTCTGAATAACGAACTTGTCCAAGGTATTACAGAAATAAATGTTCGCACTAACTTCGGATCAAATTGGACTTAAATTACAAACTTCTAGAAAACTAACAAAAATTCGTGAACATTCTATTAGCGTTCTACAGGTCATGGTCGTTGCACATTTCATAATCCCGGTACTAGGTCTTACCCACAGCTGTTCAAATAGCTTACAGTACAATATCGGATATTGTAAAACTGAAAAGTCCGCCACTTTGAAACGGACTTTGCTTAATATTGAACTTGTCCAAGATATTAAGAATGCTACTGGAATGATACTTATTTAAATATAATTTTAACCATTCCCGAAAACGTTCTAAAAGCCGCGATTTCATGGTTCCGGTAGTTACTACAAATGAACATAAAAAGTCCGCCATTTTGAAGCGGTTTAAACGAGGTTTGCTTCGTATAGAACGTGTAAAAGTTATTATCAAAAGGTATTTCACAAAGAAAAGGAAACATTTTTAGGACGTATTCTACGAGTGAAAATAATCTAAAAAAAGTTTACATAAACATTCTTTTAAAGTGCTTTAGTTTTCTATAAAGCCGCCATTTTGTTTTTAACATCAAAAAAGTCTTTTTAAGTAGAAATGACATGAAGTTGAAATTTTGCGTGTTACTTGGTGTTTTAAAGACCCAATTTGAGAAAAATAATCATCCTATTTCCTTTACTCCTTTCAAAATGGCGGCTATTTAAACTTTTTTAACTCCTTTCAAAATGGTGGTTATTTAAACTTTTTTAACTCCTTTCAAAATGGTGGTTATTTAAACTTTTTTAACGTCCAATATCTCGAAATCTTTTAAATTTACAAAATATTCATAAGACAGAAAATATTTTCTTTTTTAATAACAAACAAACGGGTTCTTTATACTTTCTCTAGCTTAAAGGATAACCGATTTACGAGCAAAAAACAACGTTACCCTTTATTTATAAAACATCAAATCAGCTGCAATTATTTAAAATATAGTAAACTACTGGTAGACAGTTAACAAGAATTAATGTTTTTCTTTTTTTTATAATATGTATGCACAATATGCTAAATACTGAGTTTACGTCTGAAATGATCCTGGGGTATTACTGTAATCGTTAAAAAAAAATCGGCTGTTAAGAATAAACATATTTTTTTAACCGACTCAACAAACAATGTTGTCGTATAGAACTACAAACCTATTTTGACACCATAGCCAACGTGTAAAACTTAATGGCGCGATTGGCACAAAAAAAAGAGGGCGCCTACCGACTAGGAAATAGTTTTTGTGAGGATGGGGCTCAGGGGCAGCTGGAACTGGCCGGTGTTTCTTTTCTTAAACAACTGCCAACGAAATAGTTCCCGTACGCCATCTGAGTGATTGACATTCAAATAATACTGTATAAGGAACAGAAACTACTGCCGAGGTCAGGTTATAGTTGCGTAAACTTTATCAACTTATTGTTCGGACCGGAAGTCAAAATAATCAACCAATCGGAATAGTTTACCGGAACCGGTCGTAGCAGAATTATGCAAATACAGAAAGGTAACTCCTTTGCCACAAAATGTAAGGAACAAATTTGACTAGTTTGATAAATATCAAACTTCCATGACGTGCGTTTCGGCAACACCGACACCATTTTCAGAGATATGCAAACCACAAGTAACACGATTTCTACTCTGTGTAAGTTATGTTTTAGTAGTAAAAATTTCGATGAAACCTTTTTCGCTGCTATTATGGAGCTGTGACAAGGTTTTAGACAATCTCAAAATGGCCACAACCTGCTAAAAATCTCTCAAAATACCTGGTTCGGCATTTCAAAAGACCTACTTTGTCCTCTTTTTACTGCGAAACAGCTTGACATATTTCAATGAAATTTTGCTTGCTGGCTCCCCTTTTAGTGTGTATGTGCAATGACGATGGGTTAAAGAAAAAAAATGTTTAGTGGTCGCATCCTTCAAGAACCTTAAAAGTCTCGGTGTCTTTTCACTCTTTGTCCGCTTTTTACTTTATGCATTTAGATGAACTTTTTTCGATATTGGGCCTATATGGAGCTGTGACAATTTCAAAGTGCTATACGCCTATTTGAAACAAAATGGCAGGTATTTAAATTGCCAGATTTATTTTTCTATTACATTAAAAGACCTGATTTTATTTGTCCGCTTGAAAAATACACCGCTGTAGCGAAGCACAAGTACGCAGTTAGTCTTTATCATTTATTATCAACGTACAGCCCACATTACAAAAAGTGTGATCGCTATCAGCGGCTAAAGTCCAAGTAATTGCACTATCTGCCGCTAGGATACAAGCTGCAAGGACAGAAGGTGGAGACATTTGAAAGCATATACAGTACTATTAATTATTGTTTACCGCAAGATGCCACCAGCAACGAACGCTCACATATTTATCTCATAAGGGTTATCACTATTGCATTTGTAGTCAATGTATATAAAAGCCAAAGATTGGTCACTTACTCATTGATCATTGTACAATATTCATTACATTAATGTTTTAATTTTAATTTTATTTATTGTTTTAAGAGTAGTTTTTTAATTTTGTTTGAACGAAACGTTTTAGATGACTGACAAAAATTCGTAACAATTCTGATAACGTGTTTTAGAGATCTTGATCGCTGCACATTTCATAATCCCGGTACTAGTTACCTTAGCTGTTCAAATAGCTTTTACAATACAATTTCGGGTGTGTAAAACTAAAATGTCCGCCATTTTGAAACGTATGAACGGACTTTGCTTTGTATCGAACTTGTCCAACCTGTTATCAAAACAATTTTTAATTAAATCGAAATGAATGCTATTGGGTTAACATTTATTTACAAACAAATTTTAAGCCTCCTGAAAATCTGCGTCGTGATCGGTGCGCGCATTTCGTGGTTCTGGGGTCTTCCGTAGTTTCAACAACAATTACAAGAACAGCAAAGTTGGTATTTTTTTACTGTGGTTCACCTTACGGTGTTGATGTGCAAGAAGGTTGATGGTTAAAATTGCTTCTATCTAAAACATGAAAAATCTCGTTTTTTACTTTCTGTCCAATTTTCCAGGAGTAGGACATAGCGCATTTCAATGTGAAACCTTTTTTTCATTTTAACTTGTAGCTGTGAGATGTTTTAAGGCAATCTCAAACTGTTTAACGAATATTTCAAACAAAATTGTGGACACTAAAAATATCTTATTCTTTTTTTAACAGATTTCAAAGAAAACCTTAATATTTATTAAATGCAAATGCCCAACGGGTTGTATATACACTTAATGGTAGTTTTTCATATCGTACACTTGGAACACCCAAATCAGACAAATAAATTTCTATTCAACTCAATGCCTGACGTTAAACAAATTTCTGTCCAACTCAATGTCTGACGTTAAACTAATTTCTATCCAACTCAATGCCTGACGTTAAACAAATTTCTGTCCAACTCAATGTCTGACGTTAAACAAATTTCTGTCCTACTCTATGTCTGACGTTAAACTAATTTCTGTCCTACTCAATGTCTGACAAACTAATTTCTGTCCAACTTAATGTCTGACGTTAAACAAATTTCTGTCCGACTCAATGTCTGACGTTAAACTAATTTCTATCCAACTCAATGCCTGACGTTAAACAAATTTCTGTCCAACTCAATGTCTGACGTTAAACAAATTTCTGTCCAACTCAATGTCTGACGTTAAACAAATTTCTGTCCTACTCTATGTCTGACGTTAAACTAATTTCTGTCCTACTCAATGTCTGACGTTAAACTAATTTCTGTCCTACTCAATGTCTGACAAACTAATTTCTGTCCGACTCAATGTCTGACGTTAAACTAATTTCTATCCAACTCAATGCCTGACGTTAAACAAATTTCTGTCCAACTCAATGTCTGACGTTAAACAAATTTCTGTCCTACTCTATGTCTGACGTTAAACTAATTTCTGTCCTACTCAATGTCTGACAAACTAATTTCTGTCCAACTTAATGTCTGACGTTAAACTAATTTCTGTCCGACTCAATGTCTGACGTTAAACAAATTTCTGTCCTACTCTATGTCTGACGTTAAACTAATTTCTGTCCTACTCAATGTCTGACGTTAAACTAATTTCTGTCCTACTCAATGTCTGACGTTAAACTAATTTCTGTCCGACTCAATGTCGACGTTAAACAAATTTCTGTCCGACTCAATATCTGACGTTAAACTAATTTCTGTCCAACTCAATGTCGACGTTAAACAAATTTCTGTCCGACTCAATGTCTGACGTTAAACTAATTTCTGTCCTACTCAATGTCTGACGTTAAACTAATTTCTGTCCGACTCAATGTCTTGACGTTAATAAACTAATTTCTGTCCGACTCATTGTCTGACGTTAAACTAATTTCTGTCCAACTCAATGTCTGACGTTAAACTAATTTCTGTCCAACTCAATGTTTGACGTTAAACTAATTTCTGTCCGACTCAATGTCTGACGTTAAACTAATTTCTGTCCAACTCAATGTCTGACAAACTAATTTCTGTCCGACTCAATGTCTGACGTTAAACTAATTTGTGTCCAACTCAATGTCTGACGTTAAACAAATTTCTGTCCTACTCTATGTCTGACGTTCAACTAATTTCTGTCCAACTCAATGTCTGACGTTAAACAAATTTCTGTCCTACTCTATGTCTGACGTTAAACTAATTTCTGTCCAACTCAATGTCTGACAAACTAATTTCTGTCCATTTCTATGTCTGACGTTAAACTAATTTCTGTCCAACTCAATGTCTGACGTTAAACTAATTTCTGTCCAACTCTGTGTCTGACGTTAAACAAATTTCTGTCCGACACAATGTCTGACGTTAAACTAATTTCTGTCCGACTCAATGTCTGACGTTAAACTAATTTTTGTCCGACTCAAAGTCTGACGTTAAACTAATTTCTGTCCGACTCAATGTCTGACGTTAAATTAATTTCTGTCCAACTCAATGTCTGACAGACTAATTTCTGTCCATTTCTATGTCTGACGTTAAACTAATTTCTGTCCAACTCAATGTTTGACGTTAAACAAATTTCTGTCCATTTCTATGTCTGACGTTAAACTAATTTCTGTCCAACTCAATGTCTGACCTTAAACAAATTTCTGTCCGACTCAATGTCTGACGTTAAACTAATTTCTGTCCGACTCAATGTCTGACGTTAAACAAATTTCTGTCCATTTCTATGTCTGACGTTAAACTAATTTCTGTCCAACTCAATGTCTGACCTTAAACAAATTTCTGTCCGACTCAATATCTGACGTTAAACTAATTTCTGTCCGACTCAATGTCTGACGTTAAACTAATTTCTGTCCAACTCTGTGTCTGACGTTTAAACAAATTTCTGTCCATTTCTATGTCCGACGTTAAACAAATTTCTGTCCAACTCAATTCAATGTCTGGTTACTTTAAATGTCAATTCTGATCAATGAGATTAACAAAACTATTCAGATTTCAAAGGAAAAGTTTATATTTGTTAAATACAATGGTTAGTAGGTTTTAGGTAACCTTGAACTTTCTTTGGTTTGTTTGAAACAAAATGGCGAACTTTAAAAATGGCTGATTTATTTAAAAAAGATTATTTCCACGAGCTCTAACAACGACAATCTACTACTGTATAATTTCTTCATGTAATATGTTAGTTGTATGGCTAGGATATCTTAATGCCAAAATTAGTGGGAAGAAATTTTGTTTTCGGCTAATGCGAATTTTTTCCAACAAATCTCAATATTCTACCAATAAAAGTAACTTAAATTTTTTAATAAAAAAAAACAACTTATCTCCCAACACATAAATCTTACAGCAGTTTACATAAAATTTTGAAGTTAAGTTTCAAATTAACTGTAATTTTTATTCCCTGAAAAATACCGCAGCGGACATGGGTACAACACAGCTAATATTGTATACTAGAGTAAAAAAGAAATTGTACAAGCCGGCCTGTCACCGTAATACTGGCCATATGTCGAATAGAATTTGGTCTGGTAAGAAAGAGGAAGTAAGAAGAAACGCTCGGAGATGACGCACGTTACGTCACTTCCGGTATGCGTTATCTCTTCAGCTCCAACACAGAGGCATAATTTAAACAGCCCAAAACACGGTCATAAGTCTTAATAATGGGCTGCAAAATATATTTTTCTTTATGACCGCTGCTGGGCTCCTTAAACACTTGGTCCTGACCTAATTAGGCAGAAATGTAGTTTCCCTGCTTGTTAGTCTGTCCGTTATTAAGTTTCAAACTGCCGGTCCTAAATAACACCCTGCAATATAATTATATTACTAACTGCTTGAATATTACTAACCCTTGTTTCGATAATTCGTTCTAAATTAATTTAAATTAATCGCGCACGCATCTGTTTCGCTGATGTGATCGAAAATAATTTTCAAAAGTATTTTGTTTTACTTACCCTTTTTGAAATTCTGATTCCACTATCATAATCAACATTAAAATTTGCATATAGAACTTTCATATGTTAAAGTTTCAGATTGAAATGAGAATACAAATATGAACCTGGCCGCCGTCAAATTAAATTTCTTAATTTGAACGGATTTTGAAAAATTAAAGTAATAATTTATGCATCTTTTTAGCGTTAATTTCGACGGTAAAATTTAAGACAAAAAAGTTAACAAATTTGTAAAGATTTGAAATGGCAGCCATTTTGAAATTGCTTAACGAATTTTTGTGCTTAGCGTCCTTATCCAAGCTATTATCAAAATCGATTTTTGGGCCAAGTTTTGAATTAATACGAAACAAAATTGCGAACGTGAGTTTGCTAATACGAATATACTTTTAATGACCCCTCGAAAAGAAACTAGAGGTCTGGATAGGCGCTCATTTTAAGGTCTCGAGTACCATAATGGCTACTCCAACGGCTAATTTTCTTATGTAAATTCGCTAAGAAGGAAAGTTTCCACCTTGTGTAAATGAAATTATTTTCAACAAAAATCACGTGACCCGAAGTAACCCGAACAACGACGACTGGCTCAGCTAATCGGTGATCACATAAACAGGCCTAAAGATGTAAACAAACATATAAATAATGTCAGACAATAAAAGCACATAATTATTGCTGTTATCGTGACTGATTTCCACGCGTTTTGGAAGTGCACAGTGATAACACAGATAAATTATGTGATAACAGCAATTTAAAAATACACTTCTTCATCCGTGCACTGACCGCAATCAGTTTAAATGAGCCCCAAAACAGCTGAAATTTGAATTTTTCGTGAAATAACTTGCATCGCGGCCGTAAAAATGTCATCTATAATAAAAAAAAATTGACGAAATCTTATTCTAGTCAATCTGGTCCAGATATGTCATCAAGCATTTTCTCCCAAGAGCTTCGCCCTTTTGGCTTTTTAAGTTGTAATGTTAACCAGGGGGCAAGTGCGAAATTTCGCACTATGAAAGTTTCAATTAAACACAGCCTTTTGAATAACAGTAGTCGTTGGGATGAGAGCGGCAGTTAGAAGGAAGTGAAAACACGATTAAAAAATAAATCGAAAAGCGATCGGTTTGAAATAATCACAAATTTATGAGCATTGTAGTATATACATTTCAATACAGATAATTTTTTTGTTTTTTTAATAGAAAGTTTTACAGGGCATTACAATACCTCGTTGTAGACGATATTTGATGGAAGACGTAATCTTGTACTTTTTGTATTTCATTTTCTTTTTTAATTTTTTTTTTTTTAATTGCGCCTTCTAGTCAATTGAAAAGGCATGCTTGGATCAGATGGTGTTGTTTATCCGTGGTATTACTACAGTTTTCCCGGTGTCAATCAACTGAGCATTAATTGTGAATTAATTGAGTTTAGTTATGGCCATGCGTGTGTGTAAAACAGTGTCCAAAACATGTGTTTGGTATTCGAAATGCTTTTGTACGACGGGCGGGGATTCCACTGTCTGTAGGGCCAAATAACCTATAATAAGGTGTTAATAACCTATAATAACCTATAAAACTTTTAAGTAAACATTAAAATTTTTCTAAGCACGTTATACAAGAAGTGGCATTTTTAATGGAACTGTCTATTCGTGATTAATAAATTAGCTTCATAAAATATACAAAATATCGTCTGATTTGATGCCGCACATGCGCATGCGAGCTGCGCATCCATGTCAGTTAAAAGTGTATTTTATGTTAAAAATTTTCTACAAACATAAGTTGTAGCGCAAAATCGTTTTGCAATGTCAGAAACCGGTTAAAAAATCTTTCTAAAGCTACCTCATTTATGCCTGTACGAATAGTATGTGCTGAGAAAAGGGATGTTTACTCGAGAAATAATATATGTGATAAATGAGACCGTTACATTAATTTAAAATGTTTAATTATACTTTATTAATTATACAACGAAGTTTTGTATTGTCCTGTACAAATTTCTATTAAAAAAACAATTATCTGTATTGAAATGTATATTCTATAATGACTCTTAAATTTTTGATTATTATTTCATTTTTCGATTTATTTTTTAAACATGTTTTCCCTTCCTTCCAACTACTGCCCTCACCCCAACGACTACTCTTATTCAAAAGGCTTAAAACAGTTCATTAGGTTCACATCAGAATGCAGCACATACAACTGTCTTATGTGTTTACAATTACGTTGTGCAGATTTTCTAAGATCTCACCTAGACCTAAGTCGGCCCAAACCCCTCCGTCAGGTTACGTCCAAATTCATAAGGGACCGTAACAGTTACGCACTGTAAATGCGGTGTCAACATTTCGGATAAACAAAACTGGGCGACAGTACACAAGATTACGCGTGCACAAAACTTCTTAACAGACAGACTGTAACAATACGGTAACAAATATTTCGCAGCCAAATGAAACGTATTCAAATTTTTTGGGGGGGGAAATCCAACCATCGCAAATGTTTGCATATTTAATTCATTTGACAAAAAATCCGGTTTCCGAGTCAGTAAAACAATCGGAAAATCGGTATTATCTCTCGAGTCAGATATCGTTCAAATTTTCGTCATATACCGATTTTCCATTGAAAAATGAGCTATTAGAGCAGCCATCATAGTAAGATCCAAACCTGGAACCTTGAAAATAGCGCCGATCCGGACCTCTAGGTAATTTTTTATTGCTAATTTGTGCGTGCGTGCGCGCGCGCATTTTAGCACGCTCGCATTATTAATTTTAGTCAGATTTCATTCATACCTGGCATAAAAATCGGCTATGACAATAGCTCGAACAAAAAAATCGGCAAAAAAAAATCGCACCGTTTCAAAATGATGGCAATTTCTAATCTTAAGAAATTTACAACTTTTTCAAAAAATTTAAACGTTTTTTTAAATCTGATTTTACCATCACAATCAGCGTTAACAATTGTACAGATTAGAATTGATTTTTTTTCAAAATCCGTTGAAATTACGAAATTTATTTTGACGGCGGTCAGGGTCCATTTTCGTATTTCCAATGCAATTTGAAAGTTTAAATTGCCAATGCGTGCTGTTTACGATGGTGAAATCAGTTTTAAAAAAATTGTGGAAATTTGCTTCCTTCACACAACGTGCCGCAATAATTTTACTTTTCTCGTTTTCTCTTAAGCTATAAAAACATTTTAATTTTTTCGATATCTCGAAATTTCGATTTTTTTACGGCCGACAGGCTTTATGTTTTTTATCCAATTATGAACTACATTTCGAAATCGTTGGAATCTATTTTTCGGCAATCATTTTGAAAAACCGTATTTATGAAATAAAACGTCAGTTATGGGAAAGCCAGGCATAACCTACAAGCAAAATTTCACTGAAATCGGTCTATAGCCTATTGTTTACTGCAAGTAGATTTTTTTTGTGAAACAAAAAGCGATTATGAGGAATCGTAATGAAGGAGGAACAGGAAAAGGACGAAATCGACGGAAACGAGTTACGTAACTGTATAAAACTAAAGCTTATTACAAAACAAATATATTTAGCTGGACTACGTGGTGTTGACTCACTATACACACTTGCGTAACTTCCAAACATAACAAAGCAGTTATCTATTATTAGGCGTAACAGGCAGTGCACGTAAAGCGAGATTTTGTTTATAAAATTATTCAAATTCAGCTGACGTCACGACTGTTACACACACATTACGTACAGATAATTCCTTCTAAAGCCAGAAACTCGATAGAATTTTTTTTTTTAATCAATACAATCGTAGCACGCAGCTGTCTCGCTGACATTATTACCAACACCGTTAAAACCTGCATAAATTAGCGGTTTAAACTCTCAGATTACGTTGAAAATGTAAAATGCTAATTCACACACACGCCAAGTGATTTGGAGACCAGGATCAACCCTTTTGTTTTCGGATGTAATAAGACGTGATAGAGGCGAATTTCCAAAAGTAATTTTTTAACCTCATTCGTTTTTAAAATTCTAATTTAATTGCAATAATTTAGCATTAAAGTCTGCATTTAAACTTTCAAAGTATAGCAAAAAAATACAAAAATGAACCCTGACCGCCGTCAAATTTATTTTATTTCAAAATTTAAAACGCTGAGCTACGAATTTTGAGATTTGATATGTAGTTGTTGAATGGATTTTACTGGGCAGTGTCCAAGCAATTATAAAAATCGATTTTCGTACCTTGTTTGAATCAAATCGGGCTAAAATAGGTCAGGATCGACGCTCATTTCTGCGTCCCGGGTCCGGGTCTTGCTCATTTTCCAAACGAAGATTAGGTAAAATTTTGAAAAACTCGATGTAAACTTGAAAAATTCGTTAGATTTTTCTGCGCTTCGATGTTGGCAACCCTGAGTTATCAGTGGAGCCACTACGCACAGGTGGCTTTGTCCAGGAGCGTGGTACGTGTCCCACCTGGTAGGTGATTAGCCTTTCTGTTTGCCGTAATTCTAATGTATTAGCATGGAGTGCAATTAGTCTTCTTTTCCCGCTCGTTGTTAGCATTACAAAAAACCAAAATGTATCACCTTTAATGTGCACATTACTTCCGATCAAATTATTTCAGCGGGAAAATGAGCTCGGAAAATGGAGATAATTAAAAAAAATAATCGTGGCACGCAGCTGTCTCACTAATAGAAACGAATTTCTTATTTTGTCAGTCTGTTGCAACACATTTCTTACTAAACGATGTGACTGATCAATGTAAAAAGTGATGAAAGTGGTTTTTGTAGGAAAAATACAGCGATTAAAAAGCCCGCGAGACAGCTGCGTGCAGTATATATATAAATCTTGTATTTCCCGAACTGTAACACTAACGTTATTAATGAATCTGCCAAAATTGGTTTTGTAGGAAAATACAGCGATTTTCAGCTCGCGAAACAGCTGCGTGCAGCGATTCTTTTAATTCCCGAACTGTAACACTAACGTCATTTATGAATTGGCCAAAATATAACAAACCGATAGATTCCAAATTGGAATTTTCTGCAAGACGGTTGTTTGTTGAAGGCTAAAATATGAATTTAATCAAAACCGTTTCAAAATATTTCTTGTAAATAATCGAAAACGAAATTGTAAAAAGTTCTTGTAAAAAACTAGAAGAGCTCTGTTCACGTTTACGACGATTTGTTGTAAATAATCGAAAACGAAATTGTATAAGGTTCTTGTAAAAAACTAGAAGAGCTCTGTCCACGTTTACGACGATTTGTTGTAAATAATCGAAAACGAAATTGTATAAGGTTCTTGTAAAAAACTAGAAGAGCTCTGTCCACGTTTACAACGATTTGTTGTAAATAATCGAAAACGAAATTGTATAAGGTTCTTGTAAAAAACTAGAAGAGCTCTGTCCACGTTTACGACGATTTCTTGTAAATAATCAAAAACAAAATTGCAAAAGGTTCTTGTAAAAAACTAGGAAGATCTGTCCACGTTTACGACGATTTCTTGTAAATAATCGAAGACGAAATTGGTAAGGGTTCTTTTGTAAAACGAAGAGCTCGGTCCACGTTCAGGACGATTTTTTGTAAATAATCGAAAACGAAATTGTAAAAGGTTCTTGTAAAAAACTAGAAGAGCTCTGTCCACGTTTACGACGATTTCTTGTAAATAATCTAAAACGAAATTGTAAAAAGTTCTTGTAAAAAAACTAGAAGAGCTCTGTCCACATTTACGACGATTTCTTGTAAATAATCGAAAACGAAATTGCAAAAGGTTCTTGTAAAAAACTAGAAGATCTGTCCACGTTTACGACGATTTCTTGTAAATAATCGAAAACGAAATTGTAAAGGGTTCTTTTGTAAAACAACCAGCTCGGTCCACGTTCAGGACGATTTTTTGTAAATAATCGAAAACGAAATTGTAAAACGTTCTTGTAAAAAACTAGAAGAGCTCTGTCCACGTTTACGACGATTTGTTGTAAATAATCGAAGACGAAATTGCAAAAGGTTCTTGTAAAAAACTAGAAGATCTGTCCACGTTTACGACGATTTCTTGTAAATAATCGAAAACGAAATTGCAAAAGGTTCTTGTAAAAAACTAGAAGATCTGTCCACGTTTACGACGATTTCTTGTAAATAATCGAAAACGAAATTGCAAAAGGTTCTTGTAAAAAAACTAGAAGAGCTCTGTCCACATTTACGACGATTTCTTGTAAATAATCGAAAACGAAATTGCAAAAGGTTCTTGTAAAAAACTAGAAGATCTGTCCACGTTTACGACGATTTCTTGTAAATAATCGAAAACGAAATTGTAAAGGGTTCTTTTGTAAAACAACCAGCTCGGTCCACGTTCAGGACGATTTTTTGTAAATAATCGAAAACGAAATTGTAAAACGTTCTTGTAAAAAACTAGAAGAGCTCTGTCCACGTTTACGACGATTTCTTGTAAATAATCGAAGACGAAATTGTAAAGGGTTCTTTTGTAAAACTAAGAGCTCGGTCCACGTTCAGGACGATTTTTTTGTAAATAATCGAAAACGACATTGTAAATGGTTCTTGTGTAAAACTAGAAGAGCTCTGTCCACGTTTACGACGTTTTTTTTGTAAAAAATCAAAAACAAAATTGCAAAAGGTTCTTGTAAAAAACTAGAAGATCTGTCCACGTTTACGACGATTTCTTGTAAATAATCAAAAACAAAATTGCAAAAGGTTCTTGTAAAAAACTAGAAGATCTGTCCACGTTTACGACGATTTCTGGTAAATAACCTAAAACAAAATTGCAAAAGGTTCTTGTAAAAAAACTAGAAGATCTGTCCATGTTTACGACGATTTCTTGTAAATAATCAAAAACTATTGTAAAAGGTTCTTGTATAAAACTAGAAGAGCTCTGTCCACATTTACGACGATTTCTTGTAAATAATCAAAAACAAAATTGCAAAAGGTTCTTGTAAAAAACTAGAAGATCTGTCCACGTTTACGACGATTTCTTGTAAATAATCGAAAACGAAATTGTAAAGGGTTCTTTTGTAAAACAACCAGCTCGGTCCACGTTCAGGACGATTTCTTGTAAATAATACGAAACGAAATTGTAAAAGATTCTTGTATAAAACTAGAAGAGCTCTGTCCACTTTTGTCGTCGAACGCCACGAAATGTTTTTTTTTAATTGAATTATTCAACTGCAGAATTATCCATAGAAATCAATACTGTAATTACTGTTTATAATTTGGCTTTTATTCAACAGATTTTATTAAATAACGGAACAGGGGTTAAAGTGTTCCCTTTAATGGGTTTTCAAAAAATATTTCCTCCTTAGTGCGCCTATACGATGCAAAATGTTTCCTCAAAATTTCAAATCTCTGTTATAGCCTTTAATGAATACATTTTTAAGAAGAAATCTATAAAGGTCCTGGCTGGTTTAAAATCAATGTATAGTTCGAACTGTGGCAGTTATAGACCGGAAATGTTGAGAATACCTTCGTATTGTTATGTGTGTGCACTAAGAAGAGATTTTCCAATATTCAACTCCCTGAAGAGGTAAAAGGGGGAATACTACATCCCCTAAAGGAATAAAAAGGTGCTTTCAAATTTTGCATTGACAAAAGAGAACCATTTACTATCTCAGATATTTACTATTTTTCATGGGAAACGCTCTGCGGGTGCTGCTAGTTTTATATAATTTTCAAAAATAATTACCTTTATACAAGCCTGTATTTCTTATGCATTTAGAACAAATTAGAGCACAACAGGTCGGGTTTTTCTACGGACTGAAGTTATGAAAATCAACTTCTATAAAATAAATAAATATTTAGCGAATTTCCATTGAATACCTGAGCTATTGGAACGGCCATCGTGGCCCGTTCCCCTTCACCCAGACCCGGGACACTGAAATGAGCACCGACCATGACCTCCAGATCACTTTTGTGGAGAGGTTAAAATATGTGTGTTTTAGCACGTTCATATTTGCAATTTTGGTCCGATGTGATTCAAACTTGGAACAAAAACCGATTATGGTAGCAGCGTGGACAGGTTCGCTAACCAGCAAAATTCTTTTGAACAGTTTCAAAATGGCGGTGATGTCAAATCTTAACAAACTCAGTTTTTCTCAATTTTTTTTGAAAATCCGATTTTATTATCGTAATCAGCATTAAAAAGCACATTAATTTTGAATTTTGAAGAAATCAAAGAAACTGTTTGACAGAAAATCTGTCAAGAGATCATTTTCGTATTTTCAATACCTATTTGAAAGTTTTAAATGCCAATAAGTGCAGATTTAAATGGTGATTACGATGGTGAAATCAGTTTCAAAAAACGGCAAGTTAAAGAGAAATACCATTGGAAATTTGTTGAATTATAAATGAAGTATAAAAAATGGCTTAACTGACCGATTTTGATGAAATTTTGGATTGTAATTGTATGGTTTGTAGGTTATTTGTTACTTTTATTATATACAATTCGTTATGTTTAAAGTACTAAAATACCTTTGAAGAAAATTAAAAAAACAACAAATGTAGTCACGATTTTTAACAATTTTTTGTTTTGATGAAAACGGCCAGCGAAAAAGTTTTTGGACAATGTTTGCATTTTGTTTTAACTTTAAAAAAATTTGGCCAGTACTTTTTTTTGACGATTAATAGTTTAAAAGTATAATAATTCGCCCGGCATCTAGTGCACTGCAACCAGGGCTCACGTGTAGTAATAGGTATTTATGCAGTTTTGTTTTTCTCAGTAGTGATTTGTGAATATGTTTTCTTTTTATTACATACCTTATTATCCAGTTAACACATATTCATGAAAGAAGAAAAGAAAATGTCTTCTTTTAAATTACTTACGATTTTAGTCAGTTTTTTTATGGAACTACATTGTGAAGTAATTGCTATTTACATTGCATGGAACATGCAAGATTTCCTATACCGTATTAATAGCTCATGCGCGTTATCACATTTTAATAGGCATTACTTAATACTCATTAATTTGTTCGTTCTTGAAGTAGTTCTTGTCAAAATGGCGTACACACGATCCCACGATTTGGTGTTAGATTTTTCATCCAACAACTGTGTCAGTCCTGCAATTTTGTTTTTTATAAAGGTGTTAGTTAGAAATAAAGCAACACGTTACCTACTTTCGGTAGAAATTTTGAGGTTATGCGGGTCACTTATTTTCGTGTAAATATGGAGTGTAGGTTGTTTTCGATTTTTCTACGTTTTTTCGCCAAAACGCTTTACTACATGCCCAAAAACAATAATTCAAACTATAAAAGCACGGGAAGTACGATAAAAATCGAAAAATTGACCAGCATAACCACAAAATTGCTACCGCGCGAAAGTAGGTAACGTGTTTTTCTCCGCTAAAACGATAAAAAAAAACTATTAAAAAAAATACTGAAGGATCTAACTGACATGGTTGTTGGGTGATAAACCTATTTAATTAAACGGACAGCATTTTAACAAAGTTTTTACTAAAAGAACGAAGAAATGCGTATTAGTGATGCTGATTAGAATGTGATAACGCGCATGAGCAGAAGTCGGGGTAGTAAATTTACTGTTTCATGCAATGTAAACTGCAATGACGTAAAAACCGTCTAAAATAGTAATTAACCTTTAAAAAAATTATTTCCTGCGGGTGAATATGTGTTAATTGGACAATAAGGTATAAAATAAAAAAAAATATATTCAAAAATCACTATTTAAAAAACATACACTCCATAAATATCTATTTTCGATTGTTATCGTACTTCCCGCACTCTGCGCTTTTACATTTTGGATAAATGCTTTTGGGCGTGTAATAAAGCGTTTTGGCGACAAAAAATACAGAAAAATCGAAAACAACCTACACTGCTGAAAAATTAACTGAATTCTTCTGAAATAAGCGGCATGCGTAGGTTACAAATGTTTTCAGTCCATACAGTACAACGCGGAATATACAAGCACCGCCAACTGAATGTGAAACATACATTAGTGAGGCCCATATTGTAAACCCAGTTTAAAACTTTATTTCTTCCAACGCGCTTGTCCTTGTCGCATCAAAACTTCATTTTACGATTTCAAATTCAATCTACCTGTGCATTAAAATAAAATTAACCCCCTACCTCTATCAACCCTTAATGTTGTAAAAGGGGGTAGAACTCGCCCTAGAACAGGAAGCGTCTAGTCCTACCTAAACGGGACAGGTAATGGCTCAAGTTGCACCAGTTGCTGGCGTGGATTTGAAAATTTTCTCACGTTAAGCGTTTAAGGAAAATGGCGTCCTTTTAGGTTTTTCGTTTTTCTTACCGTTGCTAACGAAGGGAAAGCGATACTGTTACTGCGGTATTGAAGTTACTGCGGTATTGAAGTTTCTCTGTTCGAGGATATTCTTTCTCGACAGCCTTAAACTATGGCGAATTTGTTAGTAAGGAAAACACTCAACGGAATTTATTTAAAAATTAATTGCAATGAAAAACTTGCCGTAAACCGTTCAGTTTTATGGGAAAACGTTTTAATTAACAGCCAAAATCAAATTAACACTGTATCAGATCGAAGACGTTAACTTTTTTTGCGAGAATTTACGCAAATTTATTATTACTTAAAAGTAGCCTAACAAGAACTGTTACGTGTAAAACTAAAACTAGGTTATTTGATGTTTCTTGTTGGACAAACACAGTTTTCCGTGTATTTCTCGACTAATATTTTTAGCGAATTTCCAATGGAAAAATACGCTTACGTCATGGTAAGACCCAGACCCGGGACCCTGAAATGCATACATTTGTGTTCGCAATTTCGGTCCCGTAAAAATCGATTTTGACAACAGTTCAAAAATGGCGGCCATTTCAAATCTTTATAAATTCTTTAAATCAGATCGTAATCAACATTAACTGGCGTTTAATGGCGTTTGGAATTTTGAAAATTAAGAATCTGAAAGGGTCAAGGTTCAATTTCTTGTTTTCAGCGTACGTAAAGTAAAAGTTTAAATGCTGCTTATGACAGTGAAATGTTAATTTCAAAAAGTCGAGAAATAGTTTTGGAAATTCGCTTCCATCATGTCAGCTAGCTAGTTTAACATAATTGTGCATGACTTACCACCGCGTATAGCTGTGTCTTCTGATTCCATTTCACAAAAATACAACTGAATTTTCTACTCATTCATCCATGGCTGTAAGGAACTCTGCAGTGAACACATCCGCACGGCGCGCACATTCAACTAAACCTTTCTGCAAAACATTGACGTTCGTACATTGTTGTTAAAACGGTGGAAGAAAAAACGCGCGCCAAACCACGTTGCTCGGTCACCGCACGCTGGCTTACGTGCTTATCGTACTGGCGCTGTGAAGCGACTGAGGAGCGAGCGCGGAGTCAGATCTGGTAACGGGACGGGTACTGGCACTGGGAGGGACAACAGCCGAATACCCTTGTTTAATTTACGGACGCGCACGCACCGCACGGCGCGCTCTTCAAAGGAAATAGAAAATGCGGAGAATGTACGGCGACCCTTTTTCTTTTTTACCCTCATCCCTTGCAGATGCAGATGCAACTGGGATTTAGGATTTCGTTTGTGGTCTTGGGTTCAGTATAAAGTACAGGATGGTCGTGATTTTAATTTTGTTTTTACGAATGTCCTTACAGTAAGGAGCTATCGGAGCGGACATCATGGTAAGACCCACAGAGCGTCGATCCTGACCTCCAGGGCATTTTTTGAGATTTCTTTTGTGTGTTCTGGCACACTCACGTTCGAAATTTTAATCCGATTTAATTTGAATTTGGTACAAAAATCGATTTTAACAATAACTGGGATAAGTTTCGCTAACCAGTAAAATTCGTTCATTTCAAAATGGCGGCCATTTCAAACCTTTAAAAAAACTGATAGTGTTTGTGTAAAATATTTTTGAAAATCTGATTTCATCGCCGTAATCAGCGTAAAATGCAGCGTTAATTAACGTAATTTAATTTGACAGCGGTCAGGGTTCATGTCCGTATTTTCATTGCAATTTAAAAGTTCGAAACGCTAATAATATATGCAGATATTATTTCTGTTTACGACGTTGAATCGGAATTTTTTTTAATGTGTCAAAAATAAAGAAATATACTTTCACAAATTCGCTTCCATCACGTCAGCGAGCCTTTAAGCCGGAACCGTAAATTTCTTTTATTAAAAATCTGCTGCACTGACTTCAGTTAAAGATGTTTGAGAACAATTTGAACAAAATATTTAAAACCGATTTTGTGCAGAACTTAAATATGCCTACGTTTCAATATGTCCTTGCAAAATTTAAAATTCTCCCGAGTTATTAGCGAACTAGATGTGCGTGTTCCCACACGTTCGCAATTTTAGTCCGTTTTGATTCAAAGTTGGCACAAAAATCGATTTTGGTCACGACGTGGACAAATTTGATCATCTTATAAAAATGCGTCACTATTTTGCCTTGTATATTTTTGGAAATTTGGTTTCACCAGCGTAATCGACTGTATATTTTGAATTTTCGATCGGGGTTCGATTTCGTGTTTTCAATGTTACTTTGAAAATTTAGAATGCTTATATATACACTTTGTAATGTTGATTGTGATGGTAAATTAGATTTTGAAAAAAACCGAGTCGGGTAAAAATTATTTTTGGTAATTCGCTTTCATCGTGTCAGCGAGACAGCTGCGTGCCGCGATTATTTTACTTCGCCCACTTTATATTTTGGTATAAAGTGTAACGCTCGCAGATAAAATCGACTTTTATAGTTTGATGGTTATGTCAGTTTACAAAGAGGTTTTCTGAGTGAAAAAGGCTGTTCTTAAATGAATGTAAATTTGTACGTCTGTGCTGGAGGTTACACTTCACTGATTTTTGAGAAAATTTTGGGTAAATATACAGTGCAACGTGTTTTTCTATTTTTTTTCGTAATTTTTACACCAAAACGATTAATTATAGGCCTATGCCCAAAAGTAGTAATATAAAGTATAAAAGTGCGGGAACTACGAGAAGTTCAAAAAATAAATGGAAAATAAAAGTTAGCCGCATAACCTCAAAATCGCAAACGCGCGAAAGTAGATAACGCTTTTCATCACGAAAACGGTTAATTAAATGCGTGTAATTAATATCGAAAACAATAGAAATTTTTTAAAAATATTTAGGAATTTAACTAACCCGGTTGTGAACCTAACACGGTTTTCTATCGAACAAGAATACGATACATGAACGCATATGAACACTACCGTGTGACAAACAGTAATGACGACGAACTTGGCGTAGTACATCTACCGTGTCCCATGCAATGTAAACAGCTATGACGTCACAATATAGTTCCCTTAAAAATTACATAAAATATAAAGTTATCGTTAGAAATGTAGTCTTCCGCAGGTCAATAGGCTATATTTTTATTGAATAATAAAGTATGTAATAAAAGAAAAGTATTAAAAAAAAATTTTTTTTAAAGTTACATTGCGTAAATAACAAATTTTCTTTCTATTTCAGGATCAATTTGTAGTTACAAACAGTTAAGCCTTTTTTCATAAATATGTTGTGTAAAAGCAGTTGCAGGCATTTGTTGCAGGCCCACGTGTTTGTGGCTGTTTTCCAAAAAGCCCAGTTCGGAAAATATCGCATACAGCTGGACAGTTTAACAAATTTATCAAAACCGGTTCATCAGAGTGTGTTCATTCAAATCAGTGTAATAAATCTGAAATAAAAGTTAGGATAGTAAATCGAAAAAAGCGATTATAAATTGATTGGTCGATTTCAGTGGTTTATTTTACTTTCAGAAATTTTCTTATTTGAAAATGAGTTATTCTTATGGAGCGGCCATCATTGTAAGACCCAGACCTTGAAATGAGCACCGATCCTGATTTCTAGATCACTTTTTGAGGAGGTCGTTAAAATGCTTATGTACAGTATAGCACGGTCACGATAAAAATTGTAGTGCATTTTATCCGAGGATCCGGGTTCGATTCCTGGCGAGAGCTTGGCATTTTCATACGCTATAAATCATCCCACCGTCTGCATTAGCCCAAGTGTGCACAACAGTCGGACGTTAAACACACAAAAAAAAAAAAAAAAATTGTAGTCTGATTTTATTCAAACTTGGCACACAAAAAGGTATATATAGACATATACGTTTTCAGTTATACTAATGAGGACGAAGAAAAAGTGTTAACGGTAAGGGTAAAACAACGGAAGTAACTTCTCGATCCCACAACCTTGAGGTGCGCAACTCAGAGACGCAGCAGACTGACCGGCGCTTTAGGGATTTTAGTCTGATTTTATTCAAACTTGAAACAAAAATCGATTTTGTCAATTTCGACTATTTCAAAATGGCGGTCATTTAAAATATTTAAAAATTCGTAACTTTTATATCTTAAATATTTTTTGAAAATTTAATTTCACCATCGTAATTAGCGTAAAAAAAACTGCGTAAATTTACGTCTTCAATTTTTAAAATAAGTTGAATTTATGAAATTTAATTTTGTCGAAGAAGCAGGGTTCGTTTTCGTATTTTCAGTGTAATTTGAATGTTTAATACCAATAAATACTGGTTGTGATGTTTTTAAAACAAATTATTTTTGGAAATTCGTTTCCATCACGTCAGCGAGTCATCTGCGTGCCGGGATTATTTTAAATTTCGATTTCATCATAGTAATCAGCATTAAAATTTATACTTCTATTATTAGCCACCTCGGTGGCCTAGTTGATAGCGTACTGGGCTTTCACCCCGAGGACCCGGGTTCGATTCCCGATCTGGGCTTGGCATTTTCATACGCTATAAATCATCCCATCGTCTGCATTAGCCCGTGTGCACAAAGAAATTGTCGTCCGAAAATAACTTTTATCACGTCAGCGGCACGTAAAGTTTTAAGTTTTCAAAACTTAGTTTAACTTTAACTTGAACTTTGTCGACATGACTAAAGACAATGTCCGTAGGAAATAGTTTCGTTTGCTCTCCCCAAGTTGTTATCATTAAAACACTACTGATAAGATATGATACGGTTTATCCTTCGAAAACTATTAGCTGTGTTCTCATGCATGGCTTCGATATTTTTCATTAATTTGAAATTGTATTTCAAAATTTTGTTTCAAAGTAAAAATTAAAATTACAGTAAGTCTGTTTGGGAGCCTTGTCCCAGTGAAAAACGGCCGAATTAAACTGCGGATAGTAACATAAAATTAGGCTAAAACAAGCATTTTGAGTGTTCGCCATTTTGTTTCAAATAGTTATATAGCAGTTCGCGGTTGCCTAAAACCTTGTCACAGCTACATTCTTAAAAAAAAGTTTAAAATATTACAAATTGAAAAATTTGAAATATTGAAAAAATCATCGAAATATTTGAAGCCGTTTTTTAGTAAAATGCGACCAAATTAGGCCTAACAGACAAATAAATCAGACATTTCAAGTGTTCGTCAATTTGTTGCAAATACGTGTGACTGTTTGAAATTGCTTGAAATCTTGTCACAGCTCTATATAACCAAATTAAAGAGACCTGTGGTCGATGCGACTAAAGAACCGGTCAGTTTGCTGTGTCTCTGAACTGCGCACCTCAAGGTTGTGGGTTCGATATGCAGTTACTCCTGTTACCGTTAACCCTGGATCCCTCGTCATCAGTCTAACTGGCATAAGATATGGACGATAAGAAATTTTTTTTAAATATAACAAAGAATCATCGAAAGTTTGAAGCCGTTTCTCAGTTAAAAGCGATCAAAGCAGTAGGCCTTTGAACAGACAAATAAATTAGGCATTTTTAGTGGCCGCCATTTTCTTTCAAATATGTGTAAGAGATTTTCGTAACTTTTTATAACATTTTAAATTTTGCATATAAATATGCAGATTTTATTTATGGTTATGGTTAATTTTTAGTGCCCTTGATTTTGTTTCAAATAGGTGTATGGTAGATTTTCATAACTTTCGATTAAATTTTAAATTTTAAAAGCAAATATATGAAGATTTTATTCACGTTAATGACTTGTAGAATTAGAATTTAAAAAGAAGTTAAGATATATAAAAATTATTTTTGGAAATTCGCTTCTATCACGTCAACGAAACCTGCGGTTATTTTAATTTTTTAAAAAATATTTGTTTTCAAACCTTTTTTTAAAAAATCCTTAAAACTAACAAAAATATTGTATTTCGTTAAGAATATCACTGAAATTGAGCTAATTCATCAAAATCGGTTCACAAGATTTTGATAACGTAATGTCCGTATAGAGTGCAGAGATTCTTTGCTCAAGCTGGTGTAACAGGGTTGAAATAGAAGTAATTTACGTTTCAGGACCCCCCCCTCCCAGACGGGTTATTTTATATGAAAGATTAAGGTTGATTTTCTATTTCTTCCCTTGTGGCTTACGATTTTTTTCTTTTTTGAAAAACAACGGAAAGTATAAAAGTTTGCGCCGTTTTTATGTTTGTTTTTACATACACAGATTATGTTGTAACACATTTAAGGGTCGACTACTTTAAACACGTTTAATTTCTGTTGCGCACTGCTTGTTTCGTAAATTTCCAAGTCGATTTGCAGTTACCTAAGTAAATATAAAATTTAATTAAAATGGAGTACAGATCGATATTGCCGATTGTTTAAATACCGACTTTGCGTCTATTGGTAGGGTAAGAACCAATGGGAAAGCGATTAGTCATTCAACAATTGAGGGTGGCTCCCTAATATACTTGAATTCTGATTGAAAGGAGGGGGTGAAATTAGGGGAACTTTTCGTACGGTGGGGTCCCAGCCCTTGTTTAAAAATGTAATCGAAAACAGCGTCGTCCCTTCTTACTTCGTGACCCCGAGGACTTGTTTCCGCTTTTTGCGCTGATTTTGATGAAGCGTGCCATAAGCTGCCCACTTGTTTTTTTTATAGGAGTACTCTTTTAGCGCTGTTCCATTGGGAAAATGAGCAATTAGTACAGAACCGTGAAATGAACATAGTCCTTGGCTTCTTGATCACTTTTTTGAGGGTTCGTTAATATTTGTGTGTGTGTGTGTGTGTGTGTGTGTGTGTGTGTGTGTGTGTGTGTGTGTACGCGCGCTAATTAAATAATAAAAATTGCCACAAACTAAAAATACTATAAAATAAACTCATTCAAGTCAAAATATATTCAATTTTTCGTTCATAGAAAATGAGTATGGAAATTGTGGAGCTCATACAATTTGTGTGAGCATTTTGTATGAGATGATGTATCGTGATTTGTCAATTTTTCTTGTATCTCATGCATGAATCGTCTGCATTATCCCAAGTGTGCACAATAGTCGGACGTTAAACACAAAAAAAAAAAAAAAAAAAAAATATCTCATGCAAATCCTCGTAGGTATCCCAATGTAAATACACCAATAACAACGTGCATTAATAATTGTATACTACATAATAATACATAATTATTTATTTGTCTCAATTCTCCAGATATTTACGAATATATTGAAGGTAATTTTCGTTTTGTAATATAGGGGAAATATTAACAACCCTCTAAAAATATCATGATCGCCGCTAATGGGGTGCTTGATGGTTGCTCGCTTTCCAATTGAAATTCGCCAAGGAAAACTTTGACGAAGAGGTTGTAATTTCGGCCATGAAGAACTGTAATTTAATGACGCCATTAGGTGGATTCCCCGTGCCACGGACAGATGCAATGATTCAGATAAACCTCTACACAAAGAATAAAACAAAGGCTAGGCTACTCGGCCGGGTGTGAGGCATTGAGGCAGGTGCACATAGGCCGGACTACTGTATATCTGTGCGCGCTGAGCCGCATCACCGAGCGCAATTATACCGGCGAATTTGCAATCTGTACTTAGGGCGTTTTGAAAAGCGAGGGCGCACGCTGCCAGATTGACCTTAATTGCCGGGATTCTTGCTTTCGCACTGTGCGAGGTTCTAGTTGAATTCATTTAGTAGCCTACTTGTAGTTAATTCGAACGAAAAACAACACACGATCGAATGATCTATGTCAGGAGTCCTCAACCTTTTTTCTGATTCGACCCCTACATTTTTTTTTATTCTGTAGATCCCCATATGTTTACAATGTGTTGCACAAATATCACCGCAAATGAAGCTTTTATTAGGAGCAATTCAGCAATACAATTTGTTTTTAAATAATTTGTATTTTGTGTTATTAGATAGCCTATACATTAAAGATATTATTAAGTTTATAGAAGCAGAAATTTAAACAAAATATAAATCACATAAATACATAAATAAAATGGTTGCGGTTGATGTCCTTCGATTATCTTATTTATATCCGGAGAAATATTTGTTAATACTGATCCTAAATCACCACGTTCTGATATCCTGAATCGATTTCTCGTTTTTCGCAAATACATACTTACACAGCTAAATCCTGCCTCAACCAAGTAAGAACTAAAAAATGCTAACAATAGTGGTTCGCTGATACTTGTTAATCTGACGTATTTTGTGCGAATGTCTTTGAAACTCTAAAATTCGTCATATCCACTTGTTTGAAAGTTGATTTTTAGTTAAAAATTCTCTTAAAGTTCAATCAATTCTTCTTGTAATGAGAAATCAATATCGGCCATGTTGCTTTCAAATAGTTTTATAATCTAAGACGTAACATTTAAATTTTCTAAATCCTTGTAGACCTAACGAACATTGATATACTTTACAATTCTTCCAAATGTTTCGTGTAGAGTAGAATGTCGTCAGCGTGTATGTTATCTTTTTCAATAACATACAGTTGCGTTAAATTTTTCGAAATAACGAAAATTGCTTCGATTTATTGTAAATATCAACAAATCAATCTTAGAACGAAATCCAAATATACTGAACGAACGTGAATGGGATTCCCATTTTTTCCTTGTAATTTGGTTGCACATTATTACATAAAGAAAATATGTCTGATATTGCGTTTTTTGATTCAATTAAATTTGTTGCCATAAATTTATCAATTTCCAAAAAGAATTCTGTTACAGAATTAAAGACCTCAATGAAACGTTGCAGAAAATTGCTTTTCGATAACCATCGGAACTTCTGTATGAAGAAGCAAATATTAGAATGTTTATCAACATTTTCGCATAATTGCGCAAAAAGGCGATCGTTCAAAGTTTTACCTTTAATTGTGTTTATTCACACAATTGCAAACCAAGGGCATAAAAATGGAATTTATTTCATCGACTCCCAATAGACCCCCCCCCCCCGAATTCAATCGACCCTATTCAATGTGGGGTCCAGCTGGACCTCGTTGAAAAACCTTGGTCTATATGATTGATAACACGGTAATGCAAGCAACCTATAGCACTGTAATTTGCCTGCTCACATACAGTTGCATTGTAATAATTAATGCTATAATTAATCAATTATTAATTCGACTTGACGACTGAAATTTCAAAAAGTCTCATTCACGTAATAAAAGTAGACTGTATTTTTTATTTTAGCTTTTTGTGTAGAAATTGTAATTTTTACCATCATAATCAGCAATAAAATATTCTTACACTAGCATTTTAAACTTTTACATGAGGCACACTGAAAGTAAAAAAGGAACCCTGACCTCAGTTAAATTAAATTTCTTAACTCAATACATTAGTATGCAGTTTTTAACGCCGATTACGAAGTCAGATATTAAAAAAATGAACAAAGAAAGTCGTGCATTTTTATGTTTTAAATAATCACCATTTTGAAACTGTTGAATCTTTCTGATTAACAACTTTGACTGAAGCAATTACCGGAATCGATTTTTATGCCAAATTTTAATCAATTCAAACTAAAACTGCGATCGTGAGCGTGCTAACACGCGCACGCATTCGTTCCAATGCGTCAGCGAAACAGCTGCGTGTCGCGTTGATTTTAAACTCGATTGTTTTTCGTTCACAACAGTCAATTAACGGACTGGACTTAAACACAGGAAATTGATAGCACTAACTGTTTCCGTGGAAGATAATACAAGCGTTGATCAACGTTTATCTAAATAGTGGCTGTTTGCTTATCTGCTCCTTAATTTTATTTTGGTTAAAAGAATTTTATCAGAAAGTAACAAGATTGGGTTGTGTTAAATATTATTAAACCGGACCGCTTATTTTTTAGAATTCATAATTAAACTAAGTCTGTTAAGAGAGTTTCATTGTATGTAAGCTTACTGTAGGCTACATTTGTGAGTGTGTGTGTGTGTGTGTGTGTTCAGAAAATCCACGTTCGCAATTTTATTCAGCAAAAAATTCAAAAACAAAAAATTGATTCAAACAAAAATCGTTTTTTATAAAATGGCTAATTCAGCTAACCAGAATCAATTCAACAGTTTCAAAATGGCGGTCATTTCAAATCTTTAACAATTCATAACCGTTTTGTCTCGAAAGTGTTTTTGAAAATACAATTTCACCATCATAAAATCGGCGTTAAAAATTTTGATTTTTTTGAATTTTTGATCATTTTGAATTTTCAAAACTCTTTGAAATTAAGAAATTTAATTTGAAGTTGGTCAGGGTTCATTTTGAAGCCTTTAAATCCTGTGGAACTGACAAACGTGGACACGGGAAGTAAAAATAGCAAGGGGGAAGAAACTGGGGTTGTAACCCCGTGGAACCCGTAAGCAGTGAATTGTAAGTACGTTAGGTGTAGGCGTATCCAGGGTTGATTTTGGGGTTGTAACCCTCCACTGATAAAAAACTTGAAGATTTTTAACACATTTTCTAATATTCCAACTATTGTTAAGTTACGTTTTCACGTCAAACTCATTAATAAAGCAACTACTAAATTTCTGCACTATTATATTATTAACGTTTGGATTCTACATGCTTAGTGATATGTACTAAGCTTCTTTGTTGCAATTATAATATCAGAAACAAAAACACAGATATTTAGTAAAATGTTTTTTTTTTCAAGCGTAGTTGGAAAACCGTAACTTTTAAGATTTCTTGAATAAGCTAAAAGTATTTTAAAAAAATAATGTCTTATTAGTTACTCAAATTATGGACGTTTTCCTAAAAAAAAACATAGGGATAAAGTTGTCCTCGGAAGGTTTTAAAACTCGCCATTTTGCGTCTAAGTTTGGAAATGATAGTGGAGGACCCCCCCGGTACTGGTAACCTCCCCCTATCCTATACGCCTATGACGCTAGATGGACCTAACCAACTTCAAGTGGAAGAAGTGAGAGATGGGTTAACCGTCTCAGATCAGTGAGGCGACGCCTATCTCAGATCAGACCGTCGTGTGTAGATGGGAAAACGTCTATCGGAAACGTAAGAGAGTAAAGAAAGGAGGCAGTAGTAAAGATACTTCTAATTAAACACAGAAGCAGAGATCTCCTGGGGATCAAACCTTGGGTGTGAGAAATACAACCCTTATAGGACTTCGATAACAGGGGTTATTGGAGGGATCACAGCCGGAAATATTAATATTCTGGGCAGAAGGAAGCTTAGGAAAACCGCGGCACTGTGGTGTGAGTGCACATGAACAGAATAGGAATTTATCATGGAGAAACCGTGGATGGGTTGTGCAGGAAGGAAGAGGAAGCTGCAGGCCATATAGTCTATGAATGTGAAGCTCTTGCCAGCAGGACGCAAAGTGTTTGACTTCCTGGATTCTAAGACCTCTAATAAAGTTAGCGGACTACTACAACTCATTGAACCTTATGAATAAAAAGAAACAAAAGCTTTAATTCACAAAATCTGAGGCATATCCTTCAGTTGATATGAATAAAAATATCAATCAAAACATTTTGCTTTAGAGTAAAAGCAGATCCTTCTTTTGTTGATCCTTTTACTTCCTGACCGAAAGATTTGTTCGTAAGCAAAAGGTAATCATTATTCATACGGAATGAAGAAAATGTTTTTGCTTTTCATTTTATTTGATACAAAACCTTTTACTTGAAGTATTTCCTTTGGTTTTATTCATATGACTCACTGAATGCACCTCTACTGACTAGCTAGAATCCATCGGGATAATGTTGCACAATAGACCACTGGATATTGGTGCCAGGGATCACCAAACCCCATGAAGACCTCTAAGACTAAATTTCTAAATCTAATGATAGTGAATATTCGAAAGGGTACAAGAAAAAATAATTGTTTTAATGTAGTTACTTATTCGGAAATTAACTTGCAATACAATACAGTAACGAGACATTTTTGTGCGACGATTATATATAAAATTTCGG
This sequence comes from Callitettix versicolor, assembly GCA_022606455.1. Classification (NCBI taxonomy): domain Eukaryota; kingdom Metazoa; phylum Arthropoda; class Insecta; order Hemiptera; family Cercopidae; genus Callitettix; species Callitettix versicolor. The sequence continues at coordinate 69,672,213 of CM040185.1, forward strand.
TTTATTTAGTATTTTAGCGAATTTTAACTGGGTAATTAACTGTTATACCAAATTTGAGTTCGTTTTATTTACGAAAATAAAAAAATTTACATCTGTAAATGTGCTTTAGAGATAATTATTGGAACTCATTTACGTCCCCGGTTCTGGAGCTTATTTTTTGATGGTTAGATAATTTTTTAAAGCAGTTTAACGAATTTGAAATAAAAGAAATTTACTGTCCAGAGGGAGACTTTGACGAAATTGAACCCTGACCGCCGTTTATTGAAAGACGTGTTATGTCACCGCCTTTCAAGTATATAGTCCGGCGAGTGAGTCAGGAGTCAACAGTGCTCTTGAAAATATAGAATATTGTGTCGAAGGTCCCACCTCAAATGGACGTCTGTTAATGTCTGGAACTGGAACTAAGCCCAGGTTTAAGTTTAAATTGCCACACCCATTTAACAAGCCTAATATTGCAGTGGTAAACACTTGACGCCCTAATTCTTGTAAGGATGGATTAATTGGTCCTGCCCACCCTTAAAGATAGGCGCGTCACGCGATTACAGATAAAGCCAATTTCAAAAAACATAAAAACCATCACACCGCGTAAAATAATGTTTTTTTTATAATGTTGGTTCATCATTATAATCGCCGTTAAAATCTGAGTGTTTATATATATATATATATATATATATATATATATATATATATATATATTACATTAAATACGAACATGAACAGTGACTTAACAAAATGTTAACAGTCTTCGTAAAGAAAAAAATTAAAAAGTTAATTTACGTAGATTTTAACGTTTATTACAATGGGAAAATCATATTTTCAGAAAAAAGGGTAATAGCCGTCAATTTAAAAATGTTGAACAGATTCTGCTGGAAAACAAAATTGTTAAAAGTTATTATTAAAATCTATTTTGTGCTAAGTTTGAATCGCATCGGACCAAAATCGTGAAAATTCTAAATAAAACACGCACTTGCGTGCGCGCGTGCCACACACACACACACACACACACACACACACGATTGTCCCCTATACTTATTATTCTTTATAAATAGTTATTGGGCTACTGGACTGCCATATTTGGTGTGTGGGTGATACTTCGTAAAACTTGAACGTTTTTATTAAACTATTTTAACCCTTTTAATATGCATGATGTTTTAGGGCTGGTTGTGATATTGGATTTTGTGTGATGCGAGTGCACAAATGTATATTGTTAAAAATATTTAATAATAAAAGATCATTTGTTTTATATCAATTCGTAACGATCAGCTGATTTCATTGAAAAGCTGATAGGCTATAATAAGGTTTAAGTTATGTTGTTAAAAATTAGCTACGTTTTAGTAAAAGATCAGTTGTTTTATATTAGTAACGAACAGATGATTTCACTGAACAGCTGATAGGCTATAATAAGTTTCATGTTACGTTGTTAAAAACTAGCTATGTTAATTTGTCGTGTTTTCGAAAAGATTATTGTAATTAAAATAAAAAGGAAGAGAAAACTTGATTTTTTTAAAATTTTTGGTCCAGTAACAGAAATTTAAAATTAACAAGAACAATAAACATAACCTCAGTTATAATTTCCAATAGTTTCATGAACATGTGCAATAATTCTATAGGGGCCTAAGTACATTCTTGATTTACTTCAGGGCAATAAATTAAAATCTTAAAAAAATATTATTTATTGTAGTACGTACAGATTTATTTTGGATAGTCTCTGTCAAACGGAAGACATAAAATTATAAAATAAATAAATAAAAATGTAATATATATATATATATATATATATATATATATATATATATATATATATTACTAAGTTCATGGTTTTAATTGATAATTCACTTCAGACAACGAAATCTAACTTTCTTTTTCTTTAACGAATTACATTTTTATAAAGTTTTTTCTCAGTTGTTATATTAGAATTAGAAATTACGGTATTAGTAGATAAAAACTGCGATTTTTTAAACCACCTGTAGGCACGTGACTGCCTTTCTACCCTCGAGCAGTGTCAGCACCCTCCGTGTTTCCTTGTTAATGATTCGTAAAAAAGTTGCCGTAAGTTTTTGTTGTTGGGAAAACTAGTTTTAGGGCAAAAATAACCTTGTGCAATTACGAACAAAGGCCACAATAGGAGCTAATGTTTTCGCTTTAGTATTGTTCCTGTTTCTTAACGGGATTCAAGTAGAAAGTTGATAATTTAAAGAGTGGTTTTATACCTAGCTCAATATCTAGAAAAAATAGCGGTTTAAGAAACATTTTCATAATACTGTACATTTCTCCTGAGAGCGTCGTCTTTAGTAACGGATAAAGAGGATTGCGAAGGAGGTGTTAGTACAAATATTATAAATTTCTAAAAATTTCAAAAAATGGTGTAGCACGAGGATGTTAATGAATTCGTGTCTTCTTTCACTGATAATTTAGCAAAACAATAAAGATAAACACTGAGCTGACAGACAGGATTTTACGAAATTTTGCTGCCATTTAAATTCTTAAAGATTTTTTAATATGATTTTACTTTTGTAATCAGAGTTGAAATCTATATTTTAAATTTTCGATGAAATCAAAAATATGTTATTTAAGTTTTTTTTTTAATAAAGGTGTTTTTATTACCCAACAACCGTGTCAGTTAGGTTGCACTTTTTAAATAAAAGGTTTTTTAATCGTTTTAGCAATGAAAAACGCGATACTTTTTTTCGCGCGGTAACAATTTTGAGGTTATGCAGGTAACTTTTATTTTCGATTTTTATCGTATTTCTCGTGCTTTCCGCGCTTTTATATTTTGTATTATTGCTTTCGAACGTGTAAATAAGGCGTTTTACTGAAAAAATTACCGTAAATCGAAAACAACCTACACTGCATATTTACCACAACTATGCTGTGACATCATTGCTGTTTAAATTGCACACTATAAATTACCAAAATGGACAAAAGTCCTGAAAACTCAATTTTACTCTGGAGTAGCATTTATAGTTTTCGTACGGGATAGATCAGCAGCAATTATACGCAATATAAAACCAAGAACACCATCTAATATGGGAAACAACAGGTGCCCCCCCCCGTTAAAGCGAAAGTACCAACATTTTAAATAGTCTTTTGAAATAAATTTCCCCTAAAAAAATTAAAATTTACGGCGGTCATGGTTCATTTTCATATGTTGTACTAAAAAATAAAAGTTCCCCACGTTATTTTACATTTTTAGAAATTCGCTTCCATAACGTCAGCGATACAGGTGCATGCCTTGACTTATTTTGAAGCAGTTGGAGAAAAGTTTTGATACTAGTGGTACACATTTACCAGTTAACAACATTATATTAAACACATTTTTCCTGTTAGATTTCTCGTATCGTATAATTACTGAGTTGAAAACACTCGGTGTCAAGTTACTAACTTGATTCGACTGATAAACAACGCTATTGGTTTCACGTGTTCGGGCCACCGACCGTGATCGCCGGCGTAATGTTTCACTAAAAATGTAAACAAAAATACTTTGTTGTAGAAACGATTAATAGCGGCACTCAGCCGTCACGCTGAACATTAACAGAAGCGCATTTTCAAAACGTTATACGGTGAAAAAGAACATTTTTATACGTAAATATTTTCGTATTTTATACCCCACTAAACGCGTTCCAGAGATGTGGATCGGTGCTCGTTACATGGTCATATATTGCATTCAAATACCACGTATTCACTGGTTCAATGAAAGTTTTGGTAATGAAAACTACAAGGAACCTTTCTGTTTATAAAGCGAATTTTTAATGGAAAATTAGCTATGTGAACGGCCATCATGGTATGACCTAGGCTCGGGGCCTTGAATGATCGCCGATCCTGATCTCTAACCGACAATAGTCGTTCAACAATTTCAAAATGGTGGTCATTTCCGGTCGTGAAAAATTCATAATTTTTTTTCTTAAATATTTTTGAAAATCTGATTTAACGTCGGAATCACGTTAAAAACTGTATAAATAAGATTTTGAATTTTCAAAATCCGTTGAAATTAAGAAATTTAAGTTGACAGCGGTCAGGGTCCATTTTAATATTTTCGGTGTACGTAATTTGAAAGTGTAAACTTCTAATAAATGCACATTTTAATGTTTATCGTTATGGTGAAATCGTAATTTCAAAAAGGGTGAGATTAAGAAACCTCTGGAAATTCGTTTCTATCACGTCTGCGAGACAGTTGCGTGCCGCGTTTGTTTCAATTTTGCTTCTTTAGTCGTGGAAAAAATTTTAAAAATATTTTTTACTCTTTTTCTGTTGCTCACGAACTCGGTATTTTGAAGCTGTCGCGTCGTTAGGTTTTGTTTGGGTAAAATTCGATTATATTTCAGTGAAATTTGATCAAAATCGTTAGAGTCCGTTCTAAACGGTTTTTTGTTTACCAACACACACACATACACGCTCTCTCTCTCTCTCTCTCTCACACACACACACACACACACACACACACACACACACACACACACAGTCTTAAAAAGGTACACAACCATAGCCATACATTTGTAAGCAGAAAGTAAAAATCATATTTTCGACTTGATGGTTCCAAAAAAATTACATATATTCACAATAATTTCGAAATTTTAATTTAGCAAAGTCGTAACACATTTGCCTAATTTGTACGGTGTACTCTCGATAAGTGAATTCCATAAACATAAATCACGTTTTACAGTAGGCAACCAATACAGGACTCGCTGCATTTCTTACCGTTTACGTCTGAAGACACCTCATGTATACCAATAATTTCCATGTCCGGATGTTCGACGTCGACGGTGGGCGGGGTCTCTTGCGGAAGTGACATCGAAGGCACAAACTTTCTTACAGACAAAAACGAACAGCTCTGTTGTAGTTCTACTCCAACTGCGGAACAGCGCGCAAGCTGTTTTCAACTATTTTTGGGGATGTTTTGAAGTTGAACCTTTTCTCTCCCCCACCCTTGACCATAGTTACCCCAGTGTCCTATTGCACGGTGGTTTCTCTTAAACACCGGTTCACAGCGCTGCGCGTGGCACGTTTTTAAATAGCAAACAGAAACTGTTTGTCATCTGCTAAATATAAGAAAGATTATATATATATATATATATATATATATATATTAATTATATATAATATATATATTATTTTTTCCATTCACTTCCGCTTCAAGATGGCGGCCTCTGATTTAACGATGACGTGTGTAGTGGCTGATTATTTCCTGTAATACTGGCTGAACGGCAAGACCTATCATAAATTTGACCGTTTCGGGGAGAAAGGGCGTAAAATTTGTAATAAAGTTGGTTCAGTAACATTCTTCTTAAATATTAAGGTTAGCTGTTAAATTGGCGGGAAATTTACAAGTTCGTCAGAGCGCTCTCATGGAGCGGTGTCCGGGAGGTCTACTGTTCTTTGAACTACTGGTAGTGTCAGTAGTACTTTATATCTCATAAATTGGGATAGGCCTACTTCATGAAGTCTAATGGGTAACACATTACGTTTGGTTGTTCTTATTCCTTCGCTGCTGGTTAAATTCGTAATGCTTGATTTGTAAGTTTCTTCGTAATTTTAAACTACGTACCGTACACGCCGAATTCATTGGTATCTCGACAAACCAAATCGAATATGCAAAGATTCTTTTTTTTATTTGTTATTTAAGGCGAAAAGCACATTGAGGCTGTTATCGCCTCCCTAAATGTAAGTGTGAGTGTAAAGTGTTAAAGTCGTAAGTGTAAGTGTGTTAGACTCGGGTACCGCGAGGGACGTTTAAATCCTCTCAATAGGTGCAGGTAGTCTGCACCCAAGGTTATTATATAGACACCTTGGTCTGCACCCACGATGCGTATTGCCAATGAATACAGAATCTATAGATTCTGTATTCATTGGTATTGCGTAGGTTACATTCAAATTGACGTCCGTCCCGATGCAATTAGGGACGAAACTCCTAAATATGCCACTAAAATATCGATACTTTTTTTTCTATACATAGTAATTTTTTTTATTCGATACCTTTACAAATACCAATACTAGTAATAAGGTATCGGTAAATTATTTTGTTTCAACTTAAGACCATCGCCGGCCTCGGCAGGTTCGAACCGGAGATCTTTTACTCGCAAAGTACAAAAGTGTAATGCACGCTGGAACCTTTATATTTACATCGTATAAAATCTAATGGGTAACACATTACGTCATGACCATAGGTTATATTTACAGCTTATGTATATATTTTCATTTATTGCTGTTAGTTTGTCCATATATTATTTATTAACATATTATTTGAATATACATATTTATATTTATTGTTTTTTGTTGCGTGAATATTATATTTCTCACCTTATGTGTGTAAGAATTGCTTTTATTGATTTTACGTATTTTTCATTTATTGTTTTCGGTGTACATAATATTATTATATCTGGTATATTTTCTTTAATTTAATGTTTTGCTTTTAATGCAGTAGAGCCTACTATATGATATTTGCTCCATATTTCTTTCGATACTTCTATTCGATACCTACTAATAGCCTATCGGTAAATTCTTATCGATTTTCCTGAAGTATCGATGTTTTTTCCCATACCAACTGTACCTAGAAAAAATAGTGATACTATTAATATTTCATCTCTCTCTCTCTCTCTCTCTCTCTCTCTCTCTATATATATATATATATATATATATATATATATATATTCGATTCCATTTCTATTATTGATTTGATGTAATGAAAGTACTGTTTTTACTTTATTGAAATGCATTGTTCAACGTATATTGAATCATCGATTTGGATTACCTCAACCGAGAAGACTGAAGCTAAGTCTAGCGATCTTGTACTCGGATCTAACTGGGCTGAGCTAGTTACATTGTATAAGTGCGTTAGTGATGCGTTAGTTTCAATACGTTGTATTTACTTCTTGTAGTGTGAAAGTAAAGCATCTTCTTTGCTATCACGTGAGTACGGGGGCAACGCTTGCACGGACATGTTCCCGAAGTGCCATAAAAAGCACTTTTTCATTATATGCAAAAAAAGCATAAAAATAAGCACTCATTCATTATGCAAAAAAAGCACTTTTAAGTATTATCATACTTAATTAGAGCCGTCGTGGCTGCCCACCTCGAGGTCTAGTAAAAAGGCACTTCTTTACGTATTTATGAAGTGCTGTCTTCACTCTGAACAATTAACGCCCCAACTGAAAGAATTTGCAAATACAGATTGATTTCTTGTATCATTCTAAGGACGGATTAAAGGAGGGGAGAAGGGGCAACCGCCCCTCCCGAGACAAAAAATAAAATAAAAAAATGTAGAAGATCCTATTTTATATCCACAAAAGAAAGTATATGCGTAGTTTTGAGGAAAAGGGTCAAGGAAGCATCTAAGGCATCTGTGGATTCCGAAACCCGCCGCATTATCCCGATCTCAGCTTTGTATGTACATGAAATTTTTTCCGTATTTAGATAGGCCTATATATGTTTGTGCACTTTGTAACACTTATACTGAGGGCGAGATAGAATTAATCAATTAGATATTTTATGTTGGTTCTCTCTTCTCTTCCTGTGTTAACTGCAACAGCAGAAAGATCTTTCTCGGCTCTAAAACTGATTAGAACTAAAGAGGACGAAGGATCAGCGCTAACGGTAAGAGTAAAGCAACGGGAATAACTGCGGCTATACGTAAAAAATTACGGATATGAATATTGAGAAGAGGGTAAAGAAGAAAAAGCATGTTTTCTTTAGTACAACTTTTGTTTCAAAATGAGTGGCATTGCAAATAATTATAATAATTGTAAAATAGGAATCTAAAAAAATGGAGTAAATTTTTACACTTATTTTGTTTATGTTTTAAGTCTCAAAACAGCTACTTTTTAAAGGTAGTACTTTAAAAAAAATTCATCCCCATGGAGGCTCTTTTGTAAGTTGAATCATCCAACCAACCGCCCCCATACACAAAACCGCACTAATCCTCAATGCATCTCTCGCAATAATTAACATTGGTGGCATTAAACGACCAATTGCATTCAACAAAATTTCATAGAATTCAATCTCTCAAGAAGATTATTAAGTCAGATCAGGGTACCAAATTCGAAATAAGACAAATTTACGGTGGCAGAGTAAATCGAAATAGGAAGTAAACCCGAGCGCGATCAGGGTGTTTTGTATTTTTTCCGGTTTCTCCTCGAAGTGGAATTTTTTTCCGTTTGCATTAGCAACAGTGACTTGAATTGTGAAGCTCGAAATTCGATGAATCGAATTTCAGCGATGTTACACGGCTCTGATTTAAATGGCTCCGAATTGGATTTCGCGTGTCTTTAACAACTTTCAGGTACTTTGGACAATACTTTTTTTTGTCTTTAACGTCCAACTATTGTGCATACTTGGGCTAATGCAGACGATGGGATGATTTATAGCGTATAAAAATGCCAAGCCCTGGCCGGGAATCGAACTCGGGTCCTCGGGGTGAAAGCCTAGTACGCTATCCACTAGGCCACCGAGGCGGCTCTTGGACAATACTTAGCAGTATATAATCGTTAGAGATGATTTTGAGAAAACCATATTCTTAACATATATTTTTCTATATAAAGAAGAATTTCAAAAAACTTTTTCTTAATTAAAAAAATGGCCCCAATATATGAGCAAACGAGACATGCAAAATTTCAACAAAATCGGTTTAATGGCTCAGTGCGCAGTTATGTGGGCATATACACACGCACAAATACGAATAGGTATTCATGAATTGGGTTGCTATATATCTCGTTTTGACGGGGCACAATCCCAGTTTTGGGCCCTTGTCCCGTTGTCCCAGTTTGATTTGCGAATGTCCCGGTCAGCAGTCAAAAATAACACTAAATTAAAAATTTTAACAAAAGCATTAAAAGCTTATAAAATTTAAACTTTTATGCAGATATCTAAGATTAATAGGGTTGGCTACTAATAATAATACACACTGGCGTATCAAAACAAGCTATTAATTCGGTGGGCAGTGATTATAATATCGAATCAGAAAATTTGCGCCTGCGCAAAGTGGAAGAATATTTTCGTTAATGAATAACATTTGATGAGGAAAAAAGTTTGTCTGCGAGAGCTTTATAACCTAATGTTATGCAAGGTTCTCTCTTGTTCAGATTTCTGTGTAAAAATAAAAAAGACATTTAAAAAATCATTCTTGGGAAGTATGAATGGCTTGTAAACAGGAAGTTAGGTTAGTTTTCCTAAAGAAAAGAATGCTTTAGCTACGTTTAAAAGCTAAATAGAAAAAACTTTTTTTAATAGTTATCTAAACATACGCTTTCGTAGTAACAAATTTCCAAATTTTCCCAGTGGAATCCACCTTTTTGCCTAGTGGGGTGCTCTTGCCCCTGTTTCATTCTTTGGAAATAAGACAAGCCATGTAGGTTTTTTGAATTCAGTTGACCTGAAAACGTAAACTTCCATCGATAAGTCATCATTAATTTTTCACAATACTGTCTGTATACTTCGTATAATAACAATAGGCCTACTTAAAAGTATACTTCGATTCGATATATAACATATAATTTGGGGTTTTCCGTATTTAGTTATGCACTTTTAGATATGACACAAAATTTAAGCAAAATATGATAAATCGATTTTAAGTAATTAGGCCTATATACCTACCGGAATTTCGGAGGATATGCGGGAATGTGTGAAAGTTTGTAAAATAGTAAGCACACGGACTGCAGAACACGTCAGATCATTGGCTCTGTGGTTGACTAAAGGTAGGTAGGGCGGGAGATGTGCTTTGTTCCGATACATTTGGGTCACGACCGATTCACATCGGAGCCACCGGGGTTTACCTGTGATCTGTGACGCTGCGGTCGTGACGCCAACAATCTTCTAAAGGCTTTCAAAGTACAGTAGAACAGAAACTGCGGCTGTCTCGCTGACGCGATGGAAGTGAATTCCCAACAACAATTTATTACTACTTAATAGATTTTTTTGAAAATCTAATTTTGCCAGTGTAATCAGCAATAAAATCCGCATAAATTATCACGTTAAAATTTTCAAATTCTATTGGAAATACTGTACGTAAATGATTAACAGCGGTCAGGGTTCGTTTTGTTACACGATGGTGACATTAATCAGATTTTTAAGTACCACCATTTTGAAACGGTTAAATGGATTTTGCTGGATAATCAATTTTTGTGCCGAGTTTGTGTCAAATCGGATCAAGACGTGAACGTGAGAGTGCCAAAACCAATACAAATTTGTGTGTGTGCGCGCGCGCGCTCATGCGCGTGTATGTAGGTGGAAATTAAATTTATTGACATAGTTTAAAAAAATACGAGAATTTTTTTGAAGCGACTTTTCGTAAAAAATCCTTAAAAAATCGGATTTTATTCAAAACCGGTTACACAAATTTCACATAAAATTTTGCTGATCTAGTCCGTTAGCGATTTAAGGATCACTATTGTCCAAAAAAACATCTGTTTGGGAGCTACTGGAAAATTCCAGAAAACTGCTTATTTTTTCAAAATCAGCCCATCAGAATTTACTAAAATTTCGTTCTTTTTTAAAAATTGAGCTGAAGTAGCAAATTTGAAATTTACCGGTTCGTTGGTAAATCGAAAAGTGAACCTTGACCGCCATCCGGTTTTTATCCGATCTACTCTTGCACCGTAAATTGGGTTAATTTCAACCTTGGTAAGCTGATTTTAGTTACAAATGATCGTATGTTAGCACTTTTTAACGAAAATCTTATTCGATTTTTAAAAAAAGTAGATAGATTTTCCTGTTTTCTTCGAACTTTTTAAAGATGTAATTAAGACTGTGAGGCAATTAATTCGTAGCTTTCAAATGATGAAATAATTTCAATAAATGATGCGATGAGTGTGTTCAAATTTGTGTTTTGTCTTGTAAGAACTTTAACTGTGCCTTGCGATTCCATAACTTGATTTTCAGTTTTTTCGGCGATAAGTATTAAACAAGTTGTTCAATTTGAGAAAGCTTGTGACATTTTTGCGCCATTTATTATACTTCATATGAAGAGAAAATAAGCTGATGATTACGACAAACCGTTATACATGACCGACCAATCAGAAAGTTGTTTACATTTCCGTAATGCGTGACACAACGTGGAGTGCAAATTGCAAATAGAAGTTGAATCAGTAGGAGGCCCCTCACTTGTTTTATTACTGTGCAACACCGGCCCTCCCTCCGCTTTCAATACGTTGCCGGATAAAAAAACTGCGCAATAGCCGCCATTTTGTTTGCGAAAAGAAATGGAGGCTCATTGCAATCAAGCAACGATAAAACGCCCGCACTTGTTTACTGTGTTCTTACGCAACGGTGTTGTGTGTTTGTAAGCGTGAACAGTGTAAGAAATGTTTTTGCACAAATGCGGAGTTCCAACGAAAAGATTTTAATATTTCATGTGTCGTGGGAAACCGGTAACTGCGCACATTTGCGAATACAGTAATTATGAAGGTGGAACAGTTTTAATGATCTATGGGTGCAAAACGAGCAACATCCTCGTAAGAAATGCATTGTTCTAAAAACGTTTAACTTCCGGCCAACATTCCGGTGCGTTTCGTCTATTTTCAAGAAAAATCTCCAGAAGTACTTTGTAGGTAATTTTATGAAGCTTGAATAGGCTATATTCTTTCGGCGTTTTCGAATTATGCTTAAAAAGGAAAGCGCTTTAAAATTACATAACTTAAATAATTTCTTGGCCAACATTCCAGTGCGTTTCGTCTGCTTTCAAGAAAACCGCAGAAGTAGGTAGCCTACTTTGTAGATAATTTTGTGAAACTTAAAAATATTCCTTGGCCGTTTTCGAGTTATGCTTAAAAAGGAGAAAACGCTTTAAAATTACATGTCTTTAATGATTTCTTGGTTGCGGCCAACATTCCGGTGCGTTTTGTCTATTTCCAAGAAAACCCCGAAAGTAATTTGTAGGTAATTCTATGAAGCTTAAAAATATTCCTTTGCCGTTTTTGAACAGTTCTTAAAAAGGGCAGTGCTTTAAAATTACATACCTTTAATTATTTCTTGGCTCCGGCCGACATTCCAGTGCGTTTCGTCTATTTTCAAGAAAATCCCGGAAGTAATTTGTAGGTAATTTTATGAAGCTTAAAAATATTCCTTTGCCGTTTTTCATTTATACTTAAAAAGGAGAAAACGCTTTAAAATTACATGTCTTTAATGATTTCTTGGTTGCAGCCAACATTCCGGTGCGTTTCGTCTATATTCAAGAAAACCCAGGAACTAATTTGTAGGTAATTTTATGAATCTTAAAAATATTCTCATGGCCTACAACTTTACCTCCACATGTGGTTTCTAATCGTGGAGTGATCTGTTTTTGTGAATTAATTGTACATGGAACAAATACACTAAAAAAACTACCAAAATTAGTTACGTGAAATTTTTTTACTTCTAGAACCGTTGTACTTTTCTCTCTTTCTCTCCCCCTCTCTCTCTCTCTCTCTCTCTCTCTCTCTCTATATATATATATATATATATGTGTGTGTGTGTGTGTGTGTGTGTGTGTGTGTGTGTGTGTGTGTGTGTGTGTGTGTGTGTGTGTGTGTGTGTGTGTGTGTGTGTGTGTGTGTGTGTGTGTGTGTGTGTGTGTGTGTGTGTGTGTGTGTGTGTGTGTGTGTGTGTGTGTGTGTGTGTGTGTGTGTGTGTGTGTGTGTGTGTGTGTGTGTGTGTGTGTGTGTGTGTGTGTGTGTGTGTGTGTGTGTGTGTGTGTGTGTGTGTGTGTGTGTGTGTGTGTGTGTGTGTGTGTGTGTGTGTGTGTGTGTGTGTGTGTGTGTGTGTGTGTGTGTGTGTGTGTGTGTGTGTGTGTGTGTGTGTGTGTGTGTGTGTGTGTGTGTGTGTGTGTGTGTGTGTGTGTGTGTGTGTGTGTGTGTGTGTGTGTGTGTGTGTGTGTGTGTGTGTGTGTGTGTGTGTGTGTGTGTGTGTGTGTGTGTGTGTGTGTGTGTGTGTGTGTGTGTGTGTGTGTGTGTGTGTGTGTGTGTGTGTGTGTGTGTGTGTGTGTGTGTGTGTGTGTGTGTGTGTGTGTGTGTGTGTGTGTGTGTGTGTGTGTGTGTGTGTGTGTGTGTGTGTGTGTGTGTGTGTGTGTGTGTGTGTGTGTGTGTGTGTGTGTGTGTGTGTGTGTGTGTGTGTGTGTGTGTGTGTGTGTGTGTGTGTGTGTGTGTGTGTGTGTGTGTGTGTGTGTGTGTGTGTGTGTGTGTGTGTGTGTGTGTGTGTGTGTGTGTGTGTGTGTGTGTGTGTGTGTGTGTGTGTGTGTGTGTGTGTGTGTGTGTGTGTGTGTGTGTGTGTGTGTGTGTGTGTGTGTGTGTGTGTGTGTGTGTGTGTGTGTGTGTGTGTGTGTGTGTGTGTGTGTGTGTGTGTGTGTGTGTGTGTGTGTGTGTGTGTGTGTGTGTGTGTGTGTGTGTGTGTGTGTGTGTGTGTGTGTGTGTGTGTGTGTGTGTGTGTGTGTGTGTGTGTGTGTGTGTGTGTGTGTGTGTGTGTGTGTGTGTGTGTGTGTGTGTGTGTGTGTGTGTGTGTGTGTGTGTGTGTGTGTGTGTGTGTGTGTGTGTGTGTGTGTGTGTGTGTGTGTGTGTGTGTGTGTGTGTGTGTGTGTGTGTGTGTGTGTGTGTGTGTGTGTGTGTGTGTGTGTGTGTGTGTGTGTGTGTGTGTGTGTGTGTGTGTGTGTGTGTGTGTGTGTGTGTGTGTGTGTGTGTGTGTGTGTGTGTGTGTGTGTGTGTGTGTGTGTGTGTGTGTGTGTGTGTGTGTGTGTGTGTGTGTGTGTGTGTGTGTGTGTGTGTGTGTGTGTGTGTGTGTGTGTGTGTGTGTGTGTGTGTGTGTGTGTGTGTGTGTGTGTGTGTGTGTGTGTGTGTGTGTGTGTGTGTGTGTGTGTGTGTGTGTGTGTGTGTGTGTGTGTGTGTGTGTGTGTGTGTGTGTGTGTGTGTGTGTGTGTGTGTGTGTGTGTGTGTGTGTGTGTGTGTGTGTGTGTGTGTGTGTGTGTGTGTGTGTGTGTGTGTGTGTGTGTGTGTGTGTGTGTGTGTGTGTGTGTGTGTGTGTGTGTGTGTGTGTGTGTGTGTGTGTGTGTGTGTGTGTGTGTGTGTGTGTGTGTGTGTGTGTGTGTGTGTGTGTGTGTGTGTGTGTGTGTGTGTGTGTGTGTGTGTGTGTGTGTGTGTGTGTGTGTGTGTGTGTGTGTGTGTGTGTGTGTGTGTGTGTGTGTTTGTATAACAATGTTTAATGCAGAGACAGTGATCTTTGGCATTGGATCGAATGTTAATTTCAATTTACATCTTTTTTAAACATTTTTTGAATTAAATACCATATGTTGTTTTCAAAATAGGTTTTGCAGCTACTTGTACAAAAACACGCAATGTATAAACCTTGCTGTTCTGACACGATGAAATCTGTATATATTGGTATTGAATTTTCAAATTATATTGAAAATGCGATTTGAACCATGGGTCGCCGTTAGGTTTATTGTCTTATTTTCAATTGATTTGAAAATTTAAAACGTTAATTAACAATGCAAATTTTAACGTCATTTTAACCATTTAACGCGAATATAATGAAAACGGACCGAACATAAGAACGTGACACACACACACACACACACACACACACACACACACACACATACACTTCAAAAAATGATCTTGAGGTCAGGATCGGCACTTAGGCTATTTCAATGTCCCGGGTGTTGGTCGTACCATGACGGTGCTCCAAAAGCTTATTTTCCAATGAAAATTTGTATAAAAAAACGTATGGCTAATTAATGTTAAATTTTATTTTCGTTCGTTAACATTTATTTGTCACAAAACTTGACTTTTTCCAGGAATTTTCATTGGTTTTTCAAATACTCCTGAACAGACAAATGTCGATCAGTACGTTCCGTATAAGGAACATGTATTTGTTTTCCGTAAAACTCTGGGTATGGAAAAAACACGATAAAATGTCAAATTTTAACGAAATCTGTCCCGCTGTTTTCGGATTAAAACGATTACACGCTGCTAATTGTAAACAGAGTATTAGAGATAAATTGAAATAGGATTCCATTGAAATTACGTTAAAAATAAGATTATGAACCCTGACTGCCGTCTGGTTTATTTTCTTATTTCAGTGGAACAATGAAATTCTAATTTTTGATGTTTTAATGCCTGTAACGATAACTAACTAATTAAAAAAATGAAGATAAAAAGTGTTTTTTAAGTGGCCGCCATTTTGAAATGTTGAACGAATTTTAATTGGTAACGAAATTGTTTAGGGTTCAAGTCGTAGTTTGTATCAAAAGCGAACGTAAATTTGAACTGTGTAGAGGGCTAACGCGCAAGCGCAAGCGCGCGCACACATACATGCACGCACGCACGAACACACGCACGCACACACATATTTTTTAATAAAATATCAGGATCCGCTCTTACTTCGAGCGAATCCAGGGGTTGTCACGGTGGTCGCTTCAATTACTAATTTCCCTAAGGAATTTCGCTGCAAAAACGAATCTAAAAATATGATTGAATGTTACTTTTTAGAAAATCGCTTCCATCACGTCAGCGAGACAGCTGTACGTGTTGCGATTACTTACGGAAAACACGTTTTCTATTGCGAACTGTCAGTGCAGAAGCGGATTAGTCATTATTTATATAATGACTAATCTGCTTTTCATGGAACATGAAACAGTTATGGTACAAGGAGCGTGTGCAATTATGGAAGCATTTAATGAAGCACTCACTCCTTTTAGACCAGATGGCCATCAAATGCGGAGCGGACGAACATTCAACACCTAACCTATTGTTTTTAATAAAAGTGGGGCCACTGAAAGTGAAGCGGAGCGCATGAGTCAGTTCAACTCCGTTACGCTTACAGTGGGCGCACTTTAATTAAAGACAATAGCTTAACTTAGGTGTTAAATGAGTAGTCCGCGCAACTCCGCTCCGCATTTGGTGGCCTCCACAACTCCGGCCTTATGAATAATTGTAATCACTGAATAACAAGCACCTAAGTAGTAGGCTTATTCTATTTTTTTTTTTTTTGTTTACCCCGCAGGGGGTTGCAGACTAGCAGGACCTATTGAGAGGATTTAGACGTTCCTCGCGGTACCCGTGTCTAACACATACTTACACTTACGACTTTATACACTTACATTAACACTTAACACTCACACTTACATTTAGGGTGACGATAATAGCCTCAATGTGCTTTTCGCCTTAAAATAAAAAAAAAAAAATGTTTTTTTATTATTTTAAGGCAAAAAGCACATTAGGGCATACTGTATGGGTACGTATACATTTAATTAGAGTCTATATAAGTAATTATGTTTAAGCTTTTTTCCTTGTTAGCAGATTTTCATTGAAGCGGCCATCGTGGTAAGACCCAGACCGGGATTCTGGAATGAGCGTTGATCCTAAAATCTAGATTATTATTTTGAGGAATCGTTAAATTTGTTTATAGTCTTCATAAAATGCGTGTTAGCATGCTCATGTGCCATATTTTGGTCCGATTTGATTCGAACTTGGCGTTTTTGTAATGCTGAGCTTCGACTACGGAAGAGGCAGCTGATGGGCTTAGGGTTCCCATAGTACCTCCAGCTCATACTGTTCTCATTCATACAGTCAACACACACACACACACACACACACACACACACACACACACACACACACACACACACACACACACACACACACACACACACACACTAGGAATGAAATATTAAAAGAAAGTATCGATATTTTTTTTCGACTAGAACTGATATGGGAAAAAGTATCGATACTGCAGGAATATCGAAAAGAATTTACCGATATTTTATCGGGTGGTATCGAAAGAAATATGTCGATTCGAACTTGGCATTTTTGTAATGCTGAAGCTTCGACTACGGAAGAGGCAGCTGATGGGCTTAGGGATCCCATAGTACCTCCAGCTCATACTGCTCTCATTCATACAGTCAACACACACACACACACACACACACACACACACACACACACACACACACACACACACACACACTTAGGAATGAAATATTAAAAGAAAGTATCGATATTTTTTTTCGACTAGAACTGATATGGGAAAAAGTATCGATACTGCAGGAATATCGAAAAGAATTTACCGATATTTTATCGGGTGGTATCGAATAGAAGTATCGAAAGAAATATGTCGATTCGAACTTGGCATTTTTGTAATGCTGAAGCTTCGACTACGGCAGAGGCAGCTGATGGGCTTAGGGATCCATCGTACCTCTAGCTCATACTGCTCTCATTCATACATTCAACACACACATACACACACTCACACTTAGGAATGAAATATTAAAAGAAAGTATCGATATTTTCTTTCGACTAGAACTGATATGGGAAAAAGTATTGATACTGCAGGAATATCAAAAAATTTACCGATATTTTATCGGGTGGTATCGAATAGAAGTATCGAAAGAAATATGTCGCTAACATCAAAGAAATTTAGTAGGTAATTTATATAGTATCTGTTTACTTTGTAAGAAAAACAAAACTTAAAAGGCATACCAGATATAATAATATTATGTACACCGAAAACAATAAAAATACGTAAACCAATTTGTACACGCATAAGGTGAGAAATATATCATGTACGTAACAAAAACAGTGAATGAAATTATGTGAATACAACTAATATCTTAATGAATATGTGGGCATACTAAATACTCCCATATTGGTGTATGTGGGTGTTTGAAAAAGAACTTCCTAGTTTTATGTGGTGAAATTAATGAAAAACTACATCAACGAATAGGCTTCAATGAAGGAGAATACCTTCAAGTTTTTTTAGTGTTAGCGCTACGCACAGATGCTTCATTTGTTAAGCTCACAGATCCAAGCAACGGAATAGTTAGAACAATGTTCCCGGCAACTTTTTAGACGTGAGATTGTTTAGTCACGCAACTTGTAAATCACCAGTGCGCGACAGGCCTCGGACGTCGCTAGCTTCTCATCTGTTCTGACTGGTCGTCTGCAGTAAAGGCACGTTTACACGTTGCCAGTGGCTGGCATGCCAGTTGAGAAACGACTTGAAGGTCACTGGCATGCGGCGATAGTAATGCCAGCTCGCTGACGCTTTACCATTTACACGTTGCCAGTGGCTTACATGCCAGTTGAGAAACGACTTGAAGGTCACTGGCATGCGGCGATAGGAATGCCAGCTCGCTGACGCTTTACCATTTACACGTTGCCAGTGGCTTACATGCCAGTTGAGAAACGACTTGAAGGTCACTGGCATGCGGCGATAGGAATGCCACCTCGCTGACGCTTTACCATTTACACGTTGCCAGTGGCTTACATGCCAGTTGAGAAACGACTTGAAGGTCACTGGATTGAGGCGACAGGAATGCCAGCTCGCTGACGCTTTACCATTTACACGTTGCCAGTGGCTTACATGCCAGTTGAGAAACGACTTGAAGGTCACTGGATTGAGGCGACAGGAACCCAGCTCACTTTATTATATGCTCCATATCACTGAACCATGGCACTGATAGTTTATAGGCTACATAAAATCTGTTCCCACACCACTTGCTTTACATTTCTCAACTTTCGCCAACTCTAAATGATATGTAGATCTTAAAAGGTTTAATTGTTTTTGTCGTTTTTTTGATACGTACTTCACTGTAAAATTTGGTACATTCGTGTCATCAACCATTTCTTGCATCGAGGCATTCCTAGCCTCCCGATTGCGCGGTAATCTTTACTAAACATGTTCCATAAGTTTTCGTGGTCACGGTACAAATGTACAAATGTCAATTTTTTTTTTTTATTTGCCTTTAACTACTTTAACAGAACCTGGTAAATGTAATCCACGTGCTTGAATGTTTCCAGCGACTGGCGGATGGCAGTTGTCGTTTTACACGGTGCCAGTCGGCTAGTGCCAGTGCGGTAGAGTGGTGGAGGGGGAAGCCGGAGTGCCAGGAAAACAAACATATTTGTTCTGCTGGAGCTGCCAGCGACTGGCACGCCTGTGATTTGCTGGTCTCTTCAGTGACTAACATGGAGCGTTACATGGAGCTAGTCGCTGGCGTCGAGTGACTGGCAACCTCAACTGGAACGCCGACTGGCATCGTGTAAATGGGCCTTAATTGATACTTTCTACTCACTTAAATTGTGTAATTTCGAAAACTGGCCTTTGTTGTTCTGAAGTAAATTTTAAATGCGTCGTTTTGGATTGAAAACGTGGAATTACCGTAGGCGTACTTATCTGTGGAATATAAAAATGATTCCCAATACTAGGTGTTTTCCTTTCCTCTAAGCTTCAAGTTATTTTCAACTTGCTCT
Organism: Callitettix versicolor; assembly: GCA_022606455.1. Taxonomy (NCBI): domain Eukaryota; kingdom Metazoa; phylum Arthropoda; class Insecta; order Hemiptera; family Cercopidae; genus Callitettix; species Callitettix versicolor. The sequence goes on from CM040185.1 coordinate 69,691,415, forward strand.
CCAGAAGCAGACCTAAGTATTGCTAATCTTCACAACTGCACCTCCACTATCACAGATCTTTACAGGAAAACTGAAAGTGGCAACTAAGTCAGCCTCTTTTTAAAAGGGCAGTATAAACTCGTTGAAACGCATTTCAAATCTTACATTTCACATTTCTCGGTGCAATTGACAACGGGCCTAAGCCCTAGCGCGTACTAGAACTAGAGATCATTGTGACGATACAAACTGTTTAGTTGAGTCGAGCTTTCCCAGCGATTTGTGAACAATGAAACGGTTGTGTCGGGAAGCTAACGGCATTCGTTATCAAAATGTTTTACAAAAAATTTTAATGTATTCTTTTAAAGATCTAAAAAAAGAGCAAATCTTTCAGTACTATTTCTATCACTTAATTAGTGGCTAAAAGAACAGTAGACCTTGCAGTAAGTTTTAATTAATTGCCTGGTCACCGCTCCACGTGTTGTAACGCGCTCGTAACATTTTCCGCTAATTTAACCGGTAGCTGTGTTATTACTGAAAATGTTACTTGACCAACTTTCTTCTTCTTCTCTGCGGACAGGCCAAACTAAGGACCACACAAATATCACTTCATTTCCTTCCTCTTCCTCCATCTTTCCTTCATTCTTTCAGAGTGCTTCGCCCTTCTCTCCTCTGACCATCCTTCTCCCCTGCGCTTATTCCTCTCCTCCATAAAAACCTTTATATTTGAAAGTCTTTCCCTAAATTGGTCTCTCTCCTGACAGTCCTCATCCGTGACTCTTAGCCTCCTGAGTTCTTCCTTCCTTTGCTTGGTGTATCCTCCCTGATTCTTCAAGTTGAATATCTTGTCAAAAATTTGTTTATTCATCCTTGTTGGATCCATTCTGACTATGTGTCCATAAAACCTCAGCCGTCTTTTCCTGATCGCTGTTTCCAGGTCTTCTATTCCTTCATGTATCTCCCTGTTTGATCGTAGCCTGTAGTTTCCTTGTACCACTCTTGGGCCGTAAATCCTTCTCAGTATTCCTCTTTCAATCTTTAATAGTTTTAATAGTAAAATCCGGAAGCGGAAGTGAATGGGGAAAACATACAAATACGTCGTTAAGGTTTTACACAACGTATCATAGTACCAAACTTTAAAATAATCGGTCAATGCGTTTGGCGAAAATTATGTAGACTGGTCATCATTACATCAGAGGCCGCCATCCTGAAACAGTAGTGCATGGAAAACGATCTTGCACGTTCGCCATTCAGTCTTTATACAAAGTATCCTCTACCAAATTTCAAACAATCGGTCAATACGTTTGACCAAAAACTGCATACATTTGTCATGGTTACAACAGAGGCCGCTATATTAAAAAGGAAGCGAATTCTGCCGCCTCGGTGGCCTAGTTGATAGCGTACTGGGTTTTCACTGCGAGGACCCGGGTTCGATTCCCGGCCAGGGCTTGGCATTTTCATACGCTATAAATCATCCCATCGTCTGCATTAGCCCAAGTGTGCACAATAGTCGGATGTTAAAAAAAAATAATGCCGTTATTAATAATATTGTTGTCGTTCACGTAATTTCGGTTTTAATTTTATAATTGTTCTTTCTGATGTCTTTGGTGGAACTTAAGCAAAATCAAAATAATTTCAAAAAAATACGTACTACAAACGACTTTCTAAATTGTTTGTTTACTTATTACTCGTTACGAGATATGAGTAATCATCCCGTCGTCTGAATTAGCCCAAGTGTGCACAACAGTCGGACGTTAAACACAAAAAAAAAAAGGAAGCGAGAGAAAAATCTTCATTATTAAATTCGAAGACCGTCATCTCAAAAACAGAAGTGAATATGAAAAAACTGTATACATGTGTAGTTCGGGCTTTACACAAAGTACCTTCGTACCGAATTTCAAAATAATCTTGAATTCGATGTAGGCTTCACAATATCTCTGTAGGCTTCTGTAAACAACAGCTGAGTAACTGACGCACGGCAGTTTAGTTACGTGTGTGAGCGAGCTAATTTGTTTTGATAGAAATATCTTAACCTCACCGACTGGCTAATAACTTTTTTGTGGAGTTGAAATCGTGTCGATAATCTTCGCGCGCTCGTTTAACTTCAGTGCTTTTGTGTGAACGACTAAATAGTTGGGCGATAGGAAATCGATAGTACACGCTACGCCTGTATGCACCAGTAATTAAACAGCTATTGTTTTGTAATATTAAGACCGGGCGGCCACCAAATGCAGACCGTAGTTGCGCTGAGCTGAGCTGACTACGCATTCAAAACCTAACCTATTGATTTTAATGCAAGTACGGCCCCTGAAAGCGTAACGGAGCTGAGCGGAGTCAAGCGGCGTCTCTGGGCTCGGCCGCAGCTTTGACTCTGTCTTGCCCGGTTTGAAGCTGACTCCGCTTCCCCAACCACGCTGACTACGCCTCTAAAATTATTATTTCTCGTTACCTAGGTTATCGTTTCTTAAGTTACGGTTTTTAAGTTATGCTTATTAAACATATTCTAGCTATCCTAGAATCAGTAACAGTAGGCCTAAATATCTAGATTTAAAAGATACAAACGCGATCTTTAAACTGACTGAGCTCCGCTACGCTTGCCTAAACTCAGCTCTTCTTCGCTTCGATTTTGGTGGCCACCCGGCCTAAAGATCATAAAACCGTAGATTTGTACCGATTTAAAAATAATTGTTCACCCCCTGAATGTCCCCTAAAAAATAACTTTTAAATCTATTTTTGCATTCTTAAATATATTATGAATTATTTTATAAATTTGTTCGTCTGTTTCTACCGGCGTTTGTAGGATTGAATTACAACCCTAATAATAGTACGTAATAATAAGCAAAGCTGTTACGCTGACGTGATGGGAGCAGATTTCCAAAACAATTTCGATATGTTAAATACGGTTTCTCAGTTCCAACGGATTTTGAAAATTTAACGCAAAATGTATGCAATTTTTAACACTGATTGCGAATTTGAAACTGTTAAGCGGATTTTGCTGGCTAACGAACTTATTAGAGTCGCATTTATAACACATATTTAAAAAAATAGCTTAAAAAACCTTTTTCGGAAAATAAAAGTTAGTCCCGCATTATGGCGATTTCTAATCTTTAAAAATTCATAACTTTTTTGTCTTAAATAGTTTTTTAAATCTGATCAAGCCATCGTAATCAGCGTTAAAAACAGCATACATTAGCATTTCGAATGTTGAAAAGCCGTTGAAATTAAGAAATTTAATTTGACGGTTGTCGGGGTTCGTTTTCGTATTTTTTATTGTAATTTGAAAATTTAAAAATGCTACTGCATGCAGATTTTAATTTGTTTATCATGATGAAAGCAGTTTTAAAAAGACGGTAAGGTAAAGAAAATTACTTTTGAAAACTGGTAATGATCTCCGAAAGGTTTTCGTATTAGTATTTATAGCCAATATTAACTTCCTTCAAATTTTTTTCGATTAAAAGAAAATACTAAATTTTATTGCATTTATAGACGGTAGAATTATACGCGTTTTACTTTTAACTAAATACGCGAGGATTGCTTTTTTGCTACCCTTGAACGAAACACCAACACAACCAGATCCCCTTACGGGCAGGCCAGGCACGTGGATGCTGATTGGGTCCTAGTTTGTTGACAAAGGGCAAGCTCGGGGCACGGGGCACGGGGCTGGACACAGCTGGTCGCAGAGGAAATCTCCGGCCGGGTGTCGCACTGCTCCTGTGCTCCTGAATAGCACGGTCAATCTGCTTTTTGTACGGTCCGCTCTTTTTAAGAAGTCCAATTACGTCAATTTAATGCTGAGCTGTAAAATAATCGCGGCACGCAGCTGTCTCGTCGACGCGATGGAAGCGAATTTCCCAAAGTAATGCTTTGTTTATATTATCCGTTTTTGAAATTCCGATTTCACCGTCGTAATCAGTATTAAAATCTGCATGTATTAGCGTTTTAAACTTTTTTTTTTATTATATTGTAAATGAATCCTGACCGCCGTCAGATTAAATTTTTTTATTTTCAACGAATTTCGGAAATTCAAAATGCTAATTGATGCAGTTTTTAACGCATATACGATGGTAAAATCAGTTTTGTAAAAGTCATGACTTTTTAAGGCCGCCATTTTGAAACTGTTTAACGAATTTTGCGGGTTAACGAATTTGTCGAAGGTATTACCAAAACCGATTTTTGTACCTAGTAGGAATCAAATTTCGAACGTAAACGTGTTAAAACACACCCACACGCGCGCGCGCGCCAATTGTGGTATTTTGACTAATAACATTTATTAACAATATGTATTAATACCGTTCCGCCTCGGTGGCCTAGTTGATAGCGTACTGGGCTTTCACCCCGAGGACCCGGGTTCGATTCCCGGCTAGGGCTTGGCATTTTCATACGCTGCATTAGCCCAAGTGTGCACAATAGTCGGACGTTAAACACACAAAAAAAAAAAAAAATTAATACCGTTATTAATAATGCATTCAAGTACAGTTAAAGTAAGTAAGTAAAGTTCCATGCTTGCAATGGCACATTTTGGCCAAGACTTACCACCACATAGAGAAGTGTTTCTGCCATTTTACAACCACAGATTGCGAACCATAGATTGTAAACCATAGATTATACTACAAATTTTAAAACTCCTTCCTCTTAAGGTTTTTTCATAGTAAAAAATATCAGTCATATTATTACAAGTGGAAAACAACAAAACCTTTTTTCAGTACATATTTCAAATCTTAAATTTAAATGTTTAACTGAAAACAGATTTTTGGTTTCTTTACATAATTCAAATCTTAATGTATAATAACATAATTATAAAATAATGTAATTTTTAATTAATATATATATTTATAAATTTTAACGACCCCTTAAAAAGTGATGTAAAGGTCACAATCGGCGCTAATTTCAAGGTCCTTGGTCTTATCACAATAGCCGCTCCAATAGCTCATTTTCTAACGCAAATTCGTAAATAATAATTCAGATTTTAATGCTGATTATAATGGCGAAATCAAATCGACAAAAATATTATTGGCAAACTGTGTCAGCTACGAAAGCTGAATGCTTAGATTATTGTCGGTAAGGGTGAACGCTACGCTCCATCCTAGAGCTGACCACAGCAGCTGACCAGGTAGCCTCCTACGAAATGCACAATGGGGCTAGATTAAGGGCGAAAATAAGCCTAAATAAGGAACCCACCCCTGGTCCCCTAAAATAATGCAAATGTAACATTTTCGCAACCCACATCTCGCATCTGCCCATCTGGCCGGCCACTCTCGGCTGTACATTGTGTTTGCATTTTGTCATGCAGATATTAGGGCCTACAGCTGCTTTCCGCCAAATATTTGTTTCGTCCTATTTAAATGTTATGAACAAAATTTCTGCCCGGAATCAACATAACGTAAACACAACAAACAGCTGTGACAATGAATGATACGACCTAGTTACACCGTACGCTAAAGCAGTAAGCTTACAACCAACCATAATCAATTTTGTAGCAAATCGGTAACAAATTCCATTTCGGAAAGTACCGTCAAAAATAATAATGAATAGCACAAATAAGGCGAACAGACTTCTCAAAATCGGATCGTCAGATTTAAATCAAACATTAGGAAAAATCCAGCAGAGAACTTGTCAACGAAAAGAAAAATCAAAGTAGTTTTTAAAAATAGACACATCGATTTCTGTTAAAAAACTTTTGTCAGATTTAAAACACAATTTTTTCTTCTTAACGTCTATACTTTATACCAGTTGGTCCAATAAATTGGCGTTAAAGGGAAGGTAAAGCTTACGGAACTAATTGCAGTATCGAACCTACGATCCTTGAGGTGTGCAACTTTAAAGGAGACTGAACCGCCTCGACTACCGTTTAACGCAAGAACCGTATACACAATTTTTAAATACAAATGTTTGTTGCTAGAATACATTTAAAAAAAACTCGATTGCAGTCAATTTTCGTATTTCCAAACAACTTTGAAGAATAAAATGCTAATATATGTAAGTTTTATCGCTGTTTAGGATGGTGAACTTAAATGAATCAAATCGTATTTTCATTTGCATTCGGCCATTATAATTTTGTTTATAGCACAGAATGTTTTATTATTATTAATTTGGTATATTTAGTAAAACTTTCAATTTTGTTTTATTTAACTCTAATTATATATTACACAAATTTTACATAAATAGGTCCTTTGATACAGTAAATTATCCGTAACTAACCTTTCGACAAGTATTAACCTAACAAAGTATTCTCGTGACTTTATTTGATCGACTTATACACTGAATGGTATTATCGTAAATAATGTAATATTAGTGTGTAATATCAGTGTAAGATAGAGTGTAAGTAGTATAAGCATGAAGATTTCTTTTCGGAATTTGACACTTTTTGAAAAGTTTCTATCTCATCCCACGAGATGATAGGATCGTTTACTTTTCGATTATCAATGTTTGTTTAGGATAGCAATTAGTGTCAGCTGCCGTCGCCTATGCAGTTGTGTCCAGTTACAGTGTTTTGTTTAGTCAAGAAGTTTTCTTTTATTCTTTATTACAAATTATTTATTATGGAAAACTGTCAGATAACAGCATTTACCTGACAGTTAATAGGAACTGACGGTTAATCGAAACTACGCACACACGCGCGCGCGCGCGCACACACACACATATATATATATATATATATATATATATATATATATATATATATATATATATAGAGAGAGAGAGAGAGAGAGAGAGAGAGAGAGAGAGAGAAAGGGGGAAGAGAAATTTGTAAAGTCAGTGCAATTCGAAAGTTTTAAAATCTAATTTGTGCAGATTTTAATACTAATTATAATGGTCAAATCAGATTCTCATTAAAAATGTAAAATAAAAAAATACTTTTTTTTCATCACGTCAACGAGAAAGTTGTGTTCCGAGGTTATTCCTTAATGGAAATGCACACGAGGATGTGTCATAGCTTTAATCTGCCAATCTCCCTGGAAGTACTTTTTATCCCCCTCCCAACCCGTGGCTGCCACCCACAAAGACTTCATCCCCTTTAATCCGTACACAACTTTTTACTTATCAGTAACAACCCTTGGACCCTCTTGTTCACGTCCAATCAAATATCAAGCGGCCCACCCTCCAGCTTCTCGCGCCCCCTCTGCTTTAGATTGACTTTGTTTTAGATTTCCACCATTTTGTTTGCAACCCTAAAGTGATTCATCATCGGGGGAGACGGAAATAAGTGGACACGTCATGGACTCAATGGCAGTAGCTAGTAAATATTTGTTTGGTGACAAATATTTTGGAAATTGTTTGCTGAAAGCCATTGTGCTTGATTTCACTTTGTTTGTAAAGTAATAATAAAATAACGGGAACGGAGATTGTGAAGAACTTATCTGAGATAAGCTAATGATGAATATATCCAACTTAAAGTCTAATTTAAAAATAATGGTTTTTTGTGTGCGTGTGCGCGCGTCACATTAAACTTTAAATGGACACTGAAAACACGAAAACGAACCCTGACCGCCGTCAAATTCAATTTATTAATTTCAACGGCTTTTCGACGTTTGGAGTGCTGACTTACAAAGTTTTTAACGGTAATTGCAATGGTAAACCAGATTTAAAACAAATTAAACATTTGAAATAACCGCCATTTTGAAACTTGTGTACGGATTTTACTTGGTAACGAACTTATCTATGCTATTACCTAATTCTATTTTTGTGCCTTGCTTTGTCAAATCGGACCGAAATTACATTACAAATGCGAAAATCTACATACGTATAATATTTAAATATATATAATATTTTAAACCACCAATCAAAAAGTGTTCTTGAGGCGAGGATCAGTGCTCAATTTAAGATCATAGGCTTGACTTTTATCGTTGCTAATTTTCAAATGAAAATTCGCCAATAACTAGATAGATTACTGTATTATTAGAATTTAATTTTCAAAAGAAAATTTGCCAGTCACTGGATAAATTACTGTATTACTAGAATGCAATTTTCAAATTCAAAATTTACCAATAATTAGATAGCTTACTCTATTATAAGGATTCAATTTGCAAATGAAAAATAACTAGGTAGATTACTGTATTATTAGAATTCAATTTTCAAATGAAAATTCGCCAATAACTAGATAGATTACTGTATTATTAGAATTTAATTTTCAAAAGAAAATTTGCCAGTCACTGGATAAATTACTGTATTACTAGAATGCAATTTTCAAATTCAAAATTTACCAATAATTAGATAGCTTACTCTATTATAAGGATTCAATTTGCAAATGAAAATTACTAGGTAGATTACTGTATTATTAGAATTCAATTTTCAAATGAAAATTCGCCAATAACTAGATAGATTACTATATTACTAGAATTCAATTTTCAAATGAAAATTCGCCAATAACTAGATAGATTACTATATTACTAGAATTCAATTTTCAAATGAAAATTCGCCAATAACTAGATATATTACTATATTACTAGAATTCAATTTTCAAATGAAAATTCGCCAATGACTAGATAGATTACTATATTACTAGAATTCAATTTTCAAATGGAAATTTGCCAATAATTAGATAGCTTACTGTATTACTAGGATTCAACTTTCAAATGGAAATTCACCAATAACCAGGTTATTGTAGGCCTATTATTAGAATTCAATCGTCAATTGAAAATTCGCCAATAACTAGATACACCAACTTTAAAACGCTCACCTTATTAATTGAGATTAAACTAGGAGTTCCACTGTTCTTTAAAGCTTTAGTGTATACTTGCTTATTCCCCAAAATACTGGTTATGGATCTATCGATTTTTTTGTAAATTAACCTAATTTAAATCAAACTTTTTCCAATGATAAGAAAGATTCATAGCCTCAAGATTCAGAAATTCAGATTTGAAATAAAATAAATTTACGTTTCAGAAGTAAAGAGAAAATCGAACCTGACCGCCTTCAAATTTGTTTTGTTTTTCGTTTCACTATCGACCTTAATTTTTTTCGATATTTAGATATATTGATTTAATTAGTTATGACTCATCATGTACGCTATTTATAATCGAAATTTTATCAAAACCTGGCTAAACGATTCGAGACATTAAACCGACCGATATATACGAATTTGTTTATTGATAGAACAGACATTTCGTAGAACATTTTTAACATTGTAAGTATGTTTCGTCTCTTGTTTCCAGCGGATGTTTCGACGAATTTAAGACTCATATTTCTCGAAATAATTCTTTTTACACAAAACTGGTGATTTTGACATTCCTTGTTCAAATTTAGACATAATATTTCTTTGCGGATATTTTATTAACTTTTACACAAATTAGGTCGTATGTTTCTTGCGGATATTTTATTACCTTTCAACAAATTTAGTCATTTATTTCTTACGGATATTTTATTAACTTTTACACAAATTTAGTCATTTATTTCTTACGGATATTTTATTAACTTTTACACAAATTTAGTCCTGTGTTTCTTGCGGATATTTTATTACCTTTCAACAAATTTAGTCATTTATATCTTACGGATATTTTATTAACTTTTACACAAATTTAGTCCTGTGGTTCTTGCGGATATTTTATTACCTTTCACATAAATTTAGTCCTATATTTCTTGCGGATATTTTATTAACTTTTACACAAATTTAGTCCTATGTTTGTTGCGGATATTTTATTGCCTTTCATACAAATTTAGACATATATTTCTTGTGAATATTTTATCAACTTTCACGCAAATTAAGACACAATATTTCTTGTGAATATTTTATTACCTTTTACACAAATTTAGACCTACAGTTCTTGCAGATATTTTGTCAATTTTCACGCAAATTAAGGCATACTATTTCTTAATTCCTTTCACACAAATTTAGACCTATATTTATTATGAACATTTTATCAACTTTCACGCACAATATTTCTTGTGGATATTTTAATACTTTTCACACAAATTTATACCTATATTTCTTACGGATATTTTGTCAACTTTTACACAGATTAAGACACAATATTACTTCCGAATATTTTAATACCATTCAAACAAATTTAGACCTACATTTCTTGCGGATATTTTGTCAAATTTCACGCAAATTAAGACATAATATTTCTTGCAGGCTTTAACATCTTCCACACAAATTTAGAACTAATATTTCTTCTAAACACTCACGTATCTTTTATACAAATTCATACCTAATATTTCTTACAGATATTTCACCATCGTCCATACAAATTTAGACATAATAATTCTCGCGAATATTTTTACATTTTTCACTGCAATGCAGACCTAATTTCCTTTTTCTTTTCTGCGGATACTATCTTACCTTTCACTCAAATTTTATACCTAACTTTCTTGCGGATATCTTGACATTTTTTTACTAAAATTCAGAATAAATATTTCTTGCATGTGTTTTTGAGACTACTAGTTACATTAATTAAACATTAAATCTATCGACTATGTTGTGTCTACTTGGTTTGGGCTACTATTTTAATATTTCTCGCTTGAAAACATAGGACAGGAATCAGTTACCTGTCGCTGTCACTGCTTGCTATGGGAGAGCTGCAACCTGGGAGCTAGGAGATGGGGCACACTTGTATTGGCACGTTCTGGCCCACCATCTGCTGCTCACAGCTTACCTCGACCCTCGACCTCACCTTGGACGTATGTTAATTTTGCTGTTTTGTTAAACGGGGGCATTTTACAGTATCTGTGTCTTCAACCTATTCGATTCACTGGACGTTTTTTGTCAATACGGAAATAGTATATCTTTACATTAAATTCTTAAAAGACTAAGTGCCCCTACTTGCTTCTTATTACATGGTATGTGGAAGCATCCTTCACACACACACACACACACACACACACACACACACACACACACACACACACACACACACACACACACACACACACACACACACACACACACACACACACAAATATATTGGCCTATAATCTTAAAATGTAGACAAAGAGAGGATATATTTATTGGGAGGTATCGGCCATACTTTAAAACATATATTCTTATCAAAAAAAGGTTTTTAACTCCAATTATCAGTAAAAAAACTGTTAAAATTAAATTTCTCAAAATCGGCTGAAATGTAGTCAAGCGTTCACAAACAGACCGTATGAGTCAAGCATTCCCGAATTTTTCCTACGAAAAACCGATGGGGTTATCATCGCGTCCATTACCGAAAAAAACGGGTTTGGGAGGGATTACCGAAAGAAGTAAAAATATTAGAGTTAATTCTCAAAATCGTCACTTGATAAACGTTTTTTGTCTTATATTTAGATTTGTGACTCAATACAGAGCAGTGCGTTTGAAATAATTATAACTGTTTATGAGCAGAAACAACTTTTAATGTTTAAACATTGTGTTTTCCATCTCTTTTTTTGGTAAACCTCCCCAAACGAAGAAAAAGCAGACTTTAAAAAAAATGTACAGTGTATTATCACACAGTTGTTATGTTAATAGATAGCCATTTTGAAACCGTCAGTGATAAATTAACGTCTGAATAGTCCTACGTTTCGTCCGGGTATATTAACTACACCTGTGCAAAATGTTAACTGTATCGGTGCGTGAGATACAATTTCAGACATACATCATACTGCAACCCTCTTGACGAAAGGAAATGATATACGCGTCTTTATTATCTGACAGGAAACAGACTGTCAAGGAGGGTCCAAATCCCGGGCGCATGTTGCTCAAAGAATCTCCCCTAATTAGTGGATCACGATATCGCAGATAATAAGAAATGAAAAGAACACAGTTCCGCGGAACGTTTTACGTATAGGGTCAACTCTGTGATCGAGGACGAGAATGCAGCCTGTATATTCACTGGTGCAGTGAGGACGGTGCGTCCTCTAACTTGCAAAAGCGGCAATCTCCATGGGTACACTGACCGATTAATGCAATTTTGTGGCTGGGGGCGGTTTCTTGGATGATTCAGTTTAAAAGAAGGCCGCCTAGGGGTTGACAATTTTTGAAGAAAATATCACTTGATTTTTTTAGATTTCTAATTTTTAAAACTTTTGCAAAACTGGCTCTATTTACATAACTTCCCCTCCTCTCAATATAACTATATATATATATATATATATATATATATATATATATATATATATATATTATTATTATTATTATTATTTGTGCATAGACCCTGTTGGATCACGCAAAGCACTCCGACTCATGTCTTGTTCCTTCTAATCCTTCACACCTCCCTCATCCTGTCCCCATGGATCCTCTTCCGCTCCTTCGTTCATTTTACCCCTGCTCTCTTTGGGATTTCCTTCTCTGGGACCTTCCAACCGAGCATCTTTCTCCTGTATGCGCGCCTGTCTTCAACATCTGTTGAGTCTATTCCTGCGTCATGTAGGTCTATTCTGACTTGTGCGATCCACGACGTTGTTGATTTGACACCTTGTATATACTTGAGGATTCTGTTGACAAGTCTCGTTGTTGGGAGTCTACTGATGTGTCCATAAAACCGAAGCCTCCTTCTTCTGATATCTGCTGCCAGGTTCGATATCTTCTCTGTGGTCTCCCGGGAGTGCAACCTGTATCCATCTTCTGTTAATCTCGGACCAAGGATCTTCCTAAAGATTTTGCGTTCTTACTTCAAAATACCCTCCATGCTAGCTTTTGTGTGGAGTGGTAGCGTCTCGCTTGCATATAATACCTCCGGTTTTATGACTGTGTTGTAGTGTCTGATTTTTGTGTGCGTCGACATACATCTCTTATTGTAGATATCACTCGTTATACCAAGAGCCCTCTTCATTCTCAGTAGCCGAACCTTTTGCGCAGCCTTCTCGCCACCTGTGGGTTCAAGAATTTCTCCCAGATATTTGAAGTGCTTGACTCTGTTTATCTTTCCATATTTTGCGTTTAGTTCTTGAATATTTAATTTTGTACAGAAGAATTCGGTTTTTTTAAACGAGATCTGTAGACTGACCGTCTCTGCACATTCCTTTAGGACTTCTATCTGTTTAATCGCTGTTGTTTCATTATCTGTGAGTATGGCCAGGTCATCTGCAAAAGCTAGGCACGCGATTTCTGTGTTGTCCTTAGGTCTTCCAAGTCGAACTGGTTTCCAGTGCCCTTCAATTTTTAATTCTTTCTCCCATTCCCTGATAACTTTGTCCAACACCAAATTGAAAAGGAGAGGCGAGAGTCCATCTCCTTGGCGAACTCCAGTTGTGATAAGGAAGGGTTTGGAAATTTCCCCCATAAATTTCACCTTAGCGATTGTGCCTGTCAGTGTTTGTTTGATCAGTCGCAGTGTTTTAGGATCAAGTTTATATATATTATATATATATATTGTATATATATATGTTTATATATATATATATATTATAAGAACAAAACAACTGGTTTGGTACGGGCATGTACAAAGAATGCCGGATGAGCGAATTCCCAAAAAAATCATGCAATGGCGAACACCTGGAAGACGAAAACGAGGAAGGCCGAGACTGAGCTGGAGAGAGGGAGTCGAAAAGGAAATAAAAAAAGGGATCTACCAGAAGACCTGTGGTGGGACCGCGATCGGTGGAGGTTGGAGATCGGAAGACGGCGTAGAACGTTGTAGACCGTTATATATATATATAACCGTAGACCGTAGATTATATATATATATATATATATATATATATATATATATATATATATATATATATATATATTTATTTATATATAGCTTCAGTTACTCCAGTTGCTTTACCCTTACCGTTAACGCTGATACCTCGTCCTCATTAGCTTAAACAAGTCCAGTTAAGCATCACAACATTTTCTCAACCAAGTTTGGATCAATTTTAGAGTCGAGATCTTTCTGTTATTGCAGTTAATGCAGGAAGAGAAGAGGGAACCAACATAAAACATCTAGTTGATTAACCCCGTTCTCATCCTCAGTTCAAGCATTTCAAAGTGCACAAACGGACATGTACATAAAAAGATCGGGATATTGTGACGGGTTTCGGAACCCTCAGATGTTTGATTCTTTTCCTCGAAGCTGCGATATTTCCACTTTAAGGAAGTCAAATCGGATCTTTTACATTTTTTTATTTTATTTCTTTTGTCTCGGGAGGGGCGGTGCCCCTTCGCCCCTCCCTTTAATTTGTCCTTGCATGGACATGTCCTAAACCTAAACCATATCAATATGTCCTTATGTAATTTAATTTGTAATTGTTCGGTTTTTTTTTTTTATAAGAAACAAAAATAGCGTTTAGAACGGCTGGGTTTCACAAGCGTAGGCGTATCCGTGGGGGAGACTTGAAGGAGGGTTGTGACCCCCCTTTGTCAAACCCTATTGATTAAAAAAAAACTTGAAAAAATTAAAGTTTTTTTTATTTAACACATGTTACAGTCTAATTATATCTTGCAGTTTAGTTCAGCAGATTGTTATAACTTGTCAGGCAACAATGCAACAAATAATACTGCGCTATATACGCTTTAAAATATGCACTGTACACTCCTTAAAATGTGGTCACGTGGTACTTGCGCACAACTGTTGGAACCAGAGGGTGCTGACTCTTGTGCCCGAAACACGAGGGTAATATTGTTGTCGTTCACGTAATTTCGGTTTTAATTTTATAATTGTTCTTTCTGATGTCTTTGGTGGAACTTAAGCAAAATCAAAATAATTTCAAAAAAATACGTACTACAAACGACTTTCTAAATTGTTTATTTACTTAGTACTCGTTACGAGATATGAGGGTAAAAATAAAAGAATGTTGATACCTTGAGTTCGTTTGCTATTATGACTTGATTTTAGGTGTTCCGTGTCAAGCGCGGTGGACGTCTCTGGATAGAGTTACCATTTTAACCAATGCCTTTGGCAGCATGTAAACAAAACTAAAATATGTTTTTGGTCGGATTTTCTTGAAACCTAACATAATTACTCTGAAACACAAGTAATTTTTCCCCCAAATTTGTCTCCTAAAGAGATTAAAAGGGGGGTAAAAAGTGTAAAAAGGGGATATAAAATTTTAAAATATAAAATAAAAAAGGGGATATAAAATATAAAATTTTACATCGGAAAAAATGTTTTTCTGATCGTACGTTCTAGGTACATAGGCCTACTCTCAAACGCAAATTATAAAACAGATATTTCAGTATTTTTTCGAATTCATCACATAGACAATAAAAATGTAAAAAGAGGATAAAATGTTTGTAAATGGAGAACAGGAATTATTAACGGATTTTATTAAATTTAAACAACAAAATTCTACCATCACGTAACGCTCTATCGTCACAGAACGCTCTACTAGCATATCCAGCCGCCTCGGTGGCCTAGTTGATAGCGTACTAGGCTTTCACACCGAGGACCCGGGTTCGATTCCCGGCCAGTGCTTGGCATTTTAATACGCTAAAAATCATCCCATCGTCTGCATTAGCCCAAGTGTGCACAATAGTCGGACGTTAAAAAAAAAAAATTAAAAAAAAATACTAAAACATCCATACGCGCACTCTAGTGAACGCGAGATTTTTTTGTTTAGCGATTAATAAAATGTATTTTTGAAGTGAAAACGTGTATGGTCGCGGTCAACAAAACATGTGTATTAAATATATACATATATGCAGATGACCTGGCCATACTCACAGATAATGAAACAACAGCGATTAAACAGGTCTTAAAGGAATGTGCAGAGAGGGTCGGTCTACAGATCTCGTTTAAAAAAACCGAATTCTTCTGTACAAAATTAAATATTCAAGAACTAAACACAAAATATGGTAAGATAAACAGAGTTAAACTTCAAATATCTGGGAGAAATTCTTGAACCCACAGGTGGCGAGAAGGCTGCGCAAAAGGTTCGACTACTGAGAATGAAGAGGGCTCTTGGTATAACGCGTGATATCTACAATAAGAGATGTATGTCGACGCACACAAAAATCAGACACTACAACACAGTCATAAAACCGGAGGTATTATATGCAAGCGAGACGCTAGCACTCCACACAAAAGCTACCATGGAGGGTATTTTGAAGGAAGAACGTAAAATCTTGAGGAAGATCCTTGGCTCGAGATTAACAGAAGATGGATACAGGAAGATGCACTCCCGGAAGACCACAGAGAAGATATCGAACCTGGCAGCAGATATCAGAAGAAGGAGGCTTCGGTTCTATGGACACATCAGTAGACTCCCAACAACGAGACTTGCCAACAGAATCCTTAAGTATATACAAGGTGTCAAATCAACAACGTCGTGGATCGCACAAGTCAGAATAGACCTACATGACGCAGGAATAGACTCAACAGATGTTGAAGATAGACACGCATACAGGAGAAAGATGCTCGGTTGGAAGTTCCCAGAGAATGCTCCATTTTACCAAAGAGAGCAGGGGTAAAATGGACAGAGGAGCGGAAGAGGATCCATGGGGACAGGATGAGGGAGGTGTGGAGGATTAGAAGGAACAAGACATGAGTCGGAGTGCTTTGCGTGATCCAACAGGGTCTATGCGCAGATAATAATAAATATATATATATATATATATATATATATATATATATATATATATATATATATGTGTGTGTGTGTGTGTGTGTATATGTGTTTATATATAGTCCCTTACTACACATGTGAAATTTAATACGAAAATAATTTTCAAGAGTTGCCCTTTCCTGCATCTAAATTGTTATAAAAGTAATTAAATCATAATAGTGAAAAAGTATACAGTCAGGCATGCCAAAAGTAGTAGTCACTTCTGTCGGCCAGTCCCGCACTGTTAATTATTCTTTGTATTTGATGAGTATAAGCAGAGTTTTACCTGATCCTACATAAATGATCAGATTTAAGATTGTAAATATTTTTTTGTTTACAGGTTCAGAAGAAATGATTGGTGTGCAATCATGCAACCCACTTTGTGTTCGATTTATTTACACTACACCGTTTATTTAGGTAGGGCCCGAAAAACTCCTTCGGGACGCCCTAATGTCCCGTTTTTATACATGGTACAGAATAAAACTTACCTCGAACGATAATTTGCCCATGTTTCAGTTAACTAACAACGAAAAAAACATTTTTTATTCAAGATGCACGCGTTGCGTTGTTAATTCACAATTACACTTTACAAAAAGTGAACATTTTAAAGATGGCGGGGATGGTGATAAGTACTGTTTTCCATTGACAACATAAATGATGACAAGTAGTTTTTTAATTAAAAAAAATAATATACCTCATTGTGTTTACTATCTAAAAACCCTAAGAAGTTTAAATAATTAGGATTATGACCAATTTTTCCGTCTAGTGGTCTATTTATTCATCTCGTAAAGGCTACAGCGGTTTCGAAACCTAACTGTTTCATCTTCAGGCCGTAATACAAAATGTCAAATCCATCTGTCGAGAATGTAACGCAATCCGGAATGTAACGACATACGAGTTGCACGCATCGTTTGGCCAAACCAAATTCAATCGTGTAATTGTGTTTAGTGTTTGTGACGTGTGTTTTCAATGTTTTATTTAACTTTGTAACGACCTCGACAAAGGGATTTGACATTTTGTATTACGGTCTGAAGATGAAACTGGGGTTCGAAACCGCGGTTGCTTTTACGAGGTGAGTAGGCCTACTTCAGTACCAAATTTCAAAACAATCGGTCAATACGTTTGATCGAAACTGCGTAACAAAAAAACCACACACCAACCAAATTGCCGAGTTGAAACAAACCATTATCGCTAGGTCAATAATAATATTACTTAAATTAAAAGCATGTACGTTTAAGCTTTATTATTACAACATAGCCACTGGACCACATATTTAAATAATTAGGATTAGGCTATGACATATTTTCCGTCTAGTGTTCTATTTTAGCCTTCTTCGTATAACGACCGAACTACGTATGCGTAAGATTTTTCCCCATTCATTAGGTCTATGATTTACAATAAATAACTAGTGTCAGCATTTTTAGCCAAACGCATCGACCAATTGTTTTGAAATTTGATATGAAGGTATCTTGTATAAAGTAAAAATGACGTATGCATAAGGTTTTTCCGCTTCAAGATGGCGGCATCTGATTTAACGATGGCGAGTTACGCTTTTTTTGGCCAAAAGCATTGTCCGACTATTTTGAATTTTGGTACGAGGGTACCGTGTACAATGACCGAAAGATGTATTTGTAAGAGTGTTTCCCATTCGCTTCCGTTTCAAGACGGCGGGCTCTGATTCAACGTTGAAAGCGTTATTGTTAATTATTTCCTGTAATACTGGCTGAACGGCAAGACTTGTAATTTTAGCCGATTCATGGAGAAAGAGCATAAAATGTATTATAAAGTTGGTCTAGTAACATTTCCCCCTAAATATTACGGTTACTGGTTAAATTGGATGAAAAGGTTATGATGACGTGGAGCGCTCTGTATATTAATTAAGAATATACTGCGAGGTCTACTGTTCTTTGAACTACTGGTTTAAATCACTACTAGCCTATTTCTATTATAACTTTTTGTTCTAATGCATCTTGTTTTAATTTTTAAAACCTAAGCTGTATTTTAAGAGATTTTTTCTGTCCAGATGGCCTAGGGAACCACTGTTTTACTGCCAATTTTACAAAACTTTTTGAGTTAGGTCTCCCGTATTTCTGCGTGGGAGGGGGAAATAATTTCCATCCTCCGATGTTGTGTCCCTTTTTATCCTTGTGCGATCTCATCACTCTAATTGGCTGAAAATGTTACGAAATTAATCCGCTAGATGGCAGCACCTATACGAAACTGTTTCTTGCGTCGTTTTCATTCTTTTTTTTTATTTTCAAGACTGATTTGTAAAACAGTAAACGCAGGATTTTCACAATGAGAAAAAACACGCGTCCACACTAGAGAGAATAAGCTCATAATATAAGTAAATTTGTTCTGAACAAACCAAAAAACCGTATTTCAATCTGAAAAAATCCATACATTCATTAAAATTGTCTGGAAAATAACTGCTCGCTATTTACAACACCGGTCGATAAAATTTGAATTGTTTGATAAAAAAAATTTTAATGTTAAATAATTTAAAATTTTAGTGCAAGTAAAAATTGTATGCACACCTTGTTTAAATAGAAATCGGACGAAATTTAAGCCACTAAACAGTCGAGTAAATTCACTTCCTTTTGGTGCTGTGGCAGAGTTTGGAACTTCATACACTTTCCCGGATTTTAAAATAATATAAGGGTACAAAGTATTTGTATTGTTTATTACCGAATTTCAATTGGAGCTGCCATTGTAGTAAGGAACAGACTCGGGACCTTGAAATAAACATCTTTAGATCACTTTTTGAAATTGCGGGAATCGGAGTCGTTAAGGCGTTTACGACCTCAAGGTTGTTAGTTCGAGCAGTAGTTACTCCCGTTGCTTTATCCTTACCGTTAGGCTAATCTTTCAGTCTATATAGGCTACATATACACAAATAGGCTATTCATATAGCCTAAACTATTTGTTACTATTTTCATGGTCGCAATTTTAGCGGGTTTTCGTTCAAAAACATAGCACATAAAATTATTTTGGTAATAGCTTGGACAAGTTCATCACCCAGCAAAATGTGTTCAACAGTTTCAAAATGGCGGCCATTCCAAATCTTGAATCATAATTTTTTCTAATTTTACCATCGTATTACGTCAAAGTATGTAAAAATTTCGGTCTAAAAATCAATAAAAATTAAAGAAAATTGATTTGATGACGGTCAGGGCTCAATTTTCGTATTTTGACAATAAATGTAGTAATGATTCAAACTTGGGACAAAAATCGATTGTGGTAATAGCTTAGACAAGTTGGATTTTAGCAATATGTCCCATTCCATTAAAGAAATACATTTTTGTTTTAGAATTTAAAAAGAAAATCTGTCAAATCAGCGTTAAAATCTGCATAAAAAAAATTCAAATTCCATTGAAAATACGTGAATAAATGAAATAATAGTGCATGCAGATTTTAATTTTGGGTATGGTAGCAAAAGTTTTTCAAAAGAGTGCAAGATAAAACAATATTTTTAGAAATTGGCTTTTATCACATCAGGAAGACAATTGCATGCCATGATTATGTATTAGGCTTTCTGTACTCCCGAGTTCTTTTTTATTTCTTTATTTAATTAACATAAAAAAAGGCTCTCTTAAGTTAACAATAACAAGGTAAAAGAGAAAACACAACATTTTATTAACATTGTAATTAAGTAATTTTTATTTTGTTTCCAAATTTTATAATTATGATTATAATTATGGTTTTCAGTCATGGAAACACTTTATAAAAAAAAGAAAATCCCTTTAAAATTACACTGAATAAATAACAGACTATTTACTAGATACAATAGTTCCACCTACATGCAGAGATGTACATGACATAACACACAGTAAATACAGGCAAACGAAACCTGCGGAACCTTACATTTATATCATTTACAAATGAGGTGATGCGTAAAGGTCGTTGTACCGTGAATAATACAGTCGAATAAGTTTTAAATTACCGTTTGTACTTTTCTTTTAAAAATAAACTATCATTAACTTCTGCAGGACTTCTAATTAATAAAAAATATCCAACAGAACGTTTAATTCAAATTGTAAACAGTTAAAAACATTATTTGATAACTGTATTTAATCACTGTCAACGTAAACGTTATAAAGAAACGAATATATTTTTTAAATTGATAAAAACAAACAGCTGAATATACAAATTTATACATGTATTATTACTATATTCATTTCATTGGACTTCGGAACTGGGCAAGTGTGCTACCTTTAAAAAGTTGATTTGATTTAACATAAAAGTTTTTTGTTTAACATACATTAGAAGTAAATACATTTAGTACATTTTTTCACCTGTTAATAGAAACATATACCCAAAACATTGTCTAAACGTTTTACGTCAATAGTTTTATATATACACAAATTCAAATTTTGAGCTTTTACATTTATCCATTAAAACATTTAAGGGGATATTATATAAATTTAAAGATAAAGATTTACAGGGTATCAGTTTGATTGGTTGGCAGGTGAATGTTTCTTTAGAGTACAAAAAAGGAATGTTGTGTGTTTTGCACAAACGACAGAATCGAATTACAAAATTAACTCTCAAATTGAGCGCACTGGACGTAATCTATGAAATGAAATGAAGTATGATTCAAGTGCTATGATAGAAAAGCGAAAAACACTGACAGCATAGATTAGATGAAGCAATGTTGGCAATAAACTGGTGGAGTAAAATTGAAAATATATTTACAGAAATTTGGAAGATGGCAAGGTGGTGTTCTATCTCCTATTTAATATTCACGTTTAGTGCGAGAACTTCCACATGTTCTACTCATAGATTTACGTAAAACACATCAAATATTTTAATATCCACTTTTACTAGTGATGCAGAACAAATGTTTAGTTTGCTTTGAAAATAGAACTGTGATGTACTGTACCTAACAAATACCAAACTCTAAAGAAAATAAAAATAGCGAGTAAAAAATATTAATTTTTAAAATTTAGTATTTTCTCAAACTCCAAATATTCATGCGACATAATATTCAAATCCAAGTAGTATTGAGCAGACAAAAAACATCAAAACCTAAGACAAATTCTAACCATTTTGTAACAATTTTTAAAAGTATTTTTTAATGTGTAAAACGAACCTTCCTAAATGAAATGGAAATTTAAAACTCAAAATGAAGCTTTAATTTTTTTGAATTGTTTGTATATTTAAAAATAATGAATTCTCATCTGTCCTGTATAAAAAATTCAACTAATTTTGAGTGCATAGAATTTAAAGCTAGGAATAGTTAAACATTATTACACCCATAATTATGAAGTAACGAAGTTTATTACAATGATTTTTTTCCAAAACTAAATATAAAAAGTAATGCAATTACATTTTACGGTAAGATTTCCATAATTTAAAATCAATTTTAAAATTGTTGCAAATTCGCCCAGTTCAATATTTCTACAAACTATACGAATAGACACATAGACTGATGCCCTTTATTTCAGAAAATCTATTAATACTGGTACACAAATACTCGCTACCAAACTTTTGTTTGAACTTTCCAATTTATCATTATTTTATAAAAAACTGTTCCATAGAAAAAAAGTGTACAAATCAAGGCACGCTTAAAATAGCATTTTAATTCATGAGTATTTTTTTTTTATTACAAAAAAACTAATTTTACTGAAACGTAAAAAAGAATCGCATCGATGCTCGCTTTTCGTAAATAATTTTGAATTTCAATACCAAAAAAAGAAAATTTTATGTGATGAATCTGAGATCATTTAAAAATGAAAACAACTGGCGATAAACAATACGTTAGGAACAATAAATAATATATAAAAAAACTAACATTCAATTCTTACATTTTACATACAAATATACAGTACATACAATATACATACTCCAATCATTGCTTATGTTTAAGTCTTATGTACTTTCAAACACCCGACATCTTTGTTTATAGTAAAAATAATTATGTACACAGTACATACTATCTTGAATTAGGTATAAATAAAAATAGTTCTTTAGAAAAAAATATGAGGTTATGTGTGTTTGGGTGTTTTGCGGGTTTCGGTGGGGGGAGGGTGTTTAAAATTAAAAATATAAATATTACATGTAGTTTTATTAAAATAGTAATAAATCACATTCATTGTAAAATAGGCAGAGTAATTTAAGTTTAAGTATCAAGGAGAAAGATACGAATTCAATCAGAATACATAGACGAAGAAGTTCTTCAACTTGTGAAATATTGCATTTTTTAAAAATTTACAAGATTGCTTTTTAAACATCCAACAATTATGTGTACTCCAAGTAGACAAAAAGTGAGCGTATTTCACTAAGCGTTAATCTAATTTTTTTTTTCGAAATACACACAAAAACATGAAAAATTGTCAAGATGTAAATTTTTAAAACGTGTTTTGTAATTTTTGCTTAAAAGTGTTACAATAATTTTCTTAAGTGATGTACATTTACTACATTAAAAACAAACTGAATTAAAAAAAACAATCTAATATTACTAACGCTTAATAAAAACTTACAATTCAAATTGCCCGATGAGTTATTTATAGATTTAATAATAAAATACTTTTACATATTGATGTGATAACATTTATTTATTGACATTAAGATACAGCTAGCAGTGGAGTTTAAATTTCATTATTGCTAATTAATGTTTTTTTTTAATTTGTTCAATGTACATACAGCTTGAATACAGTGAGGCACACACCTTGAATTTCAGATAAACACACTATACAATGAAGCATGCATACAACAGAAGCACTCTTTGTTTTTTTTTGTTTATTCATGGCAGTTTTGGCTTACAGTATTTTGTTGAACAATACATTTTTAGTTGTGGAATATATACCTTAAATAATTATGAAATATTATTAGATCGACTTGATGTTACACAGAACAAATTCACTTCTTAATTATTATGAATTTTAACTCGACATGAAAGTAATACAATCTTAAAAAATTGATTTTTGAAAAAATATTAAAATTTAATTTGATGAAGGCAAGTTTTTTATTTCTGACTGTATAAAGTACAGAAATTATCTTGGAAAGCAATTTTAATATTTAATGGCCCTTTATCATGTCGAAGTTCAAAAAAATGGATTTGATTTGGATCTTTGTGCAAATTGATAGATACAAATTTTTGCACACTTTTTGGTAAAAAAAAATTGATTTTTCCCAAAACAGGCATTAAAGAATTTTATTTCATTTTGCTCAAATGTAGTAGCTCAGACCAATAAAATGACTGTTTTACAATCTCCCCAAGACCTGGTTCGGTAGCAGTAAAGAAGAGAAAAAAACTAAAAAATAGTATATTATCAAAATCAATTCATCAGTTTCTTTAAGCTCTGATCAAATATGGAGATACAGCATAACTGGAATTAGAGTTTTAATTAAAAAAAAACCCAATTGCTAATGTGGTTTGTTTTGTTTTTTCGATTTACTCTCAAACCATAATTTCTTAAATTTCAATTACGTCGAGCTGGGTTATGTATTTCCTGATATAATAATAAACTGATTAATGCATTTTGAAATAGACCAGTTTTCTAGATAATAGTTCGGCGGAATGTGAAAAAGTTACTTGTTTTTGTAACATTAATTTCTTCTGTGTCAACACAAGCGAGCGTTATGAAACATTTATATTCATTAGATCAATTACAAAGTGGCTGAACGTTCCAGAATTTACTTTTAAGTAGCTAACACCTTCGTTTAAAATACTGAATGCATTTGAAAAAAAAAAAAAACAGTACTATACAAACTGCACCAACACAACTAAAATAAATAAATGTAATTATTTTATACAATGACAAACATTTTAAAATAAATAATACAGGTACAGTTTTTACGAAATAAATAACATTTAAACATATAACATCGGTATTTACAAAAAAAAGCAGTTTGTTTTGCTTGCGATTGAGCATTGAATAGTAAATATACATGTAACGCAGTTAGCTCGCCACAAAAATTTCACATTATCACAGAATTCACTTAGACAAAATCCCAAGTTAAGAGATTTTGGGTCGAACTAAAGTCTTTACAGTTAGTCTTCATTCTCTTAACCTAAACTTATGAAATAGTTGGTCTCCAAACTCTATCAAACATAACAGACCTAACCTTCCACCTAACCTACGATGAACGTCAAATACAGTATTTCTGACTTTTCTAAGCAGTAAAGACATTTAATATTTGAGGAAAAAATAAATAAACATCTAATAAGAATATTATGGTTGATAGAGTTTTATGTACTATTTCATTACTTGGATTGCCACTCAGGTGCATTCGATGATATGGGGCTGCGAACTTTCAATGACGGATGGCCTTTGAGGTTCAGTAACATTTATGTTTACGTTGTTTTCAATGTTAGATGCTTGTGACGACTGAGGTAGGTGACCATGATGGGCTTCGAATGAATCTCTTGAGTCGTTGTCCGGCATTTCTTTTTCAAATCCACCTGTAAGACAAGTTTACAGTCAGAATTCATTTAGTGAAAAAAAAAATGTAATTATCTGATTTTTAAAGGAGGGTTTGGTTAACTTGTTGAAAAATGTCTTCAAGTTTATATAATTAAGAGAATTGCTATCATTTTTTTGTTCAGAAAACTGGAAACTTCGCAACAAATTTACTAAGATTTTGGTAGTGTATGAAGATTCATAATTACAATCAGTATGCCAAATTTGATCTTTAAAAAATGCTGTTTGAGACTAAAAAGCAAACAAAACATATAGATGATTGAATAGAGTTAATTTTAAAATGTAGTTTACATATTATTTAATTTTCAATATTATAAGTGTGTTTAATTTATTAAAATCAAATTAAATTAGATAGGCTATGCAATGTTTCTTATAAATGTTCATTATAAATAACTGACTGAGCGAAGTGGGGGGTTCATTTCAATTCGACCATTCAGCATTTGGTTTGTGTTTGTTACACAGTTTGGCCAAATGCATTAACTGATTGTTTTGAAATTTGGATCAATAAGTGTTATCACGAGGCATAGCTCACCAGACATATACCATGGGCTGTCTAATTTGTTACTGAGTGGTCATTTTGAACCCTATATTCGCATGAAGCAAACATGGCCTAATTATAAATTCTTTACAAAGTTTTCATCATTAGACCAACAATCATGCACATTAACTGTGAAATGTTTATGATTAAGCTTGTGATCCGACGTAATTTCTTGTAGAATTTTCAACTTGTAAGGTTTTATATGCAAATTATTTCTAAGAATTCGCTGAACATTACACTTTGACAAATTTAATTCATATGCTGAAGTGCAAATAATTTTTGAGGACTATGAAGAAACGATAGTTTTCAACAACTTCATTGGGCAATTTAGGCTTACTATTACCTTGCCTTATGCAGTGTTCTCTGCTTCCAGTAATGATTAATTTATTGTCCCAAGCTTGAATGATATTTATTTAAGGAGGCTATCGATTTGGTTTGAATAAACCACTGAATACACTGTGGTTTTTTTTGTATGTTCATTGTGTCTGGCTTGGAGGTTATGCTTTGAAGTTTTAAATTTTGAGCAACAACAGTGGATCAGTTGATCTTTTCGAATAAGCTTAAAAGAAACTTAATGATTTCCATTATAAAAATAATATAAATGTACCACTAAGTAGTACATTACACTTAAAAGTTGTTCAATTTTTTTTTGGGATATGCTATGTCATCTATTAAAAAAATTCTTAGGAGAAAATTATATTTTTCTTGGGGGTGGAGGTCAATGAAAAAATATGTTCTTAATGACTACTCAAAATATTCTGTATTAGAGATACGAGCATTGATTCTCACTGTGAGGTCTTGCTAATAGCTCCTGAATGGTTCTTTTTTCAAAACATTTAAGAGTGTGGTTAGGCATGTGACAAATACTTACCCATGCTAACATCTGATCCAACGTAATCATAGTACCCTGGGGGCAGACATGCAGCAGCCGCTGCAGCAATCGCAATCTCTTCGTCCATATTGTTTGGTCTACAACTGGTCGTCTTCCAGTGGGTTCTGAAAGATTAAAATAAGTTTCATATTTTTGTGTGAGGAATTACTCCTACTTTCTTCGTTTTCCAACATACCTGTAATGTCACTGAACCTTTGTAATGTGTCAAATGATGTTTATAAAATTGACTTAGCTGAAAAAGTGCAAGCAATTTTTAATTTATAAACTTTGAAAAAAGTGCTTAATAAATATGGCTCTGATTAATTGATTAATGTATTTATTAATACCCAAAACTGTTTTAAAAATATATCACAATAGCATCTGTTGCCCTGCCCTCATTCTACTCATACACAACTGAACTTCGTCTATTATTGGTATTCGTAGTCAACAGTTTTTTGAAAAAATAGTGAAATTGTATATATTTACCTACCAGTCATAAAAAAATATAACTTGAAACATACATTATTACATTATTTATACCTTTAAACCTTTACCTCTTGTGTTCAAACAGTAGAGAATAAGGTTTTCGCTAAATTTTAATGCCCTATATCGATCGATCTCTTATGGTGCACTCTCAACTCATATGGAATGAAATGTATTGTACTGTTAATGACCAAAATTCTTCTGATTCTACTTTTTGTACATTTTTAACAGGTTAAACTGTAAACTGGAGCTACTGACGTACAGACAGAAGAATTTTACATCACCACAGAGTTAACAAGTTATATCTCTTGTTAATTCTTATTAACAGATTTTTAAACATATGAAGGGCCATGGGGAAAAACGATCAAAGTCCATTTTCCCGCCAAATTGAGATTACAGTGGAAACTGGTATATTGTTGACAGTATATAACTATGATATCATTCAGGCAAGAAACATCATAGTCACTGTGTTATAATAGGAAAACAATTGGGCTAACAGGGAAGAATGATCACAGTCCATACGCCAGCGGACAAGAAAGATCAAGGTCCTATTTGCTCCCCTCCACTCCAGTGTTTGCCTTTTTTTTGATTAGTTGAAATAGCGTGTACGAAAAACATAACCTCATGTGTATAATGTAACCTGTTTAAACAATATAGGTGAATTACCTTGAGTGATTTTAGTGAAACAGACAGTGAAGACGGGGCGAGTATACATAAGGAAGTGAAAAAAGTGAAGAAATGAGGCAATTACTGTTGATTTTGAAAGAAATCTGTATACTCTTTAACTCAACCACATCTGACGTATACTATCGCCAACAATTGAATTTCATTTCTTTTAATATACATGTATTGTCATACTCAACCTCAGTATTTTAACGTATGATAAAAGTGTCCATCAGAAGAAGGCAGATAACATTTTCTCGATGCTTGAACACTTCTTTGGGAAAATTCTTAGACCAACAGTAAAACACATCATTCTTTTCTGTGATTCTTGTATGGGCAGAACAAGAATGTTACAGTTATGCGCTTTCTGCACTATGCAGTTCATACATTGATACGATTTGCAACTGTAAAAGTAATTTTCCTTTTAAGAGGCCACTCATATATGGAGGGGGCAAGGATGAGTCTCTTGTCAAAGCAAAATCTTACACCGAGACACCCAGTGACTGGTGGAACGTCACCAAAAAGAGCAAATTCAAACCATCACCTTTCACTGTCATCAATTGTGCAACAGAAATCACAGTTGAAACTTGGACAGACTTGTTATCTGGGCTTTATGTTAAAAAGTGCCCTATGCCTACACAACCAATTAGTATTTTAAAAGTTGACCAAAAGCAGGCAAGATTCATGTTTTACAAGTCAAACTACTTGGGTAGATATTTTAAAGCTGTTTTTGATAGGAATAAAGGCACAGAAAACAAGACATTAAGAAAGTCTAACAAGCAAAATGACCCAAACGTACTGAGGGAACTTTTCAATGGAAAACTGCCCATTAAACCAGCAAAATTAAAGATCTACTACATTCAGAACAGTTCTTGACCAGTTCTACCAATTCTCAAGCATTCTATGGTTCACTGGTTCCCTGCCCTTGGTTTAGATGAAGGAGGCTAAGATGACATCGATCGAGTATCCAGACAACCCACCAATTGATGATGCTCCATAACTGGCAAAAACGATCAAGGTCCGACATCTTTTTGTTTTGAATTTAACTGTTCATGTTTCATCTGTTAAGTGTTGTTTTTTATTTCTGAATATGTAATAAATGCTGTTTTAAAACATGCAAAGCTTAAGAAAGTTACTTTTTATACGTATTCTTAAGTTATTTAATCGACTTGAAACTTAAAAAACTTAATTCTGAAAATTGTGGTGTGCAAGACTATGATCGTTCTTCCCCGTGGTCCTTCATATGTTACATATACAAGTAAAATTTGGCATGCAATAAAATATGAAATTTGCAAAAGTCATTAAAGTATATTTCCAAGTTAAGTGCTATAAACATGTTTTGTATTGTATGTAAATTTATTGAAATGACTTGTAATTATATTTATCTGTTTTTTCAAAGGTAAATACAAAATTATAAACAAAAATATTAATAATGAATTTGTATGCAATGAAGAATTAACTGCTTGTTAAAATTGAAATGCGTTCTCAGTTATTTTTAAATGTCTCCATTAAAAAAATGTTTCTTGTTCTAAAAAATTTTTTCCATAAAAAATTAATGAATTACTTGAAAAATTTCTTAATTATTACTAAATTATGCCTTAGATTAAGTGTTTATGCAATGTATCAGGAAAATTTATCCTGAGTAAGTGCTACAAAATGGATTTTAAAATTTGAACTTAAAAACTGATGTTACTGTGTTAGCTACCTTAAGCCGCTGGCGCTGATGTACTTTTTACTGCAGCCTTGGCACGTATACGGCCTTTCATTGGTGTGCAGACGTTTGTGTAGCTTAAGGTGGACAAATTGCGTGAACTTTGCGGGGCACAGGTCACAAGCGTATGGTTTTTGTCCAGAGTGTAGCCTCAGATGGGTTTTTAAGTTCGATGTCGAACTGAACCTTTTCTTACAAATGTCGCACTGGTGGGGTTTTTCACCTGTAAAATGCAAAAGAATCATATTGTATCAAGTGTTTAGGGTGTATTTTAAAAAATAATTATATTTCGAATGTAGTGAGCTAAGTTTGCTAAATTTCAGTGTATTGTAACTTACGACAAAGATTTCGTTGTTAAAAGTAGTTTTGCTTATATGTAAGATTGTGTGTATTTTGTTGTTTATACGTGATGTGAAGACTATTATTAGTGTGTATTCAAGACTATTCAAGCTGCGTAGGTTAATTAAATATCATAGAAATAGATGTTTACAAGTAGAATTGCCAGTTTTGATTTAATCAAAAGATTTCTTATAAAATCTAAAAATAATTTTCTGTGAAGCGGTATTTATAATAGTAATAATAATAATTAATATTAATAAATTATAATAATAACTAGCAACACCCACACGATGACCTTTCTTGTGAAAAAAAACATTATGTGAACTATTCTTGTTGCATGTACAGTGGTTCTCTTTTTGTTGTCTAAATTAAAAAAAATTTTAAAAAAGATGCTAGGTAACGTTATGTGTAATAATTTTCAGTCAAACATTGAATCTCAAATTTTAAAATCTGGATTTAAGGTGTTGTTTGACCTACTGTGCATTTACATTACAAATTTCAGATTTCTGTGTGCTATAGATTTGGCTGTACATTGCACATGTAGTCTACTACACATTATCTATAAATATAGATACATTTTCCCAAAGAAATATTAATGCACACTTGTACATGATTAGCCTACTTTAATTATCATTGCAAACATAAATTTTTTGGCTGTGTGATACTCAATGTTAAGCTTTCCGAGGGTTTCTTACCTGTATGAACTAGATGATGTTTCTGCAAATGTGCAAGTTGGGTGAAACTCTTGGTGCAGACATTGCACTGGAACGGCCTTTCTCCCGAGTGTGTCCTCAGGTGCACTTTGAGGTTGGATAGTTGACCAAATGTCTTGAAACAGACGTTACATTCGTAGTGCATCTTACCGTCCTTCTTCTTTAAAGGGTAAGGTAGAGATCTGTATCCTCGAGAAGCTTGACTGTTCGGACTCAGAGGGCTACCGCACGATCCTTCATCAGGTGAAAGATAACCAGGAGGTGACATTTGTTGTCTCGAGGAGATATTGTGCTGCAGGGGTGCCAACGGTGTAAGCAAGTGATGTAATGGTGCCGATAAACTGGACGACATGGTCATGTTAGTTGAAGAAGAGAAATGAAGGCTCGAAGAAGATGGGGGAGAATATCCACTGCTTGGTTGTGTAGAAATCTGGGGATGTATTATGTTGTTGGATGTGTAGGACTGATAGTACGACTGAGAAGATTGTAAAGGAGGGTATGGAAGATCAGAAGTGTGATAAAGTGGAGGAGGAGTGTAAGGAGATCTTCTTAAGTGGTTTGTCGGCAGAGAAGGAATGGTCAACTGGTTTTGTGGATGACTAGCAGTAGAATCCGGACTGACCGGGAGATTACCGTACCTTTGGGATTTTTTATAGGAGTACGCCATTTCAGTCGGAGACGTAGGTGGCGGTGTCGCTGAGTTTCTTCTCACTTTGTGTTCTTTATCAGACCTGTTGCGGAGAAGGATATTTTCTAAAATTGAAGTAGATTGGGGTACTTCAGGCGGTGGGCTCCGTAAAACAGGTGTCGGTTCATAGTGTTGTTTCTTCAGTGAAGGCTGTGGACTTGATTCTGATGTAGTCGGAGATTCAACAATCATCAGAGTGTCTGAAGGTGAATGAGACCGCGGAGGTGATGGACTAGTGATGACTACTTCTTTCACGTCTGCGTTTACTTCAGATTTTGGTGTAAAGTGATGACTATAAAGAGTTGCTTTTGTCATTTTTATTTTCACCTTTCTGTACTCGTTACGATCAATGTTAACCTCTAATGGTTGTGGAGATACAGTTGAATGTTCTCTTTGTGTTCCAAGAGCTTCTTCTACTGGTTGTGGAGCTGAATCATCTGCCTGTTTTTTACTGTAAAAAAAGAAATATTTTAGTAAAAATGTCTTTATTAGGAATAATTATATTGTTACTAATATGATTTATATGAATTTACAATTTTAACTTAAATTAAAATCAAGACAAAAATTTACAAAATTAATTAATTTTTTATGATTTAAGTTTTAATAAATACTTTTTATTATCATCAGAAACAAGATATGTAACTAAACTTAAATTTGTGTACTTTTCTTACCTAAAGTCAAGGACATAATTGTTGTCGCTATCATCAGAATCACTTGAGTCTTCAGGCGGTGTAAGAACTTCGTCATGATATCCATGGCTGTGATATCCTTCATCAGATCTAACTGAGCCATCACCAGCAACTAAATGATCATATCCACTATGATGCTCTTTATGTGCGATCAAGTCATTATGCCTATCAAAACCATGATTCTCTTTCAAAGGTGAACTTTCTCTAAAGTTGGGTGCATGATGGTCTTTTTCTTCTTCGTGATTATCAAACCTCTTGCCTTGCCCATGCATTGGTGGGTTACTCGATGTTTCAACTTCCATATTACTCACTACTGGTGCTTGCATGTTATTTAGCTTTTTCTCTTCGATAGGATAACTTACATCGTTTGGAGGGGTAAATCCATTTTTAGTTGAATCTTTCGACAACTTTATCTGATCGAAAGCAATTTGATCATCACTCCTGTCGTGGTTCCTTCTCGAAGAAGTATCATTCATTACTATCCTATCGAAGTTGTTTTGAGTGGAACTAATTTTTCCATTTGTCACCACAACACTGTTCTCGTAACCGTTTTGTCCGTTGAGATCATTATTTGGTTTCACTTGGTCTTGCTTCTTTGCTTCTAGTATTCTTTCAGGAGTGTTGGCATTATCCGCATTAGGTACACAGCCATTTCTATTTACAATCGGCCTATCGTTTGTTTTCAACTCTCCGTTAGCTACTATCCTTTCTTCATAATTCTTTTTCTTCTTGTTTAAATGCAAAACACTTTGTTTCTGTCTGAAAGATTGTTCGTCCTGACCGTCTTGATGTGTTGTCGTGGATGTGACAGGAGGAATTTGTGGTGGAGCTGCAGCTTGCACTTGGGCTCCTGAAACGTGTGACACATTGGCCTATTAGTTATTTTTAGACGAACTACTATAATTTTCTTAATCATGTATTAACTTTTATCACTAATTCTTAAATACAGTCAATAGTTAACAAAGTTTACAAGAAATTAAAAAAAAAATATGCTAGGGGAATGTTTTAAGCACTGTTTCAGTAGTAAAAAAAATTGAAAGCTGTTTTTTTAATAATTTTATTTGTAGGTGAAACTGCAAAAGGATCTTTATAAATTTGTTAAAGAATTTGATGTTAAGAAAATGATGTTACTTTTTCAAAATTCACTTCCACAACAACAATGAGAAAATTTGTGTTTGAATGTTTACACGATATTATTATATACACAAAGCTGTCAGTGAGACAGTTATTGTTGCAGTTATTTTCTAACTGGGTGTTGAAGTACATAACAGAATAGGTTAAGGCACAACTGTCAACAAGATAACACTTACGTATTCTTTGCAGCATCAATTCACCAGTGAGAGGGTAGTTAAGTCTTTCAGCAAATTCCCTGCAATACCAGACAAGAAGTTCCTCATTTGGCATTATCGGCCTTATGGTGTAAAAGTAGATGTTCATCTGCAAACAAACAAATCTGTAAGAACTTCAACTCGTCAAATTAATCTGTATCGCCTCTTGGTTGTTGTTTGGTTTAATTAATGGTTAACGGTTTAATAACAGAGTAGAATGTGCAGCCTATCAAGATTTTTTTTGCTTAACATCCATACTTTATGCCATAAAGAGGAGGAGGGATAAGCATTAACAGAAAATTTCAAATTTCTACAAGTCCTGAATCTATAACCTTGGGGTGTTCATAGACAAACCAGACAGACCTGTGTCTTAGCCATATCGACCACCGAACCCTACCGAAGACAGTCTCATTTTAGAATGTTAATCTTTGTCCATGTTGGCTCTTTTTGAATCCAGCCAACAACTGCAGATCTGGCACATTAACTTAAATCACACTTTGTTATATGTATTTTTTATATATTTATTTTAAGGCGAAAAGCACATTTATCGCCTCCCTAAATGTAAGTGTGAGTGTAAAGTGTTAAAGTCGTAAGTGTGTGTTAAGACTTGGGTACCTTGAGGGACGTCTAAACCCTCTCAATGGGCGCAGCTAGTCTGCAACCCCTATGGGGTTGTTCTATGTAGGAAGCTTAAATAGAGTCCAGTAAAACTCTGGAATATTTTGAATTTATGGCTTTAACTATGTGGAAGTCAAGTATATTAGGTTTTATAAATAAACACAGTTTTAGTCCACTGTAGTCTTATTACTCATGGTAAAGGCTGGTTTTGACCTTTAAAAGTAATTTACAAGTGAAGTTCAAAGATACAGTTGATAAACTTGGTCAACATGATATGGGAGAGCAAGAAGCATTGGGGGGGGTGTACTTAATCAGGTAGAAAACAATGGTTAAGGATCTTATAAGTAAAATGTATTGAAAATAGTGGTAAATAAGTGGTGTACAACACAAATTAGGATACACAACTAATATGAATGTGACTTAAGGTAAATGAAAAGTAATAAATAACATTTTAAAAACAGAAACAACAAATATTTAAATTAAACATTGTAGAACAGCAGTTCCCAAACATTTTTGCTACGAGACCCACCTTCAGCATGAAATTTTGTTTCACAACCTACCATAAACTAAATATATTATTTTATATTAGAAAAAACAGTACCACAAAAAATAAAAAGCTTTAAATTTTGTTTGTGTCTAACAATTACACTTATTATCAGAAGAAAGGATAAAATAGTCTAAAAGTGAGTTAATTTTTTTTTAACTCACTTATACATTCTTTTAATCTTTTCTTCTAACAAATTTTAATTATTATAAACTAAATGTGAATAGTTTGTGATTGTTTATTTTTCAAACTTGTTCGTCCTAGCTAGATACATGTTGTAGTTCCAGTAATAGTGTGAGCTTAGGATGAGTAAACCTTACCAGTTCCCCTCCTTCACCCGGTTTCACACAATTAAGATGGTTAGACAAAAGGCGACAGATGTGCAATGTGGCTTGGCCATTTTGCTACACAGAAATAAACCTAATGGCTGCATTTTCCTATCGCCCTGCTAACTTTATTTCGAAAATACCTGTTTTGTGTGTAACTTTACAGTTGGCAGTGAAGCAGTTTTTGTGGAATTACAGAACGTATTTCTTGAGATTTGTTCAATTATCTATTTTTTACAGTTGAGAGAATTCTTAACAAAAGTTTTAAGCCCTCCCTTGACCTACCCAAATTGCTCCCAAGTACTTTGAGAACCACTGCTGTAGAATATGAAATGCATTGGAAAAAACTGTTCATTTAGAATATTATCATCCTTTGTAAAATATTTTAAAATATAAAAAAAATCATAAGATCCATAAATCTTTGTTTTGAGTTGAAGAATGGAGTATTGGTTAAACTCGATACTGTGTTCATTCTCTATAAGATGTTTAGCGATGAGTGATTCAGTCTGACCCTGTATATAACATATACAGTGTTTCGTAACCCTTTTATTAAAACTTTAACCCATCTGCCTTACATAGGCTGCATCACAATCATTACATTTTAGTTTGTTTACATTGCCAGAACTGTACTTAAATTTGCCCTAAATTCTTAGTGTATAATTCAGGTTTAATATCCAGTACATAAAACAGCTGTACAGTATAGTGAATTGAAACTGTGTTTTGCTAATAACATTTGTGTAACATGTTCCACAATCAATCAATGTTGAAGTATTTGGTAGCAATTAATACTAATCTTGTCATTTCCCTGTACTAAAAAAAATCTGCTGGACGTTAATTTTGCAGTATTCTTCCATTTATTCACTTCTTTTGGTTCTTTTCTGTTTGGTTTGGGTTTCTAAAGACAAACCCATAAACTTGTGTTGTCTTGTGTATGAGAGTTGTTTCTTTAAGTCTGGATAAATCTGTTTCTTGTTTGAAATTATCTTGAAGTACCATTATTTTCTTTTGTAGCGATCAAAATCTTCTCAAATTTTTCACGTACATTTTTGTTTGATCTTAAATGGAAGGTAAATTATAAATTTTACTGGTTTAATTAATTTTAAAAATAAAGTTGAGATTGAATTTGTTTTGTGAAAATTAAAATGCCTTATTTTAGAACACAGTTATACATTGTTCTGTACTATGCTGCATATAATTTTATATTTAAATCATTGTTATTTATAAGTAAAATAATACTGTACAACATTTAATGAAAATTTGCTTCAACACAAATGTAAACACACTGAAATAAAACAGTTCTATGTGTTGCATTCTGAAATTAATGTAATGAACTCTCTCGTCAATGAACATATGTTACAATAATCATATGATCAAATGAAATCTCCTATATAAGATTTTCAAGAAACTTTGAAAATCAATGTGTCGAATACATAAGGGACTATGCCTGATGACAAATCTGGTCATTAACCTTTTAAAAAATCAAATTGGTCAGATAAAGTGGCTGGACTAAGTTGAATTCATTTTTTTTAGTACAGATTACTGTTTATTCAGACATATGGAATTTTGGGATTTTGGGACATACTTGACATTTTGGGATTTTGGATCAGTTATCGTTCTCAAATGCATAACTTAAAATATAAACTTAACAAGAAATAAACCTAGATGCACAGGTTTGTATATATATTCATGATTATATTTATTGAATAACCCTGGTTTTTCATTACATATTATATTTATTCTGTAATTAAATTTTGCAATTTTCCTTTCTCCTTATCGTTTAAAATGCAGTTTCCCCAATTTTCAACTGAACCATTTGATATTGCACAAATACCATGAAAATAAAGTTGTGCGCTGCTGCTCAAAAACAAACAGTTTTTTGTAATTGCGTGAATTGTTACTAAGTTATGGAATATTGCTTACTCATACATTTGTGTATATTGAAACAATACACTTTCTTGAATATGTAACGTAAAAACACTCAATAATTACAAATTTTTGTTAAGAAAGGGAATTACTTTTTAAAAGCACATTAACCTACTTTGTTGTTAAAGTAAAGAGGGTTTTTTCCAGTTGCGTTATCGATTTGCTTAACTGTGTAGTTGCAAGCTATAATGAGGGGTTGAGTTCATTGAGTACCTAGAAAGATATAAATTATTCAGCACAGAATGGTCTGCATTAATGATGTTTATTTCCTTCATACTCACTTGAATAAGTGCAGACAGTAAAAATGCAAAGAATATAGTTGAAATTACTTAAGAGTATACTGGCATATTTGTAATTGTGTACAATGGAATCAAGCACAGATCAATATTTTTTACATTAGTGGTTGAATTATAGATAAAAACCATTAATGGTGTTGGCTGTATCTTCTTAGTGCATAGTGAATTTCTATTGAAAAATGAGATATTAGAGCGGCCATCTTGTCCCATGCTAGGAATTTTAATATGAATGTTGATCCCTACATCACTTTATGCATGGCTGTTAATATATATATATATATATATACACACGCACTCATATATATGTGCGTGCGTGCCTGTGTGTGTGTTGCGATGACTTCGGACTAGACAATGTTATGATTTCCTTCTAAATGGACAAACAAATCAATGCTTTTTCTTTTATTACACAATTTTGACTGACTTTATTTAAATGAGAGAGCAATCCCACTGCTGACTGATAATCTTGTTATTAGTCTAGTACATTTGACACCAATTATTTCCATAACTTTGCTGTAATTTCAAGTAACTCAGTACACTGTTATTGGTAAATTAGTAAAGGTCTAGATAAAAAAAAATATGAAATAAAAAAATACACGCTGAACATCTACATTTTCCAAAATGTTCCTGTTTCAAAATTCTAAATGGACATGATAAATTTTTAACAACTTATTTAAAATTTTGATAAAAATATCCCATGAAATTAATTAGTTTTAGTCAGGGACGAATATGTAATATATCACGTTCTTAGAAACGAAAACCAAAAGGTCATATTAATTATTAGCAACATGTACACTCGTGTTCACCAGTTTAAAGGTTGTTGAATGCCACCATCAAATGTAATGTGAACATAATTACATTGTGCCGATATATTTGTTGTTAACTTGGTTAAACAACAACAAAATCATTTACCTTAAAAAAATTATTTCGAATAAAGTAAATAAATGTGGTCAATTTAAACCAAAAACACAATAATACAAACACTGTACAGTAGTTATATGTATTTATACATAAATAAATATTTATTTCACAAACCAATTTTGTTATTTCCTAATATGAAATTTTTAAACTATCTCAAATACTAAAAACAACAATAATTAACATAAATATCAAAACTATTACAACTTACTAGACTACATCCAAACACTCCTCCTTCAAACTCCTTTTACTTCTACCTGCCTTAATTCCAGCCTGTTTTATCTAGGATACACATAAGGCCTTAATGGATTTTGTTTACTTTGTAATTTCAAAGATAAGCCCTCCAGCATTGCTGCTTTGGCCTAATTTAATTTTCATTAGATTGATAATTTTTTAAAACCCTTTGTTATGTTTGCAGTGTGTGTGTGTGTGTGTGTTGTGCATTTAATACTCAAGCATTCACAGTTTCAGTCGGATCTGATTAAAACCTGTTAAAAATTTATTTTCTTTAAAAGTTTATTTTTCAGCAAAATCCATTGAACAGTTTCAAAACGGCAGTAATTTCAAATCTTGAAAAATTTATGCAACTTTCTTTATCTTACATATTTTTTTGAAAATATTCATAAATTACAATTTAAAAATTTAAAGTGCAAATTTATGTAGATTTTAATGCTATTACAATGATGAATTAAGATTTTTGAGAAAATGATGGTAAAATCGTTACATTTTGGAAATGTCATCTAGGCGCCATAATTTTTACTTAAATTGTTTCTTGTTGGTTTTTAATCATAATATTATTGTTCTTCTAAAAGGCTTATTATGTAAAGCGATGATGAAAAATGTACCACTCACTTCTGTTTATTTTATACGAAAAATTGAAAATAATTTTACCCCCTTTGTGAATTATTAGAATTAAATTTGAATGTTTTCATTCTAATAAAGAACAGTTTTTCTTTATTCTAAAGTTATTACAAACTATGAATATCTTGTAAAATGAACAAACCTTGTGCTGACAAGCGATTAGGTTCTGCGACTGGGTCGAGTACGCTGGGTTTACATATCGCATCCAGTTTGCTTTGGTTATATCAAATCCATCAATGTAGTAATACAGTTGGTTATCTTTATACACCTAGATGAAAAGAATGTTTATATAGTGTCTTAAGTATATGCAATTTATTACAATATTATTAACATTTAAATATACCAACTGTTGTTTTTTAGTATGCACATGCACACACGCACGAACGTGTGCATGCACATGTTTTAGTACCCTCACATTCTGATTTTACCATCATAATTATTGTTAAAAACTGCATATCTTTTTGCATTTTGAATTTTCAAAATTTGTTAAAATTAAGCAATTTAATTTGATGGCAGTCAGGATTCACTTTTGTATTGTCAATACAACTTGAAAGTTTAAAATGCTAATATATGCAGACTTTATTGCTGTTTGTGATTGTGAAATCAGTTTCAAAAAGAGGGTAAGATAAAGAGATTAATTTTAGAAATTTGCTTTCAAGCAAATTATGGTGTGAGTACCAATAACACAGGTCAGCAAATATATTTTTACATAGGCTACTTTTGATTCTCACTGATTTTTTGATTTTAAACAATATTTTAGGAATATGACCATATGACCAATCCTGTGGGAAAATGTAAAAATTGTTGTTTTTATAAAATAAAACTATTGCATTGTGATGATTGAATTTATGAATGCATTTTTAGAGTTATTGTAGTGTGACTTTTGTAGATCTGTTGTGGCCCCTTTCTATACTCCTGAGATGCTCAGTTACAGCCCCTTCTCCAGGCCTAGTCTCTATAAAGCCCAAGGATTTGGAGGAGATTCAAGGTGGGTAACTCCCGCAATTCTAATTGGTGACTTCCCAACTCTTTATTGAGATGCTGTTCTGTTCCCTTTCAATTTTTTCCTCTTGATGCTCATTATGGAGGTTTTGCTCTATTTGGCCAACGTTTTTATTATGCAGTAAGGTAGCGCTCATTCTATTTTATATTCTTATTTATGGAACACCCACAAGTAGCTAAGGAAACGAAGTATACCCATACAGAAAGCTGCATGTGTGGGTAAGGCTAAGATAACCCCAGGGAGATCCATTTATCCACAGGTATCCCAAGGCTCCGTTTAACAATTAGACTGGTGTATTTCACTCCATCAAGGGTTGTTTTACACTTTAAAGTTAGCCAAGCTATGTTGAGTAGTGATTGTGTGCATGTATCTTGAGTAGAACAGTGAGACTAGTATGAGCTAAAGGTACGGTGGGATCTCTAAGCCCATCAGCTGCTCACTTCACCTGCCTCTACCAGAATTGTGATGGTTGTTTCTATAAATATAAAACAAATGTAATAGTTTTAATTATAGCAAGCATTGCAGTCTGTTCCATATAAGTTGACAATGTGTCATTACAAGATTCACTGCTTAAATTTAGTGCGAGTCATAACCGATCTTCTTTGAACCTTTATTTTAGATTGGAAGGCAATACAGAATACATTCTAATGTAGTAAGTTTTAAATTATATTTCTGGTGATGGGTGCTAAATACATATTTACAGCGTGACTTATTTTGTCAAAAACTGGTGGCAAGAGTACCAATAAGTCAGTTCATCATATGACGTGTGACTAAAAAAATAACTGGATTCATGATACAACATTCTTTGTTTTTATTTCTTCACAACTTTATCATTATCCCCTTTAATATACTCTCCTCCACGATCCTTACACTGCTACATGTGAATTTTCCATTGGCAAAAACAGTGTTTTAAGTCATTTTCTAAAAGCATGTTTATAGCCTCCTTTGCTTTTTCTTTCACAGTTTCAGCTGGCAAATATCGTTCCTTTCAACAATGATTTCACTTTTTGGAACAAAAAGAATTCACAAGAACCAAGATGTAGTGAGTAGGGTGGGTGTTCCTACATGGGGGTCCCATAACATAGCCAAAAATGTCTTGATAATTAATGCAGTATGGGCAGGTGCAGTATTCATGAAAATTCATAACTTGTTTTTTCACAGCTCAGGTTACTTTCTTTACACTTGTTTAGACAGTAGCTGGGACCTAAAGATCATAAGTCTTATTGAATGTTTGATCTTCAGGTACCTAATTTATGTACACAATCTTATGGATATCGAAAACACAATAATCATGGCTTTGAATTTTGATTTGCACATTCGAGTTTTCTTCAGCCTTAGGGAATGAGGGCTCTTCCAGTGCACAGAGTGATGCTTAGTTTCTTCTGGATTGTAAGTAAGAAAGCATGATATATTACATGTTACTCCTCTTTCCAAAAGTCTAGGATCTTCTTGATGTATTTCAAAGTGTCAGTATAAGTGTTCATTTGAGAGTTCTTTTCTTCAGATGTGAGATTTTTTGGCATAATTTTTTAGCTACCTTACTTTATTTTAAAATGTTCATGCAAAATCCGTCAAACTGATTCTTTGCCAATTCCAATGATCTTATCAGCAACAGTGCAAATGCTTAACCGACAGTCTTTTCAGGATTAAATGTCAGATTTTTTCAGTGTTCTTATCCTTCATGTCGAAAGTCAACCTGGATGTGGGTCATCAACAATCTCTTCTAGTCCTTCTTTGAACCGATTAAGCTACTCAAGAACCTGAGTGCATGATAAATATTCACCACTGTACAGTGGTTTAAAAAAAGAATGAATTTCTGTGGCAGACTTTCCGAGTATTGCTAAAAAGTTACATTAATGTGTTGCTCTTTTAAAACACTATTCATTTTTCTGATGGTAAGCAGATGCACAGTCTAGTATGAATGGAGGCTGCAGTACGATTTTGGAGTTCAGCAGTCATATCGGCAGCAAGAATGGAGAGAGGAGATGCCATGTGACTCGGCAATGTAGTGTTTGTCCTTGATGCATTGCTGGTTGTCTTTCGAAAAATCAGCCTTGTTATTTTTTTAGCATCACCTTTTAAGTTTAGTAGTAGGCTTAAACAGTGCTAGGTAGCTAGGGCGAAATGTACAAGCCTCATGTTCTTTAATCTGTGTTTTGGCCATTCAACTAATATGGAATGAATTGTAGTAACATCATAATATTGCGAGTATTAGGCTTTTTAGTGGTTTTGTTAAATCAATAGATCAAAATTCAAAATAATATGTTATGAATTGATTAGGGAGTTGTGACAATTAAGACTGTAATTGAGAATATACATGGTACATGACGAAGTTCCACCAACACTCAAAATTCATTCACAGAATGAAAATGAAAGTAAAATATATTTGTCTGAAAACACTGTGTTTACCAGCTAATTTGTTTTTTAAAAAAATATTGGAAATAGATAAAACAATGAGTTACGGTTTTTACATGCATTTGCAATGTCTATAAAACAATTATTTATAGACTTATTATAAACTTTATTTATTATAAACTTTTATTTAAGACTTTTATTTATTATTTAAACTTTTATTTATTTATTATTTATAAATAAATAATAAGACAATTATTTATTATAAACTTTATTTTATACAATTTCAAAATTGTGACTGCTAAAATCCCATTTTTTCAAAAAATAGATGAGTTTTGGTTTGGTCAGGTAAGATTTTTAGTTTTTCCTCAATGATCTTATTTATAATAGGTAGTTTTTTTGGATATGTGATATTAAAACTTTTAAACAGCTGCCAATTTGAAAATATTATATTAAATTTTTGTTTTCAGTGCAGTGTTTTGTAGTTACATTACAAATGTGTATAATCAGTTTCAATTTAATACCTTTAATGTTTTCAAAGTAAAAATGTTTTTTTTTTAAAAAAAGTGGATTTTTGGAAAACAAAACATTTCCAAACTTGTTGGAACATTGGACAGCGAGTTCTAAGATAATTTCAAAAACTTTATGAAACAACTCAGATGGGTGTGTTTGCATAAATAATGAAATGATACCTTAAAATGTTTGCATTGTTAAAAGGGCCTAAATGAAAATGGGAAGAGGAATGGACTTTGATTCATGCATTACTACA
Organism: Callitettix versicolor; assembly: GCA_022606455.1. NCBI lineage: Eukaryota > Metazoa > Arthropoda > Insecta > Hemiptera > Cercopidae > Callitettix > Callitettix versicolor. The sequence goes on from CM040185.1 coordinate 69,733,878, forward strand.
TCCATGATTATATCAGAATTAAGTTAGCATTAAGTTTTTACTCAGAGGGAGAAGTTCAGATGGATAGAGTAGCTGGGTAACTAAGCATTAGACATTTTGAATGAAATAAATAATTTTGGATAGCTATCAACCCTTATGGAAACTAAAGATAACCTTGTTTTTAAAGTAAATGGTAAAACTTGTCTGTTAGCAAAAATAATTTGAGGGAAATGGTTGAAAAAATAATGAGATGACCAGTGAGAAAGGAAATAATGACCAGTGAGAAAGGAAATAATTCAGCGAAGCTAGTGAGCTTGTTGCAAATATGAAATCCTTCAGGATGAGACAGAGTTCAGTAGGTTTTGTTATTGTCTTAGGGAACAGTTATTTGGAAGATTAAAGTGAATCTAGAAGTACAAGGGGAAACAAAGCAAAAACAAATAAGATGATGAACAGGGGGAAATAGATATCAGAGAGGCTATATTAAAATATTTATTAAGAATCAACATGAAAGAATAGGTAAATCAATAAATATATGTGGATAAACATGGCAGAAATCTATGAAAGATGGTATGAACTTCCAAAATGACTACTTAAAATTTGAAGTTATATATTAAATATTCTTACCATATATACAGAGTGAGTCAAGAAGGACTTTACAACTTTGAAAGCATATAGAAACTTTTTGAGATAACTAATATAAATCGATAGAGGTGTAATTTTGTAGCAAAACACTTCTAGGTTAACATCAATGTGTCATTTTGGGGAGATGTGACTGCCATTGTTGATGCACCAATCACCCCACTGGAAATCAATTTCTTGTCGCACTTGTTTCAGCAAATCAGACTTAACTTTTGCAATGGCAAGTGTAGATTCAATTTTCAGGTCTGCAAGACTGTTTAGTAGGGGCAAAACATACAATCGATCTTTACTGAAATCCTACAAGAAGAATTCCATAGGTGTCAATTCGGGGAGGGGGATTGGATCAAGGTCTACATGGTTAATCCACCGATTTGGGAAGCAAAAATCTAGCAAATCCTGAATTTCTGTGAGGAAAAGAGGTAGTGCATTGTCTTGCTGGTAGTAAAAAGGTAAGACCTTGTTATTCATCTTCGTTTAACTTGAGAAACAAAAAGTTTTCCAACATATCAAGCTATATGATACTATTGACAGTTTTCTCCATTAAGAAAAAAAGGACCGTACACTTTAAACGTACTCTTGGCCCAAAACACATTTAGTTTTGGGCTATCATGAATGTGTTGAAGTGTTCCACAAGGATTTTTGCTGCCCCAGATTCTGCAGTTGTGTGTGTTCACCTTGCCACTGATAAAAAATTCTCATCGCTGAAGGTATATTCAGAAGAAAGAAAGATATTCAGGAATATCTTGTCTTCCTCTATCCGATGTACATTTCCACACAGAATTCTCCATAAGGAACCTTATATAAATCAGTAATTTGTTATGCCATTGTAAATCTGTATGGTTTCAGTGTAACCACATTTACATAGCACTCATCAAACTGTCTTTTGTTGAATGCCAGTCTTGCAAAACACACACTGCTTAATATTTTTTTTTTTTACGAGCAAAGCTTTCCCTAATCTGTTATTGGCAACAACATCAGCAAATTGTGGGCGACCTGATGATTTCATGACGAACAGAACAACCTGTCTCAACACAGTTCTTCTGCCAACTTTAAATTTTAGGCCTGCTTGGAGGATTTCTACCGTGTTCGGTATAAAATCTATGCTGATCAGCCGTTGCAAAGTGTGATGAAACAATAACACAGCGAGTACGCTCTGAACCAGTGAAAGTTGCAATTTTAACAATGCGATACGTTGGCACTAGTGGTGTCTGAATTTGGTACTACAGTACTACGCGAGTCAAACTATAAGTGTTTTGCTAAAAAATAACCCTATATCGATTGTGTAAGTTATCTCAATAAATTTCTACATGCTTTCAAAGATATGAAGTTCTTTTTTTGGACTCACCCTGTATTTTTTGTCTTTTTAACAATTTTGTATGACTGGTAGAATCTTTTTTACAGGTGTTTACGGCATCGATGTTTCAAATTAATGTTTCAGTATCTGTGTTTCAAATATACAAATTTGTATATTCAACATCTGTATATTCAAACATCTTTGAGAGATTCTGATTCTTATTATATTTTGGAATACGTTACAAAGTTTATTGCTAAATAATACAGGTGACCTAACCTTTTCAGAAATAATAAATAATTAAAGCAATGAAAAGATTGTTGGAAAAAAATATTTTCATTCAACGTGATTGATTTGCAAAGTTTTTATAATAATACCTTTACAATTACTTACACAAAAGCAGTAATGAAATGTTCAAAGTTGCGCTCCCAATGTGTTAAACATATTAATGTATTAAATACTAAGTAAATAACCAGTAAAATAGTCTTATTAGTATAAAGGACAGACATGAAGGAATTTGACTATTCGTACCTTGTGCAAAAATCTTCTCTCTTCCTTGATTTGTACCTAAAATGCCAAAAGAAAGAAAGAACACAAATTAATACTGTATATGGACAGGCCCAAAGATAATGGTCCAATCCCAATTAATTACAATCTATTTGAAAACTTTTGGTTTGTATCAATCATGAGTTGATGGTTTATATAAGCCATATTTTTTAACTGAAATTATTTTTTTCTATTCATATAAGATTTTCTGTATCATGAAACTATTTAAACTTGGTGTTTTGGACTATACTGTGTCATATTTCCAGCTTTTTAAATAACAAGTAGGTAGTCGTTTTTCTTAAGAGTCTGTAAACATTGTCCACCATATTGAATCTATTCCCACAACACTAGTGTTAATTAAATAAACAGAATTTCCAATTTAAAATGTCTTGTATGTTGGAATGTCCACTTTTTCATTTTGTATGTATTGTTGCTTTTAATGATGGTCTTAAAAAGCAAAGAAATATATACACAGAATGTAAAAAGCAGACCACACTCCTACATAAAATGAAATATAAAGCATAATTTTATCTTAACAAATAGCGGAGTAATCTGTATCATTAATTAAAATTAGTCATATTAGGAATAGCTTCAATATGGATGACAGTGTCCGCAGACTTGTAAGGTGCCACACAAAGTACGATAGGTGGTGATAAAAGATTACAAACAGTACTTCGGAAAAAATCAAAATGACCTTATTAATGAAATTCTATTGGAAAACGGGACTGTAAAGTAAGCACCGTTCATAGACCTCTAGAACATATTTTACGGGAATATTAAAAAACTTGTTTGTGTTTGCAATTTTATTACAACTTTATTCAATTTTGACTGAAATTTCATTTTGTTAATAGCTTGGTTGAGTTTCTTAGAAGTGCACAAATATTGTTTCCTCAGAATGCAATCATTCTAATCATTCTATAGCTCATTAACTTCTTGGTTACTGTTTAGTATGAAAGTGATCAGTATTAGTTAAACTTGCAAAATTTGAGCAATAAAGAACCTGGCTGAGATAACGATTTTGTCACAAGTTGCTTTCAAAAAGTCTTCTCGTTTGGCTATATATACCATTTTAAGATTAATTTTTTTTTTATTGTATGCTTTGGAAATGCTGAATTTACGTAGGAGTCATATTTACATCATGATTGCTACATACCATTTGTTACATTATATTATAATACATATATTATTAATATATTTACATACACACAGTTTATTTACAACACAGACTAAATTAAATAAGCACTTTAGAAAATAACTATATTTATAAAATTCACTACAAATTATCTTTATTGTTCTTTTTTCAGTCTATTGTCTACTCTGCTGCCAAATTAGTTTTTTTTTTGGAAAGGTAATTTGGTAAAACAAAGAGGCACAACAGAGGTACTGTAAGCAAATCTGTCTGATGAGAATTTGAAAGAAAAATTTATAATTGAGAGGAAATGTATTATAATACAACAACTATTATTATTTATTATCAATTATTATTTGTATAGATTAACAGTTATTACTATACTACAATAATGTGGGGTGATTTATAAAATAATCTGTTTAAAATGTACAAGGAACACTGTAGCATGATTGACAAATACAATAAGTCAAAACTCTTAAACCATAACATGAAAAATAATGTAATGAAAAAATAACAAATTGACAAATTTACTTTACCTTGTTAATTTTCTTTTTTTAACTTTTATACTTTACGCCACTTAGAACAAGGATGAGGGATCAGTGTTAATGGAAAGGGTAAAGCTTACAGCAGTTAACTAAAATCCTGAACCTACGACCTTGAGGTGCGCAGTTCAGAGACTGACTGGTTTCTTAGCCACCTTGACCACAAAAAACTTACAATAATGCAGGAAGGATTGCTACTTTCATATATTTTTATTATTAAATTAGCTGTCATTTTTCATTTTGTGGTTTTTGCCTAACTGTATCTGTTAATTATTAATGTAAAATTATGTAATTTTGGACTGAAACAATTTGAAAATATAAACAGTCAGAGATGCATTTAGGTGATCGGCACCTCCCCACCCCTTTATTATTCCCTCTTCATTTTCAAGACTATTAAAACCTTGTTATTATTCATCAATACATGTACAATTTTTAGGGACCTAAATTGACAACACATTGTGAAACAAATGTCATAACGAAATTATAAAATAAGACTCTGATAGTTAAAATTAGAAATATTTTTTTTAGAATTTTTACACTTCTATTCAAGGTGAAGCAATAATAGTTATCTTCTACTTACTTGGCATTATCAAAAAATGGTATTACTTGTTCTGTAATTTTCCCCCAATTTTTTATAATTATTTTCCTTTGTTCATTAAGGATTTTTTTCTGCTTGTGCCTTTGAAAATTTTGCATTATATGCAGGGATCTAGTTGGCAGTAAATTAAGTATGAAAATATTTTTTTGGTTTTTAAAGAAAAATATCTTTCTTCCATGAAGCCTGGAAACAAAAACAATTTGGCACGTAACTGCAGTTTAAGAAAATCTCTGGGCATTTTATGTTTTTAATATTGATTGAAAGTTTTCCAGTTGTAGTTACTTCTATTGCATCACCGAGAGCTAATATGGTTGCATAATACTGAACAACCTGACTTTAAACTTATTTGACAAAAAACAAAAACAAAAATGAACGATGTGAACAAATTCCTAGACTTGTGCAATTCTGTTAGTGCAAAATTTTGAAAAGAAAACACAGGTCATTTAAAAGTGTAATAAAATTACAGCAGGCCTAAACCAAATCAACCAAATTGTTATAAAATATTTTTAGCATTTAATAAAAAGTATTAACTTTTTTAGAGAGTTTTTATGATTACAGGAAATTATCGTCTTACTATAAAATTAATAAAGCAGTTTAGTGAATGTTATTCTTTAATCTGTCTTTACGCACAGTAAAAACAGTTTTAGTTAACCAATGTCCAAGAAACGTAAGCATAGAAAGTATAAGAAATGAACCATTTTAATAATAAGTTGTTACAAGACTTACCCTCCAAAAATATTTTCTATTGGCAGTATTAGGGACGGAATTTTTGGCATAAACTTCGCCCACGAGGGGACCAAATCTAGTGCCTCTAGGAATGTAGCTGGTGCTCCAAACTCCGAGTACCTGCTGAAGAAGTAAATGCAAGTTTTACAAATTTTTAATCTGAAATAAACAAACTGCATATTTTAAGGATCAAGCCAATGCACACCTTGTGTGTTAAAAATAAACAATACATCTACATTAATACACTTGTGGTTAAATAATTTTAACCTGCTTGTAGGCAAATGTTCAAGTTTTATTAACAGCTGATAATAACATGGTCTTGGTTTAGTTTCCATTCTGATTTCCTTACTTATTATGAAGCTATTTTCATGAAATGTTTTTCAATAAAGAGAACAAATTTGCTTGGAAAGTCATGAATGAATAATATTGCTCCTTGGTTCACTTAATATGCACTTAATATATATTAATTGCTTTAAATAAAAATAAATGCAATTACAGTATCCTGTTTTTCACTTGATTATTATAACCCAATATGCTTTTCTGCCTTCATCACAAAAGTGTATTTTCCGTACAATAATTTAATTTATAACCATTTACCATTGGGGCATATAACAGGTGCAGTTAAGAGCTGATTTAGCTAGATTTAGTCTCAGAGACATTCCTTTGGGAAAGAGAAACTGTAAGCAGTTTTGTAATTTTTTTCTTTGAACAGTATTTTAAAGGACCCTGTAAAATCCACAAGCAGTGAATTACAGCAGACTGTATGGATGCTAGGTGGACCACCTTAACCTGCATTGGAAGAAGTGAAAGATGGGGTTAACCATAATCAAATCAATATCAGGCTATCTCAAATCAGACATTTGTAGATGTAAACATGCAAACCGCTTTCAAAAAAAAAAAAGCGGTTTCTAATTGCATCTAGAAGCAAATGACCTTCCATGAAGCAATCATTGAGTATGGGAAATTCAACTCTTATAGGGCTACAGTGTCAAGTTTGTTGGGAACAATACTCCAAGAATACTCCAAGAAGGCTGTCAGCAAAAACATTATTATCCTGGGCAAAGGGTAACTCAGGGAATTGTGTGATTCATTATTGTAGTCTTAGGGTACACAAGAAGAGGAAAGGAGTGTACCATGAAGAAACCATGTGTAGGTTACACAGGAACAAAGAAAAAAATGCAGCCACATAATCTGTGATTGTGATGCTTTTGCCAGTAGGAAACACAAGTGTTTGGCCTTCATGATCTTTAGCATGTGCTAGTCAATGGAGTGTTAAAACTCGCTGAAGATACCAGTGTACCATGGCAGCCGGTTTGGGACAGTGAGTACCATTAGTCGCATAACTGCAACAGGAACAGTAAGGAATGACAAGGACACTTGTTCAGTTTAACAGGAGGTCACTGAGGCTGGTCGTTGCTGATCACCAGACACGGCCACATCCGGAATCATCTATATAAGTTGGGATTGTTACAAATCTCGCCTGAGTGTCATTTGTGCAGGCAGGATGTTGAAACTGCAGCACTCCTTGATTGCGAGGTCCTAGAGACCAAAAGGAGACTTTTTGGACCTCAGCAACCAGATCAGGAGATCAACCAGGACACCTTATACAAGATTTTGGAGCTTGTTAAGAGCACTGGAGTCAGTTTCAGTTTAAGGTACAGTGATAGAGGTACACCAAAAGCTCTTAAGCTGATGTGTCAGGGCCACAAGGCATCCGCTGTTAATCCCCAAAAGGAAAAAAATGGTAGCTGATGCTATAGCTGCAAGGTTGAGCAAGCCCCAAAAAGTTTCTAAATTTGTGTTACATTTATTATTAATTAGCTTACACATTATATTTTAGCTGATCATAGCATCCATTATTTGTAGTGGATAATCGTAATGAATAATTCCAATGATGAGTGCGGAAGCTGAAAGGCGTTTTTTTAACAATGAAAAAATGAAGACTTTTTTTAAAACTTCATTTCAGAAGGAAGGTTATATGCATTGGCAACACTATCGATTGAAAAAGATTTAATTATGAACATTCCACATTTCAACCAGAAAGTCACTGATAAATTTGGCCACCAGAAAGAGACAACTAAACTTTCTTTTGAAGCAGCAGATAAGTATTTTTTTTTATTGAAGCCCCAAATATAACTTTTGCTAAGTTGTTTGCATGACAATCTGATCTACAACACGCAACTCCCAATTAATGGTTTGATAATTGTTGTCCCCCAAAAAATTTCTTATTGGAACAAGCAAGAAACAAAAAGTATATAATGAAATTTGTGTTTCACATTATAAAATGTTATAGTTCCAAAGAAAATAAAAAAAAAAAGAAATACAAATATGGTCTCTACAGTGATTGTTTTAAGTTGGTGATACAACTATGTGATACAATTATGTATTTATAAATGAGGTTCCTCAACATGTGTGATACCATAGCTTGATCATATATACATAAATATATATGTATATACTTACGTCACTCAGTGCTTGTGAAGGTTTCAAGACGAGATTTCTGGGCAATGTTTTCTCGGCCCTATTAGGGCATTCAGAGTCCACAGGGAGATCTGGCACAATGTACACGACGTGCTTTTCAAATTCTTCTTCTTTGATGGAATTCAAGTCCCATGCTACGCTCACCCCATCGTCACCTTCTGCCATTGTGCTGTCCTGTAACCGATAACATTTGTTTACAGGGTGTTACAAGAGTGGAACGTAAATCAGTGACTAGAAGCACTTGTACAGCAAGGCCTAGATTAACATCAATTACTAAGGCATGAAAGGAAGATGCAATATGTATTATAACACTAGTATAGTTTAATAATTGCAAATAGAATGTCAGTTATTGAAAAGTGAGTATGGAGAAGCCATATGGTAAGACTATGAAATGGGCATCAATTCTAAACCTATAGATCTTGATTTGAGGATTATTCAACACAAACACACACACACACACACACACAACTTTTATCATGAAAATCTGACTACATCATTGTATTCAGAGGTAAAATTTGTAAAAATAATATTTAAAATCGAACGATTCGTAGTGTTGAATGTTACCATGTTAGTTATTGAAAAATGAATTATTAGAAAAGCCATATGGAGCATCAATTGTAAACCTTTAGATGTAGATTTAAGGATTGTTCAAAACACACACACACACACACACACACACACACACACACACTCTGTTATCATGAAAATCTGACAACACTATTGTATTCTAAGTTAAATCTGCAAAAACAATATTTAAAATCAAATGACTCATAGTTACCAACGTTAATGTATTTAATTTACAAGGGTAGTTTTTAAGGAAATCCAATTTCTTACTTATCATGATGTGTGCAATTAACTTGCATTTATGATATGCAAGTTGAATTTGTTGTTGTGTTTTTAACCAGGAAATGAGGTTTGGAAACCATATGTCAGTACAGTTACACAAATAGCAATAAAGATATACATTACAATTAACTAGATTCCTTCATAGTTAATGTAATCTAATCACTGTGGGCTGCGCATGTAATGCTTTGAGGATTACTAAAGTAGTTTTCATTTGTGGAATTTTAAATTAATTTGAAAATTTTATGCAGTTTGTTCTTCCTGTAAAAATCATAGTAGTGGTTAATTAATTGAGGTAATAATCGTTAGTTGTTTTAGTTATTAAAATATAATAAATATTTAGTTGGAAAATTGTATAGCAAAAGAAGTTGTTTATAATTTTTCTTAAAGCACTAAAAAAATGACGCACCCTAGATGACGTGATGGAAGCACATTTCCACGAGTTTTTTTATTGTTATAATCACAAGCAGCATTACAATCTGCATATACTAGCGTTTTAAGCTTTTAAAGTACATTAAAAACACCAAAATTGAACTCTGATCAATTGAATTTCTTAATTCCGATGGATTTTGAAAATTGGAAATGCTAATTTATGCAGTTTTTAACGCTGATTATGATGATGAAATGATTTTTTTAAAATTAAAAACGTTATGAATTTTAAAATGGCCGCCATTTTAAAACTGTTAGTCGAATTTAACTGGTCCCAGCTATTACCAAAATCGATTTTCGCGTCTAGATTGTATTAAAACCAGAGAATTATAACAGACTTAATTTTTTACAAATTTTTAAGGAACCCTCAAAAAGTGATCTGGAGACAGGATCGGCGCTCATTCAAAGAGCCCAATTTCCGATGGTAATTTATTGATAAATGGATAACTCGGTTCATGAGAAATCCAATTTTTTTTGTCAATTGCTCTTTTTACTTATCATGATGTGTGCAATTAACTTGCATTTACGATATGGAAGTTGAATTTGTTGTGTTTTTAACCAGGAAATGAGGTTTGGAAACCATATGTCAGTACAGTTACACAAATAGCAATAAAGATATACATTACAATTAACTAGATTCCTTCATAGTTAATGTAATCCAATCACTGTGGGCTGCGCATGTAATGCTTTGAGGATTACGAAAGTAGTTTTCATTTGTGGAATTTTGAATGACCATTATCGGGTCAGTACAGAATTTTTATACCATCGCAATACTTTCTCTTCTAGAAAGTAATAATAAAGCAAGTATTCAGCGTGTTTCAAAACGTCTTGTTGAAGGTTTTAAATGTTTTCTATTTTTAAAGTTTGTAGTATAGTATGTTCACAACGAAATTTATTTAAAATTAATTATTTTCGAAATGTACGTTAAGAGCGCCTGCAATCAATCATGACAACTTAGCTTACCGACGGGGGGCGTTGGTGGGTGGTAGTGGGTGGTTAGGGTAGTCTGGTGTTTTTGTTGCATGTCTGGCTGTCCCAGAGACAGAACTAGGTCAGGGAAGTTATATAGGTCGGGGGTCAGAGCTAGCGCATGCGCGTGACTCTTCCTCCATACGTCATAGATTTCCTTGAGCAAGAGGGTGTATATTTTGATATTAAGAGTTAAGAATATCTGTATGTAGTATGTTTTAATGCACCGAAAAAGCAAACTGTATTCACTTTTTGAAACTTCATGTCTCGAATGTTTCATACGTTTCGACACATAAAGAAAACCCAAGATAAATTAGAAACCTATACACACTTGCTGAATATATTCGTATAAGTTTAAACATTTACCTTTAATTTTAATTAATGTTAATGTAAAACTTTTATGGAGTATCCTGTATGTAGGCTTGCTATGTTTCCAAAAAGTGAAACCGGGACAGGTGACTTATTGGTTGGGAAGGGAGAAAACACCCTACTAGGCAAAAACAGAATTTCCCGGAAAATTTTCAAAATGCGTTACTACAAACGGTTTCTAAATAACTTTAAAAAAGTGTTTTCTCTTTTAATAGCTTTTAAACGTAGGTAAATTATTCTTTCAACTAACACTTTACTAATTATTAATAATTTTCCCAAGAACAGTTTTTTTTTTAATCACAACAATCTGAAAAAAGAACTTTCATAACATTAAAACTCTTGCAGTCGACTCTCGCATCAAATATTACTCATTAACGAAAATATTTTTACCACTTTGCGCAGGCGCAAATATTCTTATTCGATATTACGATCGCCACCCGAATTAATTATATGTTTTGAATCGCCAGTGTATATTATTATTAATAACAAGCTTTATTAATCTTAGATATCTGCACAACAGTTTGAATTTTATAAGTTCTTAATTCTTTTGTTTAAAAAAATGTATTTTACTCTCATTTTTCACAAATCTGACGAGGCACAGGGACAAGAGCCAAAACTGGGACCGTCCTGGTCAAACCCTACCTATAATCAAGGCAGATTTTTAAAATAATTGTAGAATGTTGTAAAAGAAAGTTTATAATCATTAAAAATGATTATGTGAATAAAATTTATCTTTTAATTGTATAAAATCGCTCGAAATATATTACAGATAATTTGGGAACCGTTTTGTTATGTAATACTAAATATATAATATTCTTCGTGCACGAATATTAATGTAAATTCAAATAAATTCGTTTCGAAAATTCCTACTGAATCTACTCGAATGTTGGAATTTTGAAGGGTTTTTTGTGAAGGGATTCAACTTCATTTACTTACAAAAAAGTCATAAATTATGTATAAGTAATGCATAGGATGCGTTTCGGCTAGGTTACTTTGTTTCGCTAGTCAGCTGATTTTCATTGTATTAATTTGTTTTTATTTCTAGATCGATCAGCTGTTCTCAAGTTTCGTTATTAAGTAGGTCATTAGTTAAACAGCAAGAAATCAGTCACCCGGTTCTAAAAATTCATACTTTCAAAAACCTTAGTCGCGTTTATTTTACTAATAGTCTACAATTTAATTCAAACTTGAAAATAAGTAACGAGTCGCTGACATGATGGAAGCGAATTTCGAAAAAGTAACCATCACGGTGTTGTTTTTATCCTGCGCTTTTTAAAGATGAAACTTTACCAGCATAATCAGCTTTAACATCCGCATAAATAAGCGTCTTAAATTTGAAAGTTAACATTTAAAATACGGAAGTGAACCCTGACCGCCGTGATATTACTACGATGAAATCAAGATTTCTAGAAATCGTTAGATAAAAGCGAATTTCCAAAAGTGTTTTTTTTTTCAAATTCTGTTTTTATAATCATAATCAGCATTAAAATTAAAAACTTTTAAAGTACATTGAAAATACAAAAATGAACCCTGACCGCCGTCAAATTGAATTCCTTAATTTGAACGGATTTTGAAAATTCAAAATTCTAATTTATGCAGTTTTTATGCTGATTACGATGGTGAAATCTGATTTTTTTAAAATAAAAACAAACGTTATGAGTTTTAAAAATTTGAAATGGCCGCCATTTTGAAATTACTGAACGAATTTCGCTGCACAACGAACTTGTTCAAAGTATTACCAAAATTGAGTTTTTTTCTTAGTTAGAATCTAAGATGACTGAACTGTGAACGTTAGTTTGCCAAACATTTCTTTTTTTTAAACATAAAAAGTAATTTTGAAGACAGGATCTATGCACATTTCAAGGTATCGGATTCTGTTACGTTTACTTAAAACAGCAGTTTTCTAAGTGACTTCCTAGTTGTAGATCTCCATATTGTATTCGAAGGTTAACTGTGTATCAGTGATGCAACGTTCAGTATTTGTTTTGATTTGCGACGAATGTTTGTAGGACGGGTAGTAGCACGTTACCAGGGTTTTTGAATCGATATCCAGGCTGGTACTAGTGACCTACATTCCTTCTCTCTCACTCACACTGTCTGGCGGTGTTCTCTCTCTTTTACTCTCGCTATAAAGTACTACAGACCCGACACGTTCTTTGGATATAAAATTGATTAGTTGTGCATTTTATGCGGCAGAAATGTGTTGTTAATTAAAAATGCACGTTAAAATATGCACGATAAATATTTGTTTTTTAATGCAAATTGGAGGATTAGCCTAATGCAAATTAATGCGTTGGAAAAATTTTAAAAATATTAAAAATGACAGCGATTTTTATTTTAAAATGGAATATTACTACTGCCATCATGGTAAGATCACAGACCCGGTATCACTGATACCCTCTAGGATATATGTTTTTATAGGTCGTGGTGAGCGCTAGCGCGTCAACATTACCTAGTGTTCGAAATTTTGTTTTTAATGATGCAAACTGATTTTATATAACATCTCGGACACATGGTCCCGAAAAAAGGAAGACCGAGAAAGATGGAAGCTAGAAATTGGGAAACGTCGGAAAACGTTTTAAACCGAAAACAAGATAACGTCTCGGTCGATGTTACCCAGCACGCAGCTGTGTCTCGCTGGAACTAATTTCCTATAATAATTTTTTCTTAAACTTTTTTGAAAAAATATTTCACCCTCATAATTAGCGTCAAAATCTAATTGAGTTAGCGTTTAAAACATTCAATCTACAGTGATTTTGGCAGTTGAAAATGCTGACTTCAATAGTGAAATCAAATTTCCAAAACATTCGAGGGTTCGAAAGTTATGAATTTTTTTTAAGCCGCCATTTTGAAACGGTTTAACGTATTTGTTCAAGTTATTATGAACACTGGATGTTTGTGTTGAGTTTTGAATTGAAACGGACTGTAAAGTATTCTGGAAATGAGGGTCAGCGCTCATTTTACGGTACCGGGTCTGGGTCTTACCATGATGGCAGCTTCAATAGTTTATTTTCCAGCGGAAACACGATAAAATTTACATACTGAAACATTTGACGATTGTGAATGGCACTTGCAGTTTTTTATCGGGTAAAACAAAGTCACGTGTAATTACAACCTTGAGTTCTTGCAGAAAATCGATACCGCCGTACTGTAATGTGATATAAACATTGTTGGTACGTAGGCGAGATCCAGTATGCGCGAAGTCAATAATCCCGGCACGCAGCTGGCTCGCTGACGCGACGGAAGCGAATTTCCAAAAATATTTTCTTTACCTTAACCTTTATTTACACAATTACAACCTGCATTAAAATCATCATATATATTAGGCTTAAAAATTAGACTGATAACATGAAATGAACCCTGACCGCCGCAAAATTAATTGTTCCATAAGACTTTAAATTATTCTCCATAAAATGACAAAGTAATTAACTTTTGAATATTTGAAATGGCCGCCGTTTGGAATCAACTGAACAAATTTCGCTGGTTAATGACTTTGTCCAAGCTATTACGAAAATGGAATTTTTTACCAAAGTGTGAACCAAATCCGAATAAAATTGGATATATATATATATATATATATATATATATATATATATATATATATATACACACACACACACACACACACACACACACACACACACACACACAAACACGAACGCACATTTGGGGGCAGAGGGTCAGTCAATTTTGGGGGAACCGGGAGGTCACTCGGAAGGGGGGACGGAGGGCCAACTATACGTCGGGAAGTGACTGGTGCTCCAGGAAGACATTCCAGCCAGGTGTTGCTAGGGAGTCTCTGGGTAAGTTGGTAATTTTGCGCACATTTCTTCCCCTTTTCATTTTGGGATCAACAATCTGTGTAACGAGTTTCCAGAAAGGATTTTGGAAAATTACTTCGGGGAATCCTTTGGAATAGCGTAATACAATAGTGTTACTCATTCTTGAGTTGTTATTAAGTGCTGAAGTAGTCACGTGAACACAAGAGTGTAGAAATTGTGATATTAAAAAGACATTTTTGAACCACTTGCAGTTGATTTTTTAAAATACTTCAGTTAGGAGAGATTCTAAATTCCTAAGAAATGTAAGGAAAATGTGGTGTGTGTGCGTGTTTGTATGCGTGCGTGCGCGCGAGCCTGCCTGCGTGTGCGCGCGCACGTGTGTGTATGTGTAAAAGCCATCAGCACAGGTCACTTTAAAGTTATCTAATATATGTAGAGTAGTGACGTGTTTGTGTGTGTGTGTGTGTGTGTGTGTGTGTGTGTGTGTGTGTGTGTGTGTGTTGAGTAGATGAGTGAGAGCAGTGTGAACTAGAGATACAGTGGATCGCTAAATCCATCAGCTGTTCTTTTCAGCTGCCTCCACCAGGATCTGCATATATTATCGTTTATTTTTTTTCAAATTCCATTAAAAATGACTTGGAATATTTTCAAAGAAATTTGAAGATTTAAGACGATAGAACAATGATGGAGAAATCGAATTTTCAAAAACAAGAAAAGAAATTCTCATTGGAAATTCGGTTTCAACACGTCAGCGAGACAGCTGCGTGCAGCGATCATTGCAGTTCCTTTTGTTCGACTGTCGTTATTCCTTCAGAATGTAGGCGTTCTAATCAAGCGGTATTCGGTTAAAACATTCCTCGCGTATTCACAACAACGAAACCGTCGACCGCGCAGCAGACAAGTGCCAAAGGTCGAATACTCCGCTGCAGCAGTAAAGGACAAGGTCAGCGTATTAAAGCCAGAATTTAAATAAAACTTATTCAAACACAGTGCGTTCAATTGTCGACGAATTTGTAGTGGATAATTAGCCAGAGCCGGTGTCAAACGTAATATTTGACTATTCTAAAGTCTAAAACACGTTTTGGAAAGGATCTTTATATTTGTGTGTGTGTGTGTGGTGTGTGTGTGTGTGTGTGTGTGCGCGCGCGCGCGCGCGTTCGTCTTTGTGTCAACACGTTCGGTTTCACTGACCAGCGAAATTCGTCCAACAGTTTCAATATGGCGGTCGTTTCATACCTGTAAATTGTTTATGCTTTTTTGTGTTTATTATTTTTGAAAATCCCGATTCCACCGTAGTAATCGGCGTTAAAGACTGCATCAATCAGCGTTTTGAATTTTCAAACTGTAGAAATTTAAGAATTAAATTTGAAACGTTTTCATATTGACAACAATTTGAAAGTTTAAGATCCTAATACGTGCAGATTTTAATGGTGAAATCAGTGTTTCAAAAAGAGTTAAAGATACAAAATTGCTTTTGTAAATTCGCTTCTATCACGCCAGCGAGACGGTGCATGCTGCGATTTTTTCAGTTTCTCGTTCAGTATCTGTTTTAATTTTTCCCGATTTCAGAAAAGTATTTTTTAAATCAATAACTTATTGCAATTGTAACCTGTTAATTTATAAAAAAAACTTAGCGCGCATGCGTGAAATTACAAAACTAGCGAAAGAAAAATTAAAACGAGAAAAGCTAAATGAAATCAAGCACGTCTGTTGTATAGCCACTCTCAATATGCATTTATAGTTTCGCTGCTTATGAAACTGCTTTGGAATGTTTGCACAAACTAACGGGTTTTATAAAATGCCAGTTTATACAGAACAAACATTGAAATGAAATTGTTCCAAGTGAACTGGCCACGTCGTATTTATATATCTCAAAGAGTTGAGTTTTTTCTCGATGCTTATAACGCAAAAAAGTCAAGGTTAAAATCCCTGTGATCCTTATATCCTCGTCTTTAGAATCTCGCTGACCTACTTCTAAGCTGTACAGTTCCACCCTCTCATTCAATTACGTCATTCTGATGACGTCATTACGTTACATAAATGTCAAGTACGACCAACACTAATAGGTGTATTGTAATTTGAGTAGGCTTTGTGATGACGCGAAACGTTGGGCTGAAAAACTTGTTTTTTAGGAAAAATGTTTTAATTGAATTTCTAATGGAAAATGAGCTATCTTGGCAAGGCAGACACAGAATGTGCATCGATTCAGACCTCTGGGATACTTTTTATGAGGGTTCGTTTTATGGAAAAATTCGTTCACAATTTTCAAAATGGCGTTCACTTGAAATATTCACAAATCATATCTTTTTTAAAAAATCTATTTTCACCGTCGTTATCAGCGTTAACATTTTCAGAGAAAATTTTAAATTTTCAAATTTCATTGAAATTATGGAAATGAATCTGACGATGGGACAGAGTTTCGTTACTCAAATTTGGCCAAACAGTCGATTTCGGTAGTAGCTTCGTTTCATTCAAATTTCATTGAAGTTTTCAAAATGACGGCGGTTCCGACTTTTTTTTAAATCACAGCTTTTAGAAAATCTGAATTCGTATTTTAATTATCTGCATAAGTTGGCATTTTAAAATTTTCGAAACTTTTTCTGACGGCGGTCAGGGTTCATTTTCCAATCTAATTTGAAATAATACTTGTACATCTTTTAATGTAAATTATGGTAATGAAATCATATATTCAAAATAGTGTAAAATAAATAGAATTTTGCAGGAAATTCGCTTCTTTCACGTCAGCCGGAAAGCTTAATTTCGGCGGATATAATAATTTTGCAGCTGCGAGCGTAGCGAGTGGGGAAACGGGCATGGTTGTCTCATAATAAATGTGCAGTTGTGATATACAATTTTACAAACGTATGTTGGTGTTTAAATCCCCAAAGTCATTTGAAATAAAGAAGCACGAAGTACTTTGGGGAGGAAGATTCTAGGTTTTGATGTTTTCAGCTCACAAGTGTGTAGTAGGGAAGACGAAATGACCCACATTGGGCAATCGATACTTCGTGGCCTACACTCTGCTGGTTGCAAGAATAAACAAAACGCATTCTGGTTACTCTTTCTGGGGTTTTTTTAAAGCAAAATCATTTTCCCACTGAAGAAATTTAATATGACGGCTGTCAGGGTTCGTTTTCGTATTTTCTTTGTTATTTGAAAGCTTCAAAAAGCAGATTTCAATGCTACGATGAAATCAGTGTTTAAATAAATAATTAATTAATTTAAAAAATAATAATTTGGAAAATTCGCTTACATAATATCAGCGAAACAGATGGGTGTGGCGATTATTTTACATACTGTTATGCACGATCAAAATTTGAGCAAATCTGATGACACGATTTTGATAAAATTAATCCGAATTTCCAAGTTTTTTCCAGTCGTCTGACTGGCGTTATTGCGTTATGTACGACTTATGTTATTTTTTATTCGTAGGGTGAGAGGAGGGTATTTATAAAATGCATTTGATCAGTCATTAAAATCGTTTAATAAAAAGAATGAAAAACAGGTCCATACTTCAATTTATTCTTTAGCGTGCTTGAATTTCCATAAGAAAATGAGCGGTCATCATTGTAAGACCCAGACCTGGATCACGTTTTTAAGGATTCGTACTAGCGCTCGAGTGAGTGCAGTTTTGGTACGATTTCATTAGCAAAATCGATATTGGGAATAGCTTGGAAATGTTCGTTAGAAATGTCCGTTTACCAGTTTCAAAATGGCGGATATTCCCAATTAAAAAATCCTTACTTTTAGTCTATATCTAGTACTCTTTTTAAAAATATGCCTTTACCATCGCAATTAGCGTTGAAGTCTGCATTATTATGAAAAAGTTAAAAACAGGCTGCGCTAGGCCGTGTTCAGTGGCGGAAGTACAGTCTGGGTCTTACTGGACACATTGTGGCCGAGCGTCAAATCAAAATACACAGTCAAATGGATAATCACGTGGCATTGATTGACAAATGTTATCACAAGAAATAAAAACTGTAAAAAAATTATATTCGTCTATTTAGATCAGAAGTTGAGAGACATAACCCTACTTCCAAGAAATGGAAGATAAAACCAATTCTGTACTGTTACAAGATTTTGGCTTATAAACAACTGTGGCGGACATGATTTATTAATTTATTGCCCCCATTCTCACTTACATCATCTCAAAATTATGTATGTTTATCAGTGTCCCCATTAATTATCGTGCAACTCTTCTCCCCGCAGGGGTGCAGACTAGCTGCACCTATTGAGAGGGTTTAGACGTCGCTCGCGGTACTCGAGTCTAACACAAACTTACACTTACATCACTACACTTACGACTTTAACACTTTACACTCACACTTACACTTAGGGAGGCGATGTGCTTTTCACCTTAAAAAACGCTTTTTCGTGCGTGTCCATGTTATAAACATGTTTCTTTGCGAACTGTGACGTCAGTCCTTCATGTTTCTTTGTTTGATGTATCGGAGGCATGTAAGTGGTTACAAGTTCTCAGTGTATTAAATTCAAATATCTGTGTATTTGCTAGACTGTAATTTACAAAAACATACAAAAATCCTCAAAGCGGTGTGTATCTATCATATTTTTTAAAAAAAGGAACCACACTACGAAGTCCGACCGTTAATCGTTTTAAAAGTCTAAAACTCGGTGCGTATCTATTGTTGCTGGGTCCAGACTGTACCTTCTCAGCGTATTTTTTATAATTACGAATCATATATATTATTTCTCGAGTCAACATCCCTTTTTCTCAGCACATACTATTCGTACAGGCATGAATGTAGGTATTCATTCATTCAAGGCTTTTTAACCGGCTTCTGATATTGCGAAGCGATTTTGCGCTAAAACTTACTGTTTGTGGAAAAATTAAACATAAAAGACACTTTTAACTGTCATAGGCAAAACGGAAACATGGACGCGCATGCGCGGCATCACAGGTCAGACAACAATCTGTATATTTTACGAAGTTAACTTATTAATCACCAATAGAAAATCCCGTTAAAAATGCCTCTTTTTTCATAACGTGCTTACAACAATTTCAATATTTACTAAAAAGTCATTAAACTTATAGGTTATGTGGTCCTACTGAAAGTCCCGTATTCCTGCCCGTCGTACAAGCCGGAACAAGTATTGCGAATACCAAACAGTGTTTTGGACACGTTTACATAAATATATTTGTGATTTCTCCTTCTATGTATTGTTAATACGGACATCATTAAATACGAAGTATAATAAAAATGTCAAATTACAGTTCGAGGTTATCAAGCATGCCTTTTCAATTGACTAGAAGACCTATTAAAATTGCGTTTGCATTATAAACAAGTCGCAGGGACAAACACTTCAAAGAGCAGGATTGTATTTACCTATTGCCGTCTTTACTCACGGACATTTGTATGTAGCCTTTTCAAGTAACTAATCAACAAAGGCATTTGTATCCATTAAATGAAAATGACTTAGTTATTCAGAAGGCTGTGTTTAATTTAAACTTTCATAGTGCGAAATTTCGCTCGGGCCCCCTCGTTGTCAATAATAATATACTAATTATACCATACCGATTACGTGCAAGTAAATGTAATTGATTAAATTATTACAAGCGGAATGAGCAGTATATTAGAAAAAATATTAATAACTGTACAAAATAAAAATTTGAAAAATTCAATTATATTTAGACAATTACAGTAACAATCGCTGCAAAAAAAATTGTTTATCCCCAAAACTATCGACTTTGTAAAATCTTAAAACAACCACTGCAAAAATACTACGAAAAATTGTTTGTTTTGTTTAAACATATTACTTTTAAAAAAATTGTGTATGTGTAATTGTTCAGGATGGTACAGTTAAGGTATTTAAATGTATCTACATTTATTACATTATTGATCGTTTGCTTGTAACTGGAAGTCAAAGTCAGAGGGGTGTAATAAAAAACCAGAAGTAATGCGTGTGGAATGTATTGTTCCACCGCTCAAGGTCATCCAGCTCGGCCTATCGTAAGTGAATCGGCTGGAAGACCCTTGTAAGTATTACGTTTACGATATGAGAAGGCAGTCAATGATTTACATTGACATAGGTTATGCACACAAGCAGGTCAGTCATGCGCAGTAAAGTACCTCTCCGCTACCCCTTCACCCGAGCTGCCATTCAGTGATAACTGCGCTCACTGAGCCCCAATACATTAAACTGATTGTTTTATAGCTTATATAGGGCAATTTTGTAGATTACTCTTAAATATTCATACCGTTAAATATTGATTTCTCACCTGACACAATTGAAACGGATTCAATTGTATTGTGTCCAGTAATTATTTAAATGGGTTAGAATACAGCAAGTTGTAAATTTAAATTAAAAATTGACGTGTGCATAATAACGCTACATTTTTGCTATAATCAGTTGAGTTATTTAATTACAACTTTATACAAAATGTACAAGAACCCATAATTTTTCTCCAATTTCCTCAAACTAACTGTTACAACCCTTTCAATTTGGAAAGCATTCGGATTGTTAACAATTTAATGATATTTTTTAAAATTTAGTAATTCACGTTACAGAAAATGACATTTAAAAGACTATCAGTAATTTATCATTAAATTTCTGTTCTTATAAAGACATAAACACAATATATTATTGTATAACAGGTTAGTATAACACCTGGTACAACTTATTATTTTGAAATGTAATGAAAAATTATTTCCATAAATATTACTTCCAGGCCGGTAATTCACGTTGCGTTATGTCTCTTCGCGAAATTAACTTCAAGTGTTTATAGTTAGATATAGAATATGATATAAAAAATTAAACTATTGCATTAAACATAAAAAATATGTTAAAATTGTTAAATTATTGCATTAAAATAGTGTTGTCAACGTTCTCCAACTAATTAGCAACACTAATATAGATCAGCTGGTAATTTATTGTTAGAAATAAAGTTTAAGTTTTTGTTTCCTTTTTCATGGATATGCCCAAATACGTTTTAATGCACGCACTTGCTTGCGCGTGTAAGTACATGCCTTTCAAAAATTGATCTATAGGTCGGGATCGCGTCTATTTCGCAAGTCCCGGGTCTGGATCTTTCCATGATGTCAGCTTCAAAAGCTAACTTCCCAAGAGAAATTCGCTAAAAACCTTCCAGATGATTGGATTCGTAAAGTAAAGTACATTGTTTCAGTGGACACCCTGTACGTAAATTTTCACCCAGAGATAATTCACTATCTAACCATGTAGTAAATTAAATTCAAGACCGGATCGTAAAATATTGGTTTAATTATTACAACATTAGACGCTTGCTTAATCAAGTTTTTAAAGATTTCAAACGGCAACACCACAACAATACGCTAACATAGTAATAAACCCGAGTTAATGCCAACTTTATAACAAATAATAACACTAACTGGTTTCAGTGTAATTTATTATTCCAGTGTTATTAAACAAATCCTACATCATTTGTTGACGTTTTTTAATTTCTTTTCCTCTAAAGTGGCAGACACTATCGGTTTTATGATGTAATCATTTCGCAGAGTTTTATGTTGGCGATAAAATTACTTTTTGAATAGACGCTTTTGACTGGCGCTTAAACTTTTTGATTTGCAAATATTAGCGGGATAAGAAATTAACTAAATTTAATGCATAATTAAGTTTTATTACGAATGTAAATGCTTATAATTCTCGCATTAAATACACGTTGCATCTCACAAACGATATAATATAAAGTTAGTCTTTTTTGAAAAAAGGAACTAATTTGTTTTTTTAATCTAGTTCAATGGACAATTAGTGTTTTGTTTAAGCAAATCTACTTTTCATTGATTTATAGTATCAGTATTATGTTATATATGAAAAGCCGTAATCTTTACAAAAATCCCTAAGTTATATAAAATTCCCTAATTTATACAAAATTCCCTAGTTTACATAAAATTTTCTAATACATACAAATACAGCTAATGTATACAAAATCCTTAATTTATATAAAATTCCCTAATTTATAAAAATTTCTTAATCCATTAAATACCTTAATTTATACAAAAATCCTAATTTTATAAAAATCGACGCCTCAAATTTTAGTCACGTGGGTTGCGATGACTCACGTAAATTACGTCCCCAAAAAGGAACACGAAAATTGACCGAAGAGCGAATCTTTAAAGATCTGTAACTCAGGTGATACAGGTACTCGCAAACGTCTCGCTGCGACATGATAATAAAAAATAATAATCAGCGATACAGCTGCGTGCCTAATATAAATTAGATTACAAATTGCAAAGCGTTAGTTGTGTTTAGATAGACTTACTTGTCTCATGATTGCGACAGGTTTACCAGCTGGAGGAACAGATAGGCCTTTCCATCACTTGAGTTGAGATTTCAGAGTCGACTGCCGCCAAGGTTAAGGGCCTCGAACTCAAAATTCCCTTGTTCTGTTCCTGCAGACAAAATTTCAAAATTAACAAACATCGCAGTGTGTTGGATCTTCTTCTGTACACCTACGTTAAAACTTTCAGGTCTCTGCTGTCATAGATTTGAATGTACATCTCTCGCGAACACACACACACACACACACACACACACACACACACACACACACACACACACACTTCCTTTCAATATTAGAGAAGAAGACAGAAAATACTATATAGAAGATAGATTGGTTGTTTATTAAATAATTTACGTTAAATATGATACAACTATCATAGTAAGACCTTACCTAATCTTGAAATGGCGCCGATCCTGAACTAGAATACCCACCCAGAATATATATATATATATATATATATATATATATATATATATATATATATATATATTGTAATTTTATTAAACACAGTCGGTACTTGGTGAAACTCCATGATCCATGAGAATTCGAACACTTGTATAGTTTCACAAAATTTTTTTTATCAGTGGCATGTTTCGCCGTGAGACATCTTCAGACACAGTGAAGCTAACTGTTATAAAGTGTGCTTATATAAGACAGTGATGTTAAAACTTGAAGGGAAATGATTCAAATTTTGCGACTCATTTATTAGAATCGTTTAATTAGAACAATATCACTGTAATCCATAAAAATCAAAAAGATGTAAAACTAAACAATTTTGGAATTCTAGAATTATATAGATCTATTTGTAAAAACCCTAATTTTAATTTAAATGAAAGGAATGACTACCTTCAACCCCTCTTATGGGGTTATTATTTCGGGTTTTCCCAATCTGCTGATGTTCACTGACCTTAAATTGTCAGTCCTTTTGTTTACCTTCTCCCTTCCAGTTTTTAACATCAGCTGTATTAGTATATAAGCACACTATATAATGTTTAAATTCTTGTATGTCTGAAGATGCCTCAGGGCGAAACATACGTCACTGAATAAAAAAGAACTATTATAAGTGTTCTAATTTTCATATATATGAATGTAGAATACGACACTTATAACTAACTTTCATTACCTAGCACCAATCTTTCAACAGTTTCAAAATGGTGGTCATTGCAAAAAAATCGTAACTTTCTTTTTCTACACGTTTTTGAAAATCTGATTTCACCATCATAATCAACCTAAAAAAGATATTTTTGCTGATCTTAAAGCTATTTACTGCATTGGAATCAGATTTTAGAAAATCGTAAAATAAAAAAAAATATTGTAATGCGATGGAAATTCACTTCCATCAGTCCATCGAGACAGCTGCGTGCGTCCAGTACATGTGTACGTGCTGAAAGCAGGGTTACACAATGCACGTATTGGCACGCACTTGCACGTTGACCTAGGTTTGCGGTTTCAACGCTAACTTTCTTCGATCGGTATTTTCATTAGAATCGTCTTAACCCATCGTTGAATTTCACTGTCACGGTTCCCGGGGTCCGTCAAACACTGGAGCAATAAAGTATATCGAATCGAGGGTCTGACCCAGTTTCCGGGAACGGTGGTGTTAGGAGCGGGGGTGGTTTTTATAGTGTAATCTGCAAACTGAAGGGTGAATTTGTCGTTGGAGCAACTGCAAGTGTCGTAAATTTTAGCTTTAAAAAAACTTTATTGTTGTGTTTTCAAGGAACGTTTTCTGCTCAGAATTATGCTGGTTACGAATTGGTGACATTTTGCTTGAAGTAACGTATAAATTATTATTGGAATTTGTATAAACGTTTTTAATTCAGTGAAATTATTTTAAAATAGTTATAATTTAGTCGTTACACTGCAAAACAAGACATAAGATTCGCTATCTTGGGTAATTCAAAGTGATTTATTTTTTGGGGAGGGGAGTATATGTTTCATTCACATGCTAAACCAAAATTGTTACATTTGGGATTTTAGCAGCTCTTAACATATATTACTAGCATTTCCATTTGTAAGCTGATAGTTACTTTAAATTTACTTGCCTGTACGGCTGTTTTACTCATAATTTTCCGGTGAACAGAATTACGCCGTTTGTAATATTATATTTTGTTTGAGTACTGTCAGTGGTTTATGAAATACATTCTTAATTTTACTTTCTCCACGTAACGTTTTCAGGCCGCCCCCCGAGAATAAAATGATCGCGGCACGCCGCTGTCCCTCCGACGTGATAAATGTTGATTTCCGGAAGTAATTTTTTTTTTAATCCTAACCCATTAGTATTTTTTTTCAGAAACTGTAATTTCGTAATCATAATCGATATTAAAATCTGTATGGCATTAGCGTTTGAAACATTCAAAATAGGTTGAAAATAAAAAAACGAACCCTGACCGCCGTCAAAAGTGAATTTCTTTATTTTAACGGAGTTTTTGAGAATTCAAAACGCTTGTGAAATCAGATTTTCGAGAAAAATTTAAGAAGAAAAATTGATGTTTTTAGATTTGAAACGGTTTTCTCCCCTCTCATTACACACACACACACACACACACACACACACACACACATACATATATATATATATATATATATATATATATATATATATATATATATATATATATATATATATATATATATATATATATATATATATATATATATATATATATATATATATATATATATAGAGAGAGAGAGAGAGAGAGAGAGAGAGAGAGAGAGAGAGAGAGAGAAAGAGCCTTTTAGATCACTTTTTAAAGGGTCGTTTTGTTTTTATATATACAAGAAACAACTTTCAAAAAGCTATCTAGAGGTCAGGATCTTCTGTAATGTCAAGGACCCGGGTCTGAGTCTTACCACGATGGCCGCTCAAACAGTTCAAAACAGAAAATTGAAAACCCAAATTTACCGCGACCACGCAGCGCCGGGAAAGCCAAAAACATTCCGCATTTTATTTTTAACGCACTAACTAAACAAAGTTCGTGATCTATTTTAAAGGTGATGACGTCATCTTGTAAGCTGCGTTTTGAAGGCCTAGGTTCTGGTACAGCACAGCGCAGCGCACAGTAAGGTACTCTGCACAGTAGTAGTGCTGGGACAGGTTTATCTGGCGCAGTGCCAGAATCTGCGGGCCAAGTCGATCAAGGCCAACGCGAAAACAAAATTATAAACACCGGCCGTGAAAGCACATTTCGGGGCGTTGTTTTTGTTTTTAGTTTGCACTTTGGTTCAATTATTTCCGTATATATTTTGTACGAAGTATAATGTATTATCAGTTTTTATAGATTAGTGCCCCAGTTGGCAAGGACATTCATTTAGTTAATTCAAAGGCCTTTATAACAAGGCATTTTAGGATCCATTTTATAAATTGAATTGGGTTGCAGAAACATTCTCGTGTGTGTGTGTGTGTGTGTGTGTGTGTGTAAAAATTCTCTTAAAATTTAAAACACCGTTATACGTTTGTTAAAGTAATTGAAATTTGCAGCACCTTTAAACAATGCTTAAATATATTTTTAGAGGTTATGTTTCACAATCGAATTTTTTTCAATCGATAAAAGTGATACAATCGATAAATTAATGAATTTTTCTGGTTAACGCACTTCAATTTAAACGGTTAACAAAGTAGCTAATTAAAATGAATGTAATTAAAATTCGTGTATATCAGCGTTTTGAGTTTTCAAATATGTTCAAGAAATTTAATTTGACGGCATTCAGGGTTCATTTTCGTGTGTGTGTGTGTGTGTGTGTGTGTGTGTGTGTTTATTTATAATGTGCAGGATCGTTATACGGTTTAAATGTTCTATGGATGAAAACTGATATCCAAAGAAAATTCACTAATAACAGTACGGTTTTGACAAAATCGGATGAGCAAATTTTGTAAAACGTTCACGCACTTTGCGTTGATGTTTTCTGATCCGATTGATAAAGGGAAACTGACATTCGCAACTACAATAAAACATGACGCGTTTTATTCATAAAAAGTAGTTTGCGCGAGAAGTAGGTCGTCGCGTTTAGCCCGAGTTGTAGCCTATATACGTTCGAGGGTTAGTACAGCGGCGACCTTGGTCGAGGCTAATTTTATCAGTGCATGCATGCAAGTCGGGCCGAGTTTAGTTCGGCTGAAAAAGAGCAAACACCCTGACCTTGAAACCTCTTCCGCATGCAACCATAGCTGCAACTACGCGAGCCGGAATTTCTAGGTCAAACGTTTTGTATTGATCTCGTCCAGGTGTGTGTGTGTGTGTGTGTGTGTGTGTGTGTGTGTGTGTGTGTGTGTGTGTGTGTGTGTGTGTGTGTGTGTGTGTGTGTGTGTGTGCGCGCGCGCGCGCGCGTAAATGTTACATTATACTCAGATCGTTATTGTTTTATAAATTTCTTTTTTTACTACATGAAATACATATTCATTTTTAGCAGATTTTCATTGAAAAAATGAGCAATTTGAGCGGCCGTCATGGTAAGACCTTAGATCCTTTTAATGAGCATCTATCCTAAACTCGGTATCACTTTTTCAAGGGTTGTTTATATATATATATATATATATATATATATATATATATATATATATATATATATATATATATATATATGTATGGGTGTGTGTTTTGGACGCTCACGTTCGCAATTTTGGCCAGATTTAATTCAAACTTGGCATAAAAATCGTCTGTGGTAATAGCTCGGACATGTACGTTAACCAGCGAAATTCGTTCAGCTGTTTCAAAATGGCGGCCATTTAAAATCTTTGAAAATTGGTAACTTTTTGTCTTGAATTCTTTCTTTTGAAAATCCGATCGTAATCGGCGTTTTAAAAAAAATGCGTGAACCAGCGTTTTGAGTTTTCAATTGGACGGCGGTCAGGGTTCATTTTCTTTTTCAAATTAATTTGTCACTTTAAAGTGCTAATATAGCCTATGCAGATGTTAATGCTGGTTGCGATGATAAAATTAGAATTTCAAAAAGGTTAAGAAAAATACTACTGGAAATTCGCTTCAATCACGTCAGCGGGACAGCTGCGTGCCTAGATTACTATTCTCAAACCGTAGGGTAGATTTGTTTTATTTGAAATTTTTTACGCTGTTTGGAGTTATTGGTATCCATATCTGACCAAAATTTGAGCAGAAAGGATTCTGTAATGTTTTTGCCGCGCCGCAGACTGTAATAGTTGTTACCGAAAGCTTTACCTTGTTTCTGTTAACAGCGACAAGCGAAATAAAATCACCTCAGTGTGTGAAGATTTTCAAATCACACTGAACATTTTCAATTAAAAACAAATTTATTTTGCTGTATTGAACAGTATTAGAAATTTTTATGGTCCGTTCGACATCCTATAACGACAAGAGCTGTAATTAAAAATTACCGAATAAAAACAGTATTTTGGTTAAATTATTTTAACTTGAATAATTAAATTGATAACAAAATTTTAACGCATTACAGTAATATTAATCAATACAGTTATTGAAAATACCTTAATTTTTTATCTAAAACTTTATTAATGGTACATTTTTGTTGTAGAACTTATTTATTCTTTGAAAAACAACACACAGGTCCCATTCAATTAAAAATATTTCACTTACATAGACGCCATTTTTGAAACTGTAGGCAGTAGAATGTTCTGAATAGTTTCAATTAGAAATAATCAAAACATGCAGCTACCTCACTGTCTTGCTGGAAGCGAATTTCCAAACACTAATACAGTTGAAAAAGAACGGGTAAATGTAACATTTAGTTATACAAAAATCGAATTTGGCAAAAACAACTTCTATTTAAGCAATATTCGTTCAACCGTTCAAATGTGGTTTCTATGAAAATGCGGATATCTTCAGGTTTGTTTCCCCACTTCTAATTAAATTTAAAATGCCAATTCACGTAAGTTTTAATTTTATTACGCTAAAAAACTGCAAGATAAGAAATTTACGTTTTTTCATGAGCTAACTGTGAATATTTTAAAATAATATTTTGATTATTGTGATTTTTTTATTTACCAATGATTATGATTTCTTACGAATTTTATTATTTACAAATGTTTTTGATTTTTTATGATTTTTTTATTTATTAATGATTTTGATTTATTATAATTTTTTTCATTTACCAATGATTTGGTTTATTATATTTTTTATTTACTTTGATTTATTATGATTTTTTTATTTACCAATAATTTGGTTTATTATATTTTTTATTTTCTTTGATTTATTATGATTTTTTTATTTACCAATAATTTGGTTTATTATATTTTTATTTCGTTATATTGTTATTCAATAAATATCGTTTCAAAACGATATTTTGAAACAGTTTACCTAATTTTACCTCGTTCCTTTATTTTACCGTTTTTGAAATACTGATTTTCCAATCACAACCAGCATTAAATTCTGCGTATATAAGCGCTTCGAACTTTCAAAGTGTACTGAAAATAAGAAAATTTGAACCCTAACCGCGGACAAATTTAATTTCTCAATTTCAAACAATTTTTGAAAATTCAAAACGCTCATTCGTGCAGATTTTAACGATGATTACGATGGTGAAATCGGATTTTCAACAAAAAAATTAAGACAAAACAGCTGTGATTTTTTTAAAGAATTGAATTACCTCCGTTTTAACATTGTTGAACGAATTTTAGTAGTTACCGAAATTGTCCAAGCTATTAGTATAATCGATTTTGGTGCAAAGTTCGGATCAACACACACACGCGCGCGCGCGCGCGCGCGCACACACACACACACACACACACACACACACACACATTTATTTTAAGAATTTTAACGATTTCTAAAAACGTGATCTAGTAGTCAAGAGCTGTGCTTCTTTCAACGTACCGTATCTGGGTCTTACCATGATTGCCGCCATTTTTCCAATAGAATTTCGCTCATAATAAAATTTAATCTGGAATAGTTTTGCTGCTAAATTTAAAAATCGATGTATTTAATTTGAATACCGAACAGTATTACCAACAAATACCGAAATATCACAATACGAATGTCGCTTTACAACAACGGCAGAAAAATGTTTCTAAATCAGTATTAAAGTCCTTGGTGAAGGAGAGAATGCTAAAGTGTAAAAGTCCTTGGAGATGATCCAAACGTTAGGAGCAATTAAGCGGACGAATTCGCGAAGGAGTCCTTGTCGCGAAAACACAGCGGTTGTGCGATCCTTCAGCGGATGAAATGAAGGAGACCGAGGCGGGGGCTTTGTGACGCAAGTGCCTCTGAAGGAGACAAGAAGGCACCTTCAGGGTGTTCACTATATTGACTCACGGAAAATTTCCAAACCGTTATACGTGAAGTTCAAAAACCGTTATTTTATTACAAAAATAGCGCATTTTTCAAAAGTAACATCTAGAATGTCTTCAACGTGTGTCTGTATATAGTTAAACACTTCACGCTGTCTCGCTCGAGTAATGGAAAATATTATTTTGGAAAAACTATTTTGATCAGGGTTAATGTTCGTATTTTTATTGAAAATTTAAGCCGAGTTCAAAAACACTAAGAAAAATTATTAACTTAAAAACGTGATTGGCCGTCATTTTGAAACGGATAAAGATAATTTGCTACGAGTTATTGTTAACGAACAAGTATACGTATTTATTACTTAGGATCGGTGCACATTTCACAGCACTCGGGTCTGGATACATTGTAACACTAACGATATCTATACACACATGCTAAACCAGGTTATTAAAACACTACACTAGAGCAAATTGTTCTAACTGACCTACTTTTAATATTTTAAAATATGTTATCATTAATGCAATTATGTTATCTAAATATTAATAATTTTAAATATTATAAATCTGTATAAATATTTTCAAAACGGACATTAAATTTTTAAAAAAATATTTAAAAATTCTAAATTAACACAGTATTTAATATTTAGTTAATTAAATGAATGGATATAGTAATTTTTTTTAAATACTCACGCAATTGCTTGTCAGTGGTGCCAACTTGTAAAACACAAAACGTATTTTCTAATACTCGTATTACGCTATGGAATACAATGCAATTCTGTACTGTACACTTGCATTTTCCGACCTATGTCAATGTGGTCTGGTTTCTCCTAGGGTGGTGGTGTTATGGGGAGGGGGAGGGAGGCGCGATGCACAAAACTGCATATCCGCATGCGCTGCACTCTATTACTTAAACTGCAAACATGGCGCTGGTGCATCCGCACTATTTTCGCGTGACCTTGGAACGGTAGGCGTTAACGAAAGTGTATTTTAACGTATTTACGAGATGAAATACGACGGTTTCCGTGCGATGGTAGTCATCGAATATCTTTTACAAAATTTTGTCGAGTTTGATTGAAATTATTTTAAAAGAGGGCTTACTTGTAACACGTTAGCTTTAAAAATACCGCTAGAGTTGAAAAAAGCAACGAAAAACCGCTACGACGGTGATAATTGATTTTGGATTACCTAACCTTAGTGTTTTTTTGGGGGAAAGCGACCCCCAAATTGTACGGGATGAAATCGTGAAACAGAAATGAATTGTGAACAATCTTACACATATATCGTTCAGGTGCAAGATAATTTTGTTATCTAATTTCAAAACAATCGGTCGACGAGTTTGGCCCAAACTGCTGCATACACGCGTCTTCGTTAAATCAAAGGCCGCCATCTTGGAACGGATGGAACGGCGGCCAGAACACGCATAGTTCTGGCTTCGTATAAAGTACCTTCTTTTGAAACAATCGGTCAGTGCGTTCGGCCAAAACTGCGTAACAAACAAACAAACACACAAACCAAACGCCGAACGGTCGAGTTGAAACATAGATCCCGCTTCGCTCGATCATATAATTCTTTTCTGAAGCTCGTTTCGGGTAAAACAATGCAAAATTTCAGAACGTTTCATTGCCAAAGCCAATAATCCTTCTGTACTATAATTAAAAACTACATGTATTTTAAAATACTGTATTACATTAATGAAAGCTAACTCGTATCCAATTTTTATTTTTAATTTTGTCACGCTTTGTATTGGCTTTTTAAAAAGAATCTCTTCGAAACCGTTCTGCATTTAAATTGGAAATAGTGATTTAATTTTAATAACAACACCATAGAAATTAGGTTAAGTTATGTTAGTTGTCTGTCGGACAATGAAGATGGTGATTTATATCGCTGAAACGCGTCTAATATAATACGTATGTTTAGAACTACCTTGTATTTATCAATGCTTACTTATAAATACAAGAAAAAAAATCAATCAGGATTAATTTCTTTTTTAAAAATTTGCTACAGTGATCTAGGCAATACACTGATTTTTTACTTTTTTCAAAGCCCCCGAACTCTGATTTTGGAATGTTACTACTAATGCGTTTTTTCTAGCTGACATGATGGAAGCGAATTTACGAAAGTAATTTTTTTTACTAAGCCTCTTTTTGAAACTGATTTCAGGAGCATTAAAATTGCATATATTCACATTTTAAACTCTCATATATAATTGAAACTAATAAAATATGAACCATATTATTAAATTATTTTTTTTTAAATGCTGCGTGATGCACAGCTTTCAACGTTGATTACGACGGTGATTTCGGGTTTTTCAAAATACTAAACATAAACGGGTTACGAATTTTTAAGATTTGAAATATCCGCCATTTTGAAACTGTCGAACGAATTTTTGCCGGGTAACGAATCTGTCCAGCTATTACCAAAATCGATTTTTGTGCCAAGTTTGAAAAAATCGGATTGAAATTGCGAACGTAAAAGCGCGCGCTCACACGCACACAATTTAACGATCGCTCAAAAAGTGATCTAGAAGTCGGATATTTCAAGACATACGTATACAAAAATTCCATAAGAATCTGTCCATTATTAAGCCTCCTGCGGCGCGAGCTAAT
Organism: Callitettix versicolor; assembly: GCA_022606455.1. Lineage (NCBI taxonomy): Eukaryota > Metazoa > Arthropoda > Insecta > Hemiptera > Cercopidae > Callitettix > Callitettix versicolor. The sequence continues at coordinate 69,766,304 of CM040185.1, forward strand.
GGAAAATGAAAGAATCAAAAAATCGCAAGATCCGTTTTTTACGGGTCACCATACTTTCTCTATACTTCGTATTGTGATAAAGTAACGCAAACAAAAAAATTTATTACAAACGTCCTAACCGATTATCAGTAATATAAATACAGTGCTGCGTTCATGAATAATTGATAGGCATGTCTGTCTGCCGAAATCAATGCGCATGTGTAGATGCACGAAGACCCTGTTACACTAGTCGAATGCACTTTCCGCCAATACTAACAGCGTTAGCTAGACTGTGAGTAGTGTAACAGACACTCGTTTTAAGTCCCACTTACAAGATACTTTACAGAAGCTTTAACGGTAGAATAGCATTGCCAGACGGGAACACAGTGTAAACGGGCCTTATTCGATCCGTCGCGTCATATGGTTAATAAAAGCATTTTCTCTTTCACTTGGAAATATAGTTACATTTCTGAAATACAAACTGTTTTATTTCTACTATAATTGAATTTTAGGGTCGATCGAGCTAGCGTTTAAACGATAAGTGTGTAAATCCGAAATTGATAGCGGTTACAAATATGTAATTAGTGAATTCTCGATGGAACGGCCATCATAGTAAGACTATTAGACACACGTTTTGATCGTTTGTTTCAAATTACCTGTACACGAATTTATCACACGATTTTGTAAAACTGATTTGCCCACCGTAATTGGATAAAAATCTGTGAATAACTAAATATTAAAATTTTAAGTGCCTTTTTGTTTTATACGAAATTTAAAATCCCAAATTAATCCAATCCTAACTTGGTTTATGAATGTGAAATCAAATATTCTAAACTTTTATTTAAAAAGAATTTTAAGGACCGCCATTTTGAAATTGATGAACGGATTTTGCCCTTACTAACTGTCTAAACTATTGTATAAAGAGTTTTCGTGTATCGTTCCTATCACGTTAGTGAGAGAACTGCTTGTGGCGATTATTTTAAAAATATAAAGCGTTAAAAGTTTATTTCCCAAATTCTATGTAAAAACATCAAAAACGAATTGTTTTTACTTAAAATATGTTTCATTGATTTTAGATACTGATTGATATATTTCTAGACTACATTTTAACACGTATCATGTTTTAGGGCTGGTTCCAATGTTGGATTTTGCGGGACGCGTGATGCGAGGAACATGTTCATATTGATATACAACAGTATATTTTGCGCATCGCAAGTCTCGTATGGAATTAATTTTAATTAAAAATTATTGCATTTCCGCCGAGATAGAACCCTTGCGCGTGTGAGACACACGCGATAACCACTACACTACGGAAACTACGAAGACGTTTGACCAATTTAAGCATACGAAATTAATCGTTAATTTAATTTTGGTAGTTATATTAATGGATCAGTGGTTTTATATTCGTAAAGATCAGCTGATTTCATTGAACTGCTCATAGGCTGTAATAAGTTTTAGGTTATGTTGTTAAAAACTAGCTATGTTAATTTGTCGTGTTTTCGAAAAAATATCGCAATTAAAATAAAAAAGGAAGAGAAAACGTGATACATAATTTTTATTTTTTGGTTCGATAACAGACATTTTTATTGACCGACTTTGAAAAAAGAGCAGAATTTTTATAGCGTTCTGTTTGCGTGCTAAACATTTGAAAAGTAAGTAGTTCTGAAAGTGAGAAAGTCTGTGTAATATTTTTGCATAATTCAATTCAATTGTCAGGGCAATTCAATACAGGGCAGTTTGTTCTTATGCAAAGTGCTGGGCCGGATCTCCCGCGTGTAGGACGCCTGCTGTAGGCGAGATACAATTTCATTGCAGCTCTGTGTTGCTGCAATTGCATACCCGACGGAATCACGGCGTCATATATTTTACTCTACTACATAACGGCTGGGTTTTAAACCTGTGAAACTATACAAAATCTTCATTGTTAATATTATTATTGTTATTAATATTGTTATTAGTCATTGTTATTTCGCGGTGCTCACCTGTCTCGCTGACCTGATGGAAGCGAAATTTCCAAAATGAAAAAATTAACAATTTTGAAAATTTTGTCGTGTTTTATCGTTAAAATCTTCAAATAAAATTTTAAATATTTAGGTTGCACTGAAAATTCTAACTAAACTGATTTTATATTTGATTAAGATGCTGATATCATTTTTTAAAAAAAGTGTATCTATAATTTTTTTACATTTTTTTGAACCGCTTGAAAGCTAAATCAGACCAAAATTACGAGATCTAGTGCTAACACAAATTATGTACACGCGCGCACCTCCCACACACATTACAAGTCTTAACTTCCCTTGAATAAATAAATCAATGCTCATTTTAAGGTCCCGGATCTGGGTATTTGCTGGAATTTCCATGACTGCTCTAATAAATCCAATGGGTGCTAACTTTTTTTATAAAGTTATGATTTTTGTCAATATTTGAAATGATCGTCATATTGAAAGTGAAAAACTGATTTTGTCAGAGTTCAAGTCATTGTATTAGTAAATTCAATTTGTGTGCGACATTCAATTAAAATCGAAGAAATTGTGAACGATATAATGTTAATAAATGTGTCTCCAAGTCGATCATTTGTTCTAATCTAAAACACAATAAATTGTCACCTAATACATTACTGGAACCTTTCTATTTACGATATTACAAGAGTATATTAATAATTCGCAATAAATCTATTGTTGCATAAATAATGTTTTAAAAATTGAAAATTACTAAAAAAGTATTTCTGAATATATTAAACTACAAGCAGTAACACAACATATTTTATTTCGGATCAGGGGTTCTCAACCTTTTTTCTACTTCAACCACTCTCTCTCTCTTTTTTTTTTTTTTTTTTTTTTTTTTTTTTAAAGTCCGACTATTGTGCACACTTGGGCTAATGCAGACGATGGGATGATTTATAGCGTATGAAAATGCCAAGCACTCGCCGGGAATCGAACCCGGGTCCTCGGGGTGAAAGCCTAGTATGCTATCCACCGAGGCGGCTCTCTCTCTCTCTCTCTCTCTCTCTCTCTATATATATATATATATATATATATATATATATATATATATATATATATATATATATATATATATATATATATATATATATATATATATATATATATATATATATATATATTATGTAGATCCCCATATGTTTGCAATGTGTTGCCCAAATATTACAGCAAATGAAGCTTTTATTAGGTGCAATTCAGTAATACAATTTGTTTTAATAATTTGAATTTTGTATTATATACATTAACGATATAATTATATTTAAAGAAACAGAAATTTAAATAAAATTAAATGACATAAATACATAAAAGTTTAATGAGGTGCTTGCGGTTGATGTCCTTCGATTATACTTCTATCCGGGGAAGTATTTGTTAATATTAATCGTAAATCACCGCGTTCTGATATCTTGAATCGATTTTGTGTCTTTCGTAATAAATTATTTACAGAGCTAAATCCTGCCTCAACCAAGTAAGAACTAGGAAATGCTAACAATATTGGTTCGCTGATACTGAATTAATCTGACGTATTTTGTGCGAATGTCTTTGTAACTCCAAAATTCAGCATACCCGCTTGTTTGAAAGTTGATTTCGAGTCCCAAATTCTCTTTAAGTTCAATCAGTTCTTCTTGTAGTGAGAAATCAATATCGGCCGTGTCGCTTTCAAATGGTTTTATAATCCAAGATGGAACACTTAGATTTTCTAAATCCTTGTAATTCAATCGACCCCCTTCAAAGTTCAATAGACTTCCCAAAGAGGTCCACCTGGACCCCGTTGAGAACCCCTGATTTAGATGTTACTAGGGTCTCTTCCAATTTAAACAGACTTCCGTTGGTTAGGGAGTGTCTGGCCATGCTGTTCGAATACGTTTATAGAATTTAAACTACAATGCATAAACATATTGTTGTGGGTAGGCTCGATGTATATTTCACTGTTCCAGAATATTCCGTCTTTTACTGGTTGCTTCAATAGTTCAATAATTCATTTTCAAAATAAGGTAATAAAAATTAAGAATTCCTAAAAAAAAATGATTCTGAACTATAAAGCCACAAACAGTACCACAACCTTTACTACTTAGAGGTTAGGCAGCTGGGCCCCTTCTAATCTAAAAGATTTACAGTATATTAGTATGCAGAAACATGGTAAACAGATGACAACGTAGATCTTGGTTCGGGAGAGTTTGACCACCGCTGTACTTATATAATTTTAAACTACAATACTTAAAACTTATTCTAGGGGTAGGATCGATACATATTTCACATTTCCTTGTTGTGTTTTGTCGTACTGGCTGTTTCAATAGTTCATTTTTCAAAAAGTAATGCCTTAAAAATTAAAAATTTCTGAAAATATGTTTCTGAACTTGTAAAACCATAAACAGTAACATAGCTTTATTATTTAGAGGTTAGGTAGCTGGGCCTCTTCCAATCTAAAATAGATTTATATCAGTGTTCAGAAACATTGTAATCAGATGATGGCAACTTAATGTAGGTCTTCGTTCAGAGGAATTTGGCCACCGCTGTGCTAATATGATTACTTATAGAATTTTAAACTAAAATATTAAAAATTTGTTCTCGATGTACATTCGATGTATATTTCAAATTTCGGTGCTGTTTTGTCGTATTGGCTGCTTTAATAATTCATTTTTCAAAATAACGTTTTTAATATTAAAAATTTATGAAAAAGTGTTTCTGAACTTATAAAGCCGCAAACGTACCACAACTTTTATTATTTAGAAGTGAGGCAGCTGGGGTTTGAACTCTTATAATCTAAATAGATTTTATACGTGTGTAGAAACATGGTAAACAGATGACAACTTAAGGCAGGTCTTGGTCCGGGAGAGTTTAGCCACCGCTGTGATAATATGTTTATTTATAGAATTTTAAACTACAATACTTAAAACGTATTCTAGAGGGTAGAATCTGTGCATATTTCACACATCTCGTTGTGCTTTGTGAGATTGTGGGAATGTGCTTTTACATTTCATATATATTTTTTGCTCCTGTATCGTGAAAAGCAAACGATATATACAAAATGATAAAACATATCACATTTTGACATACAAGACTTTTAAAATGTTATATTAAACATAATCATATATATTATTTCTCGAGTCAACATCCCTTTTTCTCAGCACGTACTAGTAAAAGATGCCTCATTTACAGGCATAAATGAGATATCTTCAAGAAAGATTTTTTAACCACCTTCTGACATTGTAAAACGATTTTGCGCTAAAACTTATAGTTGTGGAAAATGTTAATATAAGACACTTTTAACTGTGATAGGCAAAACGGCATCAGATGCGCATGCATCCATCACAATCTGACAATATTTTACGAAGCTAACTTATTAATCACGAATAGACAATCCCATTAAAAATGTCACTTTTTGCAAGTTGTGCTTAGAACAATTTCAATATTTACTTAAGTCATTAAACTTATAGGTTATGTGCCCTACTGACAGTCCTGTATTCCTTCCCGTAGTGCAAGCCGGACAGGCATTTCGAACACTGTTTTTACACAAATATATTTGTGATTTCTCCTTCCATCGTGCATTTACCTATTGTTAATACGGACGTCATAAAATACGTAGTACAATTAAAATGTTAAAATATAGGACAAGTTACAGGGACAAGTAAACACATCAAAAAGAAGGATTGTGTTTACCAAATGCCGTCTTTACTTACTGACAATTTTATGTAGCCTTTTCAAAGGTAACTATATCAACTAACATGTTTGTAACCATTAAGAAAAAAAAAGAAATACAAAAAGTACAAGAAGATTACATTCTTACATCAAAGATCGTTTGCAACGAGGTATTGTAATGCCCTGTAAAACGTCTATTAAAAAAAAAAATTATCTGTGTTGAAGTGTTTTTACTACAATGACTCATAAATTTGTGATTATTATTTCAAACCGATTAATTTTTTTAAACATATTTTTCCTTCCTTCCGATTACCGCCCTCTCCCCAACGACTACTCTTATTTAAAAGGCTGTGTTTTCTTAAAACTTTCACAGTGCGAAGTTTTGCACGGGTCCTCTGGTTTTATATTAACAAATACCGCAGTAATCTGTATCGTTAACATTAGTTTTATGGATTTGTTTAGTTTATTATAACCGTCAGGATCCATAGACTCTTCAACAACCTCTGTTAGTTTCTTCGATGAACGGTAGTTAGACAGCGGGAAGGAAATACTAGTTACGCCTAGGGTTGAACTCACTTTTCCCGGCAACAACGGATACAGTACCGCAGATTCAGACCACGCCGGGCCCGCATAACACGAGCTTCTTCACGGCCAACGAGCACCTGCAACCGTTGCAATGCTAACGCAACCGACGCTAAAATCAAGTCCAGAAGTTCATTGGGTCACTCGGCACTATCGAGGACAGACGGTCACCGGGCTGGAAGAGCATTCTTCATTGGCTGACGGCCTGACCTAATTCTCACCAATAGCGACGCAGAACGCCAAACTGCCGACGCGAGTGTTGTCTGCCATCTCTCTTCCTTCCGTTTTTCTTATGGAAAGTGTAAACTTCCTCGTTTTGGATATAGGTTACGGTCAACTCTGGTCGAATCGATTACCTAGGTCAATCACGTGTTTTGCGGAGGATGGGGTTCCTTCTAAACAAATTTTATAACGACCCGAATTCGTGTAACAAAATTCCTCTGATAATAAAAATGTACGCAACACGCAGCTGTATCGCTGACATGATAAAAGCGAATTTCCAACAATATTTTTAATACGTATAATGTTTTAAGGTTGGTTTTGATGTTGGATTTTGCGGGACGCGTTTGTATTGATATATAACAGTATATTTTGCGCGTCCAGGTATCATATTAAATTCATTTTAATTAAAAATTACTGTATTTCCACCGGGATCGAACCTGGACCTTACTTACGCGTGTGAGGCACACGCGATAACCACTACACTACGGGAACTACGAAGAAGTTTGACCGATTTAAGTATATGAAATGAATCAATCTTTAATTTAATTTTTGTAGTTATATTAAAAAAACAGTTTTTTTATATTATTTCGTAAAGATCAGCTAATTTCATTGAACAGCTGATAGGCTATAATACGTTTCAGGTTATACTGTTAAAAACTAGCTATATTAATTTGTCGTATTTTCGAACAAATTATCGTAATTAAAATAAAAAAGGAAGAGAAAATGATTTTTATTTTTGGTTCAATAACAGAAATTCTTTTTTTGTTACACATTTTTAAAGAAAATCTGATTGTATCGTCCGTAACCTGCGTTAGAATTTGTACTTTATAAATTTTTGAATGCGGTCAGGGCTCATTTTACTGTTTTCAGTATCATTTAAAATGCTAATTTATGCAGATCTTAATGCTGATCACGATGATAAAATTTTTAAATGGCTGCAATGATGAAACTGTTCAACGGATTTTAGTGGATAACGAACTTCTCCAAGCTATAAGAAAATAAATTTCTGTGTAATACATAATCTCATGTTCGCTCTTTATGTAAGAATTGATTCAAACTTGGTACGAAAATCAATTTCAGTAATAGCTTGGACTATTCCGTTAACCAGCGAAAATCGTCCAACAGTTTCAAAATGGCGGCCATTTCAAATCTTTAAAAATTTGTAACTTCTTTCTTAAATATTTTTGAATTCATTTTAAATTTTCTAATTACATCGAAATTAATAAATTAAATTTGACGGCGGTCAGGGTTCACGTTCGAATGTATTTAAAAAGTTCAAAATACTAATATTTTATAAAGACTTTAAATGCTGATTACGTCGGTGAAATTGTAATTAAAAAAGTAAAAATAAAGAAGTACTTTTGGAAATTCGCTTCCATCACGTCAGCGAGACAGCTGCGTGTCGCTATTATTGTGATAGAATGTTTTCTACGAGTTGATCTTACACAACATAACCTGACTTATAAACACACCCAATCACCGTTCCCTAACAAGGAAGAACCTAAATTAATCTATCATTGTGAACAAAAAGCAATTATCTTTATTAAAGGCGATCACATTCAACATTCAACAATGAAAAAAAGAAAAATATGTGTCAGTTGTTACTCCGATATACCGCTAGGATCGCTGGAAGCATTCCCGTTAGTGTGTCGGCCACTGACCCGGCCTTGGCTTGACCCTCTCTCTCTTACACTTGCACCTGTACCAACTAGGAAGTGCACTTAACATATCCTGCTTTACTCGTGTTCTTAGATCCTTAGAAGGCTCCTTAATAATCACTCTGACCAGGCTCATTGTTTGTAATATTGTTAATGAGGCTTTGCTAGTAATGACAGGGTAAGGAAGTGCAAGATCCGAACATATATACAAAGAGAGAAAGAGATGAAGACGGTTTAAAAAAAGAAACTGTAACAATCGAGTGTATTGAAGACATAAAAGGGACAAAGAATACACAAACACACACCAGACTCGTAAAAAACGATAAAGATTTTTTTAAATTATTTTTTTATTTCTTCTTTATTTTTTGTAATTTTAAATTGGACAAACAGTACAATACTTAAAAAATACGGTATTTCAAACATTGTGAGATATGATAAAATTAGTATAAAACATTGCAAAAACTCTCTTACGTACAATTATTTCACCAACACGCATCCGATTCTGTTTGTAATCGGCAAAAAAATAGAAATCGTTTTATCAGATTTTATTCTGTATAGCGAATTTGACATAAAAACGAAAGCAACGAAACTAACCCTGACCGCCGTCGGGTTTTTAACACATATCATGTTTTAGGGCTGGTTACATTGAATTTTGCGCGTCACGTGACACGAGTGTTCAAATTTATACTGGTATAGTAAAAAAAAAAATCGATCAGCTGATTTCATTGAACAGTTGATAAGTTATAAAAGTTTTAGGTTATGTTGCTAAAAACTAGCTATGTTATAGTAAAAGATCAGTTGCTTTACATTAATTCCTAACGATCAGCTGTTTTCATCGAACAGCTGATAAGTTTTAGGAAGAAAAAACATGATACACGATTTTTATTTTTTGGTTCAATAACAGAAATTAGTATTTGTTTTTTTCCCTTTACGCGTAACCTGTAAACTTATTTTCGAATTTGGTACACTGCGTTGAGTGTTGATTTATCTTCACCTGAGATCAAAAAACCTGACTATTGATGTAAACAGATTTTTTCAACTGGATTTTTGTTTAAAGAATTTGTGCAGAATTTTGATCAAAACCTTAAGAGCAGGGCTTAAGTATAAAGGTCGTTTTGAAAAACTGTAAAAATGATTTCGAGATAGAGCGAAGCGAAACAGATTTATTTCGCCCAATTTAATCGAAATCGCTCGATCCGTTTACACTAGAGCTTAATACATACATAGAACACACACTAAAGAGCAGGCGTATATATAGGGTTGCTATACGTCCCAGTTTGATCAGGACAGTCCCAGTTTTTGGCTCTTGTCCCGGTTAGGTTAGCAGTCAAAAATGACATTAAATTAAAATTTTAACAAAAGTACTAAATCTTAATAAAATTCAAACTGTTATGCAGATACATAAGTTTAATAAGACTGGTTATTAATAAATAAATACAAATTGGCGTATCAAAACAGACTATTAATTCAGTGGGCAGTGATTGTAAAGTAGAATCAGAAAACCGGCGCCTGCGCAAAGTGGAAAGCATATTTTCGTTAATGAATAATATTTTATGGAAAAACGTTTACTACAAGAGCTTTAATGTTATGCAAGGTTCTCTTGTTCAAAACCTTGCTGTAAAAATATAAAAAAGGCATTTAAAAAAAATCATTCTTGGGAAGTATGAATGACTTGTGAACAAGAAGAGTTAGGTTGGTTTTTCTGATAAAAGAATAATTTGGCTACGTTTAAAGGCTATTAAATGGAAAAAACGTTTTTTTAAGTTGTCTAAAAATAAGCTTTCGTAGCAACAAATTTTTAAGTTCCTCCAGGGAATTCACCTTTTTGCCTGTTGGTGTGTTCCTCCCTTCCCATCCAGTAAGTCTCGTGCCCCTGTTTCACTTTTTTTTTTGGAAATATGGCAAACCTAATAATATAAATTCCACTTTTTGAACTCAAAAGGACTTGAAAACTGATACTGTTATCAAAATCTGAAGATCGGCTATTTTCAAAGATCACAAACTTATCTAGCGAAAAAAACTTATTATGACAAAATAAAATAAATTCCGTTTTAAAATAAAAAATATAAATTAAATCCAGTACAGGCTTGAGTTAAACAGTAGAAGGTCCGTTCCAAGTGTGTATTTAGGCCGTCAGGTCAATGAACTGGCGTTGAGGAGGCACTGTTCTGCCTAGGCCTAGCGTGGCGTGCCACATAACGGAATCACAATGAAATCAAAACCAGCCAATCAACAAAGCCGTTACACCTACTCTTAGAATAACGGTTTGGAAGTTACTTATGGTCACAAGAATTCCAATATTGAACTCTCGGAAATGGTTATGTGACCGATTCCTGCCGGATTGAGAAAGTTATTGCGCATGATTCACTGGAAATTTATGTTTGGTATTTTACACATATGGGTATTATACTTTATTTTTCTTGAGTGAATTTAAAAAATCTTATGCCCTGTTGCAAGGTCGTTCATTAAATTCTTTAAAAGATCTTTTTATTTAAAGCCATTTTACAGAATTCAACATAGAACTGGGTTGTAGGAACGTATGTTAAAATAATAGAGCTTTAAAGCTTTAATCTATGTTTAAATGTTGTATTGCTAAAACGTCTTAACGTTTAAAGGACCGTTACACGCTTGTTAAAGTAATTGACCTCGCAGTTCCTTTAAAAATGCTTAAATATATTTTTAGAGGTTATGTTTTACAAGCGATAAAAGTAATTATTGTTCTATAGTACTGTAGTATCAGTGTTAAACTTTTTAAATAAACATTAATTTTTGTGCAAAGCAGATACTTTATTTGTTTTATGCAACCATATGCCTGATACTAGAAGCAATAAATAAAAAAACGAATATAAACAAAACACATAACCTCAAAACAATTGTACAAATAACCTGCAAATGATCAGCTGTTCGTCGGGCGGCCATCTTACCAGCCATTAAATAGTTGCTAAATTTAACAATGCTTTAAACATCCTTTACGTAAAGGTTTTCTAAAAATGTTCTTGCAAGAGAAAACATTTAAAGTAAAGTAGCTTTAAGTAACGTTAGACTGCAATATATTTGAGCGGTATTTTCTGGTTACTTGTAATAATAAGGTTATATAGGGATTAGAAGGGAGTGGAATATACAGAAAGGACAGTCTTAACAATGATTTATTTTAAAATCTTCATCCTACTTTTGATAGCAACACCCCTTTTGTGGTCACACGTTGTGGGTACTGGTTTGGCAATAACGTGGTGCAATAACTTTCTTCACTCTATCTGCTTTTGGGTTAGATTCTTTCAACCCTAGCAAAGACGGAACCGCATTCGTCGAAGGCTGCATGGCTAAGAGGGAGATTAATTTAAATACGCAGACTCTGGATTATTCCCAAGCTGCTTGTGGGATTTTCGTGGCTGGAAAAAGACCGGCGAACCCGCAAAGCACAACAAAACCCTAAACTGGTAAATATAGTTACAAGGGAGTTAAAAACGACATTGTGTGCATATTTTAACGTTGCTTGTAACGCTAAAATCAGTTTTTCAAAATGTTACTTCCATCATTTCATCTAGCCAGGGGTTCTCCATGGGGTCCAAGTGGCTAGTCTATTGAAATTTGAAGAGGGTCGATTGAATTCGGAGGGTCTGTTGGGGGCGATGAAATAAATTCCATTTTTAACCCCTTAAGATATCAGAACGTTGTTATTTACGATTAATATTAACAATATTTCCCCGGATATAAGTAAGATAATCGAAGGACATCAACCGCAACCATCTCATTAAAATTTTATGTGTTTATGTGATTTATATTTTATTTAAATGTCTGCTTCTATAAACATAATGATGTCTTTAATGTATAGCTAATAATGCGAAATACCATTTATTAAAAAAAATTATATTACTTAATTGCTCCTAATAAAAGCTTCAATTTGCTCAACACAATGTAAACATATGGAGGATCTACGGAATAAAAAAAATATTTAGGGGACGAAGTAGAAAAAATGTTGCGAACCTGTGATCTAGACTGACGTGCGCTATTTTAAATTATGATATTTATGGATATTAAAATTTACTCTCGTATAGTCCCCTATAAATATTGTTTCTGGTTAGTGATTCATTCAGTAAAGGAGCGGATTTTCGTGTTCATCGATGTTAAGACAGCGTAATAGAAATTTGTTTGGATGTTCGTTCTTTATAAGGTAAGACCGCCGCTGGTTTACTGACAGGCACGCGTGTCCCCCGGGGGCCGTACCGGCGTGGAAACGTGGTTTTTGCAAATCCACTCTCGGCCGACCACGAAATCGAGGTTACCTTAGCGGAATGTGTGTATAATGAGAAACCGGTGTGTCTGACGCAAAGTGTAGGCCTAATCTGGAACCGTCCGCCTGAAAAGATTAATGTATTCACAGTGTGTTCAATTCGTTGTAAAATACCAATGTCATAAATTTAGGAATTTATTATTATATCGTGTTAAATATTGAACAATTTTGGGGGAATGAGGTACTGGAGCAGCCATCATAGTAAGACACAGGACCTGGAAATGAGGACCTCTAGATGTGTGTGTGTGTGTGTGTGTGTGTGTGTGTGTGTGTGTGTGTGTGTGTGTGTGTGTGTGTGTGTGTGTGTGTGTGTGTGTGTGTGTGTTATAACTTTTTAACCCGCTAGCGTTCGTAATTTTGGTACGATTTTATTCAAACTTCGCGCAAAAATCGATTTTGATAATAGCTTGTGGTTAGTTCGTTAACTAACGAAATTCGTTTAACAGTTTCAAAATGGCGGCAGTTACAAATCTTTAAAAATCCGTAACTTGTTTTTGTCGTATACGTTTTCGAAAATCAGATTTCACCGTCGTGAACAGCGTTAAAAAATTGCACACGTTTAAGTTTTGAATTTTCAAAATCCGTTGCAATTTAATTTTGACGGCGGTCAGGGTTCGTTTTCGTGCAATTTAAACGTTTAAAATGTGCCGATTATGATAGTGAAATCAGAATTTTAAAAAAAAGTTTTTAAGATAACGGAAAGTACTTTTGGAAACTGGCTTCTGTCACGTCAGCGAGGCAGCTGCTCTCCACGATTATATTTTTACTCTTTTGTATAATCTTTGTAAAATACAGAAGTAACCACTGTAAAATGTTCCAGTCGTGATTGTGCTTCGTATTATTTTCCTTGGTTTTTAAAAATCGCTTCCATCACGTCAGCGAGACGGCTGCGTGCCGCGATACTTCGGAAATTGAGTTCTTTACATTTTAGCTTCGGGCAGTCAAACTTTTTTGTAAATGTAAAAATTCAGATTCAGAATTGCGTTCAGCCGACTGCACCGCCCAAGGACAGGCAGGATAGCTTCAGGATCGATTTAAGCAGCCAGTCTAGGCCCAGACGACTAATATCGGATTATCCGCCGACTTATCCTCGCGTCTGGAACGTGAATACAGTATATATATTTTTTATCATACTACATGCGGAAGTGGTGCTACTAATATTGTTTCCCGAACAACTAAGATTCAAATAATCGTATCACGCAACTGTCTCGCTGACGTGATGGAAGCAAATTTCTAATTTTTTTACAAATTTGAAAATCTATTTCACCAGCTCAGTTGGATACACTAAAATGAACCCTGACCGCCGGTAGGTTCAAGTTATTAATTTCAGTGTGTTTTGACAATTCTTACAGAAAGTGTTAACGATATAGTGCTCTTGCATATAGAGTATATCTATCTATCTATCTCGCGCATACGTGTTGGATCGAACTTTGCGATAAAAGTTACGAAAATTCATCACGCGTTGATCTTACACTTTAATTTTTTTATACTAGTATTTTAAAATTTCATTACTGAAAAAGAAAAAAATAATTGATTGTCAAAGTTGGTATAAATATTTATTTTGGTTACTTACTCGGCAACCGTTAAACCGTTTCAAAATGGCGATCAAAGGTTATTTTAGGCACTTTTGTATATGTATTTTCGCATTTCAGTTTGATACACGATAGTATAGGATCTCTCAAATTAGAAATTATCGTGGTTTTGTTTGTTACTTTATGCATACTGAAGTCATGCCAGATTTTTACAACAAAAAATATGCAAATACATTTTTACTAATTTATTGTTTATTTTTTTTAGTGGCCGTACGTCATACTGTGGAACAAGGATAGTGTAACAAGTGCTTAAGGTATGTGAAAACCAAATTTCTACTTAACTACGATATGTAAACGTAATTTCGGATGGACGTAATAGCGCACCTTCACTGACGTAATTGAAGCAATTTTTCGAAATACCAATTCTATCATCATATAACTAGCTTTAAGATATGAATAAATTAGCATTTTTGATTTCCAAATTCTACGTAAATTACAAAAATCGAACCCTGACCGACGTCAGATTTATTTTTCATATTTCTATTAGGAAATGCGAATTTAATTTATGCAGAATTACACTTTGATTTACGTAAATTAAATCCGATTTTTCAGGTATCTGTAATGACCGCCATTTTGAAACTGTTGCGCAACGTACTTGTCCAAACCGTTTTACAAAAATCGATTTTCCTGCCTAGTTTGAATAAGCATAGGGCCTAATAGTCTACTGAAAATTTAAAAACACTTTTACTGTACATCATTTTGTTGATGGTTAAATCGAGTTTTCAAAAAGTTAAAAAAATAATTTTTGGAAATTTGTTTCCGTCAGGTCAGCGAGACAGCTGCGTGCAGCGGTTTTTTAAAAACTTTATAGGTTGGTGATTGTATAGTCTAATTGAGGATAGGACTTAAATATTTTAGAAGATTTTTTCTAAAGTGTACTGTTTGTTGGGGAATTTTCAAGGTGCAAATCTACAAGCTAGCATTTTATGGGGTAAATTTCATAACCGTATTTTATGGGCTAGGAGTTAGTTTCTAACGCCTTACAGACGTTACCAAAATGGCGGATTTTTAGGCTTATTTAACCGGTAAGCATGTTTAAAATAAAATAATGACACTGTCATCATCAACTCGCCCACCCCCAATAATCATCAGTTCTGCCCATTCTGGTCCCAGCTATTAACGTAACGTTTATCATTCTTCGGCCAAAAAACCGCCGGTCACGCCATAAATTCGCCAAGTCCAAGTTTGACAATATTAACTAATGGTGGTGCAATAAACCCATATCCCAGGACTTACAGGGGTTAAATTTATTGCTTCGAAAAGATACATACCGCCGCGTCCTTGACGTCGGCGAAATTCACTTTCGAAATTCCCCCTTTTCTTATTTTCGGGCAAAAGTTTTCCGTCGTGTGCAGTTTTATTGCGCTGGTGCAATAAACGAAGAGGGTTTTGACCGCTGCAGTGTTTGGAAAGTCGGGCGGATTGCCAAAACTTGCGGCCGGGTTCATCAACCCCGCATCGATCCTGGGTTAGACGCATGCGCAAAAAGAAAGCGAGAGTTTTATGCTTACCGTACGTACTACCTGAATGCGTACGCTGTATTAGGCGTCCTACATAAGTTGCGTGAATGAAGTTGCGGGAGTTTTGTTTTTAATTTTACTTTAACTGCAAGGAACGATGCACAACTTACATTTCCATGTCACTCAGTGTATACATCGAATTAAAAAAAAAAATCACTCATTTACAATTAAAATAAATCGCGGCACGCAGCTGTCTCGCTGATCTGATGGAAGTGAATTTCCCAAAAATATTTTTTATCTTACTTTTTTAAAATCTGATTTCACCAACGTAAACAGCGTCTTTTTAACTTTCAAATTGCACTGAAAGTACGATAATGAACCCTGACCGACGTCAAATTAATTTTTTATTTCAAAGGATTTTGATCATTCAATCTTCCAATTAATGCAGTTTTTTACGCTGAAAAATTATCAAAGGTCTATAAATAAAAAATGTTTACATTTCTTAACGATTTGAATTGACCGCCATTTTGAAACTGTTGAACGAATCTTTCCGGTTAACGAACTTGTCCAAAATAATATTTTTGCCCCAAATTTGCACGTGAGCGATGTACATGCAGACAATGCAATTTTTGTATAATATATAACATTTAAAAAGCATTCCGCTTTCTGTACATACGATTATTAGCATTCTAGAAGTGAATTTTAAAGTCTACCAGTGAGCCGATTTGTTTAGTGAATTTCCGGCTCAGCGCTACGAAACTAAGGTGGTGCCGTTCATACCACGCTACTGACCTTAACATTTTTACATGAAATATGTATTTACATATGTAAATATTTAATACAATTATACCCGATCCATCGAGCACAAAATTGTTTCGGTGAATAATTTTTAGATTATTTAATGTTATATAAATAAGTACATGCTTGGCTCAACGTCACTTTCGGTCATTTAGCATTAAAATCAGTAACGTAACTGAACCAACAATGAACATTAATTACTTCGATTTTTTAAATGTTCACTTCCTCCGACTGACCTATTTTTTTTTAACTGATAGTTTTATATCTGTAGAATTTTTTATTGGAAAGTAATATAATGTTTTTTCTTTTTTTTATACTTAAAAAATCCATTTTTTTGTAATTCACCCCTCAGGGGGTGCAGACTAGCTGCACCTATTGAGAGGATTTAGACACGCACTTACACTTTCAACACTACGCTTACAACTTTTAACACTTTACTCTCACACTTACATTTAGGGAGGCGATAATTAGCGTCAATGTGCTTTTCGCCTTGGAAAAAATATTGTTGAAATTGAAATTACGTATTTAAATTGTTACTTTACAGTTTAAAAACTACTGAATTATGGTTGAATGTAATTCTATGGACAAGGAACGAAATGCATCTGTCACAGATCGAATGTAATTCTATGGACAAGGAACGAAATGCATCTGTCACAGATCGAATGTAAAAACGTTGCTCGGACAGACTAGTTAAAAATTAAAATGTGAAGCTTGGATTTAAATAAAATATTAACATTCCCGATGTATCTCGGCCCCACGGTAGGTAAATCTGTTTCAGACGTTGAAAGAAATATGCATTTGTTACTTTTTTAAACGAAGATAAGGCATGACAAGACTAGACGTGCTTATTAATGTTATTTCATTGGAATAACATAGCTTTTATGTTATTCCAGTGACAAGGTTGTGCATGTTGGAAAGATTAATGACTTCACATAAAAACGGATGAAATGAATAGACTAGTCATTTACATCGGATAAATACACTGTAATATTATAAAATGTATTGTAGTAAAGTTAGTATAAACATTAAAATAATTTGTATTAATACCTTTTCATTGGAAGGCCCATAACACGTACTTTGAAAATTGGCAATAATCCTGGCATTCGTCAATTATTAAAAGGTCATTGAATTTTATTTAAATTCTCTCTCTTTCTCGTTCATAAATATATGGCGAACCTCAAGGTCGTTGGTTCGTGAATTGCAGTTACTGGCGTTAGCATTGCTGTTTCCTTTAACGCTGATCCCCCGTCCTCTTAGATAAGTGGTCCGATTTGATTCGAACTCTTTAAGGAAATCGATTTTTATAAAATCTGAAATCGATTTTCCACCATTCATTTTTAATTTTGCGTTTCCCACGGTTTTGTTTGAAAATATGTTAAAATACATAAAAACGTTTATTGGCTCATTTTTTTAAAACCTGATGAACAATATTTTTAAGTTCAAATTATTTAATTTTAACATATATCATGTTTTAGGCCTGATTGTGATGTTGGATTTTGCGTGATGCGAGTGCAACAAATTTATATTGATAAATATGTAATAGTAAAAGGTCAGCTGTTTTATATTAATTTGTAACGATCAGCTGATTTCATTGAACAACTGATAGGTTATAATAAGTTTCAGGTTATGTTGTAAAAGACTAGCTGTGTTAATTTGTCGGTGTTTTCGAACAAATATCGTAATTAAAACGAAAAGGAAGAGAAAACAATACAAGCTTTTTATTTTTGGTTCAACAACAGAAATTGTTTCTCTGTAGATTCGTCCAAAATGTTTGGCAGTTAAGACAAAAAGTAAATTTTGAAGCTCGAAGTATAAACAAAACCACAACGACCCATATCTTGTTATACACCATCATCCCGTTGTAGGAAGTGATCGAGATCCCAGCCCACCGAAATATCCCCTCCGACACCCGAGACGAAGGTCTAATGATTCACAACCTTTTTTTTGTTTTGTTTTTACATAAGAATACAAAAAGCCGGCGGTCCCGTTACGAAACAGGTAGAGTGGGAGCGGAACAGAAATATGAGGGCGTTATGTGAGAGAGTGAGAAGATAATGTCGGACCGTTACTTCAACCCGTGTAATGATCTGATCCTTTGTTCACCTGCTCTGTTGCTATAGGGACGGGGCCAAAACACAGCTGTTCTTCTAACAAGTTGTAACTTTCTGTGTAGGCCTCTATAACGTTTATTGCTGCGCATTGCGTTACATAAACTAATGGATCGGCCGTCATGGTAAGACCCAGACTCGAATGCTGACCTCTAGATCACTTTTTGAAGAATCGTTAAAACGTGTAACAGCTCGTTCACGTTCTCGATTTTACTCTGATCTGATTCAAACTTGGCGTAAAAATCGGTTACGGTAATATCTTGGACAAGTTCGTTAACCAGCAAAACAGTTTAAAAAATGGTGGTCATTGCAAATATTTTAAAATGTATGTTTTAACACGTATCTTGTGTTAGGGCTGCTTGTTGTTGGATTTTACACTTTGCTTGATGCGAGTGCACACATTTATATTGGCAGTTATAGTAAAAGATCAGTTGTTTTATATTAATTCGTAACGATCAGCTGATTTCATTGAACATCTGATCGGCTGTAATAGGTTATGTTGCTAAAGACTAGCTATGATAATTTGTCGTGTTTTCGAACAAATGATCGTAATTAAAGTAAAAAGAATGAGAAAACATGATGCATGATTTTTTAAAATTTTTGGTTCAATAACAGAAATTTTTGTTTCGTAACCAGCGATGGTCAACTCGCATAAGTTTAGCATTTTGAATGTTCCATGTCCGTTGAAATTAAGGAATTTTATTTGAATGCGTTCATTTTCGTCTTTTCAATGCAAATAATGTTCAAAATTCAAATATATGCAGATTTCGGTGCTGTTTTTTCCTCAAAAAAGCCAAAGTTAAATTTAAATGTAAATTAATTTTGGCAGTAAATGAAAGCAATCCCGTAGTTCAACTAAAATTTAGGGGTTTTTGAAATTAAGAGTTGTATTTGAGACCTTGTTATATTTTGCATCGTACATTTAAACAATCCCAGCCGCCGTGAATAATTAAAGAGCCCACTTGCCGGCAATGAGCGCGGTGCGCGGTGCGTGTTGAAGGGAAGCAGTCTGTGCCGCCGAGTGCTGTGTTTTAAAGTCTCGATACGCAACGCCGGCGTCACGTCGGTGGAGAACTTCATCCTAGATACTTGTACTATACCGATCTGCACTGTAAAGAGAATTTGCTGCACGCAGCTGTCTCGCTGAAGTGACGGAAACCGATTTCAAAAAAAAGTAAAGATGTCACAAAACAATGTATTTATTTGTGATATATTGTACCACCATCGTAATCTACGTTACAATTTGCATAAATTATTATTTAAAAATTTCAAATTACGACTTTGAAAATTTAAATTATTAATTTATACTAACTGCAATGGTGAAATTATTTTCTAAAAAAATGTAAGATAAAAAAAATTATTATTAATTTGTTTTTGAATTTTGATTGTATCTATTTTTTTAAACTATTTAATGGAAGTTTCTGGGTACCGCACTTAACAAAGCTAATAAAATCGATTTTCGTGCCATTTTCTAATCAAATCGAACTAAAATTACGATCACCAGAATATAATACTTTGAGAAAATATGGGTTCAAAGTTTTTTTTATCAAAACGTTTCAATTTTTAATTTAAAAATAACCTCGAGTTATCCGGGTGTCAATCCTAGTATACCCAAAATTTCATTGAAATTGGTCAATCCGTTTATTATCGAGAAGTGTGAACAGACTTCCAAGTGAAAATTACTGCTTTCGAACACATTTATCCATACATTTTTTTCAATAATTGTCAAACGGTTTTTTATTCTTCGCTTGATAAGAAAATTCAAAATAGTCAATGTCAGCTGTGTTTAGTCTAGTTTTTATATTTTGGAAATACAGTTTGGTTCTATTAACGCATTCCCTGAAAAGTGGTTTTTCAAAGTCATTTTAACAACTGTTGATATCAGTTATTTGCTTACTTGCTTCTATACTTTTTGAAGCGAAGCTTTTTATTGTTAGCTAGAAAAAATTCTGCCGAAGGGAAAAATGTTACATTCTACGTTACGGAGATATGGAACAAACGAACAAACGAATTTAGTCTCTATTTATGTCTTTTTTCCTCCATTTCGATAAGAGTACACGCGTATTATAATAAAAACGTTGTTTCTTTTCCTTAGTTGAAGAACACGTGAACGTTGTAACAGTTTATAATACATTCGAAATTAATATAAACGTTTATAATAATTGTTCTTAATATTGTTAGTTTTCAACAATATTAATATTGTTAAAAACTAACAATATTAAGAAAAATTATTATTAAAAATATTAATATAGTTAACAATATAGTTAACAATTAATATTAACAATATAGTTTTTGAACAGCTGATCGTTATGAATTAATATAAAACAAGTAATACGGTAAATAATATCTAAGCTAAATAATATCCATGTATTTATTTATTTAAACAGAACAAGATATTTGTAAAACATATCTTCAAAATAATTATATATTCAGCAAAGAAATTAACACAAGCTTTGCTTCTGTCGTTAACTCCACTTCTGTCCGAGTTCAACACTTGAACTTTTTGTTTAGAAACTACTTCAAACAAGAACGATTGTATTCCCGAGTCACTTTCTGTTAATATACAGTATTTTTATAAATACATTTCAATGAGTGTACTACAAGGCTAAAGTTCATTGATGCCAAAGGGAACTTTCTTATTGACCTTTAATGTTTACTAGTTTCTATTGTAAATTGTTATCATATTCTCTTGAGTATATTTGTACAACTATTAGGCTGAGAAAGCGTAGAATTAAAACCCCATAACTGTAAAGCTATAATTTATTTTCACTTGGCAAATAAGATGAGGTTGGAACTGATAAGAATCTCAAGTCTGCAGAAAAAAACGTAAATTTAAACCTTTTTAAACGTCTCTGATTGAGTTTTGAAAATCTAAATTCTGTATTCAAATATAGTTATCATACAGCTATTAATATTGAATTAAACTAACAGTGAATACATTTCACGAACTTCTATCGAGTTCGTTACCCAGTGAAATCATTTCAACAGTTTCAAAATAGCTGCAATTCTTAAACTATTTTATTCAGAAAATTAAAACTCATATAATTCCACAATTTTTTTTATCCAGTGATATACGTTTAGCAGTGAGGCATCTTCAGGCATAGTGAAGTTAAAAATTATATATAGAACTGTTTGTAAAAACCCTAAATTTAATTTAAATGAAGAGACTACCTTCAACCCCTCTCCCTTATTACGCCTGTGGTTTAGTTTTCCCAATCTTTTTACACTGTCAATCCTTCCTTTCGTTACCTTCTCCCTTTCAGTGTTAACATCAACTGTATTAGTATATAGACACTTTATAATTTTTAGCTTCACTGTATCTGAAGATGCCTCGCCACGAAATGTCACTGAATAAAAAGATTTTGTAGAACTATTATAAGTGTTCAAATATTCCTGAATATCATGAAATTTTATCAAGTATCAACTGTTATGTTCAATAAATAATTAAACTATTTTATCGATTTTACGATTTCAACATCGTAATCAGCGTTAAAATATTTGTAGGCAAAAATTAGCGTTTTTAATTTTAATTTTTCGTTTTTAATGAATCTGACAGAGTTCAGGGTTTATTTTTATATTTTTAATGTATTTTGAAAGTTTAAAATGCAAATAAGCAGATTTATGTGTTTATTATAATGGTAAATTTACAAATCTTGAAAAAAGTGTAAAGTATTTTTTTTTTTTAATTCGCTTCCATCGCGGAAGCGAGACAGCTGCGTGCCGCGATATTTACCTGGTTGTAAATATTGTTTTAGCAAGACTCTCCGCAAAGGCTTGATCGTTTCTTAGCCATGGCAATGCACCCGAAAACACCGACCCCGCGGACAATGAACTCGCGTCCTCGCAACTCTCACTCTTGCTGCAGTGACGTCAGCGATGGTGATTTCAACGCTGACCTTCTATGAAAAACATTCTTCCGGGTCGTTAGCATTCTTCTTTGAACCGATATTGGTTTATCGCAATGAGCAGTTGCCCAGCATTACTAAGGTCGCTAAAGCAGATTGTATTTATAGTCTTATCGATTTGTGAAGGCGATATATCACGTAAATTACCAGATTTTGCTCCAGTTTTGATGTACAAATATTCATAAACAAATAAACGTGGACACAATCGCAGCAAGCAACCCTGTCGCTGCCGTGATAGAAGCGAATTTCCGAAAGTAATGTTCTTATCTTACACTCTTATCGAAACTTTTTGCCATCGTAAACGGGCGTTAAAATCTTTATCATTATATTAAACTTCCAAATTGCATTAGAAATACGAAAATAAACCCTGACCGCTGTCAAATTTAATTTGAAAAATTGTAATTTATGCTGTTTTACAGATGTGAAATCAGATTTTCGAAAAAAATTAACACAAATTTTGGGTTTTTAGATATTTGAAATGGCCGCCATTTTGAAACTGACTAACTAATTTCGCTAGCCATCTTAAAAAATGAAGTTAAATAAATGGTTCACTTGTCATTTATTCCAAAAATGCTGTCCTGATGTTATGGACAACAATTTGCAACAAGCTCAATAATTAATTACATCTGTCAAATTAAATTAAAGAAGTTTTTTCGAAGTGGAAACTTCTTAAGTTTCACGATTGTGTTCACAGTTAGTTTTTATCGCTATATCACTGAAAAAAATATCAGATTTTCCCCGAGTTTCGGTTTAATCACAACAAAAAATAGCAAAGATAATTAAAAAAACGCATAATGAAAAAACAACGAAAAAGTATAATGAATTAAATAGAATTTGCAGTTTGGGAGTGAATCCAAAATAAACCCTGACCGCCATAGGGATTTTTTTCATTTTTCGATTCAGTCCACTCTTAAACCATAAAGTCTTTTATTTCAAAATTGCTATTGATGTGTATTATGGATACCTGTATATCACCAGAATTTCAAAAAAATATGACCAACAATTTTTGAAAAATTAGGGTAATTTGTAGATTTTTTCGTTGGCTTCTGAATCCTATTTCGGGGTAATAATTGAAAAAAGGTAGGGGCTGCAAAGTTTTCACGTAATTTTCAAATTTGTAATATATTTTCGTTTTTTATTAACTCGGGTGAAAAAGAATTCGCACTGTTGTGTCTTCAAGGTGAAAGATAATTGAGGCGAGTCGTGCTCGGTCGGGCAACATCGGCCAGGTCCGGCCCAACCCGCAGGTCATTCACCTCGACCTTGGCCCATGAGATCTGCCAAAACTTCAAATTAAAATTTGGAATTGGCAAAACAAGTGGCTAATAAGTTGTGGGCGTACGCCCGGAGTCAACGCCCCACGCGGTTACTTGTTATTTGCAATTGTGCTCTGCCAGTGCTGCTTTCAATGACAATAGCAAAATAATGGCAGCACGCAGCTGTTTCGCGGCAATTTCCATAAAGTAACAGTTTTGTTTAATGGAAGTCTGATTTTACTATCGTATTCAGCGTTAAAACCGGCAAATATTAGCATTTTAATTTTTGAGGGATATCGTATTTCAATGGAATTTAGCGTGAACTATAGTAAAATGTTTTTTTTAAGATCTGGAATTTAAGATTTGGAATTTAAGATCTCTTTTGCTGAACTGTCCAATCGCTAAAGTTCATACATAGTCTATATTTATGAATTGTGAAACACCCTCTAAAAGTAATCTAAGTTAAGGTTCCGAGTCTGTGTGTTTACTATAACGGCCACTATGACAGTTCATTGTAGAATTGAACTTCGTTAAAAATACGAAGGCTGGCCTGGGCATGTAGTAAAACGGCGTTCGTTAAGAATTTAAGTATTTATTAATGAATTTATTTATACACGGCGTGCAAGCTATATTTAACTGTAAACGCTTTAAAAAATTCTGTGCTAAATGGATCGGGTATGTAGTGTAATGGTGTTAATTATAATTTAAATATTCATTATTGAACCTATTTATGTCCGTAATTTTAAACAAGTATTTAATTTTAAAAAAAGTGAAAAAAGCGGGTTTTGAAAAACCATACCACTGAGCCCAGAACGTACATGGAATCGATCTGTTCACTGGTAGACTTCTAAATAGATTGGATATGTAGTATAATGGTGTTAATTATAATTTAAATATTTATTATTAAACCTATTTATATACGTAACTTAAAAAATTTAAATTAATTGCGGGTTTTGAACACTGAACTTAAGAACGTACATAGAAACTACCTGCTCACTGGTAGACTTAAATTCGCTTCAAGAATAATGCAAATGTGACGCTTTTTACATGTTATTCGTTCTATCGCTACTTTTTTCTTGTATAAAAAAGTGTTAGGCTCCATAAGAGTGTTACAAATGTGTCAAGTGTTTAGACTGTTGTACTCTCAGTTTTGTTGTTTTTTTTTTAATAACATTTAACAAAGACGTATTAATTCTAAATTTTGCTCTCATAATAAGTTATACTAATATTTTTTTGATATTTATACAAAATGACCTGTTATTTAAAACATATAACTAAACAACTACAGTTTTAGTTGAATTTGTTGATGGATTTTTCACTATTTGATCAGTTTAAGTCGCTCTTTGAATTTTCAGTTCGCGTAACAGGTGTTTCCATAAAGGAAATGCGCAACTTCTAGAAGGTTCGAATTCACAACCGACAGTTGGAACAATCGTGGTGTCGCGAGAACCTCCCCTGGAACACTAAGTTACTTTACACTGCGTACGCATTAGTACGCTCATGTTCGTAAATTTTGGTCCGATTCGATTCAAACTCTTCTCAAAAATCGATTATGGTAATACGTTGAACAATTTTGTTAACCAGCGAAATTTGTTAAAAGTTTCAAAATGGTGGCAATTTCAAATCTTTAAATATTCGCAACTTTTTTTGTATTAAATATTTTTTTTTAATTCGATTGTACCGTCGCAATCAGGGTTAACAACAGCTTCAGATTTTCAAAATAGGTTGAAATTTTTAAAAAATTGACGTCGGTCGGGGTTCATTTACGTAAATATTTAAATTTATAGAAACGATGCTCAAGAGAAATACCACCTTGCGTTGGCACTGTGCACGCGCTTTGACCGTTTTTTCAAGTCGCCGCCAACAGGCCTACTGGGAGCAAGGATATTAAGTTAGGAATGCTTGTGGACCAACCTTCTTTCTTCAGTAAAGATTTAAGATTATTACCGATTACTGTAACAGCATTTTGTAAAACAACAGTGATTATTAGTGAATTTCCACCATCACAGTGAAACCCAGACCCGGGACCTTGAAGTGAGCTCTGATCTCTAGATCACTTTTTGATGGGTTGTTAAAAATTGAATGTACGTGTGTGCGCGCGCGCATGCGTGTGTTTTAGCTCTCTCGCGTTCACTCTTTCAGCCCGATTTGATTCACAAAAATCGATGTTAGTGATAGTTTGGAAAAGTTATTTACCCGGTAAAATCCATTCGACTGTTTAAAAATGGCGGCCAATTCAACTCTTTAAAATTCATTACGTTTTCGTTTTGAACACTTTTTTGAAAATTTGATTTTGCCATTGTAATTAGCGTTCAAAGCTGCATATAAATTAGCGCTTTGAATTTTGAAATAAAATTACTTTAGGGTTCATTTTCGTATATTCAGTGCAATTTGAAAATTAAAATGAAGCGTGATAAAAAAATTAATACTGGGAATTCGCTTACATCTAGTCAGCGAGACGGCTGCGTGCAGGGATCATTTCTAATTTTCCATCAATGGTTTTTCAACCTTACACTTTCAAAGACTTTTGTCGGTCCCAGCGTTAAATTCACTTCGTTTTCCATTCATTATTTTTATCATTCTAACTTTGAAATATTATAATAAACTATTGAAAAAAATACATTCAATTAAAACATTACTCAGTTGACACAACTTTAGAGAACTGTTTTAAGTCACAAAAAAAAATCATTAACGCAAATTCCGAATAGTTTTCCACAAACAGATATATATATTTTTCTAAATATATTGGCTAAGTGCACAGTTCATTGCGTTCAAAAGCTGAAACGTTAAACATTTCCTATTCAAAATTAACTATAAAACCTATACTTTCTGTGAAATACGCATTAATTAAGACTGTATTTTTATCGTATCAAATTTTACGAATATTTTAGAATTTTATACGTTCCGAATGAAACATTAGACCTAAGAATGATATTTGGAGAAAAGCACTTTAGAAGATTATACAAGATTGCCCTAAGGCTGCTTTAATATTTAATATTTTTCGTCAACAGTATACAGTGTTATCTTCTTCGTATATTTAAATGGTTATTTTAAAGCAAAAAATGATTATTTTCTGTCATTGCTAGCAAAAATAATTGACTATCGGTTTACATTTCACTACATTTTTGGTAATCAAAAGCGAATCAAAAATAAACTGTGCGACTGCTGTCGTTTAGTTTCTCAGTGTATTCTTGAACCTTAAACTGCGTACACTGAAATGAGTTATGAACCTTCAAATGTGATATTTGAGCTCAATAGAATGAAATGATTTTGAAAAATTAAACCGTTTTCGCTTTTTTTCGGTAGCTTACGAACCGTTTTTTTGGGAAATAACTAAATGTGAGAAAGTTTGTGCGATTTTTTTACACATTTATTTTACAAATTTCAATATTCAGGCGTATTTTCATTTATTAAGTAATTAATGATTCAGTTACGTTTAGAAATCCTCCACAAAATTGTTCCATAAATAGGCATGTAAAACAGTATTTTTTTTTACACTTTCGTCGATTTTTTCCACTTCAGAAATGGTTACCGAATATTTGATCCATAAGAAGTATGAAGGTTTACAAATAAAAATTCCAACAGTTTTCGTATGTTTGTCAATTCTCTAACATTTTGGGATATTTAAATTTTACGTAGAAATTTTTTTCGCGAAGAAATCGCTTATAAAAAGGACTAAAACCTAACCTCAATGAATTTGCCAGAAGTGTATATATGTAGGACTAAATTAGAAAAAAAAATACATAAATATTTTAAAAGTTTGGCCACAGGTGGTAATTTATTGTCGTTTTATTTTGATTCTTTCGATTAAAATCTAAAAATAGGAGTTATCAAAAAGAGAATGCGGAAGAACTTAGCCTTGACCGAGGCAGCTCTGTTTCGCTGCCAAGGCCGCTGTGCAGCTGGGCTATGGCGTGTTTACCAGTGCTGCAGAACATTCAACTATCCTTCTTGTGCTATGCTGGCCACTGATAACAAGTTTGGCGATACATCTGCGTATAAAAAATGTTAACGTTGGTGTAGAAAATGCGTTTTTAATTAATAATTTATATTTCTGGAAAAAGATTTTAACGCTGGTATAGAAGACGTGTTTTTCATTAATAATTTATAATTCTCCAGAAAGACTCTAACGCTGATATAGAAGATTTTTTTGATTAATAATTTTAAATTAATTTTCTAAATATGTTAAATTTGTTCTGTATTTTTGTACCGATTTGGTAAAAAACGTAAATAATTTTTATCAATATTTAAATAAAATAACTTTAGTTAAAATAATAGAAATCTGAAAAAAATATGTTGTTAATTTATAATCGTTTAAAGTTAAAAATATTATAAAGGTGTAGATTTTTAAATATTAATTTTAAAAATTAACCGTAATCGCGCGAAACCTTATATTAAAAAATATATATTTAATTAAACTTACGTCGATTATTCCATAATTCCGAAATCAGCCTCTTCCAATTAAACACATAAGAACAATCCAATATAATCCAAACGAAATAAAAACAAAACAATTCACACACTAACAGCCGACGCACTGTCTAATTGTCAGGTCTTCTGTAACACCAGATTGTTTTCACAAGTCAGAAAAATTATCCGCGAAACTCCACAGCACAAAGCACAAAACACTTGTTCACAAACTAGTAAAAGTACTTGGAAGTGTTATTAGCAAGGTTCATAGTTAAACTAACCGATAGTCCAGGAGCCTTCAAGAAGAGCACTTCCTTCAACTTAACCTTGTAAGCGACTGTAGTGCTCCCTAGCGGCCAGGCGGACACTCACAGCTACAAGAGCAACGGTACTTGAGGTCGATGAACTTTCTTGTGCTAGGACTCTTCCTAGCGAAGCGAGCGGAGGTGTGCGAGGGTACAACCCTAATCTCAAGGTTGTTCCTTTCTTCTTGTACACGCTATTAGTCGAATTATTAAATTTATTTTTTCCACAAATTATTTTACATACATGATACAAATATCATACATACATGAGCGCGAGTATTAGGTTATACATTTCAATTTATTTGTACATTAATTGCATTTAATATACTCGTAATACAATACTAAAGGCTAACCCTGCCCACATTTAAATTCTTCTTCACTATAGAAACCAATTCGGAATTTGAATATTTATAATTTTGTTTTTATTTAACAACTGTTTGAAACTTGTACTTTTGTTTCCGCAGAAACCAATATTATAACTTAATTATTATTCATTTCTTACGCAAACTTCCTAAAAGCTTAAAGACAATTTAATTTTCCCTCAAATTTTAGACCAATAAAATGGGAGCCTTCAGCCGTATTTTTACCACTAACCAGTCTCCAAAATATTGTTTTTAATTACGGAATGTTTAAGAATTTCGTCAGACGCACAAAATGTTAAATAAAAAGAATATTGAAAACGTAATATAAAAGCTTTTAACGCTCTAAGCGTTCAAGTACAGTAAACGTGGAAAAAATCGTTGTTGAGATTTTGATGTATACATCAGGTCCACTTGGCCAGAAATATTAGGTTTTTTATGTCTGTCAGTCTTTGTGTGTATCTGTGCGCATTGACCAGTTTCTAAAGTATCTGGTACCGAGGAATTTAAATTTTATAAAAAAGTTATTTTCTGGTAATGTACTTACATCTAAAAGTAAACGGTGGCCAGAATGTATTGAAATATCTTGTAGATAACGTATTAGTCGCTGATGAAGCCTCTATACTCCAATAATCAGTATTGTAGATAGAAGATATCTAGAACATATTTAGAGCGGTCAACATATTACAAAAGGTCAACGGCCTAAATTTATATTTATATTTAACCTAAAATAAGGGTCCGAACTTTCACCACTTTCTGTACAGAAATATTACGACCCGGGCTGTTGAACCCTGCAACGGAATAACCCATTAGCTGGTGACTATTAAGGCAAATACTTGGTCTTTTTGTGTCAGTGTGCAAATATATATACAGGGTGTTTCCGAAAGCGCGTATGCCTACATGACTCGGAATGTTGTTATATGACTTAAAATATAGAAAAAACTATCCATAAACATTATTTGTTTTTTAATATGATATTAAATTAACTGATTACTTATTCAGTAATTCGGTCAACAAGAAGACTAATCTAATTATGGCCTCCTTCGGAGGGCTCACACATTGTCAGTTGGCAATCCCGAGGTGCCGAGATTAGAGCTGGATCTAAACTTCCTTCATCCAGCTGCTCTTGGTTTGATCTTTAGATAGATGGCAAGATTAGAAACTAGAGGATGGGATTATACAACCTCAGGCATTGCAATCAACGAACCTTTTGTGCAACTAAACTTCCTAAGTACTAGTTCAGCAGATTGGTGTTCTCAATAAGTTACAACAATTCATTGATAGCGCATCCTGCTGGAGGACCCTAGAATCAGAAAACCAACAACCTCCAGCCGCCTGCTAATGAGATTCACAATCACGAATGATGTATCCTGCAGTTTCTTCCTCTTTCCTGTACAACCTACACTCGGTTTCTCCTAAATTGTTCATGTGCACCCTCAAACCACAATGACCTGTAATGAACACTATGATTTTCCTTGAGTTGGGCTCTACCCAAAATGTCTGCTACTCCTCCATGATAAACCTTTTTTAAGAGGCGCTTGATACAGAAATGTCCATAAAGGTTTTTCCATCTTGCTTGGTGTTGGTTGTTTATCTGTCGGCCAACGACAGACAGATCCCTAAAGCCGGCTCAGGTCCGATAAACTCAGATGACTATCCCAGTCCAGCCAGTCGGTCTGCCTCATTACCCCCATCCGTATGCCCCGGAACTTAGTGAAGAGTTACCGGGTTACCCAGGATGACATTGAGCATTGTGGTTCTCCCGGCACTCCCAGATCAGCTTACACTGAATCATAGGACCCACAATTACTTTCATTGCTGTCTGTCTATTGGTATAAATATGAATACGGGATCCTTTCATCACAAGCCAGATCGGAAGAGCGTGACTAAGAGCGAGCTTGGCTTCAAAGTATGCGGACTGTGAATACTTTTAGGCTTACTTGTGTATGCAAGGCTCTGTACAGCCAGGTATTTAATTGCATTAGCTACTTGGAAAAATTCGAAGACTGCGTCAGTACCAACAAGGATCAAAATTCCTTGGGGAACTGGCAGAAGTGGACTCGAGGAGAGAAAATACGATAGAGTTGGAGGACATTATAGCTGTAGCTAACCTTCTGGAACCCACAAGCAGCGGGAAGCTGGGTGGATGCCGTTCAGTAGACTGACATTTTGTCTGAGAGGCGTAATGGAAGCACTGTATTTCTTACAGGATTCCTACCTGCTTACACGACTGACATTCAAGGGGTATAGTTTGGTTGATTCGCAAGAGCTGATGGAAAATGCGACAAAGCAGCTACACGAAAACTCCAAAAATGGCTTTCAGGAGTTTCCAACAATTGTATGAAATGTGGAAGAATTGTATACATTGAGGTAAAATAAAGTTAAAATATTATACTTACTTTCAATAAATTTTCATTGACTAATTCCGGAACTTAAATCTCTCTCATGTATATATATATATATATATATATATATATATATATATATATATATATATATATATATATATATATATATATGACTATATCCGCTCACAATCACATATTCTGTGAGTGGATATATTATATTTTGACATTATTAAACGGTTTCCATAATCAGTTAAATAATTACAAAGCGATGTACGGGTATTCAACTACTAATTTATAGAAGTGTTTAGAATTGTTTTACTCAATGCCAGCTAATAGAATTTAAGGTAAACGTAAACATGTATTTTATCAAAAATTTTAAAGAACCAGAGTCATGAGCGGCGCTCATTTCAAAGTTTCGGGTCTGAGTCTTAATATGATGGCTCATTTTATAATGGGAATTCGCAAAAAGAACTTTCCTTGAGTAATATAATTAATTATTTCGTTCGGTGTTTTTAGGGTACAGAAATTCGCTTCCATCACGTCCATAGTATTTTTCATTATCGGGCCCCTCAGAGGGTGCAGACCAGCTGCATCTATTGAGAGGATTCAGACGTCCCTCGCGGTACCCGAGTCTAACACACACTTACACTTACACTGCTACATTTACGACTTTAATGCTTTACTCTCACACTTAGGCCTACATTTAGGGAGGCGATAATAGCCTCAATGTGCTTTTCGCCTTAAAATAACAACATTTATTATCGGGATTCCAAGGGCATGTAAAAAAAATTGAACATAAAGGCTCTATTTTTGGCTATTTTGTTTAAGTATCAATACGTAACTGTGTTTTGTGAAAAGTCCCGTAACAGCCGTAAATTTCAAAATGTCTGTACTGTTAGGTCATGTTTGTAACAATTCAGTCAAATAGGGGTTGGTTTTTTTGCTTCACTCGGCAATTCTACGGTCGTTGACTGTCACATTTCAAATAGGTGTGTTGTTTAGGTTTTTCTGCCAGTCGTTTTCAGGTGTTTTAGCACGTAACAAATCTAGGTTAGGTAAGATTATTTTTGTAAAATTACGCGGTTACAGTTAGTACCCGGTGACCGGACTGCGCCCTGATGATATTTTATATTAGACTTTTAGATAGATATTCACATAGCTCGTGTTATTTATGTTCTAATTAAATCAATTTTTCTTAAAATGAGACACAACTTGATAGCTTTTTGAGCCCGTAAATGTTATACCATAATTATATATGGTAATTGAAACCATTTCTGAGAAAAAAGGTCATTTATACATACATGGATTGCTTGTTTTTTATTTAATTACACATTCATAGTTTTCATTTCTATCCTATTAGATAAACATATAAGTCTCTTTTAATAAATAAAATAATTTCTGTTACTGAACCAAAAATAAAAATCATGTATCATGTTTTCTCTTCCTTTTTTTATTTTAATTACAATAATTTGTTCGAAAATACAACATAACCTAAACGTTATTACAGCCTATCAGCTTTTCAATGAAATCAGCTGATCGTTACGAATTAAAATAAAACAACCGATCTTTTACTGTTTCTACCCATATAAAAAATTTAATTAACGATTAATTTCATACATTTACACCAGTCAAACTTCTTCGAAGTATCCACAGTGTAGTGGTTATCACGTGCGCCTTACACGAGCAAGGCCTCCGGTTCAATCCCAGGGGGAAACACAGGAAATTTTAATTATAATTAGGCCTAATTTAATATGATACGTGCGACGCGCGCATCATATTTTATATATTTATTTTTTATATATA
Source organism: Callitettix versicolor (assembly GCA_022606455.1). Lineage (NCBI taxonomy): Eukaryota > Metazoa > Arthropoda > Insecta > Hemiptera > Cercopidae > Callitettix > Callitettix versicolor. The sequence continues at coordinate 69,799,019 of CM040185.1, forward strand.
TATATATTTTATATATATATATATATATATATATATATATATATATATATGTCAATGTAAATTTGTGTACTAGCATCACGCAGAATCTAACTCACAACTAGCCCTAAAACATGAAGCATGTTAGTACAAATTCCTGTTTTAAACAGATGATATTTAGGGCTATTATATCAGCTGATTAAATGAAAACATTAGGTAGATAGATTGATGTAAGAGGTTAAGGGGTTTGGGACCGCTGACACCGCTATCTAAAGACATACGTGCAACGAAGTATTGAATTTTACTTCAGCAGACCGATGGCCTCAGTGTGTGCCAGCAGTCCTCTGACTTATTTATTCTGCTAGCGGCCCGCAAGCTCCTGAAAACCAAAACACCCTCCTTTGCCTCATGCTGGTAAAAGCTTCACAACTATAGATTATGTGGCCTGCCGTTTCCTGCTGTTTCCTGCTTCCTGCATAACCTACTCGCGGTTTCTCCGTGGTACTAGATTCCTATCCTGATCACGTGCACGCTCAGACCACAGTGCTCTATAGTGAGTTCCATGGTGTTCTGAGTTGCCATTTACCCAGATTATTCATCTGGTGGTCAGATAAGCTTCATTTTTATTTAAGAACTGAAGGACCTTAGGTGCACAATCCTCATCCTGAAAGGATAGACCTAGCCCAGGATAAAACTGAATCACATCTCCATGTTCTTTAGATAACGCATTCTCTGAAAAGTTGGGGAACATCTCAACAAATTTCAGAAATTTCTGATCAAGAGCCATCCAATCTTGAAGTAGTTTCCCATCAGTTCCATAAATTTACCCTCAGACTGTGGCATACGCCCATCAGATCTCAATCCTTTTGGGTCTGACGAACTCTCCAGATTCCTCGGCCCCCATGTATTGATTAATGATAGGTTTCCTGCTACCAGATTTCACTGGAAGGTTTTTCTATCTACTCTTCAAGGTGGTTTTACTGATTTTAAGGTGTTTTATCTCACCTCTCATTTCATCCGCTCAGCACTCCTACAGTTTGCTGCGTTTCACCGCTGGTGGATTCCGTGGGATTGAGCGCATTCTCAGTTTACACCTTTACCAAGTTCTTACGCCCCTAGTCAATTTCTGCAAGTCCTCCAAAGGTTTTGTTCCTTATCCTATCGCATGTTCAAGTCACCTCTTGATGGGTAGTTATATATAAATAGAATTGGAGCACACATCTGTCTTGCTGAAGTAATATAAGCGGATTCCTACCAATATATATATTTTTAAATTTTATTATTAAAAATCTGATTTCATCGTTAGAATTTTAACGCTGGTTAGAAAGGTGAACACTGTTTTTTTAAAAAATCAGATAAATGAGTTAAATGAGATATATGAGCCTATGATAAATGAGTTATCGATTCTTCCAAGATTTTGAATTGCCTCTATTTGAAACTGTTCGAACGCTGGATAACAAACTTGTGACAAACTCTTATCAAAATTGATTTTTGTGCCCCAAATTTCAAATCAAGTGAAGATCAAAATTTGAACCTTGAGAGTGCAAGCAAACACACACACACACAAACGATTCCTCAAAAAGTGATCTAGTAGTCAGGCTCGGTGTACATTTTAACATTCCAGATCTTGGTCTTACCATGACGGCCACTCCAGTAACTGACTAATAACGGCCCAATGAGAACTGACTAACAAATGATCCTGAAGTATATTTCAAAAGTTTACATCTTTATGTTATGGAGATATAGTTATAAATGAAAATCGTTACAAACTATAAACATTTTATGTTATTTTTAAAGTTAATCGAGCCTCGCCCTAATGGATTTCTGAATAGAGCAAACCTGACCTTGAACTCATACGAAGACAGGCTACTTTGAAAATTTACTTAATAAACACAATACGTATTATAAGCATTTACTCGTTGTAGGAGTTGCATGAAAAATTCAACATCTCCGACCAACGCTGCATAAATAGTGATTTTAATGATCGGGCAGAACAGAACTCTGTATATTTTACGTGCTTGTGCCGCATAACTAGCCATTCTCCTTCGATAAATTCCATTTATATTATAAATTATTATAATAAAAAATGTGTTTACGAAAACGATATGTAGCGTATGGAAAATATGGGTTACAATTTATTCGAACGTTCTTGCATAAAGGTGTTATAGCTATTCAGAATATAGATTTTAAAATGTATTTATTGATGTCCAATAAGGTAACACCCGGTGAAACAGAACAGGGAAATTACTAACAGCGAGTTCAAAGTCCGTTTGAATTAAGTAACTGAGTCAAGTGAAGGCAGTTGAAATAAATCCGTCTAAAATATTTGAGAAAGCACGTGTCAAGGCTCCGGATGGATATTTATAGACGTTTACGTAACCCATGTTTTATTTAGCGTTACTCGATTATGTTTTAAACGTAGTTACTGACCGCTTTGCAATGGAAATCGTGTGCTATAAAGTTTTGGACAGAACGTATAGGCCTAATTGTATATAAAACATTTAACGTAGGTGATCCTGGCAGTCAAACTGTTTCGCGGACGTGATTGGAGCAAATTTCTAAATATCACAATATTTTTATTTAGCGTTTTTGAAAATCTGATTTCACCTACGTAATCGTAATTGAAATACGCAAAAATTGGCATTTTAAACTAGTATGAAAAAAACGAAACAAACCCTGACCACCGTCAACAGTTACATTCTGTAATTTTCAATTTAAATTCGCTGATTTATGCAGGTTTTAACGCTGATTACAATGATGAAATCAGATTTTCAAAAGAGCTTAAGGAAAAGTTGTGATTTGAAATGGCCGCCATTTTAAAACTGTAACGAACTTGAGCAAACTATTACCAAAATCAATTGTTTTGGCAAATTTGAGGGAAATCGAACTTAAGAGTGCTAACAAATTGATTTTCCAATAGGAATTCTTTATAAAAAATACCTTCGAGTAAATAACAAGGTAGGTAAAAGGGTTCTATCCTTTAGTGTTTGACTTCAGGGTTGGAAGAATACGGAGGTAAGGCAGATGAGAAGTAATCATGCACGGTGGACCTTAAGAATAGAATACGTTTTGTGGAAGGACGTGGAAAAATAATGTTCTTACCTATTTAAGAGGATACACGTATAGAAATATTTTTATTTATTCATTGACAAAGAGATTTAAACGCACGTACAGAAACGTGTGCAGATTTTAACTTAGTGGCAGTATAAATGCACTAATACACCACATATGTATGAAAAGGCCAACTTAGAACAAATCAAGAAAGTTGATGAAATGTAGGAAACTGGATCCGAAGGAGATTTTGAGAAAGGTAATTTCAAAGAATACATTAAGATTACTCGCTAGTGGCTAGCAAAAGTTGAAACAAAATAAGGAAAAATAGAAAATAAAGAATTAAGAAGCAAAAAACTTTAAATTGGAGGAAAGGTGTTTACAGGCAGAAAATGTTAAGCAAGTTTTTAGACGGACTCATACGGAAGCGTAAAACAAATAACCATTGGACTTCTCAGAAATTATTTTGAATTTTTAGTGGGGAAAACATTTCAAATAGATTAAAACTCTAGTTGAAATAACGTTATGAAAAGTATGAGATATAAAATCAAGAAACAAGAGACTTTAATGTGTGGAAACGTGTGAACACGCAGAATATGTTAAGCAAGTTAAAGGCAGTAATGTGGCTAATGTTGCAGCTTATGAAATAAAAATAGAACTGATCAGTAATGATGTTGAAATGTAAGAAATAAACATGAAATAGATTTTGGGAAACAAATTTCAAATAAAAAATTAAATATCCCTGGTTGCTAACTATAGTGAAAGAACATAAGGAATACAAAATCAAGAAGCAAGAAACTTTAAAATGGGAAACTTGTGAACAGGCAAAAAACGTTATGCAAGAGAAAGGTAGGTTAATGAAGCTTAAAAACAAAATAAAAACGGGACTGTTCAGCAGTAATGTTGAAACATAGGAAATGGAAGTGAAGGAGGTTTTGGGGGGGAGAATTTCAAAGAATATATTACGATTTGCCCCCTCGTGGTTAGCTAAAATTGCAACAATATTATAAAAAGTAGGAAATATAAAATCAAGAAGCAAAAAACTTTTAAGGGAGATAAGGTGTGGAAACTTGTAAATACAGAGAAAATGTTAATCAATTTAAAGGCACTGATCTGGCTTATGTAGAAGCTTAAGAACAAATAAAAATTGGACTGTTCAGGAATGGTGTTGAAACATAGAAAGTGGAAGTGAAGGTAATTTTGGGAAATGAGTTTTAAAGAATAGATTAAGATTCTTCCCTAGTAGTAGTGCCCTATATTTGAAATAATTTTTATGAAAAGTAGGAAATATAAAATCAAGATGCAAGTAACTTTAAAGGTGTGGAAACTTGTAAACATGTGAAAAATGTTAAGCAAGTTAAAGAGCAAATAAAAATCGGACTTTTCAGAAATGATGTTGAAACGTAAGAAATGGAAGCGAAGGAAATTATGGGAAAAATAGATTAAAAATTCTCCCCTGAAGACTAGCTTTAGTGAAACATTATAAGGAAAGTAGGAAGTATAAACATAGCAAGTATTAATGCGAGGACTTGTCCTGACAGTCTTTAGAGAAAAATATTGCAGTGACGACAACCAAGAGGAAAACACATGTTAGTTTCTGAAATGTATCTTTTTAATATTCCATTCAGAAAATATACACATATAAGTCATCAAATTAAATACTGTCCATTCAGATTGACAAAAGTAGCTTCAAGTCGGTTTTATCAGAGGTCGCTTACCCGTTTTCCCACGTCACAATTCGAAGGACTATTTTTGGACCTCCGCAAATGTTCGCTGATGCAACATTCTGCTTCAGTTTATGTAAAACTGGCAACAACAGACTTTGTATATGGTAGGGCCTCCTACACTCCAAGGACGTACGACGCTTGACTCTGTAATGCATTCTGAATTTGGTGACGAAAGATGTTTGAGGTAGGTGTCTATAGGAGGTTATCGCTGGCCTCTCTAATCCAAACACCTTGGTGTGTAGCGTTCCTCTAGCGTACAAACGGTGAATATGAGGCTAGACTATGTAAAACTAATCGCTGCTATATAGTCAGAACGGTATTAAGATGTAAGAAAAATTTTAAAAAAATCGCTGACGTGAATTTCCAATATTTTTTTTAAATCTTGCCCTTTTTTTGAAAGAAATTTACTGAAATTGCCGTTTTAAATTTTCAAACTGCACTGAAAATACGAAAAAGAACCCTGACCACCGTCCGATTTCTTTTGAATAGAATTTGGAAATTTAAAAAAACTAAATAAAAGGGGTGTAAAATAAAAGTTATAATTTTTTAAAACAGATTTAAATTCTGATTACGGTTTATACAGATTTCAATTCTGATTACGGTGGTGAAATCGAATGTGTCAAAAAGGGTGTAAAATAAAAGTTATAATTTTTTTAAAACCTTTTTTAAATGGTTGTCATTATTAAAACTTTAGACGGATTTTACTAGGCGATGAACTTGTCGAAATCGAATTTTTGTGACAAGCGAGACACACGATCTCTTTAATGGCGATCTAGAGGTCAGGTATGGCGCTTATTTAAATCTCGGGTCTTACCATAATGGTCGTTCTAGTAGGTAATTTTTTCAAAGAAATGAATACGGCGGCACAAAAAGTGGGAAAACAAAACTGATTTTAATGTTGAATGTAAAGAGAAAAACTATATTTTTTTAATGGTGAAATTATCGGTTGTAACACATTGAATATGCAATCTTAATTCATTTTCATTTTCATTAATGTTTTTATGAAGACGTTTGTTATTTTGTAGAAAAACGCTTTGATGAATATTAAGTAGCAAACGTAGTGTTTACTTTGCTCTGTTCTCAATTCGTTGTTGAGACGATCTCTGCAAAACAGCCTGAAACATAAATAAATAAAAAACATGAAGTTTAATTAAGATGTATCAATGAAAATCATAATGGCACAAGGCAAAATCCATTTTAGAAGTGAAGCATAAAAACTCGAGTACGCTGAACACGTTGGAGATATCAGCTTAAACTGAGAGAAAGAAAGATGGTGATTTAAACTGTGAAGCATGCGGATGATACAAGGTGTGTGGGCAAGTCAAAACGGCGGACACACATAAGCGGTGCTTGTGATTCAATAAAATGCTGGAAATACTCAAATTTGCAAGTTGTTATAGGTGTAGTGCTGTTAGGAATGTTCAAAGCAATTTTTATATTGCGTTTAAAGTAATACAGAATAAGTATTGTTTACGTTTTGCGTAAAGTTCGTTTTTTAAGGGCAACTGTGTATTCCGTCGCAACTGAGATGGCGTCTTCAAGGACAGCTTGTTTTGAAGGACAATTTTGTGCTTGTTCCATCTAAGCAAGATCATGAAGCTTATCATGAAGATTATTTGCTTTTATCGGTTCAGCAAATAAGGTGCTGTTTCTGAGGATAGTTTCTGAGGTACTTTGTAGCAGCTAAGCGTCGTTTTGAAAGGCAGTTTTAGCTGGTGCAGCAAAAAACGTGCTTGATATCTTGAAAGGACATTTATTTCCTTTGTTACAATAAGACATGACCTTAAAGTGTAGTTTTGCTGTGCCACTCTTATAATGCTGTCTTGAAGGACAGTTTTCTGTTTTATGATTTCAGTTTTCTGTTTTCTAACCATGATCTTGAAGGGTAGTTTTGTGCTTTGCAGCAACTAACATGGAGTCTGTTTTGTGTTTTGTAGCAAATAAGTGACGCTTTGAAGGGGCAGTTTTGTGCTTTGTCACGTCTAACCATGATCTTGAAGGGCGGTTTTGTGCTTTGCAGCAACTAACATGGCGTCTGTTTTGTGTTTTGTAGCAAATAAGTGACGCTTTGAAGGGCAGTTTTGTGATTTGTCACGTCTAACCATGATCTTGAAGGGCGATTTTGTGCTTTGCAGCAACTAACATGGCGTCTGTTTTGTGTTTTGTAGCAAATAAGTGACGCCTTGAAGGGCAGGCTTTTTCACGTCTAACCATGATCTTGAAGGGCGGTTTTGTGCTTTGCAGCAACTAACATGGCGTCTGTTTTGTGTTTTGTAGCAAATAAGTGACGCTTTGAAGGGCAGTTTTGTGCTTTGTCACGTCTAACCATGATCTTGACGGGCGGTTTTGTGCTTTGCAGCAACTAACATGGCGTCTGTTTTGTGTTTTGTAGCAAATAAGTGACGCCTTGAAGGGCAGGCTTTTTCACGTCTAACCATGATCTTGAAGGGCGGTTTTGTGCTTTGCAGCAACTAACATGGCGTCTGTTTTGTGTTTTGTAGCAAATAAGCGACGCCTTGAAGGGCAGTTTTGTGCTTTTCCACAACAAATGTGCTGTCATGAAAGACAGTTTGTCTGAAATATGTGTCGTCATAAAAGACAGTTTTGTGTTTCACCGTCTCAACTAAGCGTCGTCTTGAAGGGCAGCTTTGTGTTTCACCGTCTCAACTAAGCGTCGTCTTGAAAGACAATTTTGTTTTTCACCGTCTCAACTAAGCGTCGTCTTGAAGGGCGGCTTTGTGTTTCACCGTCTCAACTAAGCGTCGTCTTGAAAGACAATTTTGTGTTTCACCGTCTCAACTAAGCGTCGTCTTGAAGGGCGGCTTTGTGTTTCACCGTCTCAACTAAGCGTCGTCTTGAAAGACAATTTTGTGTTTCACCGTCGCAACTAAGCGTCGTCTTGAAGAGTGGTTTTGTACTGTTCCGCAACTAATACGTCGTCTTAAAGGACCATTTGTGCTTTATCGCAACCAAGTGCAACCATTTAAGTGCAGTTTTGTGCTGTGCCACAAATAAGGTGGGTCTTTGAGGGTAGCTTTGTACGAAAATGGGTAGAGAAGAGGTAAGATAGCAAAGGACAGATTTCATAAGTTATTACCAAATGTTACAATATTTTATATTGAAAGCGTGAAAGGGAAGTTCTTGTACCAACCGGATCAGTCAGTACAAAAAACTGTATCGGTGTTTCATTCAAGTTCGGAACTGGTGCGTACATTGCTATGCAGTTAATGGGGGCTTTGTCACAGCCGTCCACTACTCCACAACCACCGACGCAACACAAAGCCGAGCGGTGCCTCTGGCCTCTGGCGTTACCTTGTGTTCTCGGAAGTGATCTCGGCAAAACCAAGACCTACTTCTATTGTTTACTTCACGTAATAGTCAGGCCTGATATGAAATTACTTTAGGCAGTTGTGTGGGTCTAGTGACCTTCATTCACACAGCGAAATTCCAATTACAGGCTCTTTGTACAGGTGGGTTGTTATCGCCTCAAGACATTGTTGACAAAACATCATGAAGTAAATAATCGCATCCAAATATTTACTGAACTACTTTCTTCTGCGAAAACTCTTTCTGTGACAAAACACATCTGACATAACTTACTCCACCACTACTGTCTCTTCTTGTCTGTTTTACAGTGTTCATCCTAGTGTCAATCCAACGCACCGACAAGTACCTTGTGGTACTTGTTTAGGAAAAATAATTTTTATCTTATAAAACGAATGCTCAAAGTTCTTTTTTAATCCTTTTTTTTGCATTAGCCAGTTATAGACTTATGAAGTCGAGCTCAATTTAATAAAATATCTATAAGATATATATTATATATTAATAAAAAAATATATAAGATATCTATCACAAAATTAATTTTTGGAACAACTATTACAGTAAACCCAGAAACCTGAACTAAGGAATGTGCACTCACCTTAACCTCCAGAACACGTTTTAAAAGGTAGTTAAACATCTCACAAGCGCGCTCGTGCGTGTGCGTACACTAGCTTTCGCATATTGATCCTATGTGCTTCAAACTAGACAGGAACATAAATTTTCGTTGGACAAACTCGATACTAAGTAAAAGTCTATTTGAAAATATCTAGTAAAATAACAAAAAAAATATGATTTTATTAATTATTTTGCAGTTTTCATTATAAAATACAAGTATGCTTGTTTATCGAAGTATTCATTTGTGTAAAGCTATTCAGTGTGTTAGTTTTTGTAAATTCGCTTCCATCACGTCAACGAGTCAGCCGTGTGCGTTTTAAGGAAAAACTGTTTGTTGCGTCAAAACAAAGCCTTGATTGACCTCAAAACAAAATTCAGGCAGTCGCTTTCTCCGGTCATAAAGGACACTATCACTTAAATAAATAGATTTAAATTTTACAACTTTCAAAAATTTAAATGATCGGTTTTCCTTACCGTCGGTTGGAATTAGAAATTTTAATAGCCCACAGTATTGAAATCTCAGATAAGCATTTGTAATTTTAAATAAATAAATACAGTAGGCCTAGTAATGGCGTTATACACTAGATTAGCCTATATTCAGCAACGGGAACATCAAATATTTTTGTGCGGATCGGATCTGTGTAAGCGATTACATTAAATAACAAGAACATCAAATATTTTATGTGGATAGGATCCGTGTAGACGCTTTTATTAAATAACATTAACATCACATATTTGTATGTGGATCGAATCCGTTTAGACGCTTTTATTAAATAACATTAATATCACATATTTGTATGTGGATTGGATCCTTGTAGACGCTTTTATTAAATAACAAGAACATCACATATTTTTATGTGGATCGGATCCTAGTAGACGCTTTTATTAAATAACAAGAACATCACATATTTTTATGTGGATCGGATCCTAGTAGACGCTTTTATTAAATAACAAGACCATCACATATTTTTATGTGGATCGGATCCTAGTAGACGCTTTTATTAAATAACAAGACCATCACATATTTTTATGTGGATCGGATCCGTGTAGACGCTTTTATTAAATAACAAGACCATCACAAATTTGTATGCGGATCGGATCCGTGTAGAAGCTTACATTAAATAACAAGAACATCACCTATTTCTATGCGGATCGGATCCTTGTAGAAGCTTACATTAAATAACAAGAACATCACCTATTTCTATGCGGATCGGATCCTTGTAGAAGCTTACATTAAATAACAAGAACATCACCTATTTCTATGCGGATCGGATCCGTGTAGAAGCTTACATTAAATAACAAGAACATCACCTATTTTTATGCGGATCGGATCCGTGTAGAAGCTTACATTAAATAACAAGAACATCACTTATTCGTAAGTGGATCGGATCCGTGTAGACGCTTTTATTAAATAACATTAACATCACATATTTGTATGTGGATTGGATCCCTGTTGACGCTTTTATTAAATAACATGACCATCACATATTTTTATGTGGATTGGATCCATGTAGACGCTAACATTAAATAACAAGATCATCACGTATTTTTATGTGAATCGAATCCGTGTAGATGCTTACATTAAATAACAAGAACATCACACATTGTTGTGCGGATCGGATCCGTGTATATACTTACAATTAAATAACAAGATCATCACATATTTTTATGTGAATCGGATCCGTGCAGACGCTTACATTAAATAACAAGAACATCACACATTGTTGTGCGGATCGGATCCGTGTAGACGCTTTTATTAAATAACATTAACATCACATATTTGTATGTGGATTGGATCCCTGTTGACGCTTTTATTAAATAACAAGACCATCACATATTTTTATGTGGATTGGATCCATGTAGACGCTTACATTAAATAACAAGATCATCACGAATTTTTATGTGAATCGGATCCGTGCAGACGCTTACATTAAATAACAAGACCATCACATATTTTTATGTGGATTGGATCCATGTAGACGCTTACATTAAATAACAAGATCATCACACATTATTGTGCGGGTTGGATCCGTGCAGACGCTTACATTAAATAACAAGACCATCACATATTTTTATGTGGATTGGATCCATGTAGACGCTTACATTAAATAACAAGATCATCACACATTATTGTGCGGGTTGGATCCGTGCAGACGCTTACATTAAATAACAAGACCATCACATATTTTTATGTGGATTGGATCCATGTAGACGCTTACATTAAATAACAAGATCATCACATATTTTTATGTGAATCGGATCCGTGCAGACGCTTACATTAAATAACAAGACCATCACATATTTTTATGTGGATTGGATCCATGTAGACGCTTACATTAAATAACAAGAACATCACACATTGTGCGGGTTGGATCCGTGCAGACGCTTACATTAAATAACAAGAACACCACACATTGCTTTACAGACCGGATATATTCCTGTCCAGTCTTCAGACAAGCGTTGCCTACAGAAATTCACTTGTCTATAGACTAAGTTATGACTACGTTTAATAAAAGTGTCACAATTAAAGATTTCTCTTTTAACGCTACGGTTTTGAAAATGAGAACGCGATATTCTTCAATAACCCGGAGAATCAAATCCCATCAGAAACGGAATGCAATTTGTAAGTCACCGCGGATCCGCAACCCATCCCGGATCCGAGCCGTGAACTTGCGCCTAATTATTTCCATTTACTTTGATTAATTAAAGTTGGTTCCATTGAATGAGTCTTACATAAGGCGCGCGGTCGTTGAACTCACCTGCATACGTGTGACGTCACTTGGAAGCAGGTTACGAAGAAAGTGGAGCACATGTGGTGACGTCGAGTTGGTGCTAGGCATCTTAGCCTTAGCCTAGGCCAAAACCAAACAGCGACACTTGCACACTTTCTTGCCGCCGTAGTTTGAAGGAAGTGCTCCAGTCACTTTACTAATACCGAGGTACACATAAACGTAAGCTTTGTTCACACCTTGGAATCATTGATAGCGAATAACCGCCGTTTTGAAAAAATCGAACGGATTTTTCAGTTTAACAAACTTATCAAAGCTGTTGCTAATATCGATTATTGTATCAAGTTTTAATCTTCAAATCCAAAAATTCGAACACCAGGCTACTGAAACACAAACACATTTTTTAACGACCTTAACGACCATACTTACACCAGTTAGACTAGTGTGGACTAGACGTTTGGCCTTAACGGAAAGGGTGACGTTTAAGGCAGTAAATGCCTCTTGAACCTATGGTCTTGAAGTGCTAAGTGCACAGTTCAGAGACGTACTGCTGTCTTCGCCACATCGACAACCGAACCTATACACACACACACACACACACACACACACACACACACACACACACACACACATAGAAATAAACTCACTCACGCAAAACACACACGCACCCACCCACCTACACACACACACACACACACACACACACACACACACACACACACACACACACACACACACACACACACACACACACACACACACACACACACACGCACACACACACACACACACACACACGACAAATACACACGCACGCAACACTCGCTTGCGCACACACACACACACACACACACACACACACACACACACACACACACACACACACACACACACACACACACACACACACACACACACACACACACACACACACACACACACACATACACACAACAGAAATACACACACACACACACACACACACACCAACAGAAATACACACGCACACACACACACACACACACACACACACACACACACACACACACACACACACACACACACACACAACGACAGAAATACACACGCGCGCGCGCGCACACACACACACACACAAATACACACGAAAAACTCTACAAACAACACAAATACACACGCAAACACACACACTCTCTCTCTCTCTCTCTCACACACACACACACACATCCACACAACAGAAATACACACGCAAAACACACACACGCAAAACACACAGATCTATTTACACTTTTTAAAGATTACTTCAAAAAATTATCTCGTAACGATGGGCGCTAATTTCCAGGTCCTGGATTATATAATCGTATCCCTTAACAACAACTTAAGAAGGTTTTTTTAACACCGTTCGACTTTTTACAATGTGGATAAAACACAGGCAGTCCTACCTGAGGACTCTGAGTGAGTGTATAATGCTTGTCGACCGCCTAGGAACTTAATCCGACGACCTCTGGAGGATAGACAAGGATGAGGATCAAGCAGGATTGGCTGAACTGTCAATCTGAAGGATAGACACCAGGCATGCATAGACCGAATGTATAATGTGTAAATTTAGTAAACGAAAGATAGCAATAATTGTATGAAATAATTTTCAAAAATTAAATTTATCTATAGTAAAAAACAAGCCTCTTAGCCACTGACTACAAGTAAGTAAATATTTTTATCTGGTAAATGTAGTGTCAGTTCTTCTCAGCCTTCTTTGATTGCATCACTACGATTAATGTTAAGAACATTAAATAATGTGTTTGTTCTTGTAAAACAAAATCAACAGTCATGTAGATACTGGACGTTGTATTCCAAAAGGACTCTTTTATTGACTTTTGTCTTTATTTTAGTGTAAATTCATGGCTTTCGAAGATGTATTATAATAAAACTTTCTTCTGATCTCTTACAGCCAATACTTTTCAGTCCAAACTTTAACTTTATTCAGTAAAATATTACTAACAGTTTTGATATTTAGTAAAAACTCTAAAACAGTCCATGTTAGTTTAGAAGTGTTTTACTATGTTTCTTTTCTAGTATGACTATTACACAATTTGTGTGTGTGTGTGTGTGTGTGTGTGTGTGTGTGTGTGTGTGTGTGTGTGTGTGTGTGTGTGTGTGTGTGTGTGTGTGTGTGTGTGTGTGTGTGTGTTTGTGTGTGTGTGTGTGTGTGTGTGTTTTGCGTTTGTGCATGTGTTTCTGTGCTTGTGTGTGTTGTGTGCGTTGTTGTGTGTATGTGTGTGTTTTTTGCGTGTGTGTGTGTGTGTGTGTTTTGCGTGTGTGCGTGTATATTTCTGTGTGTGTGTGTTTTGTGTGTGTGTGTGTGTGTGTGTGTGTGTGTGTGTGTGTGTGTGTGTGTGTATGTGTGGGTGGGTGGTGGGCGTGTGTATAATTTTGTGTGTTGTGTGTATGTTAGTGTGTGTGTGTGTTTTGCATGTGTTCTTGTGTATTTTTTTGTTTCCTGTGTGTGTGTGTGTGTGTGTGTGTGTGTGTGTGTGTGTGTGTGTGTGTGTTTTGCGTTTGTGCATGTGTATTTCTGTTGTGTGTGTGTGTTTTTTGCGTGTGTGCGTGTGTGTTTCTGTTGTGTGTGTGTGTGTTTTGCGTATGTGCGTGTGTGTTTTGCGTATGTTCGTGTGTGTTTCTCTTGTATGTGTGTGTTTCTGTGCTTGTTTGTGTTGTGTGCGTGTTTATGCGTGTTTGTGCGTTGTTTGTATGTGTGTGTATTTTTGTGTGTGTTGTGTGTATGTGTGTGTGTGTTTTGCGTATATGCTTGTGTATTTTTGTGTCCTGTGTGTGTGTGTGTGTGTGTGTGTGTGTGTGTGTGTGTGTGTGTGTGTGTGTGTGTGTGTGTGTGTGTGTGTGTGTGTGTGTGTGTGTGTGTGTGTGTGTGTGTGTGTGTGTGTGTGTGTGTGTGTGTGTGTGTGGTTTTACAGGACTGAAAGGGTTACTATGAGGCAGTTACGATAGAAATTTATTATTAACAATACTGACGCAATAATATGAAAACAACTGTGAGGGTTATAGCGTACCCTGGGTGCCTGACAAGGACGGATTAAAGTGAGGGCGATCGCCCCTCCCGAGACAAATGAAATAAAATTTAAAAAATTACAAGATCCTATTTTACTTCCATAAAATGGAAGTATATGCATAGCTTTGTGATAAAAGGTCCAGGAGGCATCTGCGGGGTCCTGAACCTGTCACATTATCACAATCTCAACTTTATATGTAAATGAAATTTTGTCCGTATGTTCATGTGTACGTTTGTACACTTTGTAACGCTTATTGAGGGTGAGAACGGGGTTAATCAATTAGATATTTTATGTTCGTTCTGTCTTCTCTTCCTGTGTAAACTGCAACGGCGGGAAAACGTTTCTGGACTCTAAAATTTATCAAAACTGAAGAGGACGAGGGAGTTAACTTAACATTAGCTGTAAGAGTAAAGCGACGTGAATAACTGCGGCTGTACATAAAAATTACGGAGAGGAATATTGAGAAGAAAAGAAAGAAGAAAAAATATGTTTTCTTTAGTACAACTCTTGTTTTGAAAATGTATAACATTGTAAATTATAATAAAAATTATAAAATAGAAATCTAAAAAAATTTGTGATCTTTTTTGCCTAAAATGGAGTAAAGTTTTACTTATTTTATATCCGTTTTAAGTCTCAAAAAAGCTAAGAGTGCTAGTTTTTGAAGGTATTATTTTAAAAATTTTAATCCCCCATGGAGGGCCTTTTGTAAGATGAATCATCCAACCAACCGCCCCCCACCTACAAAATCGTCAGTGGTGCCTGAGTGTTCGCACTATTTTACCACGACCTTAGTGTCAAGAAGAGACATGTCACGTGACCAGGCACGGGCACGGTCACGTCGAACAATTGGCAAATCGATTTCAGTGCTTCCCACACCGGTTACTTATTTCGGATAACGCTGTTAGCTATCCAAGGTTATTCAACCAATCCTTCTGGTTGTGGATTATTTAAGGCGGCGAGCAAACTCTCCAATAACGGATGTTTAAATTTACTTTAGAAAGTCCGTGGTGAACTCGTTGAAACCAGTTGTCATCCAGGGACGGTTATTTATAAAGACTATACGACAGACATTTTTTTGACCACGCTGTTTACAATTTTACTAGAATTTACTTAGCCACGGACGGTTATTAGCGAAGTTTGTGTTTTTTTCGCTTTTTCACATTAACGTCTATATTTTGTGATCGTTAAACGAGTGAGGACGCAAAGGACAAAACGGTACAGCTACGGCAGTAACTATCATCTCGAACCAGATTAAAGACGCAGCAGACTGATTGGTGTATTAACTATCACGATCACCGAATCCCGACTTTCAGTTAGAAAATGAGCTCCATCTTGTAGTGAAGCCATCATAGTAAGTTCCAGCCCTGGAAATTGGTCGCGTTCTAACTGCCGTACATTTACCAGTGGAAATGCAGATTTTTACGTTGGTTAAAAAACGTTTATCAGGTATTACCAAAATACATTTGTGTGCCTAACCTAACCTAACGACACCAAGTGATCTGGTAGTGATCTAAAAAGCGTTAATTTAAACTTCCTGTTTGGAGGAAATTCACAGCCACCTCAAAATGTAAATTCTGACATTTCCGCTCCGTTTTTTATATTTTTTCAATTTCAGTGATCACGTGATTGATGATACATTCGCGAATCCTGAATAATGCTAGTAACCATCCATCACAATCTAATAAATTTAAAAACGGAACAAAACAATGCAGTCCAATATGCATCATTGCTTTATACAATACCACGGCAACTTATCGTCGAATCTTCATTAAAACGTGAGCTTTTGAGCTGCCATCATGGTAAAACTCAGATACGGGAACGTGAAATGAACGCTAATCTTGATTTCTAGATCAATTTTTGATTTTCGTTAAAATTAATATATATATATAAAACCTACTCATTTTCCGTTCGAATTGTTGGTGCGACTTGATTCAAACTTCATATAGAAAACGATTTTGGTAACAGCTTGAACGAGTCCTCCGTTAACCAGCGAAATCTGTTGAACCGTTTCGAAATGCCGACCATTGAAAATCTTTAAAAAATCTTGCACCTTTCTGGTAGTCTGATTCCACCATCGTAATCAGCGTTTAAAACTGAATAAATCGGCATTTTAAATTTCTAAATTTGAAATCTGGCGGCAGTCAGGGTTCGTTCTTGTAAAGTCGACGATTTTCAAGGAGCCGCCGGATTCTCGAGGTTAGTAATTTTCGTGACGTGTTTGGATCAAATCTGACAAACGATACTATATTGTTAAAGTGTAAAAGATCTTTAAAACTGCTTCAAGAGATCGTTGATGCTGATCATTCGTTTACTTATTTATTGTTTCTTACAACGCTTATAAAATTACAAAAAAAACTTAAAGTGATCCAAAAAACCGTTCACCACCTCGACGTTGCCCATATGTTTGAGCCTGCGTTATAAGTTAGAACGAAGAGAAAAGAAAAAGAGGAAAAGAACACAAAACAAAAAAACGAAAAAAGAAGCAGCTGATTGCTACAATGAATGTGATCTTTCATTGACAAAATGACTAAAGAAGTAGGCTGTTACCATTGAATATAAACGTACTAAAATGATAACTCTTATGAGAGATATATGAGCGATCGCTGTTGGTGGCATATTTCGCCAGTATTCAAATACAGTTAAATAGATAATAGTACTGCCTATTTTCTAAAAACGTTTCCGCTCCCTGTCTATGCAGTTTGCAGCGTTCGTAGCGGCAAATTGTTCAATTACTTGGACTTTAGCCGCTAATATCGAGCACACGTTTTATAATGTTGGCTGTACTTCTAGTCCGTTTACATTCAATGATAGTACCAACATTTAAAAGTGTAAACATAGAACCATCGTGCATTATTACTATCATGAAACATATTTACAGATAGCCTTTTTAAAGTCACGTGCATAACCCATATCACGTTCAAACTATACACTCACTCACCTGAACAAGAAATTAGTAATCAGATAATTTCCGTTGGAAAAATGAGCTGTCATTATTTTACATGCGTGTATGAGCACGTTCGCAATTTTGGTCCGATTTGATTCAAACTTGACACTAAAATAGCGGTCATAGCTTGGACGATTTCATTACCCGCGAATTCGTTCAACAGTTTCAAAATGGCGGTAATTTATAATCCTCAGAAATTCCTAATTTTTTTATAAAATTCGATTTCACAATCGGCGTTAAAAACTGCGTAAATTGGCATTTTAAATTTTCAAAATCCGTCGAAATTGAGAAACGTTTTGACGGCGGTCAAGGTTCCTTTTTCGTATTTTTCATGTAATTTCAAAGTTAAAAACTACATGTATGTAGTTCTTAATGCTGATTATGATGGCGAAACTCATAAACCACATCGTGCTTTTTCTTTTCCACATTATACGAAGAACATTATACGAAGAAACTAAGTGTACCTAAACTAAGTGTACAAAGAAACTTAACATTACTTTCTGCGAGATACCCCCTTTGAGCTGTGCGTAATCTGAACGTCCTCACGCCAGAGTAAAGACCGCGGGACTTCCTATCTCTCTCTCACACACACGCACGCGCGCGCGCGCACACACACACACACACACACACACACACACACACACACACACACACATACACATGTGTCTATATGCATTAGCCATTCCTAGCTTTAAATATTTTATATTCGTTAACGCGTTTCGGAATGCTTCCATTATCAAAATTTTCTCCTGTATTCTATACTCTGTGTTCGGTACAGTACAGCAAAGCATTTTGATAATATAAGTATTCCGTAAAGCTTCAACGAATACGAGATGTTTGAAGCTAGGAAAACCAAATGCATGTACTCAGCAATGTATATATTGTCAGTCATGTTGAATTAGTGCAACAATTAAGATTATACGAGTACGAATGACCTAAAACGTATTTAAAAAACATCCTCACTAATTTCTGTTAAAAAGAATAAAGCTGCCATTAGAAGGCCTAATCCCCGTAGTAAATAACACCATCCCCATTTGACCATCTGACTTGTCACAGAACGTGCGATCAGCTGATTCTTTTCAAATTGATTATAAGTTTCGTTAGTCAAGTTAGGTTAGGTTAGAAAAGAACCACAAGAGTCATTCTTAAAACTGGTGGCTAACTATATCGTCTCCCCCTGCGCTCCGATACCTCGAAATCAATAACTTTATATACCTATAGTTGTTAAAGTGAAAAAAGGAAAAACATTTTAGCTTCGGTGTTTTTCTCAACACACCTGATTTAAATCTGTGCAAACCATGTTTTTCCAATGACCGTTGTTTCGCGCGAAAATTAAATTATCCTGTCAGCGATTAAATTCCAATTTAATCCTCTTAAATTCGATATTCACTATCGATAATTGAACTCGACACTGTGTCATGAGTGTCTGTTCGTGATTATATTAAAACCGATCGTGTGATATTTGATTCACCACTAATTAAATTTAATTTTATCGCGAATAAATTGAATTAAATTTTGCACCGCGATTCAATAAGAACGAATCCACTGATGATAGTTCAATGACATTTAAAAACTAAAAACTAATATTTAATGTATCCGCCGACTGAAGTCGGACACGCCGCCGCCAAGTGCTGAAATATTGTTCAGTGAATTGCGTAAACTGGTGACTGGTTCTTAATTTAAAAATTTTAACCGTAGACTCGGAGAGGAACTTTTTATCACTTGGTGGTTTTGTAATATATATATACAAAACCAGAGAGAGAGAGAGAGAGAGAGAGAGAGAGAGAGAGAGAGAGAGAGAGAGAGAGAGAGAGAGAGAGAGAGAGAAATGCATGCGCTCGCGCGCGTGTGTAATTATGTGTTTTTGCGATGCCGAAAAAGGTGTGAAAATCTTTTATAGACGACCTGAGGTATGGTACCGTCACTCCCCAGAGTGTGGGAATCAAATTAAGTTCAAACTGAAGGTAAGAGATAGCTATCCACTAAAAAACTACCAAAAGCATTCCGCTTCTGTAAACTCCCCTCACGGAACCGTTGCTAGGCATTATCTCGTGGGGAGGTGGACTGGCTGTCCGCCTATTCGTCTACAACCTTGGCTCTCCTTGCTTGATCTTCAGTTCTCAGCCTCTTCATAACCACTGCGGCGAATCTTGCAATGGTCCGGAAGTTGGCCTCTGCAGTTATCATTGTTGCAACCAGATTTTTTGTGTAATGCTGCCTCGCAGATATGTTTGCAGTGTCCTCGTCGAATCTCTGACACCGGAAAAATACATGCTCAGCATCTTCCTCCACTGCTGGAAGGAAGAGGGGACGAACCGAGTCTGTTTCCAGCCTGAAACGGAACAGGTAAGGTCGGATGAAACTGGTGCCCCGTGAAAACCTGTGTGAGGTAGAAGTCCACCTTCCCATACTCCCTTTTGCACCAATCCTGGATGTTACCTATGAGTTGGTGTGTCCATCATCCATTTGATGATTCGGCCCACCGTCGCTGCCATGTCTCCAGGGTCCGATTTTGCTTTTTAATTGCCATTGTATGACTGTACCGTTGCTTAGCACTTCGCTTGCGCCAGTAGAGCCTAGCTCTTTCATCGGTCATTTGCTCCATTGAGGGTTCGCCATCCACTAGGGTCAGCGTCGAAGGAAAATGTTCGGTAACCACTTACAACATGCAGTAACGCACCGCGATGCACCGCATTGACTTTGCGCACATAGCTCGCGACCGTCTTAGTCTGTCTCCAAATCGGTGCTACGTAAAGAAGCACGAACTTACTACCCCGGCCAGGAGTCGGCAGCGTGCCTGCCTTGTGCCTCCTACATTCGGCATGAGTCTGCAAAGGGCTCCTGCCACGTTCGCTGCCTTTTTACTAGCTTCCTGGAGATGTTCCTTGAAGCAGATTCTTGTGTGTGTGTGTGTGTGTGTGTGTGTGTGTGTGTGTGTGTGTGTGTGTGTGTGTGTGTGTGTGTGTCAGTGAGAGTGTTTTAGCTTCTATATAAAATATTGATGAAGAAAGTATAGTAAAATTAATATGATTTTGAGATTTCGATGGCTCTATCTGTTTTCCCTTTAGGGGTTCGCACATTATAAATACTGGTTTGGCAGTCCCGAGGTGCCCTAGGTGGATCTAATCTTTCTTCATCCTTCTGTTCTTGGATTGCATTCCTTTATACCAAGCCAAGGTGGAACAGCATACACCGTAAGCTGAGTGGCTAAGGAGGAACCAGGTTCAGTATGTGGACTCTGGATACCAGGCGATCTCCACTTTTGATCTAGTATGCATGAGGGGCTCTGTATGAGTGAACGTTTTACTTCCCTAGTTCCGTGTGGGATTTAGATGGCTGGAAACAAGCTTTCAGAACCGAGAAAACACCGTAGAACTGGCGGAATGGGACGTGGGTGTGAAAATTGCCTGGAGAATGAGGAAAATGGAGCTGTAACTAACACCATGGTTTCCATGCGAAGTGATTTGCAGCAGATTATGTAAATGCTAGACGGAATAGAAGTGAGCGATGGGGTTTAACATTTGAAATCTGACAGATGTTTGTAGAGAGGAGGCGGTAGCAAAGAGGCTTCTAATTAAGCCTTGAATCAGAAGACCTCACAGGGATCAATTCTTGTGTCCGAAAGTGTCTACACTGACGAATTAATGCAATTTTGTAGGTGGGGCCGGTTGGTTGGACGATTCAATTTAAGAGAGCCGCCTAGGGAATGGCAATTTTTTAAATAATACCTTCAAACAATAGCACTAAAAAAGCATAAATTAAGACTTAAAACGCATATAAAATAAGTGTAAAAATTGACTCCACTTAAGACAACAAAAACATCACTTAATTTTCTTAAATTCCTAATTTTTAAAACTTTTGCAAAACTCTGGCTCCTTTACATAACTTCCCCTCTTCTCAATATACCTATAGGTAAATGGAGCCACAGTTTTGCAAAAGTTTTAAAAATTAGGAATCTAAGAAAATTAAGTATTTTTACATATATAGCTGCAGTTACTCCAGTTGCTTTACCCTTACCGTTAACGTTGATCCCTCTTCCTAATTAGCCTGAGCAAGTCCAGTTAAACGTCACAACAGTTTCTCAACGAAGTGTTGATCACTTTTACAGTCGAGAAAGATCTTTCTGCTGTTGCAGTTAACGCAGAAAAAAGAGAGAACCAACATAAAATATTCAATTGATTAACCCGTTCTCACTCTCAGTACAAGCATTTCTAAATGCACTAACGTGCATACGTACATACGGACAAAACGTCATGTACGAGTTGAGATCGGGATAATGTGACGGGTCGGACTCTCAGGGACCTCAGATGTCTCTTTGACTCTTTTCCTCAAAGCTGCGCTACTTCCCCTTTACGAAAGTCACATTGGATTTTTACATTTTTTATTTTAGTTCTTTTGTCTCGGGAGGGGCGGTCTCTCCTTCGCCTCCCCTTTTAATCTGTCCTTGGTGTCTACTCTCATAAAGCAATGAGAACTTCGACGGAAAGACAAGGTCTGTCCTTAAAGGCCTATCAGAGAGAAACATTAAGTCCTGAGCATAGAGGAACTCAGAAAACAACTGGACTCATTACAGGGCACTATGATCTGAGGACGCATATTAACAGTAGCATAGAAATGTACTATGCAGAAATCATATATTATGCAGGAAACAGAAGGATTCTGCAAGTCATAATTTACATTTCTGTGGATTGCTAAAACTCATTGAATAATAATCTGCTATAATAGAATCCAAGCGGCATATGTGCACAATTCATATATTATATTCTTAATATTATATCAATATTATATATTGATATTATATTCTTATATAATAGTCACGACCCTTTAGAAAGTGACTAGATGTCAGGATCGGTTTTCATTTCAAGGTTCCGTGTCTGGGTCTTTCCTGATGGCCTCTAATAGGTTATTTTCCAATGGAAATTCGCCAACAATCAGGACGAAATGAAACGTCAACAATAATAACACGCATTTTACAAGTAAATCTGTGACGTCACATTTGCGATTCAAAACAAAATTTGAAAGTCAGTTGTCACGTAATCATCCGAAATACAAACTTCATTAGAAATTAAAATATCGTTAAGTATTTAAATATTGTAATTCGAAATTATAAGTTTCACTGACGTAAGGCGATAAACAGCTGTTACGTAAGCGACGGAACTTGTGCTGTACAAGCGTCAAGCAGCTGTTCGGTCAGCCGTGTTATAAGTATTTAAGCGACAAGACGTTGAGTTTGTCATCGCCTAAACAACTTAGGAACCACGGTAAATTCCCGAACTTCTCTCCCGGCTTTCAAACAGCCTACGCCTGCGAACCTAGTTCTCAGTTTTGCCGTCGATCAATACTCGCTTCTGATTGGTTCGCAATGCTCGCGTATCTCGGGGTCTAATGTACAATAGATTATCACATTTGAGCCCTGGCATTACTGCCGGCGCACCACCTCGCATCTCTCGTACACAATAACTTCATCCTAACTGGTGCTGTCTTTCTCTGGTCTTATGAATGGATTTCTGAGAAATTGTAGTCGAAAATCATTGTTCGGAGAACATCGAGGAAAACAGCCCACGCCTGCGAACGTATCCACAATTATTCCGTCATTCAATACTCGCTTCTGATTGGTTCGCAATGCTCGCGTATCTCGGGTCTTAAGTACGCTAGATTTTCACATTTCTGCCCAGGTATTACTGCCGGCGCACCATCTCGCGTCTCCCGTACACAGTAGTTTTATCATGATTGGTGCGTTCTTTCTCTGGTTTTATCAACGGATTTCTGAGAAATTATTGTTCCCGCCATAACTTCGAATATATGTACAGATCGATAATCATTCGAAGAACATCGAGGAGGACCATGCATTACAGAACAACTACACGACGGCCTTACCTGTTGAAAGAATAATTAACCTAACCTAATTTAACCTATACCCGGAACAAATCTTCGAGATACTACAACCTGCTGGAGTGAAAATAGGTCGAATACAGTCAGCTTCAAAGAAGAGCAAACGGACTTCTTACTTTTTCACTATTCCTGACCGGAAGCCCGGTAAACGCCCGGTCTTCCAGTACGTCTCCCGAAGACTACAACGTAGTTGAATATAATTTGTTAGATAAAAATTGTCTGTTTTTCTAAACAAATGAAAGACACTATATTTCGGAAATGAAGCGCAATTTGATGGTGGTACTGTAAAACAGGCACTTAGGTGCGTTTAGGTCAATGTAATCAAAAAAAAAATATTTTACCTACCTTTCACCATTCAGCTATTAACATCATTTTATCAAAATGAGTGTGTCTTTGTAAAATTGATTTTTTAGTAAATTTTTATTGAAAAAATGGTGTGTGTGTGTGTGTGTGTGTGTGTGTGTGTGTGAGAGAGAGAGAGAGAGAGAGAGAGTGCGTGGGTGCGCTCGCGCATGCGTGCGTGCTACTCACGTTTGTAGTTTTAGTCTTATTTCTTTCAAACTTAGCACAAAAATCTATTTCAGTAGTAGCTTAGACAAGGTAGTTCGTTTACCAGCAAAATATTTCGACAGTTTCAAAATGGCGGCCGTCACTTATCTTTAAAAATTAATTACTTTATATCCTGAAATATTTTCGCCATCGCAAAACAGCGTTAAAAACTGCATACGATAGCGTTTTTGATTTTCAAAATCCGTTGAAATTAAGATTATTTTGACGGCTGTACGGGTTTTGTTTTTTCGATGCAGTTTGGTATTAAAATGCTAATAAGATAGGATTTTAGTGCCGTTTGTAGTTTTAAAAAAATATTTTTTAGGAATAGGTTTCCATCACGTCAGCGAGACAGCTGCGTGCCGTAGTTTTATCTTTAACAAACACTTTCATTTGCAAATCGCAAACTTTTATAATTTTTTTACGAATCCTTAAATAAAATCAAGCAGGCCATTTAAATAGAATCTCTCCTCTTCTACATCCCGCGTTACGAGAACGCTTCCAGCACAGCGCGCGGTAGATACCAGATTATATAGTGAGCGACTCTGACACATCCGGTCTAATGATAGTACAGTACTAGCCCACAGAGGAAGTAGTACGTGGCTTCATTCATTGGAAGCACGTAGCGCGTACAGTGCACTTGTATTGCACTTACACACGCACACTCGCACGCATTCTCAGAAACGGAGAAATCAAAGACGTCTCGCATCTAGGCTGTTCCGATGTAAGGATCAAGCTGCCTTTTAGAGGCTGTTCTTCGTTTTCGTTGATAAATCAGATCGTTTAGATTTCATTTAGGCACCTGACGGTCGTATTGAATCTTTTGCCTTTAAGACTTATGGTAATTAAGACTATAATGATTAGCCGCTATTTGTTAATGTAAAATTACATTTGGTATCACATTTTAAGGGTAATTTATGTGGGTATGTGATCAGCTTTTTATATTCTGTATGTATTTTTTTGTTTTTAAAGATACAGGAGCAAAACATATTTGCAGACCGTATTCCCACCTTTGAAATGAGATAGCAAATGTAATTTTATTTTAACAAATAGCGGAGTTCTTTGTTATATGTATATATATATATATATATATATATATATATATATATATATATATATATATAGTATATATATATATATGTATGTACATATACATATGTACATATATATTTGTAAAAATAGGACCACAAGAAATAAAATGAAATTATTATTTTTTAAATTTTGTTTGTGTTTAATAATTACACTTTATAAAAAAAAAGACGGAATGGTGTGGAAGCACGTTAAAAATTTGTTAACTGCACCGTCCTGTTCACTTTATTTCGAAAAAATAATAAATTTTTTTTACCGAACAAAAAAATATAAATCATCTGTCATGTTTTTCTCGATTCTTCATTTTTGTTATCAATTAGTTGTTGCTCTTCAGTCTCAACGACTCTTTTGTCAATCGTGACATTTTCATCGTTAATTTAATTTTTTCGTTTTAATTTGTTTTCTGGTTGTCTTAGTTTTTCTCGTTCATTATTTCTTAATCTATGTTCTTCATTTAAAACATATTTTTTAAATAATTTTGTTGTCCATTTTATTTAGAAATTGAATTTTTAACATAACCTCAAGTGAAATGATACTGAACCAACAGCTGTTGTGTGAAATCAGCTGTTTAGAAGTAGTAACAATTATATTGTTATGTATACAATAGCACGCACCGCGCTAAATATACTGTTATATGCAATGTGACATTAGCATGCATCGCGTAAAATCCAACATCACAACCAGTCCTAAAACATGATACATGTTAATATCTGTTTCTGTGTATCTAACGTATTTATACACACTTTTATCTCTTCTTCTGATGAAGTATAACTGTTATACACTAAATGTGAAGAGTTTGTTACTTAATTTAATTTTTCAAACACATTCGTCCTAGTTCCACACGCATGCCGTAGTTCCATCACGGCTGCAGTCTCCTATCGCCCTGTCGACTTTATTCCGAAATGAACTGTTTTGTGTGTAACTTTACATTTGGCAGTGAAGCAGTTTTTGTTGATTTGTGGAACATATTTCTCGAGATAATCCAATTTTCTATTTTTTCGTAGTAGAGAAAACACTTGAAAATTTAGGCCGTCCACCCTCCCGCAACCGATAGTTTGGGAGCTGCTGTTACAGAGAATATATTCAAGATGGCCGACAGAATCCACCCACTACATTTCGTACTTTGATACGCTAATCTGGTCGTTCCCAAATTTGCATATGTACGACATGAATGGAGTGATAATATATCAGATAACATTACTCCTCTGTTATATCGTATTTCGATATATCTTAATAAATTTCGATATATTTTATACATCGATATATTTCAAATTTGATACCAAATTGACGGTTCAGAAGTAAATCCGATAGGACCTCCTTAGCAGGTTTTCATCTATGTTATCTTGAACCATATTTTTGTAAATTTCAAATATGCTACAGTGGTTAGGTTTTCAATATTCACTTATGAACAAAAACTGACTATGTTTTTTGTTAGATGCTTGATGCGAGTGCACAAATTTATATTTATGTATAAGAGTGTATTTTGCTCTTCGTAAGTCTCATATTAAATTAATTATCAAACCGGGGATCTTGAGCGTGCGAGGCGCACGTCATAACCACTACATTAGTGAAACTGCGAAGACGTTTCACCGATGTAAATATATGACATGAAACGTTAATTTAATTTTGGTAGTTATATTAAAAGATCAGCTGTTTTATATTATTTCGTAACGATCAGCTGATTTCATTGAACAGCTGATAGGTTATAAGTTTTAGGTTATGTTGTTAACAACTAGCTATGTGTAATTTGTCGTATTTTCGAACAAATTATCTTAATTAAAATAAAAAAGCAGAGAAAACATGATACATGATTTTTATTTTTGGTTCAATAATACATTTTGTTTTAAATAGGGTTAGTTTTTATTTTGGTAAGTGAGGATGTGATAGGAGAAAATTGCAGTTAGAAGACTAGCCGATAGAAGGGAAAACTTGGTTGAATACAAACCAATTATGAACATCGATTATTTTTAACTTTTAAATTTTCGCTTCGATCGTCCATTAAAAACAAATCTATACTTAGGCCCCAGTATACTTACAAAATAAATCCAAGTTAACCTAAACTGTACTGCGATAAGTGTATTCACGCGTGTCTAACCGTTCATCCCTTAGCTTCAAATATGTGTATTTTGTTTTTTTTTAATGAATTTAGAGTGGCTCCTGTGGGACGTAGAGGAGCTTCAGGGAAGTGTTATTTTTATGTTCCTCGTGGGAGTGAAAATGTGGTCCTGTTTTCTTAACTAATGGATTTAAGAGAGGTTTACTCTTAGCTGTAAGTTTCTAAACATGAACCATTTACTGTCTCAAAGCATGGTGAGCGCATGGAAATACGATTCTTATGTTTGTTTTCGGGTTCTTTGGTATGAAATATGGATGTTATTACACAGTTCAAGGTCATATGATCGACTTATTTACTGCCGTAAGCTTTACCCTTCTGCAAACACACACACACACACACACACACACACACACACACACACACACACACACACAAATACGAGGGGAGCTAGTGCTAAATTTCGCACTATGAAATTTAAATAAACATAGCTTTTAACGAATAAGAGTAGTCGTTGAGCTGAGGGCGGTAGTTGGAAGGAAGAGAAAACATGTTTAAAAAATAAATCGAAAAGCTATCGGTTTGAAATAATAATCACAAATTCACGAGTCATTGTAGTACATACATTTCATTACAAATAATTGTTTTTTTGTAGTAGACGTTTTTACAGGGCATTACAATACCTCGTTGTAAACGATATTTGATGTAAGAATCTTCTTGTACTTTTTGTATTTCATTTTCTTTAATGAAAACGAACACAAAATGCACTCAACCTCAAATTGTACTTCACAAAGTCCGTAATAACCTCTAACTGTATTTTGATATTTTAATTGTACTTCGTATTTTTTATGATGTCCGTATTAACAATAGATAAATGCACGATGGAAGGATAAATCACAAATATATTTGTGTAAAAACAATGTCCAAAACATATGTTTGGTATTCGAAATGCTTGTCCCGGTTTGTACGACAGGGTAGGGGACTGTCAGTAGGACCACATAACCTATAAGTTAAATGACTTTTAAGTAAATATTGAAATTGTTCTAATCACGTTATGCAAAAATGTAACATTTGTAATGGGATTGTCTTATTCGTGATTAATAAGTTAGCCTCGTAAAATATACAAAATGTTGTCTGATTTGTGATGCCGCGCATGCGCATCTAAGATGCCGTTTCTCCTGTGACAGTTAAAAGTGTTTTTCATGTTAAAATTTTCCACAAACAGTATGTTTTAGAGCAAAATCGTTTTGCAATGTCAGAAGCCGGTTAAAAAATCTTTCCAAAAATACCTCATTTATGCCTGTACTAATAGTTTGTGCTGAGAAAAAGGGATGTTGACTCGAGAAATATATATATAGTTATATATACTTATTCTCTCTCTCTCTCTCTCTCTCTCTTATATATATATATATATATATATATATATATATATATATATATATATATATATAGAGAGAGAGAGAGAGAGAGAGAGAGAGAGAGAGAGAGAGATAGATTTATAGATCAACAAAAAAGTAGTTAAATCCAATTTATATAAGTAAGTGTAAATTGTCAGCTGCTATCATGTAGGAAAAAACAGTCATATCCAAGTCGTGTATAGCGTAACTGTGATGACGTCTTGTGTTTACAGTTCCGATGAATTCACTGTAACCGATAAAAAGTATTGACCTGTTTTAATTTTTGCAAATATGGTTTTTACTTTAAACCTATCGAATGTTACGGATAACATGGTTTTAAAGTGATTTCGATGACCACGTTATTAGGCGTAATGTCTGTGTTAACCGATGCAATATTGATTGTGGTTTCCTCAAGTGAGATTCGGGTCAGACGTGGTGAATACCGGAGACCTTAACGATGGGTTTGCATGGAGTCTACGTGTCCTTCGCGGTGCTAACAATAACAATAGGCTTGGGAAACCATGCTGCGTGCATCTGTAATCATAATGCTATGACATTTGTTAAAATTAGCACGTGAACTCGACTCGGCACTTGCTTAAATACCGTGAACTTTGCTCTTAGCTTTGAAAATATTATAATCAATTTATCTGTGACGTAGCGTTTGAAAATAAGTTTTTAAATTTATTGATAATCTATCTGTATATATAAAAGCAGTCACCAATTGATCACTGTATCTCAAGAACGACAAGAGTTATGAAGTTAAAATTTTCCATGAGATCTCCTTTTATGTTGTAGGTGTGCAGTATGACCAATTTGTTTGTCATCTTTTAAGTAATTTTAAAACGACTTCCTTGTAGAACATAAAAGTTTCAGATTTTTAGCGAATTTCCATTGGAAAAGTATTGGCTATTGGAGTGGCCATCAAACCCGAGACATTGAAATGAGCACAGATCCTGATCTCGAAGTTACTTTTTCGTTAAATGTACGCAATTTTAGTCCTACAATTCACACTTCGATGGCACAGATTATGGTAATACCTGTAGTTCGGACAAGTTAGCTAAAAAGTTAAATTTGTTCATAAGTTTCAAAATGGCGGTCATTTGAAATCTATTCATAAATTTTTTGTCTTCAGTTTTTTTCTAATCCAGTTTCACCATCGTAATTAGCGTTAAAAACTGCATAAATTAGCGTTTTGAATTTTCAAAAAATTAAAGAAAATTTACGGAGGTCAGGGTTTGTTTATTTGCATTGTAATTTGACAGTTTTAACTTGCTAATATACTCTGATTTCAAAGCTATCTTTTTGTTCACCAGACGGTGATATAAGAATTTCAAAAATGTAAAGATAAAGAAAAATACTTTTATAAATTTGCTTACATCACGTCAGCGAGACATCTGCGTGCCGCGATTTTTTACTACCTCTGATTTTCAAGAAAGTACGTCTTATCTTTTTTTTAATGAAGATTTTTCTCGTTGTTATTTGTAGCTGTGGCTGGGTTTTAAGCAATGTCAGCCATAAACCTATTGAAACAAAATGGCGCGCACTCAAAATGTCTGATTTATTTGTCTTTTATGTTAAATGACCTATTGTCAGCTTTTCACTGGGGCATTGCTTGGCAGATTTCAAAGAAACCTTTACAATTGTTTTCAGGTTTTAGGCACACAGTTAGTCTGTACAAAATGGCGGTCACTCTAAATGCTTGATTTTTTTAAAACGGAGTGTTTTCTCGAGTTCAAGAAGAATTACAAAACTTTATAATTTAGTTTTGTAAATTTATTTCCCGCTTTGGATAATTCAAATGAGACTTAAATTGTTGTTTCAAGCAATATCTGTTTTTTTTTTTTTTTTATCCATTACGTCCTGTTTTGTCGCTGTCCACTGCGAAACTACTCCACAGTTTTCTATGTAAACCAGGGATGCACAGACTTATTAAAACTAGGGGCCACTCGGGCAAATCATGAACTGATGGCGGGCCGCCAGAAGTATAGGTAATTAAAGACAATAAAAAATGCATATAATGTATTAAAATTGAAAAATAATTTATTAATTTGAAGCGTGGCACTGCATAGTGCTTACAATCTTTTTTATATTTGGGTCAAATTTACTTATAGCAACACGTAAAACTGCTTCCAAACTTTCATTTGCAAGGCGGTTTCGATTTTTTGTTTTATTATTATTCAGTATTGAAAAAGTTTGTTCACATATATAGGTAGAACCAAATAAGCTGGCACATTTCAGAGCGTTTATGCGCAACTCTTTGTACATATTTTTGTCAATGCAGTGGTAAAAGTTCAACAAGTCTCCCTCGTTGAATTTGTTGCGCAAATCTTGGTCGTTTTGCAAATCGATAATTTCTAACTGCATTGACTCTGGCGCATTTTCAACTGAAATCGAGAAAGGATTGCTGAATATGTCCAACAGAGGTTTCACTTTTTGAAGTCCGAAAATCTGTCTTGAAAAGAGTGAATCAGAATATCCAGCTTTTCTACATAACTGAAATTAATCGCAGTTTTGTTGAATTTTTCGGCCATTTTCTTATAATTCGGAAAATGATTGTAATTTCAGAAGTCAGTTGCGATCTGAAAAGAGTCAGCTTGCATTGAAAGGATGATACATGAGCGTAGAGCTGGGATATCAGTTGATTTTTGCCTTGAATCCGTGTGTTCAAGACATTCAAATGATTTGTAATGTCAACTAAAAAAAGCCAAATCACACAACCAATCAGGATTTTTAAGTTCCGGGACATCCCTTTGCTTCTCCACCAGAAATATTCCAATTTCTTCTATTAAATTTAGAAATCGTTCAAGTGTCAATCCACGACTTAGCCACCTTACTTCTGTATAAAACAGCAAATCTCCATATTCGCTTTCGATGTCATCAAGGAATTGTTTGAATTGCCTGTGATTGAGTCCTCGTGATTTGATGAAATTTACAGTCGAAACTACCACCTTCATGACATTTTGAAATTCAATTTTTTTAGAACAAAGGGCTTCTTGGTGTATGATGCAATGAAACTGCATGAGATCTTCAGCGTTTATGTTTTTTCTTGCAGATACTTTTTTAGCAAAGTAACTAGCCCGGAATTGACACCAATCATAGAAGGAGCACCGTCAGTCACAATTCCCGATAATTTTGATAAGTCAAAACCAGTTTTTGAACACTCATCCAAAAGTACATTGAGTATATCAACTCCTTTAGTTTGACCTTTCAATGAACACATTCCTTATAACTCTTCTACGACTTCAAAATCTTGAGTAACACCTCGTATGAATATGAGTAGTTGAGCTGTGGAACTAATATCAGTTGATTCGTCGAGTGCCAATGAAAAAAATTCAATTATCTTAGTCTTTTCAGTTAATTGTTCCGCAATATTAGCTGACAAAGACATAATTCGTCTTTGGATTGTCATACGATTCAGTTGAATTTTCTCAAACTTTTTGCTGCTTCTGGACACATTTTCTTAGCGGCGATTTCAATGCATTCTTTTACAAAATCTCCATCATTGAAGGGGCGACTTCGCTTTGCTATCATTCGAGAAATTTCAAAACTAACTTCTGTAGCCGTTTCTGAATCTTCAATGAGTTTTGTGAACACAGTTTGCTGACCAATAAGCTCCCGTTTCAAAGACAACACTTTTTGCTTTCTTAATTCGCCTGTAAATTTGGTAAAAGAAGAATGCTGCGTTTCATAGTGCCTTTTACATTATATTCCTTTGCAATCGCAACAGAATTCTTACAAATTAAACAAACGACTTTGTTATGCAACCATACAAAAAAATATTTCTCAGTCCATATTTCTTGAAACTGCCGATTTTCATCTTTAGCCTTACGTTTTTACTAGGTCCTGGCTTGTCCATGTTGCGTTATAATCCTGTCTAGGGTTAACACTGCACCTAAAAACAATTACAGTACCTACTTAAATTACCCATCCTTTTTAAATTACCAAGAATAATTGAATAAATAGGTAGGGAAACATTTATTGATAACAGAGTTTTACTTACGATTTCACAACACAATTATACACTTGACGGGTTAACACTGCAACAGTAAATCTACGTTGAATTTGGATTAAACTATATGCAAGAATGATAAAAAAAACTTTAATAAGACTTCAAAATAAAAAAAAGGGTTAACAAACAACAACACAGAAACAAACAGTTACGGCGGTACAGAAGATCAGACAAAACACAGAACACTACTTCGAGAAGTCTGCCACGTCTCAGGTCAGGACTGCAGGACTGAAGGGCTGCCCTTTGCCCCTCCACCTTGCACCTCCCACTCCTCTGGGCTAGGCACAGCTCCTAGGTCCTCTCCTACACTATTAAACTGCTTCTTTCTGTTGACACTATTCGGGACTATTCGGACTAATTCGACGGCGTCGTTTCATTCATGAACTGGCGCGGTATTTGAATAATTTTCATAACTTTTATGGACGTCTTTACTTTTGAACAAATTTTTTTGGTTTTATTCTGATACAGTTCAATATTTTCGAATGTACGAGAGTATTATTTTGGTGACGGCGGGCCACCAGAATTTCACCGGCGGGCCGCATGCGGCCCGCGGGCCGCGGTCTGTGCATCCCTAATGTAAACGATTAGTCTATGTTTATTAACCCGGGAGGGGTCGCGCCTGAGCTTTTTGACCAGGTCTGAATTGTTTTCTATTATATTTCCTGACTGTAATTAGTAAAAGTTTCTACCCCTCTAATACCTTTGTATGGAAGCGTCCACTACGTAAACATGATGTTGCATTTTTTTATCACTTCTCAGTTGGTGATGCGAGAGCTTTTTGTTCGTTACTTCTCGTTACCGGTCTAATCCACCTTGTGTGATTCATCGTGTATATTTCTTATTTGGCACTGCTGTCAGTTATTTTTAATTAATTTTTTCTTTAATACTCTATATTTTGATAAACTGTGAGTTTTTTGTGCTTGAAATGAATTAAACTGAGGAAGAGAAAATATTGAGAATTTTAATCAGTGTAGAAAAGGAGGAAAGAAGAGACGAAGAAAGAGTGGAAAATCCTTTCGTTAGATCTCTTCCAGGGTTCAGATGTGTTTTGAACTTAGAGTCACCAGTTGTTTCTTGAAAATTATTTTTTACAAATGAAATTTTAGACGACATATTAAAAATTCTAGACAGCGTATAGAAAAAAAATCGCCCAAACTTTACCTGCGAGCATGGTGTAAGATGTATTACATCTTGAATAGCATTTATATTCGTACTGCAATGTGTTTTAATTAATAAAAATTATTATGTTTTTTATAAAAATATAATCTATATTTATTTTACATATTTCAAAATACCAAACATGTTAAAGTCTAAATAAAAATCATTTTGTTGTAAATTTATGGAGTTTTCAAAAACCTGGTCTACTAATCCACCCAGTGCAACCCGTCATGTAATTTTCCCCCACGCGACCTCTCCCGGGTTAAATAAAATGCTTAGTACATATTTTGTGTAGTTGGGTTGCCATATGTCCCGGTTTGATCGGTACAATCCCAGTTTTGGGCTTTGCCCCGGTGTCCCGGTTAAAAGTGACAGTAAATTAAAATTTTAATAAAAGCACTAAAAACTTATATTATAAAATTCAGACTGGTGTGCAGATACCTAAAGCTGGTTATTAATGAATAAATATACACTGGCGATTCAAAACAGACTATTAATTCGGTTGGCATTGATCATAATAAGGAATCAGAAAATCAGCGCCTGCGCAAAGTAGAAAGAATGTTTTCGTTAATGAATATTTGATGAAAAAAACTTTAATGCGAGAGTCAGTTGCAAGCGCAAAGTTCTCTCTTGTTCAGATTGCTGTGAACAAATGAATAATACTTTTTTAGAAAAGTTTGAGTGATTAGTGAAAAAGTTAAGTTAGTTTTAATAAAAAAAGATGATATTAGCTACATTTAATAGCCATTAAATTTTTAAAAATGCCTAGAAGTACACTTTTATAGTAACAAATTTCAAAATTTTTCCCGGGGAAACCACTGGGACCTTTTTGCCTATTGGGATCTTTTCTCCCATCCCAACCAGTGCCTCTCCTGTCCCGTTTGGAAATATGACAAGTATAGTTTTAAGCTACCTCAAACGTTCTTTCGCCTGTTTCAAACAAACAAAATGACGGTCATTCAAAACGCCAGATTTTTTAAATGTATTTTCAAATGCAGATGAGTCGACCAATCGTCAATGTTACTCTATGATTTCTTCGTATAAAATTTGACTCTCATTGTTA
Organism: Callitettix versicolor; assembly: GCA_022606455.1. Classification (NCBI taxonomy): domain Eukaryota; kingdom Metazoa; phylum Arthropoda; class Insecta; order Hemiptera; family Cercopidae; genus Callitettix; species Callitettix versicolor. The sequence goes on from CM040185.1 coordinate 69,833,636, forward strand.
CAATATTTTAATGCCAGAGGTGGTGGTGGATATTTAGGGTTTGGGCCCCAACAACGATTCATTTTTCTGAAGAATATATATATATATATATATATATATATATATATATATATAGGTAAATATATATGTATTACCAGTAACAAAAACTTCTCTCCAAAACATGCCCAAATTTTAGTTCATACTGAAAAAAATTTTTAAATTAACTTTCAAATTCCCTGAAAAATACCGTCGCAAAGCACTTGTACACTGCAGTAGGCAATAAATTAAAAATGGTCTCCTTGGGTATTCTCCTTTCTCGTTCACTATTTAAAAAAGTATGCAAGTATTGACTTCTATCTAGTGATTACATACTATCTTTGGGGTCGTTCTAAGAAACGGTGCCTGAAATATCTAGCGGAACAGCTCCAAAGATAAGACCCAAACAACTAGTCTCTAAACAGTGACGGTTATTCCGTTTAGATGAGTACGTGAATCACAAGATTCACAAAGACAAAAATGTCTCGCTGACATGATAAAACCGACTTTACAAAAATATTTTTTTAACTTAACCGTTTCTGTCTGATTTCACAGAGACGCAACTGTATTAAAATCTGCATATACTAGCATTTTAAATTTTCAAATTACATGGAAAAAACAAAAACGAATACAGACCGTCGTAAAAAATATTTTGATTTCAATTGTTTTGAAAATTTTAAGTTCCTATTCACGCAGTTTTCAACGCTAATTAAAATGGGCGAAATGGGATTTTCAAAATAATTTAAGACACAAAAAAAATGATGAATGTTTATAAAGTTCTGAATGGTCGCCATTTTAAAACTGTTTAACAAATTTCGCTGGTTAACGTACGTGTCTAAACTATTACCATAGTCTATTTATGTGCTAATTTTGAATAAAATTGGATCAAAATTGCTCGCGCGATGCCATACACAAACACATTATTTTACATAGCTTAACTGTTAAAAATACGTTACCACACTTGGGAATAAATAAAATGATTTGGTGAAAAGGTTTTTAAAAAGAAAGATGTTTATTCATATTCAACTGTTACGTTAACAAGGTTAACATCTGCAGAGGGGTCTTAAGAAGAACTTCAAACGAAGACTTTCATCTTCAGAGAGAATCTTAATATAAACTTCGAAGGAAATTTAAAAATGTTATATTTAGTCTTAACAAAAACTTCAGAGGGAGTATTAACAAAACGCCAGATTGAGTGTTAATGGAAACTTCAATGACAATCTTTGTTTTCAGAGGGAGGCTTAACAAAAACTTCAGAGGAAGGCTTAACAAAAACGCCATATTGAGTGTTAATGGAAACTTCAGAGATAATCTTTGTCTTCAGAGGGAGGCTTATAAAAACTTCAGAGGGAGTCTTAACAAAAACGCCAGATTGAGTGTTAATGGAAACTTCAATGAGAATCTTTGTTTTCAGAGGGAGGCTTAACAAAAACTTCAGAGGAAGGCTTAACATATGTTAATGGAAACTTCAGAGAGTTAATGAGAAAAAAACTTCAGAGATAATCTTTGTCTTCAGAGTGAGTCTTAACAAAAACGCCAGATTGAGTGTTAATAGTAACTTCAAAGAGAATCTTTGTTTTCAGAGAGAGGCTTAAAAAAATCGGAAGGATGCTTAATAAAAACGCCAGATTGAGTGTTAATAGAAACTTCAAAGAGAATCTTTGTCTTCAGAGTGAGGCTTAACAAATATTTCACATTGATTAAAACTTCAAAGGGAATCTTCATCTTCAAACTGAGTGTTATAAAAACTTCAGAGGCAGTCTTCATTTTCAGAAGGAGTGTTCATCTTAAAAAACTTCAATCACAGTCTTCATCCTAGAGCCAGTCATAACAAAGACTTCAGAAGATTTTTTTCTATTTCGGAGTGAGTTTTAACAACAACTTCAGAGGGATTTTTCATCCTCAGTGGAAGTCTTAACAAAAACTTCAGACAGACTCTTCCAAACGTAAGGATTTTCCGTTTTGTTACAAAGAAGGATGACACATCCGTTAATCCGAATACTGTTTTAACTGTTTGCAAAAACACACTGTCCAACTTCTCTGGCTCACAGATCATTAATATTGGTGTTTCTGTTTGTTTGCTACTCAAGAGTTGTTCTAACTATTTCGTTTTAGTTTTTCATTAGTGCGTATATGTAAACAGGTCATTAGCCGCTTTGTTCTAAACTGAGTTATTTACGTGACATTTAAGAAAGACTAAGTTCCTGCTTGCTTACATTTCTTCCGTAACATGTAACAAACCACTCAAAATTGTTATCCGAAATATTTACTGAATAATTTTATTTAATCTGTAAATTATTGAAATCTTTTTTAATGAAGTAATTTTGATGAATCGATTTTCCCGTTTTTAGTCGGTAACTTCAGGACCGGATTTTTCATCAAAATCGTTAGAGCCGATTTAGAAACATCCGATTTGCATTTTTTTTTTTTTTTACTTACAATTCCCTCAAAGTACTTTTTTGGAAATCTAAGAATGTTCCTCAGGTAAAAACCGTAATTTGATCAAAATCGGTCTATTAGCTTAATACCCGATGGCGGTCAAGGTTTGTTTGTTATTGTTTTTTGTATTTGCTACCGAACTTTTTTTAAATTTTGATATAAAGTTTGCTATAGTTCTTGAGTTTTGAAGCTCAAAATAAATGACCGGAATTTCATAAACCGATTTTCACAAAATCCTATCTTTAACATTTTTTATTGAATTTTTTAAAATAAAATTTTATACTTTATAATTTTTTTAACATTTCGGAAAACTTTGGATCATTAAAGATCGAAAGAATTGAAATAGTCTTGATTTCATTTTGTTAATTAGATTTCGCTCAACATTTGGTCAAATCTTAATATATAAAAGAAGTCCTGACTGACTGACTGACTGATTCATAATCAACGCAGAGTCAAGACTATTTTAGGTAGCGACTTGAAATTTTCAGGGTACATTTATGTTACCATATAGGCGTGCACTAAGAAAGGATTTTGCAAAAATTTGATTTTAACGTCATTAAACTACTTACCCAGTCCAAATTTAATAATCAACGTACAGCTATTACAGCTAGAGACTTGAAATTTTCAAGGTATCTTCTTACAACAATGTCAAGGTATACTAAGTAAGGATTTTGCAAAAATGAGATTTTGACGCCATTAAACTAATTACCCAGTCCAAATTTAATAAACAACGTACAGCCAATACTATTATAGCTAGAGACTTGAAATTTTCAGGATATCTTCTTACAACAATATCATGGAGCAGTAAAAAGGATTTTTCAAAAATTGTGTTTTAATGCCATGAAACTACTTACCCAGTCCAATTTGATTAATCAATGTGCAGCCGAAACTTTACAGCTTAGACTTGAAATTTTCAGGGTTACCACCACATGTAGGAGTGCACTGAAAAACGATTTTTTAGTATTCACCCCCTAAAGAGGTAAAAATGACGTACAACAATTTTTATTGAAAAAATATGTTTTTCGTGTGACTTTCTTGAAACGTAACATAGTCACTCTTAAATATAAGTAATGAAATATATTTTTTACCATTTCCTAAAAACTCATCCCCTAAAGAGATTGAAAGGGTGTAGAAAATGTAGAAAGGGTATACAATTTTGCATTGAAAAAAATATTTGTTTTGGATCGTATATTCTAGAAATATGCTATGAAACACAAATAATAAAACACATATTTCAACATTTTTCCGAATTCATTCACTAAGAGAATACAAATTTTAAAAATAAGTATAGTTGGAGAAAAGAGTGTTTTCATTGGAGAAAATTATTTGTTATCAGATTTTCTTAAATTCTAATGGAACACGTTTGAAGACAATAAAAACATATTCAGGTTATAATATTTTTTTCATATTCACTGTAAAACAATCATGAGTTTAAATAATCACGCTTTTATTAATATATGTTTTAATGTTTTTAAATTGTTATATTACTGAAAATGTTTAAATTTCGTGGGCGAAGCTGCCACGGGTTATGCTAGTTATATGTAGAGGTGTATAACTGAAATCAGTGTATGGCCTACCAAATATGAATAAAAGTAATTCACGGTTTGGTGATAAAACCCTAATCGTCGTCAAAAGGTTTTTTCCAATTTTGTTCGTATCCTATTTTATTTTTTTTTAAATTTTATTAGTTTGCTCGTATTTTATTTTAAAATTTGCTACGTGAGTTGAACATCTACTTTTAAGAACGAAATTAGTTAACTATTTTGAAAGAAATTATCGTTGTCCAGTTTTCCATAGATTCCTAGTCGGGTGTTTTGTGATAATAATTAATAGTGAGTAAGTTTGTGCAATGATTTATCACCATTTATCTTGCAGTAGTGCATATATTGTTTAACTCTTACGTTTCATATAATCTATAAAATTATTCACTATTGTTAAAGTCTCCCTCCTGTCCACGCCTACTCTGAAGTCTCGCCGGAGACTTTAACGCCGCGCAGAACATGATTGATGACAATTCGTCAAATTCTCGCATTTCGACTGACTCACCGAAGCAGTCAGTGGGCCACGAGAGGGGAATACCGGCGTCATACTGTCACTACGTCTTATCGAAAACAAGATGAACGCTTCGGTATTAGTATGCCCCTACTTTTTCTTCTCGATAGTCGGTCACTTCCTCTGAAAACCACTTTTGCTCGGGTTTACGCGCAGTTCGTTGAACTCGATGACGTAGGGAACGTTACCTTGAGCGTTCTACTGCTCCATATATTGTTGCTAAAAGTCACCACTAGACGCGCTGTAGTCGGTTATACAATCTCCGTAACAATGCGTCGTAGTGAAAGATTAAGACTGTTGAACTTGGCGGTGGCCTAGAAAACAAAAGCATTCGAAATTAAATAAACACTATCACGTTGCACGGGTTGCAAATATATATAAAGTGTTAAACGATTTTAAAGTTATCAAAAGTATTTTATTTGTGTCGCTTTCGCACCATCTTCAGTTTTCTTCCTCCAACACCGCTTTGGTGTCCTCCTCACATATCCTTCAGCTCTCCTTTATGGTTTCATGCTGTTGCGTAGATGTGTCAAAAAAATAAGTTTAATTAAAAAAAAATGTAATCAAAAAAATTAGTTTCTAAGTAGTATTCCTTCAAAAAATGTTTATTTTTCGGAAACGGACAGAAAAGTACTTTCAGGTAACATTCAGACATCTCACGATACAGCTTTAGATTTGTGTTGTCATATTTGACTTTGCTGCTGCAGTATCCTTAATTTAATTAATTTTTTAATTATTTATTTTGTGTATTTCTAATGGTGCATTTACACTGGGATACATGTATGAAAACTTGTATGAGATACAAGTATGATCATACATAATTTATGTGATATACAAGTCCTCGTACATGTCAAATAGTTCGTAAAAATACACCCTGCATTTACACTTATACAAAAAATAATATCAACTTTCAAACGGTAATTTCTGTTGGTCAGCGATAGTACCTTGAAGTGCAAATATTCTAAATTTGTACAATAAAACCATGTCTAGTAATAAGAAGTTTTTATATTTATCAACGTTGGCACTGATGTAAATAAAATCTAAAAAAAAACTCGTAGATGGTGGCGACGAGAATTTTTAAAAAAAAGAAAAATTCATTGTGGACAGACCTATAGCGTGTTAGGTAATGAACTCACTTTAGAAGATGGCTCTGGATTTAAAAAGTGTACAACAAAATAGTAAATCAAACTATGCAAAATAATTTTTTTAAAACAACTGAATTTTGCCAACAAACCAAATCTTGTCGGCTGGGTAAACAGCTGATTAAATCTCATAAATAAAAAAAACTGCCATAACCTAAAAACACTTGAAAATAAACACACAAGTCAAAGTGTATGCAATTTTTCCCTCATACATACAAAATGTGTGAGCATTTGTATGAGGTGATGCGTTGTGATTTGTCATTTTGACATGTACGTCATACAAATCCTCATATATATCCCAATGTAAACACACCATAAGTTAAAATAGGCTAAACTATTGTGTGAACTTTCTGTTGAATAAGAGTGAATTATACAAAATTCAATCTTGTGTGACTCAAACACAACAAAGTTTGGAAGAGCTTGTATATTGTAGCAGACCAAAATATTACAGTTTTCCGTGAAGGCCTGTATACTTTTTTAATAAATAAAGCAGACCTTTTTCTCTCAAGAAACCTCAAAACTCATAATTTCGTTAACAATGTTCATACATTTTCCCAAGACCACTTACTCTACTGCAGGGTAAGTACAATATTCCACCTATGGCATTTAGGATATTCCACCCACTGGTATTTATGTGGTATGCCAAGTTACCATGAAATTGCCAAGTAGTACTTCATAATTAAAAATGATTGGGAAACATGGTTTATTCTGTCAATGTTTTAATTTTTTGTTTGTTTGTTTTGTTTTCAGGTACGGAATCACTACATTATATTCATCAACTAGAATTTCATCGAACTTCTACCGTACCACTTGCTTCTGTGATCACTGTAAAAGTAAATGTGCTATATAACATAACTTAATAAATTTAAACTCAAGTATCTAAGCCTATGTTAAAACTTTAACCTACCTGGTCTATGTTACTAAAGGACCGGTCTATCGACAGCGCACCTAAAGCACTTAGTTCTATAAACAGCGCATTTAAAGTTTCTCCCTAGTTCGCTGATCCCTCGTCCTCATTAGTCTAACTGGCGAAAAAGTATGGACGTTAGGCAAAACAAAAACTATGTTAAAATACTGGAACTAAATGCAGGAAGAAACGTTCGAAGAAGATACATAGAGCTGTTAAAATTTAAAAAAATACTAAAACTTAAGTCGTGGCCAGCCAACCACAAGGAACAAAAACGAAAAAAGGTTTCACGATAACTGTTGTGTACCTATTTTTGTTTTTGTGACTTGTGATTTTATTGTCTTATTTATTTTTTTAATTTTAAATGCGTTGTGCTTTTGTTCATGTTCTTATGTTTTTCAACATACATCTATTCTTACGTTCCAGTATTTACTTTCGATCGGATCGTCAGGCTAAAATCTCACTGAAGATGGTGTAGTTGATACTGAAACGCGTTTGAATGGAATTTTTGTTATTACAACAAGCGTGTAGGTTAAAGTGCTAAATGAGAAAAGTTGTTTTGAATAAGATTTGTTTGTGATTTTCTGGAATATTCTAATCTATTCACTTCAGCAGAATGTTCCACACAAGTAGACAGTTTCTAGACGCTGGTTTCGTAAGACATTTCTTGAGAAAAATAAATCTTTGATTATTGATAAAATATGCTTATCCTTACCGTGTTTAAATATGAGTTCTTTAGGTTGACCCTGTTTGACACTTAATTTGTATACGGTAATAATACTAATTTCAGATTAATTTAAGTCATTAACTTAGTCATAAATTCCCCCGCAGGGGACTAGCTGTAGACTAGCTGCACCTATTGGGAGGATTTAGACGTCCCTCGCGGTACCCGAGTCTAACACACACTTACACTAACAATACTACACTTACGACTTTAACACTTTATACTCACACTTACATTTAGGGAGGCTATAATAACCTCAATGTGATTTTCGCCTTAAAATACAAAAAATAAATAGATAAAAAATAGTCCTAAATTACGAAAATCAAATCGACCGATTTTGTTTCTTTTCCGAAACCAACCGAACCGGATTTTCAGATTGAAAAATACGCAGTATCTATTTTGAATTATTTTTTGTTGAGGTCTTTGGAGCCGGTTTTTAGCCAATTTGGTTTCAACGAAACCAATGAGCTATTGGAGCGGCGAAATGGGAGCCTCTAGATCACTAAGAGGACGTAGGCCTGATTTATAAATAAATGCTGGCATAGAACGCTCGCAATTACTGTTCTATTTGGTTGAAACTTGGTAAAATAATCGATATAGTTTTAAAAATTTCGTCACCCAGCAAAATCTATTCAACAGTTTCAAGCTGACGGTCATTCTAAACCATAAAACAAATCTATATCCTCTTTACCGTATACCTTTTTTGAAATTCTGATTTCACTGTCGTAATCAGCATTGAATACCACTGTATACGGTATTGAGTTAAAAATCTTAAAGTGCTTTTTTGCATAAGGTTTTTGAAAATTATTTGTCAGAAGTTTGCTTTCATCACGTCAGCATGGCCGATTATTTACAACTTTAAATTTTTTGGAACAAAAAGTGGTTTCAAGTTTAAAAAATTAATAATCGATTGCTTTATATAGTCAAATAAAATGGTCATCTATATTTCATACGAAATGGTAATTTAGTGTCCTATTTGCGGACACACACACACACACCACACACACACACACACACACACACACACACACACACACACACACCTTTCAATGAAAAGGTAGGCGAATGGGTCAAAACAAAGAACAGTTAAGAAGAGGAAACTCCAATATATCGGTCACGTCATAAGAGGGTAGCGGGACGTAATTGAAATCCGACTCACAAATTCAAGGGAAGATTGGGGTGATCAGATCCGCGGAAGTGAGGCAGAACTCTTGAATACTGAGCTGCAGTTCCTCGAGTTATAATTGCTGAAGGCACGGTTTAAGGAAAGAGATCTTTGGGAAGTAGGCAGAACTCGTTGATATGAAACGTTCGTACGGGCGTCCATCTGCCGAAATATACCGAGCTGCAGTTCCTCGAGTTATAATTGCTGAAGGCACGGTTTAAGGAAAGAGATCTTTGGGAAGTAGGCAGAACTCGTTGATCTGAAACGTTCGTACGGGCGTCCATCTGCGAAATATACCGAGCTGCAGTTCCTCGTGTTATAATTGCTGAAGGCACGGTTTAAGGAAAGAGATCTTTGGGAAGTAGGCAGAACTCGTTGATCTGAAACGTTCGTACGGGCGTCCATCTGCGAAATATACCGAGCTGCAGTTCCTCGTGTTATAATTGCTGAAGGCACGGTTTAAGGAAAGAGATATTTGGGAAGTAGGCAGAACTCGTTGATATGAAACGTTCGTACGGGCGTCCATCTGCCGAAATATACCGAGCTGCAGTTCCTCGAGTTATAATTGCTGAAGGCACGGTTTAAGGAAAGAGATCTTTGGAAAGTGGGCAGAACTCGTTGATCTGAAACGTTCATACGGGATTCCATCTGCCGAAATATACCGAGCTGCAGTTCCTCGTGTTATAATTGCTGAAGGCACGGTTTAAGGAAAGAGATCTTTGGGAAGTAGGCAGAACTCGTTGATCTGAAACGTTCGTACGGGCGTCCATCTGCGAAATATACCGAGCTGCAGTTCCTCGTGTTATAATTGCTGAAGGCACGGTTTAAGGAAAGAGATCTTTGGGAAGTGGGCAGAACTCGTTGATCTGAGACGTTCGTACGGGCGTCCATCTGCGAAATCTGCAGTTCCTCGTGTTATAATTGCTGAAGGCACGGTTTAAGGAAAGAGATCTTTGGGAAGTAGGCAGAACTCGTTGATCTGGAACGTTCATACGAGCGTCCATCTGCCGAAATATACCGAGCGGCAGTTCCTCGTGTTATAATTGCTGAAGGCACGGTTTAAGGAAAGAGATCTTTGGGAAGTAGGCAGAACTCGTTGATCTGAAACGTTCGTACGGGCGTCCATCTGCCGAAATATACCGAGCTGCTGTTCCTCGTGTTATAATTGCTGAAGGCACGGTTTAAGGAAAGAGATCTTTGGGAAATGGGCAGAACTCGTTGATCTGAAACGTTCGTACGGGCGTCCATCTGCCGAAATATACCGAGCTGCTGTTCCTCGTGTTATAATTGCTGAAGGCACGGTTTAAGGAAAGAGATCTTTGGGAAGTGGGCAGAACTCGTTGATCTTGAACGTTCGTACGGGCGTCCATCTGCCGAAATATACCGATCTGCAGTTCCTCGTGTTATAATTGCTGAAGGCACGGTTTAAGGAAAGAGATCTTTGGGAAGTAGGCAGAACTCGTTGATCTGGAACGTTCGTACGGGCGTCCATCTGCCGAAATATACCGAGCTGCTGTTCCTCGTGTTATAATTGCTGAAGGCACGGTTTAAGGAAAGAGATCTTTGGGAAGTAGGCAGAACTCGTTGATCTGAGACTTTCGTACTTGCGTCCATCTGCCGAAATATGTTCCTCGTGTTATAATTGCTGCTTGACCGTCAACCTCAGAGAGGGGTAAAAGAAGAAGAAGACATTTAAACGGATCTATCAGATTTTCACTATTACAATATTCTTTTTATACTTCGGTAGTGAGAAAGAAAAAATCTATTTACTGTATTTACTTACCGCTTTACTGTTTCTGTTTTTTTTTTGAAAAAACAAAACTCAGAGATTACTGATGTACAAGGCCTTTCTAACTCTTAACGCAGGCGACCCAAATTACTATATTTACAACCCTTTCTCTTTAAGACACGGTTTTAAGAGGAATTCCCGTTAAAGGGTTGTGAACCGTTATGTAGGGGGTGGGAAGTGGTGAAGACAGTTCTTTCATTTCTTATTATTTTACAAAAGCGTACAGTAAATCACCGACCACCTAGGATTTGTTTGGTTTCGTTTCCCGGTAATTTTTCTAAAGAAATAGGTCAGAAATTCTTGTAATTGGTGACTTTTCACATTCTGAGATAAGGTGTGTCTAAGTATTTCTGTATTTCGTGAGAATAACTGAGAGAGTGGGAGAAATGTTTTATCTAATTTGTACTACTTTCGCAGACCTAATTAAAATAGTGGTCCAGCACTTGCGAAATTCGTATTATTTGAAATGTGTTAAATTTTGTCGCCATTTTAAAAACGTTACTTTTCCAAGTGACAACATAGTTTTACTCCATTTTCGATTTAACATAAACTATAATAAAATTTGCTTCGACGCCTGATTCGAGCGTTAGGATAAATGAACATATATATGAACATTTAAAAACACTTTGGCTACCGACTTTGTATATCAATTGAATCCCAATGTCTGACTTTTAGAAAACAAATCATATAAAATACAAATCCTTAGCCAATTTAACTTTATTATATATCAATCGATTCCGACTGGAATGTTTAATTTATCTCTACTATCATATTACGTTATATACTAACTACGATTATTTCGTTAAATATTATTTCTATGTTCGCTACGACAAAGATAATTGTGATAACTGTGGCTTTTGTTCCTGTCATCTGTAAAATCATAACTCGGATATTGTTCAAAACAATGCAATGAAATTTGTGGTTTGTGTTTAGTTTTGTTAAGTGGACGAAATAGTTCCTAATATCTGTCTTTTTTTTAATGTATGCTATTATATTTGAGAAGATTTCGTGGCAAACAAACAAAATTTTCAAAAATTATAAGACGTGATGGTGTATATATATTTCTTTTACGAAACTCTGAAAATTTATTGAATTCATACTGGGATTTTAGGTAGATACAGGCAGATGGTTGGGCTTATGAAAACGCCTTGGGCGCGAAAGGGTTTTAAATTAATTTTCTTATTATTTAACATCATTTGATACTAAATCGATATCATATCTGTATCTTTTGAATACATAATCTATTCCGTAATCATTGATTACACTGAGCATTGATTACTATTCAATACAATCAATAGATTCTGTATTCATTGATTACACTGAGCGTTGATTATCATTCAGGACAATGTATAGTTTCGGTATTCATTGATTACACTCAGCATTGATTACCATTCATTACAATCAATAGATTCGCTATTCATTGATTACAATGAGCATTGATTACCATTCAGTACAATCAATAGATTCTGTATTCATTGATTACAATGAGCGTTGATTAGCATTCAGTACAATGTATAGATTCGGTATTCATTGATTACACTCAGCACTGGTTAATATTCAATACAATCAATAGATTCGGTATTCATTGATTACACTGAGCGTTGATTAGCATTCATTAAAATCAATAGATTCGGTATTTATTGATTACAATGAGCATTGATTACCATTCAGACAATCAATAGATTCTGTATTCATTGATTACACTCAGCACTGGTTAACATTCAATAAAATCAATAGATTCGGTATTCATTGATTACACTTAGCATTCATTACGATCAATATTCAATATTCTGTATTCATTGATTACACTGGGCGTTGATTAGCGTTCAATACAATCAATAGATTCGGAATTGATTGATTAAATTGAGCATTGATTACCATTCAATACAATCAATAGATTCTGTATTCATTGATTACACTGAGCGTTGATTAGCATTCAATACAATCAAAAGATTCTGTATTTATTGATTACACGGAGCATTGATTAGCATTCAAAACAATCAATTGATTCTATATTCATTCGTGTAATGTTCTTTCCTATGATGAAATCGTTTTTGTTGTTATTTTAAGGCGAAAAGCATATTGAGGCTATTGTAAGTGTGTGTTAGACTCGGATACCGCGAGGGACGTTTAAATCCTCTCAATAGGTGCAGCTAGTCTGCACCCCTGCGGGGATGATGAAATCAGATTTTCATAGAAGTGCAAGACAAACTTTACTTTTATAATATGCTGTGATGTTACTGTTTTTGAAATGCTCTTCCTTCATGTCAACGAATTTTTCCATAAAACAAAACTGTAGACTGCAAAATGTTTGTCAAGTTTGATTAAATTAAAAAAAAATATTTTATTTTTAAAAATATTTCGTTTTATCCTTTTTTGAAAACCTCAATTTACCGTCGTTATCGGCGTTAAAGTCTGCATAAATTAGCAATTTAAATTTGAAATACGATGGAAAAAATAAAATTTCTTTTTAAAGTGTAAAGTCGGAATGGGTAATACGAAATTTAAATATATTCTCGGTTTTCGGAAATTCGTTAGCGCGACAGCTGCGTGTGGTTACTGTCGTATCGTTCCGAATCCACAACCCAGCTGCCTGAATGATCTCGACTAGCCCAACGTTACTGTCCGAAGCAAATTGAATAATAATGTTTGCCTGATAATGACCGCGTAATGTCGAAACCGGTTTTAAAATATGTATTACACTCATCACTATCATGAAGTTATTATCAGGGCTGACAGGGGCATGTTAATTACGCGCCTACGTGCGTGGTTGCAGCATAGAGTGTATATTGTATAGCCTATTGAATTATACAAAATACAAACGATTTTTTTTTTAACTGTGCGGGTAACTAACGTAGGCTAGATTCAGTCATTTATTTTATCACTGTACGAAGTACAAAGAGTGTATGGTGACCTTGAAAACAATACATTTTAAGACGAACAGTCCGTCTGTCCAACTGTGTATGTCTGCATATCGATAGAAGCTTTCATGGGCTGATTTTGATGAAACTTGGCAAGTAAGTATCGCTTTGCCGGTTTTTAATCTCATAACTATTTTTTATTTTTTCCTAAATTAAGTTATTGAAACTTAGTATTGGTCAAATAACTTTTATAAAAAATTGGTTCTAAAGATTTTGTGCAAAATTTGTAAGTACACCTATTGACTTAGCAAATAGCTGTCAGATTTTTCTTAAAATTTGGTAATTTATAATTTTGTTTTGTGATATTTTTATTTAATTCAGAAATAATGTGTTTGAAGTTCTTTTCAGTCAAAAAACGGAAATAGGATTTTCTTAAAATCTGTGTTAACGATGTTGATCAAATTACGCTTAAATATAGTTCAGGTGGCTATACACAAAACAAGTTTTATATGAAACACTATAACTTAAGGCATGTTAGCAAACTGTTAATAAGAAATTTTTGACTCGTGAGTAGCCTAATTCGAAAACCCCTATAACGCTTTGTTTGTCACAAGATGTTAAAAGGTTTTCACCAAAGCTTACTCAAACATAGTCGGTAAAACTCATGCTTGGAAGTTATAAAAATTAGAAATTTTATTTATCAAATTAGGTTCATAAGATTTTCTTAAAATGTTGACCATATATGAAGTCAGTGGTACATTACTCAAGCTGTAGTAGGAAATTTGAAAATAAGTTTAAGATTGCAAATTAAATCAAAAACAATTATAAACCCTGGCCGCCGACAGATTGTTTTTTTTTCAGATTTACTCACCTTTTCAATACATATCTTCGAATATCTTTTATTTAAACATTTTGTAGACTGACTTGAAGCATCTCGGTGATGAACCAATTTTTGAGATATTCTCAGTTTTTTTGTCGGTGATTTTGAAAAATTGGTGTGTGTGCATACGTTTGCATCAGTTTTTCAGCACATTTCATCTGAAACAAATTGATTGAATGTGAGGAAGTTTTTCTTTCTCTGGAGCTCACACACTGTGAGTGCGTGTAACAATCCCGATGTGCCCTAGCTCGATCCAACCTTTCTTCATCTATCTGCTTTTGGATCAGATCGCTTCATCCCAAGGCTAAGGGGAAGTTCAGTTTAAGTATGCTGACTAGATACTAGGCGACTTCCAGTTTTAATCTAGCCTTACCTATGATGCGGGGTTCTGTATGGGTGGACATTATACTTCCCTAGCTACGTACAAGATTTTGAAGATTAGAAAGAAACCGTTAAAACCATAAAGCCCTGAGAAACTGGCAGAGTGGCCCTGGGGAATGATGGAGGAAACTAGGGTTGTACCTAACATCATAGAACCCACAAGCAGTGCAGTGCAGCAGATACAACACAACTGCAATAACAGAAATTATGAGGTGTGATCTGACATCTCTAGTTAGTAAGGCATATGTGAAATCTAGATGTACAAACACCTGCCGGAAACTGAAAGAGAAGAGGCAGTAGCTAAGGTTCTAATTAAACCGCTGCAGAAGACCATTCAGTGATAAAACCTTGGGTGTTGGAAACACAAGCCTAATAGAGTTACAATGACTTGGCTGAAGGCATGTCATCCAGGAATATTATACAAATGTAGTCGTGAGGCTGTTGCCAGCAGGAGGCAAAGCGCGCTTGGCTTCTGCAACCATGAGGACCTCCAGCAGAGTTACCTGACTGCTCAAACATTGGATGTGAGAAACACAAGCCTAATAGATTTGCAGTGATCAGCCTGACGATAACCTTACTTCTAGTCTGAAGGCATTTCATCCAAGAATATTATACCAATGCAGTCGTGTGGCTGTTGCCAGAAGGAAGCAAAGCGCTTGGCTTCCAGAACCGTGAGGACCTCCAGCAGAGTTAGCTAGTCAGTGGACTGATAAAACTCATTGAGGGAACCAATCTAGTCAACTAGCATCAAAAGGCTTTGTTACACAATAGCTCCTTTTACCGCTTAGGCAGGGGTCATCGAACGCCATAACCTGCAAAAACAAAACAAAAAAACCTTGAGGAACTGGCGATAATGTACTTGATGTGAAGGGGGAAACTCTATGTAAATCCCCATAACCGACAAACAGAGAACGGGTGTGGAACCATGCAACCTGCGATGGAAGAAGTGAGAGGTGGGGCTGAACATCTGAAACCAGTACGACCGTCTACAAAATCGCAAACTTAATGGTGGGGAGGCGGTAGCATAGGGGTTTCCTATTAAAGCTATTGGTAAATGAGACCATCCTATGATCAAATCTTGGGTGTGAGGAACACAGCCTTAATAGAGTTTCTGGACTGACGAAAACCATACTCCCAGACTGAAGGCATGTCATCCAAGAATATTATACGAATGTAGTGGTGAGGCTCATGCGCGCTTGGCTTCCAGAACCATGAGGACCTCCTCCAACAGAGATAGCTAGTCAGTGCACTGCTAAACCTCATCGAAGGCGCCAGTCTACTGAACTAGCATCCAAGAGGCTTTGTTGCAAAATCGGTTTTTTAATCGTGATGCCATTTCCTACCGAATCTCCTAACCTCTAAAGAATAAATCAGTTAGAAAATTTGTGCAATTTTATTTTAACTATTTAAAGTTCAAACAGCTGCTAGATTCTAGAAGTTAAATGACACTCTTGCCGCATCGCCTATTCTAACCACGCAGTTAGCTCTTCAGTAATTAGAACGGCCGAACACACACTAAACACATTATTAAACCCGAGTTCAGTTACCGCCAAATACCACCTTTTGAAGTACTGGACACTTCGCACTACGTTAAACAAGGGGTCAACGTCTGCAATACCAGCGATACCAACCTAAACTGTAATAAATCAGATATCACAAAAGCCAATAACTTTTCTATTGACGTTTTGCCAAAACTTCCTGCTAAGTTTTGTGCAATAAATCTCTTAAAAAAACAGAACGCGATTGTTCGTTACAAGGTCGTTTCTTTACTACCTGCTCCGTTAAGTGCTGCAAAGTTTTCGGGGTGCGTTGAACTTCAGGGTCGTTCGGTTTGGGCGTCCTGTTAGAGGAGTACGCAAATATTGGATCCGGCCCAGGAAGTGTGGGGACGTGTAAACAGTAAAGTAAATTTTCAAATTTGGGCAGATGCGGGCGCCGGTCAGTGACCTGAAGTAGCTGAACAGAACTGTCCTGAAATTAAAAACACATTTTTTAAAGTGAATGTATAAATTATAGATTGTATACGTGTAATACCGTTACATTTAATTGTGCATAACTTAAAGTCGAACTGAATTCTTAACACATTTTCCCGAAACATCTAAATAATTCAATTTCGATGCATTTAAATGAACATAAACTACTAGTTCAGATAAGTTTATTTTTGCATGAATCCCTTTGTACTCAACTCGTTCTAAACGCTGTGTGATTACATAGTTAAAGTTCAGAAACTTCCAGTGAATCAGTTTAAAATGTTTCTTTCGTACCTTCGTTGGAGAGATTTTTACTTATTTCTTCGAGCATTACGTTGTTCATTCAAGAATATTCATTATAATGAGTTTAAATCAATAAATACGATCACTGTAAAATAACAGAACTACGAACGGCTTTAGTAAGGCTAAAATCCGTCACATCAGGTTAGGGTAAACACTGATTAGTGAACTACCTAAAAGGGTTAGAGTTACCTAAAGTTTCTTGCAATGAGTTCAAAATAGTATTTGCGTCATTGTTTTCAGGGAACTACGACAGCATGTCGACGATCTTAACAGATACAATATATGTATATTTGTCCCCTTAAAGTTAGGTTAAGTTATAGTGTGCTTATCTAAAGGTAGTGTTCCTTACAATGAAGTATTATAAACAGTGTAAGCAATCAGTTTGAAAAAAAAGATATACGTTTGTAGATAAATGTAAATTTGTCCTCTTACAGTTAGGTATGGCGTGCTTATATAAAGGAAGTGTTCCTTACAATGAATTATTAAAAACAGTGTAAGCAATCAGTCTTTAAAAAAACAATATAAGTTTCTAGATACTTGTAAATTTGTCCCCTTAAAGTTAGGTTAGGCAGTTATGGTGTGCTTATCTAAAGGTAGTGTTCCTTACAATGAATTATTAAAAACAGTGTAAGCAATCAGTCTTTAAAAAAACAATATAAGTTTCTAGATACTTGTAAATTTGTCCTTTTAAAGTTAGGTTAGGCAGTTATGGCGTGCTTATATAAAGGAAGTGTTCCTTACAATGAAGTATTATAAACAGTGTAAGCAATCAGTCTTTAAAAAACAATATAAGTTTCTAGATACTTGCAAATTTGTCCTTTTAAAGTTAGGTTAGGCAGTTATGGTGTGCTTATCTAAAGGTAGTGTTCCTTACAATGAATTATTAAAAACAGTGTAAGCAATCAGTCTTTAAAAAAACAATATAAGTTTCTAGATACATGTAAATTTGTCCCTTTAAAGTTAGGTTAAGTTATAGTGTGCTTATCTAAAGGAAGTGTTCCTTACAATGAATTATTAAAAACAGTGTAAGCAATCAGTCTTTAAAAAAACGATATAAGTTTCTAGATACATGTAAATTTGTCCCTTTAAAGTTAGGTTAAGTTATAGTGTGCTTATCTAAAGGAAGTGTTCCTTACAATGAATTATTATAAACAGTGTAAGCAATCAGTCTTAAAAAAAACGATATAAGTTTCTAAATACATGTAAATTTGTCCCCTTAAAGTTAGGTTAGGCAGTTATGGTGTGCTTATCTAAAGGAAGTGTTCCTTACAATGAATTATTATAAACAGTGTAAGCAATCAGTCTTTAAAAAACGATATAAGTTTCTAAATACATTAGTTATGGCGTGCTTATTTGTCCCCTTAAATGAAGTTAGGTTCAGTTTAAAAAAAAGTTATGTAGTGTAAATTTGTCTTATCTAAATAAAGGAAGTGTTCCTTACAATGAATTATTAAAAACAGTGTAAGCAATCAGTCTTTAAAAAAACGATAGCCTATACGTTTGTAGATACATGTAAATTTGTCCTTTTAAAGTTAGGTTAGGCAGTTATGATGTGCTTATCTAAAGGAAGTGTTCCTTACAACGAATTCTAAACAGTGTAGACGATCACTGTTTAAAAAACAGACGATGTACGTTTGTAGATACATGTATATTTGTCCCCTTCAGGTAGGTTAGGCAGTTATGGTGTTTTTGTCTGAAGAAAGTGCTTAACATGACAAATCCGCTCAGGTTAGGTTACATTTTTGTAGTTTTCTAATCTAAATATTTCTGTTACAAAGTTTTGCTTAGTGCTCTTGCAGGTGCGAATTTTGAATTTTTATCATTTATCCGCTGTCGAAGCCTCATAGCCTTCTGAGCCGCAAGAACACCACGTACACCTCACTGTGTTGTACAGTAAAAACTTGGTTACCCTAAGCTTTAACGATCCGTCAAATATGCATCAATCACAGTGTTGTAACTTATTCGAAAACAAATTACTAAACCAACGCCGCAACTTCTTTCAAGTACCAACTTTATAAACATCGATACACGTGTCAACAACAACAATAGTACCAACTGAATGGGGTTGAAACTTCCTGCAAGTTAAAACCAGGTCTTTCCTCGTCAATTATAAGTTTATGTTATACAGCAAGTAAATGGGGGGGGCTATAACAAGTGTCAGATTAATTTTCCAGGTTTAGTCGTTGTAATTTGAGGCTTATATGTCTACCATACGTTCCTATAGCGTCAAACTCTGTTTTTAAAATTATTACTTAATACTCAAATTATTGCTTTTTAGTCGGAAATTTGCGTATATATAAACAGTGTTTCCAGAGTGCGAATGGATCAGCTTACTTCCGTGTCGTCTGCACTACCGCGACGCAGATTAGACAGCATAGTCACTCTATTATGGTCCAGGGAAGGCGTATATTTCTGCACTTTTTCACTCTTTTAGTGCTTGTTTATGTCTTTGTGGTAGTGACTCTATGTTTTGAATATTTCCTATTGTGATTATTGTACACAGATCTTCAACGGCTCTTATCAGTTCTACACTGAAGGTCTCGGTGGTCGATGTGGCTATAACACTGATCTTAGTGCACCTCAAGGTTGTCAGTTCCAGTTGCAGTTACTACCGTTGCTTCCCCTTACCGTTAACGCTGATCCCTCGTCCTAATCGGTCTAATTGACATAAAGTATCGACGTTAAGCAAAAATCGTTGTACACTGATGTTGGCACTAAGTAAAAAACTAGTTTATTTAGTTTCGTAAATCATTGTTTTCATTCGATATCGAGAACCTTCGCATACCTAACCAACCATCTTCCACTAATATGAACAATACCATGAATAAAAGCATTCAAAGTAAATGGCACACTATAAACTGTGCAAGCTCTCTCCGAGGGTGGGTGCATTGACACTGTTAACGTGCTTTTGTTCACTCCAACCGTACTTTCACAAACTCTCCAAAAATAGTTTTGTCCGAAAGTAACTGTCCTGTTCTAGCGGCTTTCTCTTTTAGGGGATGTGGTTTCCTGTTTTTTTTGTGGCTTCCAAGAAATTTATGACTGCGCAGCTACAGTATTATTCCCCTGATAATTAGGAAAGGTGTTCAGGTGTATTGTAATATCGTTAATCAACAGAGACTATAACTAGATTTACTAGAGAATTTCCATTAAAAATTAGCTTTTTTTTGTGTGTTTAACGTCCGACTATTGTGCACACTTGGGCTGATGCAGACGATGGGATGATTTATAGCGTATGAAAATGCCAAGCCCTGGCCGGGAATCGAACCCGGGTCCTCGGGGTGAAAGCCTAGTACGCTATCAACTAGGCCACCGAGGCGGCTAAAAAAAAAAAAAAAATGAGCTATTGAATGATACAACGCTGATACGAAATGTTGAAATCAGCATCGACGCTGACCTCCAGGATGGAATTCATTTTTTTAAAAGCGCTGTTAATGTTTATATACGTTTGCGGCAGCCATTTTGATCCGATTTGATTCAAACTTTGCAAAGAAAGTTTTAATAATATGTCGAACAAATTCGTTACAAATAAAACCAGTTAAAATGTTTTTATAACGGCGACGTATTCTGATGTTGAAATTATATTTTTTGTTGTTTTACACTTTTTTAAAAAATTGTTAAAGTCAAGGCGGTGGAAGAGATGGTGTCATACTTTCAAAGCGGTCAAATTGTTTTAGTATATTGAATGTTTAAAATGCTTACTTACGCAGACTTTAACGCTGATTACGATAGCAAACTCAGATTTTCAGAAAAAGTGTAAAAAGTATTGTTGGAAAATATATATTTTCCAAAAAAAATGGTGTTGCCGATTTTTTAAATCTTACAAAAATCGAACACAATCTTTCTGTTTCTCTACTTGGTTTTTGTTATTAGTTCTAGAACATGGTTTATTGAGGACATAAGAGGTCCTTGTACGGTTTGTAAGAGCTACATTTATTAAAAAACACTGTTTCTTAACCCTTAAGTACTATCAGAGGTATGTATCACCGCAGAGCAAAATCAACAGCTCACCCCTCACCCCGCCCTCAATATTAAAAAGAGCCGCCTCAGTGGCCTAGTTGATAGCGTACTGGGCTTTCACCCCGAGGACCCGGGTTCGATTCCCGGCCAGAGCTTGGCATTTTCATACGCTATAAATCATGCCATCGTCTGCATTAGCCTAAGTGTGTACAATAACCAGACGTTAAAAAAAAAAAAATCAATATTAAAAATTGTTCTCCACCCTACCTTCCAGTCTTGACCTTGGCATTGGCATGAAATAGTGGTGGTTCCAATCTGTTTATCTATTTACTAGTAATAGCGTGATTGCAGTCAACTAGACTTACGATAGTAGCTGTGTCAGTTTACTTATAACGTTTTGCTGTCTGTGAAACGTACGAAGTGTAGGCGTCACATTTTATAATAGATAGTTGTTAAGTTACTTTAGTATTTTCAGTGTTGATTACATTTTTTTCCTCAATATGGAAAATATTAGTGACCCATATGAAACTATAATGTATAATTTCATATTTCACTTTTTAATTATTATTCAATTATTTTTATTTTTTATTTTAAAATTAGTTTTTTTTACTTTTAAATCTGTTATCTGTTATTGCTTTCTATAATAATTTAATTTTGTAATGTTTTATTGATTATAATATTTACTTTATTTGTTATTCTTTATTAAAAAAATAAGCTTAATAACTTAGATTAAACATTAATAACAGTACTTTCATTTTTAATTTATAAAATGACATAATTGTATATCATGAACTTGTCACTGTTATGATGTAATTTTTATAAGTTGTTACTAAATTACATAGCTAAATTTTATTTTTGTTTATGTTCAATAATACGTACATTACTCATTGTATACAAGCTGTAAACGATGTAAATAATAGTTGTTTATAACTTGTACAAATTGTATTTTATCACCACTAGCAAGCAGTCTAGCAGACCGCCTGATAGTAGACGCGGAAGTCTTTTGTATACATTGTAGAAATTTATTTTAGTTTCAAATGTTTGAGTCAGAAAAATAAGAACTTATTTATACAGTGTATAATGTTCACACCAATTATATTCTTCTATGTATATTCAATTACAGGTTTTTAAGTACTAAATTATTTTTTTTAATAATAAAAGTATTATTTTACTTGCACATAAATAAATTCTAGAATTAGTTTGTCAATCTTAATAAATAACAGATTAAATTTAGAACATATGCATGTGCATTTAAATCAGGTTACAAAAAATTTTCTTTTAAAATTATTTCCATAAATCGTGCGGCCTGTAAATGAAACCCGTCTAAACGATAGTACTTAAGGGTTAAACCGATTTGATGCAAACTAGATGTTTTTAAAAATAATGTTCAAGGTCTTTCTAAATGGTACGAAGTATATCCAAGATATTGGCAAACATTCAAAATGAAATACGATACATTTTCGTTGATGCCGACAGGTATTCAAACACCCAGACGCCATTATAAATACACTTTTTGAAAAAAGGAACCTTTAAAATGGAAAATCAATCAAAAGTTTATAAACTGACTCTGTACAGTAATTGCAAATTGTTTCTATACTTCCAAAAATACTTTTTTTCAGAAAGCTAAAAGTGTCTGCCCATACGTCGACCACCGTCCATTCTGCTGTCACCTAGTTTTATTTCCTACAAATTTCACTAATTTTGGGTTTTCGTAGAACTGAAAGTTGGCCAAACAAGACCCTTCCCAACGTGGGAAACTTCCGTGTCCGAGTGGACGGGGGAGGGGTTGTAAATCTTTGTCATTGTGGGCACCTCACACTTTTGTTGACCCGTGCTAACAAAAGTCGCACAAAGGCCAACAATACACAATGCGGAAGTAAGTAGGTCTTTCGGTTTATTTTTAAATGTTTCATTTAGAGGACTGTTTTTGTTTCTCTGTTTTCAAAAGAACGTGTAAGTTCAACTTTGCCCTGTTTTTAGTTTTGTTTTTGTTGGAGTCGAACCTAAAAATCTATAATCATGTTTGCAATACTTTTCTCAGTACTTTGTACAGTAAAGAGTTGAAAATACCAAAACTCGACATTGACAAATCTAAGGAAAAAAATATCGTCAACAGATCTTGCATAAATTAGTAAAGATATAGAGATCGGCGCTGGAGCCTGACCACTTGGTCGTCTGTCCGTTTCTCACCAGTGCGCATGCGCTGTCGGTGTATTCCTAACGTGGGGATATTTTTTCTTCCGAGAAGTGCTAAAGGGATGTGTATAGCTACAGAAAACTAAGCAGTGTTGCCAGATTGGGGTGGATTTTCTCCCCAAAATATGGAGAAACGATAAGAGTATTAAGAAATTTTATTATTGGGAAAATTTTGGGAACAATATGTCCAGTGTTAAAGAGGTTATTTTTTTCGTAAGTTTGGAACTGTTACCTGAAATCCGGCGGATGGAATTACTCACTAACCGCTTTACCTGAAAGCGATATTTCATCGAAAACGTACGTTTAGTTTCCTGAGATATGCATATCCACATAGGCTACTGCCTGCAAGAGATAAAGTGACCCCTGAGTCGACCAGCATCGATGCGGTATAAATTTATTTTGCAGACACTACGCCCCTCCATTGTGACGATTTTGGTCATCACGTGAGCTTATCCATAAGTTGCAATGGTAGCTCGTAATAATATGTGTTGATCTCTTATTTTTAAAGACAAGAGTGCAAAATTTCATCAAGACTGAAATAAAACGTTATTTGTATGAAGCTCACACACTTTGAGTAATACGTAGATAACATGTAATACTAAGACTGAAATAATGTCACTAATAAATAAAAAGTAACACGAGTGGAATTAACGCCATTATACTACATAACCGAACCATCTAGTACAAAACTGTTTAAAGCATTTACAGTTAAATATATCTTATACATTGTATATACATAATAAAATGAAAAATAAATAATAAAATTATTAACAAACGCCTTTGTACTACATGCCCATCACTGCCATCACAATTATTAAAGCATTTAACAGTTGGTTATACTGTACAAAAATTGATGTTTCATATTGTATATTTTCTTTAATATCGGTTGTGTCTGATTTCAATTTAGCGATATGATCAGCAATATAATTGGACCAATACGAAACCACCAATGAACATTATTATTACTTTCCGTATCACTGTACAAAATCCTAAAATGTGTTTTCTAACCCCGTACTTGAGTCCATACACATTATAAATTCAAATTCTGTAAAGCAATTTCCGGCGGTTTAAAGAATACTCGTATTAAACGATCGCAACGCTGAATAGATTCAGAATCGATTGTTTACGTTGCGAGATATTTCCTGGGAGCATCGACCCGCGACAGCATCACCGGAATTCACAGATGATTCGTTAATCGGCTTGGATGCGGGTTGCGGAACACGAGACAGTAGATTACGATGGTGAAAACAGATTTTTAAAGAAAAGTAGTAAAACAAAAGGATGTGATTTTTAAAATCCAAACACCGAAGTAAAAGAGTCTTTTACCCAATATGTAGTGTCCGAAATCTACATACAGAAAAGTGTTAGCATATTTTCTCCAATATTTAGTGTTCGAAATTTAGATATCGCAATATTAGCGTCTTTTACCCAGTATTTATTGTCCGACATCTAGATATCGCAGTATTAGCGTCTTTTCCCTAATATTTAGTGTCCGAAATTTAGATATCGCAGTATTAGCGTCTTTTCTGGAATATTTAGTGTCCGAAATCTAGATGACGCAGTATTAGCGTCTTTTCCCTAATATTTAGTGTCCGAAATCTAGATGCTGCAATATTAGCGTCTTTTCCCTAATATTTAGTGTCCTAAATTTAGTTATCGCAGTATTAGCGTCTTTTCTCCAATAATTAGTGTCCGAAATCTATAGGCCTATATCGCAGTAGGCCTATTAGCGCCTTTTCCTCTATATTTGGTGTTCGAAATCTATATAACGCAGTATTAGCGTCTTTTCTCCAATATTTAGTGTCCGAAATCTAGATGACGCAGTTTAGCGTCTTTTTTCCAATATTTAGTGTCCGAAATCTAGGTAACGCAGTATTAGCATCTTTCTCCAATATTTAGTGTCCAAAATCTAGATAACGCAGTATAACCCTCTTTTCCCTAATATTTAGTGTCCGAAATTTAGATATCGCAGTATTATCGTCTTTTCTCCAATATTTAGTGTCCGAAATCTATAGGCCTATATCTCAGTAAGCCTATTAGTGCCTTTTCCTCAATGTTTAGTGTCCGAAATCTATATAACGCAGTATTAGCGTCTTTTCTCCAATATTTAGTATCCGAAATCTAGATAACGCAGTATTAGCGTCTTTTCTCCAATATTTAGTGTCCGAAATCTATAGGCCTATATCGCAGTAGGCCTATTAGCGTCTTTTCCTCAATATTTAGTGTCCGAAATCTAGATAACGCAGTATTAGTGTCTTTTGTCATTATTTAGTATCCTTAATTGAAGTAGTGAAGTATTAGCATCTCTTCCTCAATATTTAATGTCCTCAATCGAGATTGTATCTGTATGAGGAAAGACAAGGAAACGATATATTCGGGTAACCATGTGTCCGAACAGCCTACAGACCATTAATGTCCGCAAATCCAACTGTCCGGACATCACAGATTATCAACTGACACTGATGATCGTACATCCTCTAAAAGTGGGTTTGTACCGCGTGGTTTCTGCGCATTCTTGTGTTTATTTCGGTGAAACTAACGTCCTAACGTGTTGACATCGATACTAGACTGACTATCAGTTCAAAATTCCCTAGCCTCAAAGTTTTACAGCCCAATTTGTGAACGCGTCACGGGGGAAAGTTTCGCAGGTTTATTGGTTTTGGCCAAGTTTCAAAATAGCAAAAACATCTGCGAATTTATAAGCGAATTAACGCCAACGGACTTGAGGTTTATCAGTTCATTGACTTTGGTAATGGAAAGTAAGTATGTTTGTTTCACTGTAATCTCGGTTTGTGGTCTGCGTTTGCGGTATTTGTAGTAACTTACCTGTAATGTTTAAACAGTAAGTTGTGTATTTTCGAAAACAAATGTATAGCTTACTAACATATTCAGTTATTTTTACTTTCCTAACGAAGTAAAAGGAGAATTTTGAGATTTTGAATTTTTTTTGAAGAAGAAAAAAGTTTTAATTTGGTTGATCGCCTGGGTGGGCTACATATCGAGAGATTAAACTAAAATTGTTCTTTTCCGATGTAATTTAACTTGTAATTTATTTCTGGTTTGCCCATATCTCGTGACTATGTTTTAATTTTTCAAAAGAAAAGTTTTTTAATCCAATTTTTTCACAAAAACTGCTTAAGTGTCTTTGAGTGTCTTAAAATCGACTCTGCGATTTTGATTACTTTAATCCTTTTATTAAAAAAATGTGGATAAAAGTAAGAAAATACGGTTAAAGAGTTATCGAAAACCCGTAAAAATGTGTTTATTTAATATTACTTATATAATGAAGTTGGGATCCACCTAGATCCCATTTCAAAGGCTTGATTAAAATGTACATACGCGCTTTTATGCTGTGGCACTCTCACTTTTTCGCAATTTCGGTCCGATTTGATTTTTTAAAAAAATAACACGAAAATCGATTTTCACAACAATTAGCTTGACATAAGTTCGTTTTTCAGAAAATTATCAACCCTTTTCAAAATGGCGGAAATTTCGAACCGTTCAAAAATCATAACTCCCTGATTGTGTATCAGGAAGTATATTCTTAATTAACCCTCAGAGCGGGCCACGAAAGCGCTCGTAACATTTTCCGCGCATTTAACAGGTAACCGTAATATTTACGAAAAATGTTACTGGACTGCCTTTATTGGAAAAATGTTCTCCATGAAAAGGTCAAAATTATGATAGGTTTTACTTTTCAACCCGTACTACAGGAAACAACCAGCAACTTAATGTTGAATCAGAACCCGCCATCTTGAAACGGAATTAAATGGGAAATTTTGTGTACACTTATTCGGGCTTTATACAAGGTACCTTTTTGCAAGTTTTTTTAAAACAATCGGTCATTGCGTACACTTGTCGTCGTTAAATCAGATACCGCCATCTTGAAACGAAGTAAATAGGAAAGAAATCGTACATTTTTGGGCTTTATACAAGATAACTTTGTACCAAATTTCAAAACAATCGGTTAATGGGTTAGGCTAAAACTGCCTACAGTCTTTATTGCAAATCAAAGGCCGCCATCTTGAAACGGAAATGATTGGAAACAGCCTTACGCATACATCTCTCGGATTTTATAAAAAGCATCTTTGTTACAAATTTCAAAACAATCAACGAATGAGTTAGATTAAAATTACTTACAGTCGTCATCGTTAGATCAGAGACAGCCATATTGAAACGGAAAAACAGGAAAACGTTTAATACATCGTCATTTGGGCTTTTACAAGTTACTTTAGTATAAAATCTTAAAACTATTGGTCATTGTGTTTGGCTAAAACTGCGTAAAACCTTTATTTTAAATCTTGAAACGGGTTTTATAAGAAATACCTTCATACTAAATTTCAAAACAAGCAGTTAATGTATTTGGACAATACTGCGTACAATCATCATTATACCTGAAAGAAAGCCGTTTTGTAACGGAAATTAATGGGAACAAATCTTGCACATATGTCGTTCAATACGAGGATATATGCAAGGTACCTTAGTACGAAATTTTAAAATAATCGGTTAGTGCGTTTGGTCAAAAATGCGTAACAAGAAACAACACAAACCAAATAAAATCGTCTCTTCATTCGGTCAAAAATCTGATGTTAATATCGTAACCAGCGTTACATTTGCATTAATTTGCAATTAAATATTCAAAAATCACTTTAAAATGCGAGAAAAACATGATGACAGAGGTCAGGGTTCATTTTTGCATATAGTCTGAAAATTCGAAATGTTAAATAATGCACGTAATGATTGTGAAAAAACATTTACAAATTAATGTAAGGGAAAAAATTTTTTGAAAATCGCTTAGATTTATTATTGGGCTCCATTTAAAAAAGTTTTTGGACATTTACGAATTGGGCTGTGGACGCATTAAGGGCTAGTACTGGCCACGCTCTCCGAACCTATAGGCATGATTGGTACGTGTCTCGTGTCCCGTAACCCGCATCCAAGCCGATTAGCGAATCATGAACCTGTGAATTCTGGCGATGCTGTCGCGGGTCGATGCTCCCAGGAAATATCTCGCAACGTAAACAATCGATTCTGAATCTATTCAGTGTTCGGATCGTTTAATGCGAGTCTTCTTTGAACCAAACTACGGAAAATTACTTTACAAAATTTGAATTTATAATGTGTATGACCTAAAGTTAACGTACTGGTTTAGAAAACAGTTTTGGAAATTTGTACAGTGATACGGAAAGATTTCGTATCGAAGAAAGTAATCATTAGTGTTCGTTGCTGGTTTTTTATTGGTCCAATTACTGATCATATCGCTTAATTGAAATCATACACCAAACGATATTAGAGAAAATAGATAGTATGAAACATCAATTTTGTACAATATATTCAGCAGTTAAATGTTTTAATAATTGTGACGGCTGGGTTGAGCATGTAGTATAACGGCGTTCGTTAATAACTGTATTAGGCCTATTTATTATTGAATTTATTAGGTATACACAATGTACAAGATATACTTCACTCTAAACGCTTTAAATAGTTTTGTACTAGATGGGTCGGGTATGTAGTATAATGGCGGCGATTATAATTTAAATATTTACCATCGAACGTATTTATAAATAAGAAAAGTTAAAGTCAACAGTGGGTTTGGAACTCACCTGCTTTGATTTCATGCAGAACTCGCAGCACTGAGCAAAGAACGCACATTGAAACAACCAGCTCACTGGTAGATACTGCAAAGCATACTAATAATGGATACTCTTGGTCTCGTACAAAAAATGCCAAGTCCGTCCAAAAATGTTATTACAATCAATTCTCCATCGTAAACGTATGAGTTAATCGATTGAGTTAATTCGAATTAATGAGTTTCGAATGTACCAAAAAAATGAGTTAAGTCAAATCTTGTTGCTATAGGACGATTTACAATTGAAATGAACGTAGCAAATTTGAAATATAAGAAACGAACTGTTCGATTTTTAGTAAATTTCCATTGGAAAATGAGCTATATATATATTATTTTAAGGCGAAAAGCACATTGAGACTATTATCGCCTCGCTAAATGTAAGTGTGAGTGTAAAGTGTTAAAGTCGTAAGTGTAGTGTTGTAATTATAAGTGTGTGTTAGACTCGGGTACCGCGAGGGACATCTAAATCCTCCCAATAGGTGCAGCTAGTCTACAGCTAGTCCCCTGCGGGGGAATTTATGACTAAGTTAATGACTTAAATTAATCTTAAATTAGTATTATTACCGTATACAAATTAAGTGTCAAACAGGGTCAACCTAAAGAACTCATATTTAAACACGGTAAGGATAAGCGTATATATATATATATATATATATATATATATATATATATATATATATATATATATATAGGGGAGTGTGTTTAGCGCGCTCACGTT
Organism: Callitettix versicolor; assembly: GCA_022606455.1. Classification (NCBI taxonomy): domain Eukaryota; kingdom Metazoa; phylum Arthropoda; class Insecta; order Hemiptera; family Cercopidae; genus Callitettix; species Callitettix versicolor. The sequence continues at coordinate 69,862,767 of CM040185.1, forward strand.
CGCAATTTTAGTCCAATTTTATTCAAACTTGGCACAAAAATCGATTCTTAGTCAAGTTCTTTAAGTAGCATAATTCGTTTAACAGTTTCAAAATGGTAGACAATTTAAATCTCTAAAAATTCATAACTTCCTGTCTTACATATTTTTTTGAAAAACTGCTTTCACTGTCGTAATCTGCGTTAAAAAAATGCATAAATTCATAATCGCTGGAATTAAAAAATTCATTTGACGGCGGCAAGGGTTTATATGCTTTCAAAGTAATTTGAAAGTTTAAAATGCTAATATATGCAGATTTTAATGCTGATCGCAACAGTGAAATCAGATTCTCAAAAAAAGGTGAGATAAAGAACAATATTTTTGGAAATTTGCTTCCATCACGTCACTGTGACAGTTGTGTACCTCGGTCATTTTATTCGTTTTATACGGCCCATACTTTACGCCAGTTAGACTAATGAGAACATAAGATCAGCGTTAAGGGAGCAGGTAAAGCTTGCGGCAGTAACTACAGTCTAGAACCTGTGACATTAAGGTGCGCATTTCAGAAATGTAATTTTCTTGAATGAATGCTGTAGTATAAATCGAAAAACAAATTATGGCGGTCAGGCTCATTTTCGTTATTAGCGGAATCCATTTGAAAAATCAATTGGATTACCGTGGAGCCACTGTGATGGCACGCGACCTTGAAATGAGCCTTAGTTTCGACGTCATATCCGTAAACCCATGTTTCGTCACCTGTTATAATACGTTTCAGTAATTCTGCATCGTCGTTGACTTCATTTAGTGTCTGAGCAACTTCCATTCGCCGCTGTTTTTGTTCAAAATTCAACAATTTTGAAAAGAATTTTGCTGCCACGCGTTTCATACACAAAACATTGGAAACAATGTCATGACATGATCCAATCGATATGCCAACATCATCAGCGACCTCTCTAATTGTGATTCGGCGATTGTTCATAACCATTTCTTTCACTTTTGCCACGTTTTCATCGGTTGTTGATGTGCTGGGGCGTCTAGGGCGTACGTCATCTTCAACGTCTTCACAGCCTTCTTGGAAACGCTTAGAACACTCGTACACTCTTGCTTTACTCATAGCAGACTCACCATAGGCCTTTGTTAACATTTCACACACTTTGTTACACTTTATTCCATTTTTTACGCAAAATTTTATAAAAATTCTTTGATCCATTTATTTTAACAAACGGAAATCGCCGAGCTCATAAAAACAGGTCTAACCTTAGTGGCTGTGACAGACAAAGTCAACAATAAAAACAGCTGAAAGTTGTATTATACTTCAAGGGCATGTATATACCAACATAATAAAAAAAATGTTTGACAATCGGACTCTCCAAGCCCGCGAAATTTAAAAATTCTCGTTACTTTCTGAACACATCTCGTAGTTACCAAATGTAAACAACTTGATATTAAACTCAAGCTGATTGGACATGTGTTGTAAGAATAAATCTATGGGCAAATTATTTTCTTATCTTTGTCTCAATTCCTTCATTCACGATTAATATTCAATTTTTTATCTTGAATTTGTTTATTTTCTTGTAAAAATGTGTTCACTTTTAACTTTAAAGGGTTACTGTACTTTAAGGGTTGGTTACTCGCATCTCATGGTAGTTACTTAAGTAGTTCACATTCGTTGGTTTTCCAACAGGTCTGTCGCGGACTTTGAGTGAACCGTACCTCCTAGCCTAACACCGGATTTCTTAAAATCGCCTCGACAGATTTTGCTAAATTCCTGCAACATTACGACTAAGCGTACAAAACACACGTTCACGTTCTAACAAAAAAAAATCACGAAGAAATGAAACCATAAAATACTGCCTGTGTTGTGACAACCAATCCAAGTTGAACCCCTCAATTAGTGTGCCTTTTCGCGCAAACTTTCTGCGCCCGTGACGAATCGGTAACGCGTCACCCCGCAACCCTTGTTTTCGGGTTAGATAAATTGCTCTCTTTGTCGAGGTTCGCAACGAATTGCACAAAGTTATACAACCGGTCGTATTTCCGAACAGTTCCTGCCCCACCGTTAACGTCTCCGCTGTAATGTCACAATAAAAAACGTATTGTGCAAAGTTCACTGGACTGTTGGGCAGGGCGGTTGCCAAAATTATTTACGACCCTCCAAGGTCGTGTTTGCAGAGGACTCGGGTCAACGTACCGTGGCGTGCGAACTTCCTAAACCGCTTCTTAGAAATCCTTCTCTGTTGTGGGGAATTGTTCAAATTTCGGAAAGGTAGTTGAAAAGCACGTAAGTACCGTATCGACATTAAAATCAGCTTTCTCGAGTTTAGCAACATGGAGCTTATAAATCAATGCCGAACAGAGCGTTCACTATCTGTGTAATTGAAAGTTAGGAAAAGAAATTATTTTTTTTTTAACTTGGAACACGTTGCGGATAAAACTCTCAATAACTTCATTCTCTTTCTACTAACAAGTTTAAAAATTCATAAACAAAATTTTATATTAAATTTTCCGCAACACTGAAATTTTTTCTTACGTAATATTCTTGCTGAACAAGATTTAAACATTTTCAATAAAATTACTTGCATTTTTATAACTTCTGTCTCAACTTCGTTCCTACGTTTAATATTAATTTCACTTCATTTAAAACAATTTCCGTCTAGTTTTCTTGCTAAATTAAAATATGTTTTTAATTTTAAATTATACTCAAAAATTTGCATTAAAATTTCCTTTCGTGTACTTGTACTAATATTTTGCCCCGGCATTAAAATTTCTGTTTCACTTTAATAAGTACTAAAGTACAGTTTTGCAATGACTAATGGCAGTTCTAATTTCTCACTACAAGAAGTGACCTTGTGATTTTTATGTAAATATCCGTTTACAGGTCTCATGAAAGACCTGTTTAAAGATCTTTTTTTGGTCTATAGTTTTTAGAAAATAAACTTTTTGTTGGGGTTCATTACGTTTCGATTTACTAATCCTATAATATTAAAACGAGCAATTTCTGTATGTATGCTTATGTGTTCAGCGTATCTCGAAAACGGCTCTAACGAATTTCACAAAACTTTGTACAAAAGGGTTTTGAAGGGTGCAGATTCTATCACGCTAAGTCTCATGTCCTTAAAAAAATCTCAGAATGGTGAATTTATAGCCTTAAATTTATATGGAGTGTATACCTATTATTACTTTCGAATTTTCAGGTAGAGTTCATATTCCTAGAATCACATTAGACTCGAGCAAAAGTAAACTTGGATGCACAATGCAAAGACATCAACTTCCCGTTAGGCCAGCTTTTGCTATGACAATACATAAGGCCCAGGGGCAGACATTTGTATCAGTTGGGATTATTCCTACTAACAGCAGTTTCTGTGTATTGAATATTATACTTAGCTTTCTCCACAGTTAAAAGGCGAAATGGACTGAAAATTCTCTTGCCCCCAGAAAACACTTGCCACAAGAAATGTTGTTTGTAAAGAAGTATTACAAGAACATATATGCAACAAATATGCAGATCAATGAAAATGTGAAGACTTGGAATTTCCCTGACAACTTTGAAGATTTTAATACCACTTGCATGGTTATATAATGCTTTAAATATCAATATTTTTATATTATTATATTATTATTGTTGTTGTTATTATTATTATTATTATTATTATTATTATTATTGTTATTATTATTATTATTATTATTATATTATTTATTGATTTTTATCGAAAGAGGCTACATTATAAAATTTTTTAATACATGTTAATTTTTTACTGAACGTACCCACATGCATATACGATTGTTTTGTAAATATTTTGTACATGTTATTTAACTTTATTATACTGAAGATCATTTAACAAATTTGGAAAAACGATTTCAAAGTATTTCAAACAAAATAAGGAACACGAATGGAGCTCAGTCACCTGGTACTAAATATATTATTTACAATAATATGTTATTTATTAATATATTTTTGGTGCGTTAACCTAGTGATTCTTTATACATGGCTAATTTTTTTTTTTTTTTTTTTTTTTTTTTTTTTTTATAACGTCCGACTATTGTGCATACTTGGGCTAATGGAGGCGATGGGATGATTTATAGCGAATGAAAATGCCAAGCCCTGGCCGGGAATCGAACCCGGGTCCTCGGGGTGAAATCCAGTACGCTATCAACTAGGCCACCGAGGCGGCTACGTGGCTAAAATTAAGGAAAATTCTAATGCAATGTTTTTGAGAAAATAAACTCTTCATGGAAATAGTTTTTGGGGGGGGGGAATCAATGTGAGAAAGTTTGTATAATGTTTTGGTGAATATAGTAACCGATTTTGATTTGAAACACAATTTTCAGTAACACAGTATCGCATTCCAGGCGAGATGTCCCGTTTCGCTACGCACACACATATACACACACCCATCGACACACGCGCGCGCGCGCAGGGGGTGCAGACTAGCTGCACCTATTGAAAGGATTTAGACGTCCTCGCAGTACCCGAGTCTTAACACACACTTACACTTACAACATTACACTGTAATGTTTTACACTCACACTTACATCTCCATAATTAAAATATTTAATATTCAAATTATGTAAGTATTAAATTTTATATAAATAAATATTTAGTGTAAAAAACAGACTGCGTAACCGTGATGGCAAAAATCTTATATGTCGTCTTTATTTAGCCTATCACTATGAAAAAGGTAAATTCTTTGGTGGGTCAAGCGCGCCTGTAAAATTTTCATTTTAAAATTGTTTGTCCACCATTTTTTTAGCGTTTGTGAAGGTTTTTTCGGTAAATAGACGTTCCAAGTTGTTACCGAAATTAATTTTCGTACTAATTATTGAAAGCAGATTAAAATTTTGAACACTAGAGTGTGCTAGCACACACACAGACACGCAATATTTTAACATGCCAGTATTTTGGTAAGAGAGGACTTGAAAACAGATATTTAGATCAACCGAGATTTCAAGATAAAATTTTTTTCACGTCTATAGTGAGAAAGTAAAGAACAAATAATCGCGGCGCCCAGCTGTTTCGCTGACGTGATGGAAGCAAATTTTAGAAAAGTATTTTTATCTTTTCTTTTTTTGAAATTATAATTTCACCATTAAAACAGCATTCGAACCTGTTGAAGATCAGCCATCGGTTGATCCTCGTAAAAACGTTTAATTTTCTAACCGCGGTTTTTGGGCGCCAAGCGCATGCTATCACGCGTCCGATACAGCTGCGCGCTGGATCGGTTCTTCGGCTAAATTAGCGGCCATTAAGCCAGCGCCTTTCGCGCATTGCCCACGGACAGCTTCAACGAAAGTTGGCTTTGAGTTACGTAATCAGGCGATCGTTGAACTCGCTGAATAATTCGCAGGTGGTTCCACACCTCCGTCAAATAAACACGCTACCAATACTGGCGTAGAGTTACATTACACTGTGTCCGCACAGAAATGTGCTTCGCGGGGTGTCGTCACTTACTGCAACCGCGTGCTTAAGTTGTTGGAACCACCCTTTCAAAAAAACAAAACCTAAAGGTGCCGCTTTTCTTTTTTTTTTTCTCGTAGAAACCAAACGTCTAAACACATCAAGAAAATCCATCTGTATTGTTTTGGCCCCCCCAGAGCATATTTTGAACAATACCCAAAAGTGGTTAATAGGTTTTACTAAATTTACGTTGGAAAATGACCAATTAGTGCAGTAATCATGGTAAGACTCATACCAGGACCTTGAAATGAACTCCGATCCTAACCTCATAGATCACTTTTTAAGGGGGTCGTTATAAATTATGTTAGCACGCTTACGTTCACGGTTTTCGTCCTGTTTGATTCAAAGTTGACGAAAAAATCATTTTTGCTAATATCTTACACAAGTTTGTTAACCGGAAAATTTTGTCCTGTAGTTTCAAAATGGAGGGCATTTCAAATATTTAAAAATTCATAATTTTTTTGTAATTAATGTTTTTGAAAATCTAATCTCACAATCGTAATCGGACAAAAAATCTGTATAAATTAGCATTTTGAATTTTTAAAATTCATTGAAATTAAGATATTTTATTTGACCGGCTGTCAGGGTTCGTTTTCCTATTTTCCATACAATTCGACAGTTTAAAACGCTAATATTGCAGGTTTGAATGCTGTTTTGGTGGTGAAATTATAATTTCAAAAAAGTGAAAGATAAAAATACTTTTTGTAAATTTGCTTCCATCACGTCAACGAAACAGCTGCGCGCCGCAATTATTTGTTCTTTCCTTTCTCACTATACATGTGAAAATAGTCGATCTTGAAATTTTTATGGATCTAAATATCCATTTTCAAGTCATCTGTAACCATAATTTGACATTTTGTTACAATATTGCATGTCTGTGTGTTTGCACACTCTAGCTTTCGAAATTTTATTTGCTTTCAATAATTGGTAGTAAAATTAATTTTGATAACAACTTGGATACAATTTTGATACAATTTTCTTTACCGAGAAAAACCTGCTTAAACGCTAAAAAAATGGCGGCCAAACAATTTTAAAATGAAAATTTTTACAGGCGCACCTGACACGCCAAATAATTTAACTTTCTGATGGTGATAATTCTAGACGACATGTAAGATTTTGTCCGTCACGGTTACGCAGTCTATTTTTTCACACTAAATATTTATTTACGTAAAATTATATACTTAAATTATTTGAATATTAAATATTTTAATTACAGTTAACGCCATTTTACTACTTACCATACTGTTAACAATTGGACCCTGTGCGTTTACGTTTAAGTTTTCACTTTTGTCGTCCAGTATCACAATGCTTTCTTTTAAATTCACGAGTCATATATTTCTTCCTTGTCAAATCACCTGATATCACTATCGTTATCAGTTTTTCTAATCGGTATAAATTAGCATTTTAAATTTCATTTAACCTGATCGACGATTATAACTGGGAAATAACTAAAAAGTTATTTTTCATAAGAAATTTAATAAGATTATAACCTTTGCTTCCGATAATTTTTAAACGAAAAGTAAGTATAAAGTATAAAGTGTTAGTTTTCTTTGGCATTAAGAGCCGCTGTTGCTGCGACGCTTGTTTATTTTCAATTTGTTACAGTAAAGTGGTTTCATAGAGACATTGATCCCAAGTAGGGCAAGTTTACAATCCCTTATGACAAGGGTGGGGGGTTGAACAAACAGTCGCACTTGGAAAATCCCTGGTGAGGAAGGCGATTAACAATATTCTGTTCATATTTCCTTGGAGAAAATCCTCGAGCTACGTTGTTTGTATGCTCTAATATAAACTATTTAATCAGCGCGTTGTTATACACTTGTGTTTTGCATGTATAATATAAATTGCGCTAAATTTAAGTGAAACCCGTTTAACCGGATTTTCGGTTATCCGTACTGACTGTATAATACACAGAAAGCTATGGCTAACTGTTATTCGAATCATCGTATGTATAAGTAATATAAGATTTTATCGAATACAGACATCGATTATTCGGGTTTTCCGGAAACTTCGCCAATAAAAATACGTAATTTGATATAAATAATGTGAAATTGAATGTATCCTCCGATTAACCTGTTTTGGTAACAGTTTCTCGCCAAACTGTTTTACTTTGAAAATGGCGGCTATTTTAAATCTCACATGATTAAAATAAACCTGAGCCTGATGATGTACGTAATTTGATAATTTTAATCTATGCACAGATTTTATTTCTGATTAAAACTATTAAATCTATTTTAAAAAAATTAAAGTTCTAAATTTATTATGACAGGAACCAAAATTACTTATAATTTATCTAGAACAACTTCTTTTATGTATTTATTTTTACATTTTATATCTTGAGCTTTTCTAAAAATTGTTTCTTACATAGCATTAGTTTCATATTTTATATCCCTTCGATTCTTATTTTGTCTTCCATAGATTCCATTTCATATTTTATCTTTCACTGATTCTTATTTTACCATTAATCGATTGTTATTTTACCTTTCATTGATTCTTGTTTTGTACTTTATCTATTATTGATTCTTATTTTAAATTTTATCTTCATCGACTCTAATTTTACATTTTACCACGGTTTTTTGTTTTCTTTTATCTTTTATCGATTGTTATTTTATATTTTATTGTTTTTAAATTTTTATTTGGTTATTTCGTTTATGATTGTTATTTTATATTTTATTTTTTATAAATTTTTATTATGTGTTTTATTTTTAAGCGATTTTTTTTAACTTTTAAATTTCTTCGATTATTATTTTCTATTCTATTTTTCATAGATCCTTATTTTATATTTCATCTTTCATCGATTCTTATATTGTATTTTATCTTTCATCAATTCTTGTTTTGCATTTTATCTTCCTCATCAATTCTTATTCTGTATTTTACCTTTCATCGATTTTTATTTTGTATTTTAATTTTCATTGATTCTTATTTTGTATTTTATTTTTAATCAATACTTATTTTGCATTTAATTTTTCATCAGTTATTACTTTGTATTTTATCTTTTATTGATTCTTATTTTGTATTTTATCTTTCATCAATTCTTGTTTTGCATTTTATTTTTCATCAGTTATTATTTTGTATTTTTGTCCTTCATTGATTCTTATTTTGTAATTTATTTTTCATCGATTCTTATTTTGCATTTTATCTTTCATCAATTCTTGTTTTGCATTTTATCTTTCATCAATTCTTATTTTGTATTTTACCTTTCATCGATTTTTATTTTGTATTTTAATTTTCATTGATTCTTATTATGTATTTTATTTTTAATCAATACTTATTTTGCATTTTATTTTTCATCAGTTATTATTTTGCATTTTATCTTTTATTGATTCTTATTTTGTATGTCATATTTCTTCGAGTATTATTTTTTGTATTTTATCTTTACGGTTTACTTTTTCTTAATTTGCCTTTCGCCATTTCTAAAATGTAGAATTTCTGCATTCCAATCTATTACATCCCTAAATAACAACTAAAATTAATGTAACGACAGTTTCTTAAGTAAAACATGAATATCGGGCTTGGAGAAGTTTAACGAGTTCTTATAAATATAACAGACATTTTTCAATTTACCGAAAACGTTCTTTGAGTCGTCAAATTATTTTGTAAATTTGCGTCAGCTTAACTGATAATTACAATGCTTGCTTTTTATTCCTTCAAAAAGTATACATGTTTTTATGTCACTTAGAACAGAAGACCTTTAAATATCATAAACATATAAGTTATCTTTGTTAAATTAATTGTTGTACTGTGCAAACATACAATACAAAAGCATCACTCTAATCTCCTCTCACAACTACCCCAATTATATTACATTCAGCGTAACAAATCAGGGTAGTACTCTGTTCAGTTATCAAAGCGTAATTATTTTATTCTACCGACATACTGGAACTGACATTTTAATTATGACAATGTAACCGACTGTGAAATTGTCTGTGCGTTTTAAAAATGAAATTTTCTTAGCTGATTTTCCGGAACGGACCTTCAGTAAATACCGATGTACCGGGTAAGTGTACCCCTGCCCGGGGTTCGTTACTCAGGAAAATCTTTTCGACGGTTTAAAAATGGCGACCATTTAAAATCTTTAAACATTTAAAACTTTTGTTTTGAATTTTCAAAATCTGTTGAAAGTAAAAAGTTGAATTGAACATCGGTTCAGCGTATTTTATTTTCGTATTGTCAGTGTAATTTGAAATGCTGATATATGCAGATTTTATTGCTGATTATGATGTGAAATCGGAATTTAAAAAAAGGTTATTTTTGAAATTCGCTTCCATCGCGTCAGCGAGACAGCTGCGTGTCGCGATTATAATTTTTTTTTAAATAAACATTGTTTTACGGAGATGTCTACACAGATATTTGTTTAGCCATTAAACAAAATTAATAGTTATTTTCGAATCAGGTGATCAACAGGCGTGATCTACAGGTGGTTTTGTGTAATATAACAGACTTAACGTCCGGTTATAACGCTAACCGTAGTCGGTACAAGCGATGGCCTACTATCAGGTTACTCGCGGTCACAGACCCACTTGCGTGAACTTCACACTCAATACAAGGTTACATTATAGGCTAGGCTAGGCCAACCTACAAGCTCAGGCTGTTTGTTGCATTCAGCCCTGTGACGTCATCAATCAACAGGTGATCCGAATTTTCAATCGTTTTTTTTTTTTTTTTTGCTTACTACACAGAATCGAAATGCGAAAATCGATTTTGTAATCGATATGTGTGTATGTGTGTTTCAGCGCTTTCGCTTTCTCAGTTTTGGTCGAATTTAATTCAAAATTGGCGCGAAAATTTAATTTTGTTAATAGCTCGGACAACTTTGTTCCCAGCAATATCGTTTCAACAGTTTTAAAATTGCGGTCATTTCAAATCTTAAAAATGTATAACTATTATCGTGCAGATTTTAGTGCTGTGATGGTGAAATCAGATCTTTGCAAAAAATATTTACAAAAGGAAATTTTTAAGAATATATGCACGATGGGAATATATGTATATTAACTACCAAGAAAAACACAAATTATGACAAATATTCGAATAAATATGTCTTTAAAACATTATATAGGCTAACACAATGAAAAGATTTTTACGTTTAATCTTAAAAATTTAAAAGTTTAAAATAACACTTTTAGACACAAACTAAATATTTTATTTTGTTTAGAGCTGGCGTAGTAACGTGAAATATACTTCAAACTTTATTTGCTTTGGTTATTAACAAAACCTTTAATAATTAGTTGAAATAAAAGGAATTTTGTACTGATATAATAATTACTGTGGTTCCAGGACCTTCAGACTTATTTGGACAACGCCAAAGAGTCATCATTTACCTAAGGGGCGTTTGTTCTTTCTCTTACACAGTGTTACGGAAATAGGAGATTCCTTTTCAAACCAACGAAAAACATGATTTCAAAGTGGTTCCAAGAAATTTTAGGTAAGCCATTGCAGTATAAAATAAATATAATCTTAAAACTAGCAGTTCTTATTTTAAATCACAAAACTCTCTGTTTACCGATTAGGCCTTGTAAGTGTTTCATTTTTTTACCATATTTGCATTGTCTGGTTCGTTCACAATAAAATAATTTGTAAAATTTAGGCTACTGAACAAAAATCGTTGTTTTGTATTACACATATATAAGACAACTTTGTTTCAGATAATATTATTTTCTTAAATGTTTAGTGTTGTAATTGGTAGTGGCGACAATTTGTTCAAAATTCTACTTAACTATTTTCACTAATAATTTATTATTTTACTTTTTCGCTACAAAATCAATTAACATTATGTAGACTACAATAAGTATTAAGTATGGAATCATGATCTTGTCAATGTTACAAAAAAAAATAATAAAACTAAACAAAATGTCCACATTCCCGCTTGCAAAATGTTTCAAACGAGACATAATTTTACTTTAACAAATACCGGAGCAATCTGTATTGTTAATTAACATTATATATTTACTTTAAAATTAAATATGGCATCACAATTGTATAACAAACGTCAATTTTACACAAAAAACATTCTAAAACTAAACAAAATGTCCACATTCCCACTTGTAAAACTTTTAGAACAAATAGGCTATCAAACATAATTTTATTTTAAAATACCGGACCAATCTGTATTGCTAATTAACATTATATATTTACTTCACGATTAAATATGGCATCACGATTGTATAACAAATGTCAATGTTACACAAAAAAACATTCTAAAACTAAACAAAATGTCTACATTCCCACTTGTAAAACTTTTAGGCTATCAAAAATAATTTTATCTTAAAAATACCGAAGCAATCTGTATTGCTAATTAACATTATATATTTACTTCACGATTAAATATGGCATCACGATTGTACAACAAACGTCAATGTTACACAAAAAACATTCTAAAACTAAACAAAATGTCCAAATTCCCGCTTGCAAAACGTTTAGAACGAGACATCTTAACAAATACCGGAGCAATCTGTTTAGTTAATTAACATCAGTCTTATAGGAACAGATTCAATATGGCCGACAGGACCCACAGCCGTAATGACTTTAATTGGCGTCGAGTAACGAACCATTAAAATCGAATCTCATCATAATGGCGTGTCCCTCACGCAACTTGCTAGAACGAATACTAGATCGGACCAAGAGCCGAGCGGTATTACTGAGATTAATTTCAGATTATAGAGACCACCGCATACAGTGCAATAACGTGAAATATCTTCTCTCTATAGTTGCTAATAAATCATATCTATTTAATTGGCAGTAACGAATCACCCTTAAATTGATACGTTACAAAGATAGTTTGAGCTTTGTACACAGTGATCAGCTGGAATAAATCACAGGTACTTTACACAACCAAAGAGTACTAGTTCCTAACGTTAACTGTTATTTATTATTATCCTGAATACTTTTGTTGATCTAAACCAGGGTTCTCAACGGAGTCTGGGTTGACCCCTTGGGGCCCCGTCTATTGAACTTTGAAGGGGTCGATTGAATTACAAGGATTTAGAAAATTTAAATGTTCCGTCTTAGATTATAAAACCATTTGAAAGCAACATGGCCGATATTTATTTCTCACTACAAGAAGAACTGATTAAACTTAAAGAGAATTTGGAACTGAAAATCAACTTTCAAACAAGTGGATATGATGAATTTTGGATTTGCAAAGAAATTTGCACAAAACACGTCAGATTAACAAGTATCAGCGAACCACTATTGTTAGCATTTCCTAGTTCTTACTTGGTTGAGGCAGGATTTAGCTATGTAAATAATTTATTGCCGAATACAAAAAATCGATACAAGATATCAGAACTTGGTGATTTACGATTAACATTAACAAATATTTCCCCGGATATAAGTAAGATAATCGAAGGACATCAACCGCAACCATCTCATTAAAATTGTATGTATTTATGTCATTTATATTTTATTTAAATTTCTGCTTCTATAAACATAGTTGCAACTTTAATGTATATCTAATAATACAAAATAGAAATTATTGAAAAAAAATTGTATTACTGAATTGCTCCTAATAAAAGCATCATTTGCGGTGATATTTTACAACATTTTGTAAAAATATGGGGGCCTACGAAATAAACAAAAACTATTTAGGGGGTCGAAGCAGAAAATAGCTTGAGAACTCCTGCCTTCATCTCTCTGCTTTTGGGTTAGAGTGGATACCAGGCTACCTCCAGTTTTAACCTAAATATTCTGGGCTATGTATATGAGGGCATTTTATTTCCCTAGCCTCCTCGGTGGCCTAGTTGATAGCGTACTGGGCTTTCACCCCGAGGACCCGGGTTCGCATCCCGGCCAGGGCTTGGCATTTTTATACGCTATAAATCATCCTATCGTCTGCATTAGCCCGAGTGTGGAAATAGTCGTTAAAAAAATTTCCTAGCTACTTGTAGGATTTTAACGGCTGAAAATAAAAGGTCAAAACCAAAAAAATTGAAAAACTGAAAGAATATACGGGGTGATAATAGCGTAGAGATGAAAGAAGCTAGGATATCCATGGAACCCATAAGCAGTGCTGTAGAGGCATTTATGTTGACCTAACCAACCTGCAATGAAAAAGCGATTTTGATGGGATAAGACATAAAAAGTTAGTGAAGCCTATGTCAATAGATGTACAAACGCCTGCAGAAAGCACAGACGGGAAAACTGAAAGAGAGAAGGCAGTAGCAAAGATTCTAATTAAAGTTAAGTGCAGAAGACCATCCAATGAACAAAACCTTGGGTGTGAGAAACACAACCCTAATAGAGTTGCAATAACCGGGCTGACGGAAACCGTACTCCAAGACTGAAGGCATGTCATCCAGGAATATTATACCAATGTAGTCGTGAGGCTGTTGCCAGCAGGAGGCAAAGCGCGCTTGGCTTCCAGAACCATGAGGACCTCCAGCAGAGGTAGCTAGTCAGTGGACTGTTAAAACGCATTGAGGACACCAATCAAGTGAACTAGAATCCAAAAGGCTTTGTTGCACAGTCGCTCCTTTGATCGCTTAGACAGGGGTCAACGAACGCCATAACTTTCTGCAAAAACAAAGAAACTTTGAGGAATGGCAATAGAGTGCTTAATATGAAGGGAGAAAGCTAGGGCTGTATGTAATTCCACATAGCCGACAAGCAGAGAACGGGGGGTCGCTAAGTGGAACCATGCAACCTGCAACAGAACAAGTGAGAGGTGAGGCCAAAAAACTGAAACCAGTTAGATTGTCTACAAAATCGCAAATTTAATAGTGGGGAGGCGGTAGCAAAGGGGTTTCATATTAAAGCTAGAAGCAGAAGCCTTTCTACTAGAGATAAAACTTTATTGGTGGGGTGTGTATATATATATATTGTGTGTGTGTGTGTTTTAGCATGCTGACGTAATTTTTTAGATTTTAGGCAGGTTTGATAAACATTTGGAACTAAAATCGATGTTGGTAATAATTTAGGCAAGTTCGTCAATTAGCAAAATTCGTTCAACAGTTCAAAACGTCAGCCATTTCTTATCTTTTAAAAATCTTTTATTTTGTTGTCTAAAATATTTCTTAAAATCTGATCTCAGTATCGTAATCAGCGTTAGAAGCTGAATAAATTAGGTTTTTTTGGCGATTTACTACTGGTGAAAGAATTTTAATTGACGGCGGTGAGGGTTCATTTCCGTATTTTCAATGCAATTTTGAAGTTTGAAATGCCAATATATGCAGATTTTATGCTGTTTTTTGATGGTGAAATTAGGAGTTCAAAGATTTAAAAAAATTACTTTTTGAAAATTCGCTTCTGTCGCGTCAGCGAGACAGCTTCGTGCCGCGTTTGTTTTATTTAAAAAGTATTGTATTATGAGTTCTGATAAATCTTCAAAAATGATATTGAATTTCTAGATTTTTCAATTGCTGGTTTTTTCGGAATATGTTTCCTTTGGGTCCTTATAAACAGTCGTATGTAATTTGATTTTCAACAGTTTTTGACAACAAACTATTCTGAGATATGGGAAAACGAAATCAACATTCAAATATCAGAAAAAATGAATAAGTTTAGCCTAAAGTGATGTACACAAGCAAAAAACATTTGCAATTTTTTTAAACGACTCTTTTTGTTAGCTTTGACGAGAGAAGTGTAGAAAAAGTCTACCGAACGGAAGAATGTAATGGAAATATGGAACAAACTAACAAACGATTTTCGTCTTTCTATTTCTGTCAGTTTCTTTTTCTTCCTCCTTTTCGATAACGCTTATTATATGAAAAAGTTGTGTTGCTTTGGTTTCGGTATTTGTCCTTAGTTGAAGAACACGTGTACGTTGTAACCGTTAATAATACATTTTAAATTAATATAAACGTATAATTGTTGTTAATATTGCTAGCTTTTAGCAACACAACCCTAATAGGCTATAGTGTATCAGCTATTCAGTGAAATCAGCTGATCGTTACAAATTAATATAAAACATCTGATATTTTACTATAACTACAGTAAATAATATCCAAACTAGGTTCACGTATTTATATATGTATAAACAAAACAATATATATATATATATATATATATATATATAAACTAATTATATATTCAACAGAAATATCATTAACGAAAGCTTCGCTTATGTCGGTAAATCACTGAGTTCCACACGTGTACTTTTTTATCAGGAGGCTATTTTCACTATCGCTATCATTTAGTACACATCCCTACTGATTTTTTTTTTTTTATTCGACGACCTGAAAATGTGTACAAAATGTTTTTACAAAAATCGTATTTTTATTGAAAAGAAAATTTTAAAGTGTTGATATCGAATAGGTTTTGTGTTGACTCTATGGTAGGTCAGCGATACCATGAACTCTGTAGGCGGCAGATCCATTGGTGGTACGGCGTCTAGAGCCAAGTTGGCTTCTTACCAGAAGGTAATTCTGAAAAGTTCATTAACTTTATATCATGGTGTTCCGCCTTTTGGAGGAATCCAGTAACTTAGAATAGTTTGAAGCACAGACGTCCAACGATTGTCGTTTGATAATGCTTTCAAAGGAAACAAACATTTTTTCGCGTTTCTGTTTGTTTCTTTTTAAACAATCCTGTATGTTTTTGTTGTCATTATAGTTTACTCCAATATTTGATGTCATTTGAATATATAAATGGAAGCAATGCACCATGTTTATGTCTGGAGTACGGATCAACTGTCGTTTTCTCAAGTGCCTAAACATAAGTCTGATAAAATACTTGAATAGTAAGAAATAACAATAGTAAGTAATAACAATAGTAAGAAATAACAATAGTAAGTAATAACAATAGTAAGAAATAACAGGGATATCGGCAAATCCCTGAATGATCTGACCCGAAATGTTTTCTGCTCAGGATTTGGTACAGAATCCCTGAAGGCTGGATTGCTGTCCGTCAGGAACATGAAACCATGGAGGAACCGTGGTTATTATTCATGAAAGATAAGGAAACTGCAAATGCCAGTAGGAGGCAAAAGTTGTTTGTTTTCCAGAAACCTGAGGACCTCCAACAGAATGAGCTAATCAGTTAACTGCCCAGAATTATTGAAGTTACCAGTCTGCTGAACTAGAATCTAAGAGAACACAGGTAGATTCTGTATTCTCTGGTGACACAGTAGATCCTGTGATCGCGGAGCCGGGAGGCACCAGACTCCATAGTTACTAAAGAATCAATAAATTCGTGAAAGAAATTATATAGATAGATCGTTTTCAGTTCCTTTGAATCGAAAAGTGGTTCTGTTATCGATTTTTACAATTTCTAACAAATTTAACTTAGCGTACAAATAAAACGTATAGACCAATTCCTTAAAAAAAAGAGTACAGAAGTAGGAACAAAAATACCCGAATCCAGTTTAGGTCTTATTAAAGTTATTTTTAAAGATAATCAGTGTAAAAAAAATGAATAATCTTTGACATTTTACCTGTTTTTTTAATGTTTGTTTCTTATAATGTGAGACATTATTGCTTTTGTTTTCAGATCACTGTTCTGAATTCTAAATTTGGGCAAAATCCGATTATTTCAATAGCAATACGTAAATATATTCTACTGCCAATATTTACCTTGTTTGATTTTCAGTTCAGAAACTCTAGTGAAATTAACCCCTAATATTCCGAAAAGGTTATGCCTAACCTACAAATACCGAACCCGTTAGGCTACCTATCCTTCGGTTTCCGGGTGTAGAAACCCCTTCCCATCCAACCTTTGTTTTTTGTTATAACGCACCTAACTGTAAATACCGGCAAAAACCGCCCTTTTGTTTGACCCCAGAATTTAAAACAAACACTAAACGAGGAGGTCAAACACCTTACTGGCAGGGAAATGTCAATTATGTAACGGAGACTTTAACGCCCGGCTCGCATCGAAGCTCAGTTACTGTATTAAGTTTTCTTTGTCATTTAAATTTTCGCCATTTTTCAGAGTGTTTTTCTGTCCGCGCTACGACGTGCTAAGCCCGCGGTATCAGCGAATCGTCGCGCAGAAATTTATTTCCTTGACATTATTAATTTGCTACGGTTTGCTTCGAACTGCCTGATCGCTGAGCGCGGTTGACCGCCGCTGTAGCACTTCTGCGATGGCGTCGAGAAAATTTTGACGATTCGGCTAACACACTACTTTATTGCATGCAATTGGTATTCAAGGAAAGTACTGCGCCTAAACTGAGTGAAATACGAGGCACTTAACACTCAAACACATTGCGGGGACTTTAAAGTTTGTGTGTGTGTGCGCGCGCTTGTGTATGTGTGTGCCTGCGTGTGGTGCAATTTGATGGTGAAACCAAAGCTTCAAAAAAACTGTAATATAAATGGAATTACTTTTGGAAATTCGCTACCGTCACATCAGAGAGACAGCTGCTTTGAAGGGAAAACTTTTTTAAGCGAACCCTACACTTCTTCGCATGAGAAAAAATGGAAAATTACTAAAAAGCCGTCACACGTTTTCCGTATACAAATTATTAATACTCTTAAAGTTAAGTTAGTCTACCAGTGTTTTTGTGATTACAGTTATTACAGTATTTTTGCATGAATTCCTGACTCAGTGTTATTTACCTAAAGGTGAGTTCAAAGCTCACTGCCGACTAAATTTTAATATTTATTTGTTTAAGATTGTATAGATAAGCTTGCAATATTTCCAAACTATAAAACTAGGACAAGATACTTACCGGTTGGAGAAGAAAGAGAACACCCCACTAAATAAAAAATGATTTCCCTCGAAATATTTTTTAAAATTTGTTACTATAAAAGTGTATTTTGTGGCTTTTTTAAAGTTTTTTTTCTATTTGATAACTTTTAAACTAATATTTTTTTCTTTTTTAAAACTAACCTAACTCTTGTTTTAAAACCATTCATACTTTCAAAAAAATACTTTTTTTAATGTATTTTTTATTTTTTAGCAATCTGAGCAAGAATTGCTCAGAACTTTAGATAACGTTGCGGTTGACTCCCGCATCAAAATATTCTTTCCACTTCTACAGGCGCTGATTTTCTGATTCGATGCTGATCACAGCCAACCGATTGAAGTAGCAGACGGAAGCGTCGAATTTGGTAGGCGATTCTATTTAAAACGAAGCAACGATACTTATCGTCTTCTGATTTCTTACAGTTGTTGAATACAATTTGTTTTACTACTTAAAACTTGTTTTTTAAAATTTTTGGCACCCTTACTTTTCCCCCAAGATTTTGCCCCCTAAGCCCATTCCTGCCAATGGATATGGAATCTGTATTCATTGGGCCTACTTAAACTAATGGGAAATACGGCCCTGGGTAAAGACCTAAGTACAACCGTTGACCGATGAATGTAAAGTTTACCCTGAATGCCGGCAGCCCCGCGTGACACTATAACGTCAGCAAATCACTTTTACGATGCTGATAATTCTACACAATTTTCTTACATCGGTATAATAACAATTCCAATACCTCAGCACTGTCACCTTGTAAGGTCAGCTGAAGGTCAACGGAGGCGTCAACACGCGCGCGCGCATCGTGGGAGGATCGCGCGCTCGCTCACGTTTAATCTCGGCGGGTAAATTGTTATTGCTTAGCCGTGGGCATTAGCCACGCTTCACTTCACAGCTTGGCGTTTGTCTTCGGCCAGCCGTCGTGGAATTAAGTCATAACCGTGATACGGCCGTATGCCGTGATACAACGAAATCTCGTAACCTCGGTCGAGTTCAGGAAACTGACTCCATCTTAGGCGTTGATAAACTTTATTGAATTTAAAATAATCTCTGTAAATACTGTATATCGCGGCTATTTTATCATCTTACAAATCCGATTCCATCGTCATCAGCATTAAAATATTGTGAACAAGTATTTTAATGCTATAAATTACTCTGGAAATAGAAATTAAATCCCCGACCGACGTCAAATTTGTACGGAAATTTTGGACATGTAAAATTAACATATGCAGATTTTAGCGCCGGTGATATCAGATTTTGAAAAATGTGTTAGGAATACTTTACGTTTAAAAAAAAAAGAATTTAAACGCTCTTGTTTTGGAAACTGTTGAACGGATTTCAATAGTCGTTGAACTTGTAGGAGCTGTTAGCCTACAGCGAAATCTACTTTTATGTAAAGTTTAGTCCCAAAATGGTGATGTTAGGCGCGCGCGCGCACACACACACACACACGCACACAATTTTAACGACCCTTGAAACATTGATCCAGGCGTCATAGTTAACTCACATTTCGAAATCCCGGGTTCGGTTTTTACCATGATAAAAATATTGTTATATTATATTATAATATTATTATTATTATTATTATTATATATTATTATATATTAGTTCCAAAATAGCAGCCATTCAAAGTTTTTAAAAAATAGAAATTTTCTAATGAACCACAGCGTATATCTTATAGACATGCTTCTTTGAATGTCTTCAAAAATTTGTACAATTTAAATTTACGGGTTGGCAATTTACAATTTAAAGTAACTAACAGTTGGGATTTTTTGCAAAATTAGTTCACTTTAGTGTTTCTTTCTAATAAATAATTGAATAAGGGAAAGTTTGTGTAATTTTTTTGCATATTTCAAATTGTTTGTGTCACGTATCAGTGATAAGCCAGAAATTATAAACTTTTTTTTTGATTAGTGTACTTAAAACTGTGTTAGAGAGGTATAAGTAGTGGCCAACAAATGCAGAGCGGAGCAGACTAGACATTCAAAACCTAACCTACTGTTTTTAATGTAAGTTATTGAAAGCGTAATGGAGCTGAGAAGAGTCAAGCGGCGTCGCTGTACTCCGCTCCGGTTAGCTTCGACTCAGACTAGGTTCGGTTTTGAAGCCGACACCGCTTCCCCCCACCACGCTGACTACGTCTCTAAACTTAATATTCCGCATTACCTAGGTTACGGTTTTTAAACGTAGTAGTTTCCTAGATTCAGTTAAATTAGTTTAAATATTTAGATTTAAAAGATATTAACACGATATTCAACTGACTGAAGACTCGTTCTTCCACTTCCGGTTGCCGTTCGTTTTTATTCCGCTCCGCTCTGCAATTGATGGCCGTCCGGCCTAAGATTGCCGCCTAAAATAGCACAAGTTATGATTACGTAACATTTTAGCAGCATCCAACTGTCACGTAAGCCCATCCATATGTTTTGGCTCTCCCAACGTTAGATTATGCGCGTTTTGTAAAAGGGAAACGACAGTATCTAGACTGCAGTCACTGCCGTAAGCTTTACCCTTTCCTCTAAAACCGATCTCTCGTCCTCACTGGTATAACTGACAGAGTTATGAACGAGTATCACGAGCATTTTCTCGGTTCTGACCCCAAATAACTGTTAAGCAGTAGTACATTTCTCTTAGGGCACTCGCAGTGTTTCCACTTCATAAAATCAAAAATCCCTACTCTTATAGCAAAAAAATCCCTCAATCTTAGAGAAGAGATAACGGTCAATGTAGGTATTTTTTTTACTATTTTTTGCAGAATACAACTACTAGCGTTCAAGTTATATTACTGTATCTTTCATATATTATTACTCTAAGCATTCCGATCGGTTTTGTACCAAAAATAAGGTCCTGTGTTATTTAAACTACATACATGTCGTATCTACAGGTTCATCAGAACATCAGAGAACTCTCACGCCTCATATTTTCCTCTTTAAAGGCTATAAAATAAAAATAAAACCGACTTAAAGCCAATAAAGTATCTGTAAACAAAATTCCGTGAGCGGTATAAAGTGTTCCAATGAGAGTGCAGCACAGTGGAAGCATATGACAAATAATTGTGTAATTATAAAAAACAGCTGATTACTGAAAACAGCTGAAAAAATAGTTACTGAATCAATTTTGAAAGTAGAATCGGTAAGACAATCTGGGCCAGTAAGTGTTATTAAATAAAAGACTCTGCTTGATTTAGTTGAGTAGGTTTCATTTGTAAATATTTCAATAAGATACAAAGTTAGAGTTCAGTCATTAATTTTATAGGCGTTTTTAAATACAAACGCAGAACAAAGGAAGACATATTGTATTAAGTAACCTAAATGACATTGCTTTAAAATGACTAAGAACTTCTTGCTGTACATTATTCGTTTCTTTTTCCTATTAGCTGCGAAGGGTTGTAGGAGCCTACTACTCAATACCTGTTTTAATAAGTTGTCACTACTAAATACATTTATTACCCAGCGTAATGAGTGGAGTCAGTAAAAAGATTTACCTCTATAATGGCCTTCTCAATTTTATTGTGAATTTGAATTACATACTCATGTCACCGGTGCTGTTGAACACAAACTAACTTAAACAAAATGTTAATTATTATTTGCAAAATCCTGGTCATTCGATAGAAGTAATACAATACGAAACGGATTGTTTATTTATAAAAGTCAAAAACCAATTTCGCTTTTCGTATTTCCCCGTAAATATCCTTCGAACATTTTTCGTCTCTTTAGAGACCAAAATATTCCTAAAAAGGGACAACAGCCTTTAAAGTGGAAACACTGCATTCGTCTGGTGTTTGGTACGGTAAATTAGCAGTACTCCAGTATCTGGTAGTGGTAATTGTGAAAAGGGAGCGTTAGAAGTGGATTTACTGTTACCCAGCTGGGCATTGACCTCGGCGCGCCGTTGCCTAAAAGTAACCTAGCGCCCAAAGTGTCTGTAGGTTTATTGACGTATTGTTGGAAACAGTGAACGCAGAAGGTCCACTCGCAATCAATTGTTTCCCAGAGAAATTCGGATCCGAAGCGAACGATAAAAAAATCCAGTTGTCTCAAAATCGGTTGATCAGATTTATCACAATTTTTTCTTACCGATTTTTAAGAAATTAGTAGCCTACTATTATTTTTGGTTTATTATCGATAGCTACTGTGGGGTAGAGATATTTATATTTTGATTGCGTATTTAATAATGTCATGTGTGCAAACCTCAATCAAAATTGCCACAACCTATTTTGAAATTATGCTTTTTTGTATTTCAGCTGAAAAAAGTGTTTAAATACTAGTTTTGTTATGGTTTTAAAATTCACATATATAGGCTTGCTATATTTCCAAAGTGAAACCGGGACAAAAAACTTGCTGGTTGGGAAGGGAGAAAACACTCCAGTAGACAAAAAGGTGGTTTTCTTCTAAACAATTTGGAAATTTCTTACTACAAAAGCATATTTTTTAACTTAATTTTTGTTTGTTTAATAGCTTTTAAAAGTATGAAAACTAACCGAACTCTTCTTGTTCATGAAACATTCATAATTTTCCCTTTTTTAATGTCTTTTTTATTTTTCACAACAATCTGAGCAAGAAATAACCTTGCATAACATTAAAGCTCTTTCGGTTGACTCTCGCATCAAACTATTTTCATCAAATATTTACTAACGAAAATATTCTTTCCACTTTCCGCAGGCGCCGATTTTTGATTCGGTATTATGACCACTGCAAACCGAATCAATATTCTGTTTTAAATAGCCAGTGCATATTATACTATTATCAATAACCAGTCTTATTAATCTTAGATATCTGCATAAAAAATTTAATTTTTGTGTATAAGTTGTCAGTACTTTTGCTACAATTATTGTACTGTTATTTTTGACTGCTGACAGGGACATTCAAAAATCCGGCCGGGACACCGGAACAGGAACCCAAAAATGGGATTGGGCTCAGTCAAACCGGGACTTAGGGCAACTCTTATACATGCATATCTTCTGGTAGACTGTGGAGAGTAATCAATTTCACTTGTGCTCAATAAATAACACCACACTTCGTATAATAAAAAGTTTAAAAAAATAGCGACACGCATATGTCTTGCTGACGTAATAGAAGCGGAATTTCCAAAAGCAATTATTTTTCTTACCCTCTTTTTGCAGCTCAGATTTCACCACCGTAAACAGCATTAAAATCAGCACATTAACGGAAACGAACCCTGACCGCCGTCAACTTAAATTTCTTAATTTCAAAAATTATTTTTGAAAATTCGAAACGCTGATTTGTGCAGTTTTTAACGCTCATTACGGTGATGGAATCAGATTTACAAAAATATGTAAGAGAACGACTTAGGGTAATTGAAGAATTGAAGAGGCAGCCGTTTTGAAAGTGTTAAACGATTTTTTGTGATTAACGAACATGTCCAAGCTATTATGAAAATCGATTTTTGTTCCAAGTTTGAATTAAATTGGAATAAAATTGCAAACATGACCATTCTAACACGCGCGCGCATGTGTGTGTAAAATTTAAAAAGAATTTCCAAAAAGTGATCAGGATCGTGCTCATTTCAAGGTCCCTGGTTCGGGTTTTACCATGATGGTCGCTCGAATAGCTCATTTTGCAGTGGACATTTGCTGATGACCCATTATTCCGTTTCAGTTTGTATCGATAATTTTCTTAAGTGGTTAAGTGGACGACATTTCAAGTGAATAAAATATTTAAAATGGTTTCCGCGTATTGATTGCGGACCTTATTGACTGGAGTATTTGTGTATAAATTGTGTTAACTATATGTTTCAAGGCGAACAGTACAAAAACATACACAAACTTTCTTTTTTTGTACGCAGATTAACTTTTTTGAATGCGTAAAATGGGACACAAACTTTCTTTTTATACATAGACAAATTTTTGCATGCGTAAAAACGTACACAAACTTTCTTTTTATACGTAGACAAATATTTGAAGGCGTAAAACGTTGACAAACTTTCTTTTTTTAAGTAAACAAACTTTTGAAGGCGTAAAAATATAGGCAAACTTTCTTTTTGTACGTAAACAAACTTTTGAAGGCGTAAAAACGTAAGCAAATTTCTTTTTATACGTAGACAAATTTTTGAAAGCGTAAAAACGTACACAAACTTTCTTTTAGTACGTAGACAAATTTTTGAAGGCGTAAAACGTAGACAAACTTTCTTTTTGTACGTAAACAAACTTTTGAAGGCGTAAAAACATAGACAAATTTCTTTTTTTACGTAGACAAAAGTTTTTGAGGGCGTAAAAACGTACACAAACTTTCTTTTTGTACATAAACAAACTTTTTTGAAGGCGTAAAAATGTACACAACTTTCCTTCAGTATATTGTTAAAGCACCGTGAAATATATTCATAAGTTTTTATACAAATTTCAGACATTATGACTGTAGTCTGAAATAAAAGGGTAAACATTAGTGCTATAATTATACCTAACTTATTTTTGTAAATTTATTTGGAAAATGAGCTATTTGTTCATCCTAATATAACCCAGACCCGGGACTTTGAAATGAGCATCGATCCTGATCTCTAGATAGCTTTTTGTATGGTTGTGTAAAATTTGTATGTATATGTGTTAAATTTCAGTCCGATTTGATTCAAACTCGCCACGAAAATCAGATCCGATAATTTGTTTCAACAATTTCGTTAACCAATTATAAATTTTTCGCGAAAAACGTTTTTGAAAATCCGAATAAGCGTTGGAAACTGTATAACTTAGCAATTTGAATTTTGAAAATGCATCGAAATTAAGAAATTTAATTTGACGGCGCTTAGGATTCATTTTTTTGTATTTTCAATTCAGTTTAAAATCATAAGTACGTAGTTTTAATGTTGTTTGTGAGTGTTTCGGAAAGAAGGTTAAATACAAAAATTACGATAGAAATTCGCTTTCATCACGTCATCAACTAAAAAGATTTAACAAAAGTTTTATAGGTTATCACTGATTTTTTTTTAAGACGAGAAGCACATTATCGCCTACCTAAATGTAAGTGTGAGTGTAAAGTGTTAAAGTCGTAAATGTAGTGTTGTAAGTGTAAGTGTGTGTTAGACTCGGGGACGTCTAAATCCTCTCAATAAGTGCAGCTAGTCTGCACCCACTACGGGGCTAGGTTATCACTGAAAAACACCAAAAATTGTTTAAAAAAACTACGAACAAAAGAAGACGTAATTATAGAGCGCTAAGGGATGTGTTTTTAACATTTTACGATTATTATATTTTTTTGATTACATAACCGGCAGTTATATTTAAATCTTGAATACACCTTCCCTAATTGATTACGTATCGGAACGGACACTGTAAAGATTGTCGTATTGTTTATTTAACAGTTTGTAACGACAAGCGATAAATCAACGTTTATTACGTGTTTTTCTTTGAAAATCGTGAAATGACGGATGAGGCGGGGGGAGAGAAAAAGCTGAGAAAAATGGTTGCGTCATTTAACCGTGACCATGGGACTCACGAAGTCGGGTCGACATGCGAACTTACCGCCCGATGTCATGTTTATTGGGCGCAGCGCGGTGCATTCCGCAGCGAAACGATCGCGCTTCGTCCGAAGACAGCGTCAGAACTGGAGCTCGGGGTAGCTAAGATAAGGTGCTCCGGAGGAAGTGGATTCGAAACTGTGTAGGCCTATGTTTGTGTTAGAACAAACGTGTCGGTAACTCGGTAGGGTGGGTTGTGAGGTAATGTAAAATAACCAACAGCAGAACACCATCTTCGGGAAAGTAAGTTAGCTTAAGGACTTAAGTGGTGTTTACCAACCGATAGTAAAAAACATACACGATATTTTACTTTGACCGCCATCTGTTTATTGTTTATATCAATTTTGCATTGGAAAATAAGCGGCCATCATGGTAAGACCCAGACTCGGGACCTTGAAGACGCAGATCCTGACCTCTAGATCACTCTTCGAGGGGGCATTAAGATTACACACACACACACACACACACACACACACACACACACACACACACACACACACACACACACACACACACACACACACACACACACACACACACACACACACACACACACACACACACACACACACACACACACACACACACACACACACACACACACACACACACACACACACACACACACACACACACACACACACACACACACACACACACACACACACACACACACACACACACACATCCTATGTTTCAGTAATGTAATAATTTATAAACATTAAAAGAATATATTAATAAAAACACGAGAATCTAACTCACCAAACTCGTCTCTAAATTCGTATCAGTTGTTGCATTCAATGTGAAAAAAATATTATATTAGAAATATGATATATTTTTGACTTAAAACGTATTAGAATTATAATATCCAAAAACTCATAATAAAACCCTGTTGCGACTTTAATAGGTGTTTAAGAATACTTTTATTAAGTTAAAAAAATCCAGTACATAAATATTTTTCACCAATGCAAAGATTTACACCTCCCTTTACATTTGTATTCTTTCAGGCGATGAATTCGGAAAAATGCTGAAATACGTTTCATAATTTGTATCTAGAATATTGTTTCAGAGAGTGTGTCTAGAATGTAAGATCAACAAAAATATTTTTTCCAATACAAAATTTTGTATCCCCTTTTTACATTTCCACTCTTAGGATAGAATTTTGGAAAATGGTGAAACATATATTTCGTTATTTGTGTTTACAGCAATTTCAAGAACATCAGTCCAAAAACATATTTTCCCCAATAAAAACCGTTTACCCCTTTAGGCATTGAATATTCGAAAATCTTTTCTTAGTGCATCCGTCTGAACATTTCTGAACATTTCAAGTTTCTGGCTGTTTTAGTCTCGACAGTGGGTTGGTCAGCGAGTCAGGACATTGCTTTTTAATGTATTCACTCTGAAAGTTTATCTGTGTTTTCCCGAATAGAAATGTTTATATTTTAAGATATTCGCACAAAATATCTAAGGACAAATACTATGGAGGTGGCGGACCCTTTACACCCATCACTATCCCAAAATCGCTATTTTCTAAATTCATTTATACCATCAAAAGCGATATTTAGCATTGATGTTGGTCTTCACGGAACCTAAAATTTCCCCATAGAGACCCTTGACCTCCAAACATTTCCTCATCATTTAAAAATTTAATTTTGTTTAAATTTGAAAAAAAGTATTTTTTTTCGTAATTATCTTAGTGAATTCTAACAATCATTTCATATAGCCCCAAACAATATGAGTACCCACGGCTAGTTCACTATAAAACAGCTGTTCAGGTAAACAAGAACTAAAATAGTGTTTTCAAAAATAAAGTTAATCTAAAAATGATTTAAATGAGGCACAAAACAACGAACCGAGCATTGATCACAAAATATTACTATGAATACAAAATGAGCCACAGAGTACACAAAATGTAAACACTTACAATGGAGTCAAAAGAGAAATGCGAGTAACTAATTTTGATATTTTTTTATAATTACTACCTGTAAATCGGGTAACGCTAGCTATGACAAAGTTGATGGACAATAAACACGGAAGTACAGAGGTGACAATTGTGTTGCCTCCGCGACTGTACCAAGGTGGGCCACGTATGTCAAGGACATTGACCAGAAGGCGTTCCACGCGACCTCACCTTACACCCGGTGCTATCTGTTGACTGAGGCTCTTGTGCTAGCATCGTTGAAGTCTGTCAGGTCCAAAGGTATTATTTATTTCCTGTTATCACCTGTATAACCGCCTGATAACCTGTTCTTGGTACGTGACTCCAAAAAAGCAATAATAAACATTGTATTTCTTATATTGAATTTTAAATTACCTGAACTCCTGCTATTAGATTTTCGCGAGATGAAATCAGCTTAATACGCACATTGCCCGCCATTACTGGGGGGGGGAGGGTAATAACCTAGGGAAGTGCTATTCCCTGTACTGTAGGACCACTACAAAGTACTCAGTACAGTAAGTCATACTGAAAGGAGAATTGCGTAGTGTTGAAGTGAGAGACAAGTTTGCAATTTATATAGTGGTATTTCTGTAGAAACGGTTTATTATTTGAAAACTTTAGCAAAATTTCTGAATCCTTCTGTGAAGTTAACTGCCAAAAGATTTTCTGTCAATAACTCTTCTTATTTTGCACACTTGATGTTGTAAACATTTCCTGATAGTTTACAAAAATAGAATTGACAAATTTAAAGTAAGAGCTGGTGTTGGCTTATTGAACTGGGAAGGAAGAACTGGACGCGTCATTACAGATAGCTTATCTGGGCTAAAATATTTGTTTTGTGAAAATTAGTTTAAAAATAGATCGAGAAAGTTAATTTAATTTATGACAACAATTGGAGTTGTCATTACTAATAGGCTATATCATTATTTCTTATATTGTAAAAAAAATATTGGGAAAATTAATTTATATCATAATGAACAGTTTGAAATTGATTGATTGATTGTTAGAGGTTAAAGGTTAGATGTTGTAGGGTTTGATTAGGTTAGGTTAGGTTAGAGGTTATAAGGTTTGGTTACTTAGGTTAGATTAGAGGTTATAAGGTTTGGTTAGGTTAGGTTAGGTTTGAGGTTATAGGATTTGGTTAGGTTAGATTAGATGTTATAGGGCTTCTTTAGCTTAGGTTAGAGGTTATAGGGTTTGGGTGCCCTTAGCAACGCGGTCAAAAGATCTATTATGCAACTAAGCCATTTGGATTCTAGTTCAGTAGGCACGTTACCTCAATGAGTTTGAACAACCTACTGACTAGCTCATTTACCTGGAAGTCCTCAGGATCCTGATGCCAAACACCATTTGTTTCCTACTGGCAAGAGCTTTGCAATTAATGACACCGTGATTTGTAGATCCTCTTCCTTCCTGCATGGATTCTTCGTGGAACGTTCATAACCTCTTCAGACACACCCTGACACCACATTGCCCCGAAACGGTTTTCCTGAGTTGCCATCCAGTATTCCTATTGTCCCTGTAAGTTCACCTAGAGGAACGTTTTTCAGAATACTGTTGCTATAACAATACCCTTTAAGGTTATCCAATCTTTCTTGGTGTTCCTTTTAGATCCATCTATTGATAGCAGATCCAGTCAGGCACAGAACTCCTACTGCCGGCTTTGGTTCAGGTAATTGCGGATCCCATTCTAGCCAACCTGTCCGCCTCTTCATGGCTGTCTCGTGCCTTGGTATCCAGTGCCTATACACTTTTTGCGACAGGGTTTACCTGGATGATTTAACCTGATTTTCCAGGGGCAGAGCATTAAGGTTTTCTAGACATTCGCAGTCGGACCCGCAAGTGCTTATAACTGTCGGTATAAAGAAGAATTTGAGTGCTCTTAACACAGTCAATAATGGCCATTACCTCTGCTTGGAATATTGTAGCATACTGTCCCAGGGTAACAACGTTTCACCCATGGTCTCACAGCACACACCTCAGTACCTTTCTGTGTTTTTGAGACATCTGTATACCAGATCTCCAGAATTCCCCCTACTCGATCATCCACCTCTGAACTTTAAGGGTTTCTATAGCGAGTGCTTGGTAACCATTCTATCAGGTCTGTGATCTTTTAATATGAAGTATGGAAATTCATTACTTCATAATCACGTTTTAAAAACCCATTTTTCAAATTCTTCTCTTCCAACAGATAAGTAATAACGTATGTTAATGTTATTTGTGACGTTAGGTTTGTATTTAATAAAACAGTTACACGGACTGTCACAAACTAAAAAACCATTTTGTTGTGTTCGAAACTTAACTATACATCAACATAGATTCTGCCCATCAGTCATTTCGTTATACTTCATATAGTGATACGGAAGATGAATATTTTCTAAACTATTTCCGAGTTGGTACATACGTAGATGCTGAACTGATGTAATCTGTATTCAGTCCGGCACAACTCGATAATATTTATTCGCCATTGTTTCAGCTCGGAACTGGTTTTGGCGATGATGCAATGAGATATTCACCTCAGCTGCATATTTTTCATTTGACAAACCACAATGGATACTCAACATAAACGCGGCACGCGGCTGTCTCGCTGACGTGATGGAAGCGAATTACCACAGTAATTATTTTCACCTTATTCTTTTTTGATATTTTTGTTTACCATAATTATCAGCTTTGAAATCTTAGTATACTAGCATTATTTAAAATTACACTGAAAACACGAACATGACCAGACATTATATTCGTTTTTTTTATTTTAATGATAAAATATTAAACATTTTTAATGCTAATTTATGCAGATTTTAACGCTGATTAAGTCGGTCAAGTCAGATTTTTTGAAAAAACGTACAGTAATATTATTACTACTGTTTATTAGGACATTTGCCATTATTTGTATACATAAAAACAACACATGACGTATCGAGAATTCATCCATACTTTCGGAAAATAACGTATTGTTTTTATACTTGAAAACGAGAGTTGATCTTTGAAACATCTTGTATTGTTTTTTTTTTTTTAATTGAAAATGAGAGTCGATCCTGGAAACTTCTTGTATTGTTTTTATACTTGAGAACGAGAATTGAACCTCGAAACATCGTGTATTGCTTTTATACTTGGGAACGATAGTTGATTCTCGTAACATCGTGTAATGTTTTTATACTTGAGAACGAAAGTTAATCTTTGAAACATCGTATATTGTTTTTTTAAATTGAGAACTAGAATGGATCCTGGAAACGTCTTGTATTGTTTTTATACTTGAGAACGAGAGTCGATCTTGGAAATGTCGTGTATTGTTTTTATACTTGAAAACGACAGTTGATCCTGGAAACGTCGTGTGTTGTTTTTATACTTGAAAACGAGAGTTGATCCTCTAAACTCATGAATGGTTTTTATACTTGAAAACGACAGTTGATCCTGGAAACATCGTGTATTGTTTTTATACTTGAGAACGAGAGATGATTTTCGAAACTCGTGTATTGTTTTTATACATGAGAATGAGAGTTGATCCTCGAAACGTCCTGTATTGTTTTTATACTTGAAAACGACAGTTGATCCTGGAAACATCGTGTATTGTTTTTATACTTGAGAACGAGAGATGATTTTCGAAACTCGTGTATTGTTTTTATACATGAGAATGAGAGTTGATCCTCGAAACGTCCTGTATTGTTTTTATACTTGAAAACGAGAGTTGATCCTCGAAACATTGTGTATTGTTCTTATACTTGAGAACTAATGTTCATCCATAATTTCGAAAAGTTGTGTAATGTTTTTATACACACAAATGATAGCAAACGTTGAAATATACAGTAATAATAACATAAGTATTCCATTATTATGTAACAATGAAAAAAAGTGTTTGTTTCAGGCAATTTGTTTCAATTTGTTATTCAATTGGCTATAATAAAATTCATTGACAAAATTTATTTATTTAGGGAAATTAATGTCGCATTTCTCTGTTCGAATCGGGTTTGAAGTTTCCGAAAAAAAAATTGAAGGGCATTCATGTTTTAATTTGGGGTGTTTTCAGTGTATATCGGTCAGTTTTTTTACAATCAATTTTTTAGGTTTAATATCTTTCCCAGATTCTTTGAAAATTATTAAAATTTATATCTTCTATGCCTCTGTAGGTATCAGACATTGACAAAACTAAAAATGTTATTGTTTTTCACTAATGGTGCGTGATGCGTGGCGGCCTAGTCAGTTTCAAGTAAATCCGTTCTCATTGTTGTGTTTCCATAGAACTCAAGATACAGCATTGACTTTATCCACAATTCATTGTTCTATTATGCGCTCTCCACTTATCAGACGAAACAATAAATTTGCCAACAAACCGCTGCACTCGATAATGCATAAAAACAGTTGACTGAAAACTTAAGTATAATAAATGAACTGTTGAATGTCTGTGATGGAGAGTAATAGTTTTAGTTAGGGGGTGGGTTGGGAGTGGGAGGGTTAGTCTTATCCTTGTCAGTTCCATATAAGTGAGGAAGAGAACCCGTATCGATTTTCTTTTCTAGAACTAGGTCACACCAGCAATTGTGTTCGTATACTTTATAAGGGAGCTGTTCTTCTCGGTTGATGAATTTTTAAATAATGTGTTTTTAATTGGCGCGGTCGAATGCAAAGCGCTGTTACAGTGCTTACCCGGTACTGATAGATTGTCATACGTATCATTGGAGCATGAGCATAGTGATGAAATTATGTTTGTTTATATAAAGGTTTCGAACACGCTATGTTCTTGAAATAACACTCAGTTGTCTCGTTAAGACGACCGATCGAAATTCCAAAAATATTTTTTAAGGAATTTCAATTTAAATTGATCAATCTGAGCAGTCGTCATGGTAAGACCCAGACCTGGACCTTGAAATGAGCGCCGATCCTGAACTCTAAGTCACTTTTTGAAGGGTCCTTAAAAAGTGATATATATATATATATATATATATATATATATATATTTGTGTGTGTGTGTGTGTGTGTTTTTTTAATACGCTCAAGTTCGCAATTTAAGAGTCCAATTTGATTTAAACTTAGGGCCTAAATTGATTTTGGCAATAGCTTGGACAAGTTTGTTAAACAGTAAAATCCGTTTAAAAGTTTCAAAATGGTGGCCATTTTTTAAAAAAAAATATTCATTTTCGTAATTTGAATGCAATTTGAATGTTTACAATTCCAACATACGAAGATCTTAATGCTGTTTGTGAGTGCGAAATAAGAATTTCAAAAGTAAGATAAAAAAAATACTTTTGGAAATTCGCTTCCATCACGTCAGAAAGACAGCTGCGTGCCGTTATTATCTTTTCATCACGTGATTATCTTTTCAGCCTTTGGCGTAGGCTGTTCCACCTGAGAGAAGAGGATTTAACCGAAGAGCAAATAGAGGAAGATTAGATCGGTATCTTGGGTTGCCAAACCCGTGTAAAACGTAGGAGCTCCTGAAGGCATGATTGTGACTGTGATTGTTTGGAAATGAACATATAGCTGTTCCCTTTTTCACTGAGGAATCTGTAAGAAAGTCTTTTGAGATTTTTGTACGTATACGTTAAGTTGAAAAATGCGTGCTTGTGCACAACGTTATATAATAAACAAATAGACCGATTTCAGTTAAATTTGTCATGTTACTGTTTGCCCATTTCTTGAGATAATTGTTGGAAAAATTTGTTTTCAGATTTTTTTTGTGGGAACATACGTAAAAAGACTCTATTATTTAATTTTGCTATAAATTATCCTATCGTGCATTAGCCCAAGTGTGCACAATAGTAGGACGTTAAACACAAAACAAAAACAAAAAAAAAAACAAAAAAATCAACAATGTAGTGCCAAAAAAATCTATTTCACTATGACAAACTCATGCGTGTATTGTGCGTAATGTAAATACTTAGTAAATACCCGAGAAGGAGGAACGGCCTATAATGTGTTCGGACATCATCGAATATAATTAAGGCAGTGACTTGCTGAAACTTAGCCTATTAGCGTGGGAACCGTGTGATTGGTAACTGAGTGTGGTTCGAAATATTTCAAGTTACTTTTGTTGTCGAATTTCCGTGAAAACGTAAACGCTAAAGTTTTAGTGTTTTGTTCGGAGATTGTAAAAGTGTTTTTAGTTTCACTATGGCGCCGGTTTACTTTTGGCTTACAGTATTCTATAAGGGGCTGTTTGAATTTAACGTGACTTTATTAAGATAAGGGGTGTTCGAGATTTGAATACTTTTTATTAAAAGGAATGAGGCTAGGTTAAGTGCTGATCAGTTGTTAAAAATATAATTTTTTATTAAAAAAAATCATATAAAACGACTGACTTTTTTTTTGAAGCGCGTTTTATTCAAAATAGTAGTAATTGCTGTCTAATGATATTAACGGAAGACGCGTCAGTTCCTTTCGCCACGAAAATACTTATAAAGTCAACCAGTTTTCGTTTCCTATTCCCCGCAAGGGGTGCAGACTGTCTGCACCTATTGAGAGGATTTAGACGTCCCTGGCGTTACCCGAGTCTAACATACACTAACAATTACAACGCTACGCGTACGACTTAATACACTCACACTTACCTTTAGGCAGGCGATAATAGCCTCAATGTGCTTTTCGCCTTAAAATAATTTTAAAAAGTTAGATCATGTGCGTTTAGTAAAAGGGAAACAACAGTTACCTAGACTGCAGTTACTGCCATACCCTTTTCTCTAAAACCGATCTCTCGTCCTCACTGGTATAACTGACAAAGTTATGGACCAGTCACGTGCATTTTTTCGGTTCTGACCCTAAATAACTGTTAAGCAGCAGTACATTTCTCTTAGGGCACTCGTGTTTTCCACTTCATAAAATCAAAAATCCCTACTCTTATAGCAAAAAATCCCTCAATCTTGAGAAAAGAGGGAAAATGGTCAACTTAAATATTTTGTTGTACTATTTTTTGCAGAATACAACTACTAGCGTTCAAGTTATATTACTGTATCTTTGATTTATTATTACTCTAAGCATTCCGATCGGTTTTATACCAAAAATAAGGTCCTGTGTTATTTAAACTACATATATGGGGTATCTACAGTTTCATCAGAACACCAGAGAATTCTCACGCCTCATATTTTCCTCTTTAAAGGCTATAAAATAAAAATAAAACCGACTTAAAACCGATAAAGTATCTGTAAACAAAATTCCGTGAGATTTATTTAAACTATATATATGGCGTACCTACAGATTCATCAGAACACCAGAGAACTCTCATGCCTCATATTTTCCTCTTTAAAGGCTATAAAATAAAAATAAGACCGACTTAAAACCGATAAAGTATCTGTAAATAAAATTCCGTGAGCGTTATTTAAACTACACACACACACACACACACACACACACACACACACACACACACACACACACACACACACACATATATATATATATATATATATATATATATATATATATATATATATATATATATATATATATATATATATATATATATATATATATATATATATATATATATATATATATATATATATTATCTGCTCATAGACCCTGTTGGATCACGCAAAGCACTCCGACTCATGTCTTGTTCCTTCTAATCCTCCACACCTCCCTCATCCTGTCCCCATGGATCCTTTTCCGCTCCTCCGTCCATTTTACCCCTGCTCTCTTTGGGATTTCATTCTCTGGGACCTTCCAACCGAGCATCTTTCTCCTGTATGCGCGCCTGTCTTCAACATCTGTTGAGTCTATTCCTGCGTCATGTAGGTCTATTCTGACTTGTGCGATCCACGACGTTGTATATATATATATACATATATATATATATATATATATATATATATATATATATATATATGTATATGTATGTATGTATGTATGTATGTATGTGTGTGTGTGTGTGTGTGTGTGTGTGTGTGTGTGTGTGTGTGTGTGTGTGTGTGTGTGTGTGTGTGTGTGTGTGTGTGTGTGTGCCTACAGGTTCATCAGAACACCAGAGAAAAAATTGCAGAAACAACTCAATGTGCTTTTCGCCTTAAAATAACAAAAGAAAAGGTTTCCTGTTGTCTGAATCCAACTGGGAATCGTCAAACGTATGCGCTGTCTCATTAACCTTGAGTCCTGAATCGTCAGCAAATTTCACTTCTACTTTTGTATTTTTTTGTAGTGAATTTCTGCTGGTAAATGAACTATTGGAGTGGCTAGCGTGGTCAGACCTATATCTGGTTCCTTGAAATGAGCTCCGATACTGACCTCTACATAATTTTTTGAGTGGTCGCGTTAAAATGCGTGCGCGCGCGCGCGTGTGTGTGTATGTTTTAGCACGTACAGTTCGTTAGCCAGCAAAATTAGTGCAACAGTTTCATAACGGCGGCGATTTCAGATCTTTCAAAATTCGTAACGTATTTGTCTTAATTTTTTTAACTTGATTTCATCGTCGTAATCATCGTTGAAAACTGCATAAATTCGCATTTTGAGTTTTCAAAATCCTTTGAATTTAAGAAATTTAATTTGACGTCTGTCAGGGTCCGTTTTCGTGTTTTCAATACGATTTGAAAGTTTAAAACGCATTTTGCAGATTTTAATGCTGTTTCTGATGATGAAATTTCAAAAAGAGTGTAAGACAAAAGCTACATTTGGAAATACAGTTCTGTCACGTCAGCGAGACAGTTGCGTACTGTAGTTACTTAAATTCTACAGCATTTTTAAAATAATTTTTGATACGGATGTAAAATTGTTACAATTTTGCGACAAAAATTTAAAAAATTGAGAATATTTTACAACATCCTTCAATTTAAGCAGAAAGATATTCGTAATTTACAATAAAAAACAATAAAATTAACCCACACCTCCAGATAACACCGTTATAGTCTGCGATAAAATCTACTTAAATTAAAACTAATTTTGAAGGTTTTAATTCTGATTAAGATGGATGAATCCGGGTTTTGAAAATGTATCAGAAAAAAGAGTACAGATTTTTTTGCAGTCTCTATTTTGCAACGGATTTCGCTGTGAACTTTCTTAGCCTAAGCTGTTACCAGAATAAATTTCTGTGTTAAGTTGGAATAAAATCAGAGCTAAACTGCAAACGTTATGAGGTATTCATATAAACAAATTTAAAGACCCAACATAACGTGTCCTAAAGGTCCTTTTCCGTGTTCTCGAATCGGAGTTTTATCGTGATAGCCGCTGTTTTATAGCTTATTCCTAATAGCTCATTTCCCAAAGTAAATTCATTGAAGAAACTTGCCGCGCTTATACTAAATGATGTACCACGCAATCTAGACAGTAATGTTTCTTTTATTTTGTAAGTAACAATGCAAAATTGCATCGAAAATTCTGCTTTAAGATGTGGAAAAGGGGTTGAGATTGTTTAAAAAAATCTTTTGTTGACAGTGGCTTAATTGTCTTTCTTATTTTGAATGTGAAAAGTGAAAACAATCTTCAAGAAGTATATCTACCAAAATTCTGCTTTTAGTCGGGGTGAGGGGACAAGGTGGTTTTATAAAATCTTATGTGGACAGTTTGAACGTCACTGTTGAAAATTTTATCTCGAAATTCTTCATTAAGGCATAGGAAAGAACTGCGGTGATCTTTTAAAATGTCCGATAAACAATGACATAATTTTCCTATTATTTTAAAGATAAATTGTGCAAAATTTCATTAAGCTTAGGATAAACCTGTGGATTTGTATAAAAATTCTTCTAGATATAGATATAGCAGTACCTTTTTAGTACCACTTTAGTAGAGCTGATGTTTGATTTGGATTCTCCGGAAGGTTTTCGTTATAAAGAAAGCAGCGTCACTTTTCCCGCGAAACACTTTCATACTCGGGATTTTAGCAAGCCGTGTGACGTCACTCACGAAATATCGAGTAGGCAGCGAGAAAGTGTGAAGCTGACGTTATTGATAATCTCACCGTGACCCGCGCTTACGTAATTAATATTTTGCACAAGGCCAAGGTCGCCAATAAAGTGTAACAAAGGCAGCTGTTCACGAAATCGAAAAAGAGTGTTTCGACCAGGTTAATTTATCTCGAAAATCATCAAATGATCTTGAAAGTTGGCTAGAAAAAGGAGTTTTTTGAAGATAGACACAGCTAAATTAATTTGCACCAAACTACACGATTCAGCTCTTGATTTCAGTGAGTTTCCGTTGGAAAATGGTTTATCGAAAGGACACACATTGTGAGACCGTTTCAAAATGGCGTCCATTCGAAATCCAATTTAAGCAAATTTTATCGCTGTGTATGGTGGTGAAGTCAGATTTGTTTATGTAAAAAATAGCCTCCATTTTGAAACTGTTGAAAATGTTTGTTGACTGCGTAAAAAACTTGTTTGGGCAATTAACAAAATATATTTTCGTGTCGAGTTTGATTCGAATACACAGTATATTGAATTGGTCAATATAATATTTTGACTTCATTTTGTTTCAAAATACTCTCCTACTGCATGTACACACTTCTCCACCGTTCATACAGTTGTTGGAAACACTCATGAAAGCCATTTTTTGGAAATTTCCCTTAGCCGCTTCGTCACATTTTCAATCGCCTCTTACGAGTTAGCAAAACAATGTGCCTTTAATGTCGCTTTCAGTCGTGGATACAGGTAAAAAACATTGTGCTATCTGTACGACCCTCAGACGAACGTCAGTCTGCTGAATGGAAATCAAAAACATCACAAAGAAAGGAAAAATTTCGCTTGGACAGAAGCAGGGGTACAGTGATAGTGCAGGCTTATTTTATTACCAGGACCTGGTTCA
Organism: Callitettix versicolor; assembly: GCA_022606455.1. Lineage (NCBI taxonomy): Eukaryota > Metazoa > Arthropoda > Insecta > Hemiptera > Cercopidae > Callitettix > Callitettix versicolor. The sequence continues at coordinate 69,900,939 of CM040185.1, forward strand.
CTAAGTATTTATTCCTGAAGGGAAATTAATTAACAAAAAACTGAACAAGGAGATCATGAAATGGCTACGAGATGCATTTAGATGAAAACGACCTAAAAAATGGCAAGGAAAAATTGGTTTTTGTTGCATGACAATGCTCCGTCACATTGACGCTGATGGTGAAATAAAAACCTTGGTGAAATAAAACAGTCTTATTCCTCTCTAACACCCTCTTTATTTTCCCGACCTTGCTCTACCGGATTTTTACCAATGTCCCCGACTGAAAGTGACAATGAAGAAACATTGTTTGGTTGTTACGCAAGAGATGATGGGAAACGCGACGAAGCGGTTGAATGAAATTTCCAAAAATGGCTTTCAGGAGTTTTTACTATTGTATGAACGGTGAAAGAAGTAGGTTATATACATTCAGGAGGAGAATATTTTGAAGGAAAATAAAGTTAAAATATTATACGTACTTTCAATACATTTTCATCTACCAATTCCGAAAATAATTTGACCTTATCTCATGCGTGGGCAGCGCGCGCGCGCGTGTATGTGGGTTTGCTTGTGTGGTGTATGTGCGTGCGCGCGCGTGTATGTGTGTTTGCTTGCGTGGTGTGTGCGTGCGCGTGTGTGTGTGTTTGTGTGGTGTACGTGCGTGTGTGTTTGCGCGTGCGCGTGAGTCCAGGTCCAGAACGTAGGTATTTCAATGGGAATTCGCCAGTAAGACCAAGTGAACCCTGACCGCCGTATCGGTTAAATGAATGCGTAATAAATAGGACTACGAGGCAGCAGGAGACAGGTCACAGACGCAGCCGGTAAAGTTCCAGGAATGAACCGTTCCTATCATTTCCCCACCGGTGTAACTTACGGTATTTACTTCATTATCTCACGACTACCGTTTCCTTATCCGAGTAACGTAATGGGTAGACCGTTACGCAGGTGTAACGGAAGCACTGAGGATGCAAGATGATCCTTGGCAGGAAGGACAGAGGATAGTAGGCCTATGTCCTTAACACTGGAGGAAATGTTTGTAATTGTGATATTTTAAAAATGTTTACTACAACAAAATGTGTTAGGTTTTCGCAGGATTGTCTATCGGTAACAACCCTCTAGCGTCTAAACAGTAAATTGAATAAATAACAAGTAAACACTGCACATACTTTTCACAAAAAATAATTCATTCATTCAAAAGATCTTCGGTAATAATTTAGCACCCAAACAAAACGTATGTGTACGAACAGAAAGTGTTAAGATTTTGCAGGATTGCCTATCGGTAACATCCCTCTAGCGTCTAAACAGTAAATTAAAATAAATAACGAGTAAACACTACACATTCTTTCACTAAAATCAATTAAGTTATTTAAAACAACTTTCGGGAACAATTTAGCACCCAAACAAAACTTATGTGTACGAATAGAAAGTGTTAGGATTTTGCAGGATTGTCTATGGGTGTTTAAACCTTCTAGTGTCTAAACAATAAATTGAATAAATACTGAGTAAACACTGCACATACGTTCACAAAAACCAATTAAGTTATTCAAAAGAACTTTCGCGGACAATTTAATATCCAAATAAAATTTGTGTTGCTATCCTATCCAAAAAAACCAACGTGTCCAAAGCATCGGTCATTCTGCTACGATTCCGAACTTGCTCACCACAGGTTTGAAACTGGAGTTACTGCCGTATTATTTTCCCTATTTGACGCAGATACCTCGTTCATAGCACCAAAATTAATATTATACAAATTAAAATAAACTTATCACGAAAAAATCTTCTTTGCATTGGATACTACGACCGTTTCGGCTATTCAGCCATTATCAAGTTTCAGCATTATAAACAGTATCCTCCTTCACAGTAAATACAAAATACAAATTGAAACAAAACACAAACTTACGCACGCTGTGTTTTATGTTTTATGTGATGTGTTTAAATAAAGCGAAAAAGCATTGTTATATATGAAATTTGAAAATGGCTAAATAGCCGAAACGTCTGTAGTGATCAAGAAGATTATTGGATGACAATAAAATGTATATAAATTATAATAGTCATTTTGGCGAACATAAGTAACAATTAAAACGAATCCAGAAGAAAAAGTAGCTATAAACGTGCAATGTTTTTCCCCATTTTTTTCTCAGAAAATATTGTAACAATTTTTATATAATGTTGTAATGAACCATTTTCGGAATCAATAAATCTAACTAGTTAGATCTTATCTTTCGAAAGATTCGTTTTAATCAGAATAAACGCGTTTAAAAAAGTAATTATAACGATAAAACCAATACGAATTCGATCAGCTGATACTTTATGTTTAATCAGCTGTTATAATGGTATTAAATATCAATTTACTTTCTCAATAGTAAATTTGTATTGTTAAAGGACATTTATTTGTATATTTAATAATATAATAAAAATTATCAACAAGGTCAGATTTGGTCACCAAGCGTACTATTTATTAAAAAAAACTTTTATTTAATTAACTGCAAAAAAACTCTATATCGTTAAGTTAACTTAAATAATTTATAGTTTTTATGACAGATAATTGCATTTTTGCATTTATACATAAAATGTATGTATATACAAATTATAATAAGTAAAGAAATATATATATATATATATATATATATATATATATATAAACTTTTATATACGTTTTCTTAAGTCTTCCATTTTCAAGTTCTGAGACCAGAATTTTAACTCTATCTGCGTTTAATGTAATGCTATCAGTTTTGTTTTAACATTTCAATACCGTTTCATTGCACACAAGAAATACAGACACGCGCACGCGCGCTCATCCCGCGCACCAGCTTTACGTAATCCGCGCTTAAATCCACGTGATGGTCGCGGTTACATGACGGTCACATTGCTCTCGCGCCTGCGCAGACCTAACTGTACAGAGACCGTTAGGCTTTACAAACGAAAAACATATTTCTTGTGTTTGTAAAATTAGTTTGCGTCCCGTTAGGTGAATGACCTGCGATGCCTTATTGAAAGTAACTCAACTAACCGGACCGGGACTGCGGCGGTGACTCTCTCCTTCACCGCGGCGCGCACCGCTCTGCCCCTTCTCTTCCGTAACACACCGAGGGGGGGAATAAATTTGTCCCTTACTACGAAAAATAACCGTAACACGTGATACAAGTGAATTTATTAAAAGTAACCGTACAAGAGTAGTGTTTCTTAAGATTTGAAAAACTTGAACTCTGCAGTCAATTTCAAATTAGTATTTTTAATAAAATTAACGAAAGACACAGACAAACTTTGTAAAGTACAAATCCTCCCCACAAAATATGACATTATCTCTTCCATTTCTTTGTACGGTACTTAAATAAACACGACTTGTAATGTACAAATTCTCCGCACAAAATACGGACATTAGCTCTTCATTTCTTTGTACGGTACTTAAATAAACACGGCTTGTAACGTACAAATCCTCCGCACAAAATACGAACACTAGCTCTTCCATTTCTGTGTACGGTACTTAAATAAACACGGCTTGTAAAGTACAAATACTCCGAACAAAATACGGACATTAGCTCTTCATTTCTTTGTACGGTACTTAAATAAACACGACTTGTAACGTACAAATCCTCCGCACAAAATACGAACACTAGCTCTTCCATTTCTTTGTACGGTATTTAAATAAATACGGCTTGTAAAGTACAAATACTCCGAACAAAATACGGACATTAGCTCCTCCATTTCTTTGTACGGTACTTAAATAAACACGGCTTGTAACGTACAAATCCTCCGCACAAAATACGAACACTAGCTCTTCCATTTCTTTGTACGGTATTTAAATAAATACGGCTTGTAAAGTACAAATACTCCGAACAAAATACGGACATTAGCTCTTCATTTCTTTGTACGGTACTTAAATAAACACGGCTTGTAACGTACAAATCCTCCGAACAAAATACGGACATTAGCTCTTCCATTTCTTTGTACGGTACTTAAATAAACACGGCTTGTAACGTACAAATCCTCCGCACAAAATACAAATATTAGCTCTTCCATTTCTTTGTACGGTACTTAAATAAACACGGCTTGTAACGTACAAATCCTCCGCACAAAATACGAACACTAGCTCTTCCATTTCTGTGTACGGTACTTAAATAAACACGGCTTGTAAAGTACAAATACTCCGAACAAAATACGGACATTAGCTCCTCCATTTCTTTGTACGGTACTTAAATAAACACGGCTTGTAACGTACAAATCCTCCGCACAAAATACGAACACTAGCTCTTCCATTTCTTTGTACGGTATTTAAATAAATACGGCTTGTAAAGTACAAATACTCCGAACAAAATACGGACATTAGCTCCTCCATTTCTTTGTACGGTACTTAAATAAACACGGCTTGTAACGTACAAATCCTCCGCACAAAATACGAACACTAGCTCTTCCATTTCTTTGTACGGTATTTAAATAAATACGGCTTGTAAAGTACAAATACTCCGAACAAAATATGGACATTAGCTCTTCATTTCTTTGTACGGTACTTAAATAAACACGGCTTGTAACGTACAAATACTCCGAACAAAATACGGACATTAGCTCTTCCATTTCTTTGTACGGTACTTAAATAAACACGGCTTGTAACGTACAAATCCTCCGCACAAAATACAAATATTAGCTCTTCCATTTCTGTGTACGGTACTTAAATAAACACGGCTTGTAACGTACAAATCCTCCGCACAAAATACGAACACTAGCTCTTCCATTTCTTTGTACGGTACTTAAATAAACACGGCTTGTAACGTACAAATACTCCGAACAAAATACGGACATTAGCTCTTCCATTTCTTTGTACGGTACTTAAATAAACACGGCTTGTAACGTACAAATCCTCCGCACAAAATACGAACATTAGCTCTTCCATTTCTTTGTACGGTACTTAAATAAACACGGCTTGTAACGTACAAATCCTCCGAACAAAATACGGACATTAGCTCTTCCATTTCTTGTACGGTACTTAAATAAACACGGCTTGTAACGTACAAATCCTCCGCACAAAATACGAACACTAGCTCTTCCATTTCTTTGTACGGTATTTAAATAAATACGGCTTGTAAAGTACAAATACTCCGAACAAAATACGGACATTAGCTCTTCCATTTCTTTGTACGGTACTTAAATAAACACGGCTTGTAACGTACAAATACTCCGAACAAAATACGGACATTAGCTCTTCCATTTCTTTGTACGGTACTTAAATAAACACGGCTTGTAACGTACAAATACTCCGAACAAAATACGGACATTAGCTCTTCCATTTCTTTGTACGGTACTTAAATAAACACGGCTTGTAACGTACAAATCCTCCGCACAAAATACGAACACTAGCTCTTCCATTTCTGTGTACGGTACTTATATTAACACGGCTTGTAACGTACAAATCCTCCGCACAAAATACGAACACTAGCTCTTCCATTTCTTTGTACGGTACTTAAATTAACACGGCTTGTAACGTACAAATCCTCCGCACAAAATACGAACATTAGCTCTTCCATTTCTTTGTACGGTACTTAAATAAACACGGCTTGTAACGTACAAATACTCCGAACAAAATACGGACATTAGCTCTTCCATTTCTTTGTACGGTACTTAAATAAAAACGGCTTGTAACGTACAAATCCTCCGCACAAAATACAAATATTAGCTCTTCCATTTCTGTGTACGGTACTTATATTAACACGGCTTGTAACGTACAAATCCTCCGCACAAAATACGAACACTAGCTCTTCCATTTCTTTGTACGGTACTTAAATTAACACGGCTTGTAACGTACAAATCCTCCGCACAAAATACGGACATTAGCTCTTCCATTTCTTTGTACGGTACTTAAATAAACACGGCTTGTAACGTACAAATCCTCCGCACAAAATATGACATTATCTCTTCTATTTCTTTGTACGGTACTTAAATAAACACGGCTTGTAACGTACAAATCCTCCGCACAAAATATGACATTAGCTCTTCCATTTCTTTGTACGGTACTTAAATTAACACTGCCTGTAACGTACAAATCCTCCGCACAAAATATGACATTATCTCTTCTATTTCTTTGTACGATACTTAAATAAACACGGCTTGTAAAGTACAAATCCCCCGCACAAAATGCGGACATTAGCTCTTCCATTTTCTTTGTGCGGTACTTAAACGGACACGGCTTGTAAAGTACAAATCCTCCGAACAAAATACGGACACTAGCTCTTCCATTTTCTTTGTGCGGTACTTAAACGGACACGGCTTGTAAAGTACAAATCCTCCGAACAAAATAAGGACGTAAGCCAATTCTAGTATCACAGGATATCTAACCAAATAGTTGACAAGTACAGCCAAGCCTTGGTAATGCAAAGAAGAGACAAGAATTGTAGTTACACACTTCCTGCATGAATGACAATCAGCTGTCAGTTTGCAAATCTTGGTTAAATTTAACCGCGATTAAGGAACATCGAGAATTCTTGAGGCCAATGCACTTGTTTTAGTCCAATACTTCCTCTGTGATATTGTTAAATTTACATGTTTAGTGTGTTGCGGTACTTTGTCTCAACACTTTGCATTCCTTCTTGACACTTGCACTCATCTCTTATCGTTTTTATTTCAATCAATCTTGTTTCATGGATTCACTATGCAATGTGTAAATAAAATTTCCAAATACATACTTTGAAAGAACGTACTTAGGGCGACTTGTTTCAAGTATGAACTACGTGTTAACAAGAACGGGTGTGCAAATTGACTTTGTGTCTGCCTTGCAGTCTGAGTGCTCCTTTCGAAATACATTTTACGCCCAAAGAAAAAATGTCTTTCGAATCGTATTCTATTTATTTTTACCCGTACTACAAAAGGTCCAGCAGCGTAAAATAAGCCTTGTAATTTTTTCAAATAACATTTTTGTTGAGGTTCATAAATATGTAAATAAAAACATTAGACAAATTATGAAAAACCATTTTTGTTTGTGTGTTTTGATCCAAATTAAATTTATAAATGTTCCAGATTTTTGTGAACCAACATATTGAAATCAGTGGGGGGGTGACATAAAAATCTGAATTTTCGAAAAAGATCTTGCTGTTATTTACAAACTAGTTAGGAGCGAAAAGTATATTCGGAAGCAGTTATCACTTCGTAGTTTCTAGCGATAATACTAGATTTAAAAAAATAAAGTATTTTTACCCTTAAGATATTACTCCAACCACTCTAAAATTTTGTTGACCCCTCTTATAATTTGGGTTCGGGCCGCTACAAAGACCAGCTTTTTTTGTGATTTTTTTTTGTTGAAAATAAGCTATCAGAGCGGCCATTATAGTAAGACTTAGATCCGTATATATATATATATATATATATATATATATATATATATATATATATATATAAACGACCCTTCAAAAAATAATCTAAAGATCCGGATCGGTTTTTTTTTCAAGGTCCCGGTCTGAGCCTTACTATGATGGCAGCTCTGATAGCTTTTACACACACACACACACACACACACACACACACACACACACACACACACACACACACACACACACACACACACACACACACACACACACACACACATATATATATATATATATATATATATATATATATATATATATATATATATATATATAGAGAGAGAGAGAGAGAGAGAGAGAGAGAGAGAGAGAGAGTGAGAGAGAGAGAGAGAGTTTGTGTGTGTGTGTTTTAGCACGCTTCCGTTCGCAATTTTGGTCCCTTTTTGATTCGTTGATTCATTCATGACGCGAAAATCGATTATGGTAATACCAAGGTTATGACTATGATTATGGTTACCATGATTGTGGTAATAATAGTAATACCTGTGAAAGTTCCTTAAACAGCGATTTTCGTTTTACAGTTTCAAAATGGCGGTCGATTCAAATATTTAATAGCGTAATGTTTTCGCCTTAATTTTGTTTTAAAAAATCCGATTTTACCATCGTAATCGGCATTGAAAACTGAATAAATTAACCTTTTGATTTTTTAAAATCTGTTGAAATTAAGAAATGTTTTGTCAGCTGTCAGGGTTCATTTTCGTATGTTCAACAAAGTTTGAAGGTTTAAAGTGCAAGTATAAGCAGATTTTAATGACGGTTATGATTGTGAAATCACAATTTTAGAAAATGTAAGATAAAGACAAGTACTGTTAGTGAATTCGCTTCTATCACGTCACCTACACACTTAATGCACCAGAAGAGGCCGAGCAGTAAGTACAGTACAATACGGTATGGAGAAGCAGAAACAGATATTTGTTCTCTTCGCTCGCCGTGACTTGACGGAAGGTCATGTTACGGTAAACCCAACAGGACGGTTCAAGTTCACTTCACCTTCGTCTTTATTTCCTTTCCTTTCCTTTCCGTTCCGTTCCGTTCCAAGTCCGTTGACCGTGAAATTTGATTGACTCGAGTCTCTTCCTTCAGAGGCCGGTTGCATGTTCTTTACTTTCTCGTCGTAATCAGAAGTGGTAATCGCGAAAAATCTTTTTTCACAGACGTAACGGACAGACGTACGGAGTGCCGCATTAATGGAGTGGCACATTAACGGAGGTGGTGTTTGTTGTTTGTACCACGTTCAAAAACATTCTACGGAACATTACATTTCGTGTTTATGTTTTGATTTTACATAGAGTACATAAAAGGTATCTGAACGCGAGATTCCCAAATGAAAAACTCTAAAAAGTTGTACCAAACATAATTTTGCCTTAACAAATACTAGAGTAATCCTGTACTGTTAATTAACATTAGCTCTGAATACAAACGCACTAGAATTATAACCCTTACGAGAGATATGTGAGCGCTAGCTGCTGATGGTATCTTGCGGCAGAGTGTTCAACTACATTTAAATAGACTGTCTATTTTTTCAAAAGTCTCCATCCCTTTCCTTGTACCTAGCAGTGTTCGTAAAATGCAGTTTCAAAATGGCTGCCGTTTCAAATCTTTGAAAATTCGTAACGTCGTACATTTTTTTGAAATTACGATTTCACTATCATAATCTGCATTGCCAACTGAATAAATTTGGGTTTTGATTTTTCAAAATATGTTCGAAATTAAGAAATATTTTTTCGACGGTCAGGATTCAGTTTCGTATTTCCAGTGAAGTTTGAAGGTTGAAAGTGCAAGTATACGCAGATTTTTATGCTGATTATGATGATAAAATTAGAATTACAGAAACTGTAAAGTCAAGTACTTTTAGTGCATTCGCTTCTATCACGTCTCCGACACACCGGCCGTATGGATATTACAGTCGACAGATAGTCCAATTACTTGGACTTTAGCCGCTAATATCGAACAAGTTCTTTATAATGGTGGCTGTACTTCTAGTACTTTTATATTCAATGCCGTTAATCTTATAGATTAAATATGGCCGACAATGTCTACAGACTCTTAAGACACAAAGACTCTCGAGTCTGGTTATTCAAAGGGTTCCAGATAATTAATTAATACACTGAAGAAACCATTGAGAACTAGCAAAAGTGAACTTGGAGAGTGAAAATAGCGTAAAGGTTGAGGAAACTGGGGTTGTATCTAAACCCGTGTAATGCACAAGTAGTGAATATCAGCTGACTGTGAGGACGCTAGACGAATCTACCAAACATTTAACGGTATATGGTTACGAGCATGTCAGATCAGTAAAGCTTTTAAAAGGTCTAGCGGGAGTGCGACATCGCAAACTGAAATGAGACTAGATGAACAGAAAAATATTTTGAAGCTATTGGCAAAAAGGCGCAGGTCGGTCAAAACGGGAAAAGACAAACAATTTAAGAATCCATGCAATAATGAATGTGAAACTCACCGCTGTATACGATATTATGACAAAGCAACTTGATTTGGCCATGTCCAAAGAGAGGCGATTGGGTCAAGATCTACGGAACGACAGAGAAAAATAGAATCTAGAATCGGAAGACGCTGGAGAACGTTTCAAGCCGAAAACGAAGAAAGTAAGCGGTAACAAACGGGCTTTATATTGAACGTAGAAGTAGAAAACCTTCCAGGGACTAAACTTTGGAGGTACGCAACCTTTGCGTGGCGAGACTACAAGGCGGGAACCGTCCTCGAAGATGGAACATTATACCACCGTCAGCCAGGAACATTATATCACCGTGCGCAGACTATGCCTGCCTATACGCCAGTAACAAATAGTCTCCTAGCACCTCCATCAGAACGTGTTGTTAGTGGACAGCTAAGAATCATTAAGTTACCAGTCTACTGAACTATAGTCAAAGAGGATCGCCTCTTCGATCGCGAAATCCTAAGAAATCCCATAACGTTTAAAGAATCAATCAGTCAAAATGTATCGGGAAAATTACAGAGACAACTTATACAAGCAAGCTAAATACAGTACACGTAAAAATTTACTGAAATAAAACTGTAGACTGTAGTTTAAAGTTAATAGATTCCCTGATGAAACGATTTATTTTTTATTTTAACAGATTGAGATTCACTGAAGACGTTTCTGAGTGCAAAATATTTGCTGCCGGGAAACAGTGTGTGTCTAAGATATGTTTTAGTTACTTATAATTTAACTTTGAAAAGTCAATATTTCTTAATTTAGATCTACATTTCAATTCAGTTTTATAGCTTTCTTGCTGTAATCTATTAGTTTATAAAAGTATGTTATTTCTAAAATAGAAAAAAAATTACAAGTCTAAAACAAAATGAGTTTATTCGGGAAAGGTTTTGGTGGGCTAAGACACATCACAGTTGTCGTCGAAGACGGAAGTGCCAAAAGATATGAAGTGGTCGGTTTTCGCCGGCGATAGCGCAATGTAAAATTTAAGCTTAAACTTTCTGAAGGTTTGGGCGGTAGACTCGTAATAGTTTAAAGATATAAGAATTTCGAGGCAGTGTATGTCTGTTCTAATCATTAAACCGTTAAGAAATTTAAATTTTGGAATTCATTATTAACTGCAATAAATCAAATCTAAAATTGAACAAAATTCCTCAATTTGGAGCGGAAACAGATGTGCCAATCCTCGTCAAAGCTAATGGAGCGATATATATATATATATATATATATATATATATATATATATATATACAAGAGATATATATATATATATATATATATATATATATATATAAATATTATTGTATTAATATTACATTAATACAACAATATATCACTATTTCAAATATTTTCTCTTAAAATCATAAGCGAAATTTTACTCCCCTCCAAAAAAAATCTTCGATGGCGCATTTCGCGCCAACTTTTCCTCCCCGTCTAGGCACCTGTGGGCGGGAGTAAAGAATACGTAATTTTTGCGAACGGCTTAGGCAACGTTCTAGTTACCTTCCAGTCGTAAAGTTTCTACTGCCATGTATTTATTTATTTACACAAAATATTCCCTGATCATTCTTTGATTTTGTAAAGACAAAGAGGAAGCAGTGTGCTCATTCATTGATCAAAATATAATTTTAAGTGCCGCAAAAATATACGTAAAGTAATTTTTATATGTAGAATTCAAGGATGGGTTTGAAACGTTCGCAATAGTTCGTCTGTTGCATAGTTGAACTTTTGAACTGTACTTTTCTAGTTATTCAAACCCGCTAGCTGTGTGCACAGTTACAGATAATAAAAGTAAATTGAATAAAACGGTCAACAGGAGGTCTGTTACGGACGTTGCCTTTACAGTAAAAGTGGCCATGGCACCGCGCGCAGCACAGCTGATCCACGCAGGTTACTCTCGGTCAATGCCACACTTATTTCGTCGCCGTCGACAGTCCAGTTAGAATGACGTAACACAACGGTCTGACGTAGACTGGTTTCGCCGTAGGAACTCTTCCGTTTACCTTTTGTTCTTCTTTTCTACACCCACTTTGCGGCGTTAAAGTCTCCGCATTGTACTTTGTTTCTGCACATACTTTGCAGCGTTAAAGTCTCCGCATTGTGTTTCGTTTCTATGCCGGTTTTGAAGTGTTCAAATCACCGGCTGTTGTCATGCTAAATTATCGTTGGAATTTGCTGTCTTTATGTAATTTGTAATGTAAATTACTTTAGAGCATACTCCGGTCGGGAACGTGTTTTAAAGAACTAAAAAAATCCAGGATCTGTAAAACTTATTTATCAGCTCGTATGTGTGACATTTTGACATTTCTACTAAGACAATCGGATAGACTTTTCAAATGGATATAGTCGCCGATTTCAGGCGTTATACCTTCAAATGCAGCAGTGATTTTGAATCACAATGTGAACCGTCAGCGTGTTTTGCGCTCGTCCTCCACCCTCGTGCAAGGCTTGATCAGTAACCAGGATTTATCACATCCACGACGGATTTCTGGAATTTTGTGGGTGGGAGCGGTTGGTTGGATGATTCCATTCAAAAGAGAGCCGCCTAGGGGATAACAATTTTTGAAATAATACCTTCAAAAACTAGCACTATTAAGCTGTTCTAGACTTAAATAAGAGTAAAAATTTACTCCACTTTAGACACATGCAAAAAAATGACTTAATTTTCGTAGATTCCTAATTTTTAAAACTTTTGCAAAACTGGCTCCATTTATGTAAATGGAATGGGGAAGTTATGTAACTTCCCCTCTTCTCAATATACCAGTCTATAATTTTTATATATATCTGCAGTTACTCCAATTTCTTTTTTACCCTTACCTTACCTTAACGTTGATCTCTCGTCCTCATTAGCCTAAGCAAGTCCAGTTAAGCGTCACAACAGTTTTTTAACCAATTTTTGATCAATTTTAGAGTCGAGAAAGGTCTTTCTGCTGCTGTTGCAGGTAACCTGACAAAGTTGGAGATCGGGATAATGTGACGGGTTTCGGAACCATCAACGGCCTCAGATGTATCTTTGACTCTTTCTCGAAGCTGCGATACTTCCACTTCAAGAAAGTCAATTTGGATTTTTACACTTTTTATTTTATTTCTTTTTTCTCTGGAGGGGCGGTGGCCCCTTTGCCTCCCCCTTAATCCGTCCTTGGTCACCTCTCTCATCAGCAAAGTATTTTCAGTAATTTTAGAATGACAAATATAGTGTATAATATTATAACACGAATTGTAAACAATATGTTAAAATTTCTAATCCTTGTGACCAGCTGTGTCAAAAATAGGATTCGTGAAACATTTACTCATTGTAATAAACCGATACGTCAACTGCTATACCAAATTTAAATTTTCTACTTTACCATTTCTCTGTAAAATATTGTTTCGTTTTCAGATAAACATTGGTTTTACTTTGTCTGTCTGTCTGGCCGTGCGTGTTTGTGGCCATATACACCCGCATTGAGGCTGACTAAACGAATGGTATATAAATAAATCGACACTTTCTAAGCCGTTTTAGTCAACGAAACCAGAAAAAAACAAAAAATGTTTGTTATTGGACCAAAAATAAACATCATGTATCATTTTTTCTTTTCCTTTTTATTTTTAATTACTATAATTTGTTCAAAAACACGACATAACGTAAAACGTATTATAGCCTATCAGCAGTTTAGTGAAATCAGCTGATGGTTACGAATTAATATAACTGATCTTTTACTGTAACTACCAATATAAATTGGTGCACTCGCACCATGCGACGAACAAAATCCAACATCACAACTAGTCCTAAAATATAAGTGTTAAAATCGTTTTAACAAATCCGATACAATTTGGTCGGTATTTCTCTGAAAAATCTGGACGATTTCTAAAAATCGGATTATCAGATTTTGCTCACTGTCACATTAGCTGGAATATTAACAACCCGAGACAGTAAAACAACGGAAACGAAGCCTGAACTATTCAGGTTTTTCCGATTTAGACAACTCAAGCTGACCTTAATCTTCTTACGCCGATTAGAATCTGATTCAAAGAAGTTAAACGATTCCGACGATAGTTTCGGAATAGGAAAAAGTTTATTACAATATTTATGCAATTACTGAACACCCTGTATAACGACTGTATGTAATGAAAACATGCAGACATCTTGCGGAACAAAGTGGCTACGCCCTGAGAGTTACTCGGCGAAGATTACCGGCAAATCCTCCGAGGACAGTATCTATAAAGGAACATACTAAGGAGACTTGTTTTGTGCATGTTAAGTACAGGCATTGTCAATAGTATAGAAGCTATAGGGAAACATTATTTTGAAATTTCAGTTCAGGGACTTGTTTTATTGCAGGATGTATTGTGCGTATTGTTGCTCTCCGTGGACGTTCATTGTATTGAACACACTTTGTAAAAGGTAAATAACTTTATGCTCGTTATTGCATATATAAATAGAATAATCGCTGCACAATAATAATGCTGTTTCGCTGACGTAGTAGAAGCGAAGAATTCCCAAAAGTATTTTTCTTTATCTTTACCTTTTTTTGAAAAATTCTAATTCCACTATCATAATCAGCATTAAAATCTCCACTTACGCTACGCGTATTCGGATTTTAAACTTTCAAATAACGTTACAAAATACAAAAATGAACTCTGAACGCCGTCAATAAAATTCGTTTATCAACGGATTTTGAAAATTCAAAAACGCTAATGTTGGCAGTTTTTAATGCTGATTATAATAAAAAAATGAGATTAAAACAAGTTAAATTTTTTAAACATTTGAAAAGGTCGCCATTTTGTAATTGTGGAACTAATTTTGCTTGTTGATGGCCATTAGTGACTGTGTTCGGGAGAACTTGAATCGGGGCTTATAGAAGGCTTTTAGAATTCATACCAATAGTCAGGCAGCAATAAATATACTTGCGGGCCCAACAATACAATCCAAGCTGGTCTGGGAGTGTCGATAGAACCTCGACGCTCTCTTCCTAGGCAACCGGGTAACTATTTACTGGATCCGGGGCATAGGGGACTTGAGAGTAATGAGGATTCAGACCGACTGGCTGGACTTGGATCTGCATCTGAGTTTATCGAACCTGAGCTGGCTTTAAGGATCTCTCTATCGTTGGCCAGGTCTGCAAATAATAGGTGGATTACTAATCAACACCAGGCAAGATGGGCATTCCAATAGTAAACGCCTCAACACTTTCAGTGCCTACTTGTATTCACTTACTGCACTGTGTTGCCCCTCTGTTTCGCATTCAACCAAGGTCATGACATTCACGTGTGCGTCATTGGCTTGCCAAGACAGTTTGCTGCTTCTATTGGTCCTATAATGCCCAATGACGCGCACGTGTGTGTCAAATTTATAAGCAGTTTAAATTTTAAACAAAATAAATTTTTAAAAGTGTAATTAAATTTAAAATATTTTAGTTAAAATACCGTCCATTATTATTTGAATTACTTGTTTTAGTCATTTAAAAAATTGATAATTAATATTTTTTTAAATTCTTAAGGACAATAGAATGATAAAAAAAGTTAAATAAATTTCTTGATTTATGAAATAGTATTTTTATATGTTACAAATTATAGGATTCAGTGATATACTCTAAAACATGGTTTTAAACACAATCCTGGTTGATCTGGACAGTCTGGGCAGAAGTAGATTGTATCCTTGCGAATGTTTTGCTTATAGCATTGTCTACAACGTATTGTTTTGCCACTTTTTTTTCCGTTTTCACTCTCTCCATCTCTCCTGGCACATGCATAAAGTATCTTCATGGTGATGGCATGTAGTGCAGCAATATTTTCCGTATTGCTAAACGATAATCATATCCAATCATGACAGAATGACGTGAAAAATTGAATACAATAAAAAAACTCACAAAATTTAACAAAGTAGAAAATACACTACAAATTACTAAACCAAACACTTTCTAGAATAAAATAAACTTTGAATGAAATAAAATTTCACTTAAGGGTAAGAAACACATACTTCTTAAACAAACCAGTAAATGCATTCTAATAACAACAAAAACCTAAAACCAACGGTATTTCCTCAAACAATAGACTGTCCCAAATGAAATTGGCCTTTATCTAAACCTGGCCATCAAAGCCCAATTTCACAGAACTTGATAAAAATAACTGTGCAGTTTGACGCACACGTGTTGGTCACGTGCGTCGTGGGCACCAACATGTTAAGCAAAGTTCCTTTTAGAGGACTTAAAGGGGCAGCATATGTACTGGGCAGAGCACAACCAAGGAGGATCATGGGGCTCATAACAGGACACTGGTCTGGGGGTGCATATGAACAGGATAGGTATGTACCATGGAGAAACAGTGTGTAGATTGTACAGGAAGGAGGAGGAAACTGCAGGTTACATAATTTATGATTGTGAGGCTCTTGCTAGTAAGAGGCTAGGGTTTTTTCGATTTCAAGACCCTAGGGATCTTCAGCAGAGTGAGCTAGTCAGTGGGTTGTTGGAACTTATTAAGGGCACCAATCTGCTGAACTAGGTATTTTAAGAGGTTTAGTTGTACAATAGGTCAGTTGATCGCAGTGCCTGGGGTTGAATTATCCCTTCCTATAGTATCTAATCTAATCTAATTTTGCTGGTTAACGAACTTGTCCAAAATATTACCGTATTAAGATTTTTGTACCGTGTTTGAATCAAATCAGACCAAAATTGTGAACATGAGAGTTACCGACAGACGGACTCTCGTTTGAATTTATAAGTCCTTAGTTTTTCCCACGGACCGTAATATTTTAATTACGAATGAGATTTTTTTTAACATGTATCGTGTTTTAGAATGGTTGTGATGTTGGATTTTGCGTATTGCGAATACACAAATATATATTGATAAATAATAGTATATTTTGTCGTCCAGGATCTAACCAGGGACGCACCCACTACATTATGTAAACTACGAAAACTTTTGACCGATGTAAATATATGAAATGAATCGTTAATTTTTATGTTGGTATTTATATTAAAATATTAGTTGTTTTATATTAATTAGTAACGATCATTTGATTTCTTTGAACAGCTGATAGGTTATAATAAGTTTTAGGTTGTGTTGTTAAAAAGTAGCTATATTAATTTGTCGTTTATATTAATTCGTAACGATGAGCTTATTTCATTGAACAGCTGATAGGCTGGATAAGTTTCAGGTTTTGCTGTTAATAACTAGCTACGTTAATTTATCGTGTTTTCAAAACAAATTGTAATTAAAATAATTCAATAAATACACGTTTATTTAATATAATACAATACATGTAATTATAATTTTTAAGAAAAAGAATAAAATTCTGGTATTGAACAAAAAATAAAAATCACGTGTCATGTTTTTGAACAAATATCGCAATTAAAATAAAAAAGAGAAGAAAACACGATACATGATTTTTATTTTTGCTTCAATAACAGAATTTTTTTAATAAATTGCTACATTGTGTTTTGCTTCAAACAATGGCCGAAAAATGTGCCAAAAGACTGCATTTTCGTTTTTTGTGGATAATGTTAATTATAAATTTGGCTATCATAAATTTTAAAATGAAATATCAACCATTTCAAAATAACCATTCAAAATAACCTCGGTGGTTCGTAAACGATGTCTGAAGAAATTTAGAAAAAAAATCAAAACGTATTATAAACTAATTTTTTTTGATATTGAACACGGCACAAAAACTGATTTTGTAATTCTTAAAATTTGTTATAATTTTAAAAGAAGATCAACATTTTTTGTGTGTGGAAAAAAGAATGTTACATATTGTTTTTTAAAGAATATTAATTGTTGCTACATGAACAATTAATATTCTTTTTTTTAATTAATTGTTTCTGGAATGCCATATTTGTGTTCTGTACCTTTCTAAGATTTGTCAGTGATACATTTGTTGACGCGTTTCATATTACTTCCATCTTAAAAAAGTTTTGTTTTGTTCAGAGTTCAATAGAAAGCCGTAAAAATAGAGCCAAGCAATCCGAAACCGGTCAAAGAATGTAAAATTGTCAAAGTTTGGAAAAGAAGAAGAATGCACTCAACACGCGCATTGATTCTAATAATAGCTCGAACAAGTTCGATCGGCATAATCTTTTATCGGTTTCAAAATGGCGGTCAATAATATAGACGGAAAACCATATAAGAACCAGAAAAACCGGACGTGTGAATTGAATGTTGGTGGTAGTATGGGATACAACATTCTGAAACACCTTAATTTAATTTGCATGCTTATTTGATTTAAAAAGATGCTGCAGTAAAAAATGAACCCGGTCGGGGCTAAACAAGCCCGGTAGCTGCCTGAGCAAGTTCGATCTGATTGGCCAAAAGTTACTTATTCTCGTAGAAAGAACAAGTTTTTTTGCCAATGGACGGGTATAAGAACACAGAACCAGTTTGTCACCTGTTTTGTAGGATAATTGGTAGGCTATTGGAATTATTTGTTCAGGTAATGTCATGAAATTCTTTTGTGTGATAAACTTTCTAATTTCAGAAGTTCGGTTCCAAAATAACCCACAAATTTGGTCTTCAAATATACCAAAGCTTTGTACATTCCGATTGAATAATAATTACCTTTTGCTTACGAGTAAATCCTTCAGTTTAGAAATAAAAGGACCGACTGAGAAAACTTTCATACAGTCAACTGCGACTTAAATAAAATAATAATCTTTGTAGTGTGTAGGTTTGTTGTTTGGGGTTGTTTGTTAGTTTCGTGTTAATTGTATTTGTATTTTAAAAGTGTATTTTCTGTAGGAAGTTTAGGTCTTATTAAGGTGGTGAGCAGAATAAAATGATCGCTAACACCTCTAATACCGCACTTGGTGCAGTAGGAAATTTTAAAAAAATCGGTCGCTTGTTTGTTAATTAACAACGATTTTAAATGTTTTTGACACTGTACACAATGTTGAATTACGTGTTTCATAATTTGAGTTTTGAAATATGTTTGCATATTTGAAGAAAATCCGATTACAAATGTTTTTCTCAAACGCAAACATTTATAACTCGTATTTCATTTTTGTTCTTTTAGGGGATGAATTCGGAAAAATGGTGAATTACGTGTTTCATAATTTGAGTTTAGATTTTTTTTTAAGTTTAATAAGTCTGATAAAAATATTTTTCTCCAATACAAACGTAATCCCTTTTTTTATTTTGTTAATTCATTTAGGCGATGAATTCGGAAAAATGCTGAAATTCGTGTTTCAATATTTGTGTTTTAGAATATCTATTTTTATTTTAAAGAAAATTCATTAAAAAAATATTTTTCTCCATTGCAAACATTTATATGGTCTACCTCTTATTGCATTTTCATTTTTGCTCTTTTAGGAGATGAATTCGGAAAAATGTCGAAATACATGTTCCATTATTTGTATTTTAGATTTTTCTTTTTTTATGTCAAGAAAATCCGATTAGAAATATTGTTCTCCAATAATAACATTTATACCTAATTTTAACCCTTTTGTTGTTTTGGGGGATGAATTAGGAAAAATTCTGAAATACAGTTTCATTATTTGTGTTTCTGAGAATGTATCTAGAATATACGATAAAAACAATGTTTTTCCAGTTCAAAATTTTATATCCCCTTTTTACATTTTCCACCCTCTTGTAATCCCTTTAGGGGATGAATTTTGAAAAACGGTGTAAAATATATTACATTACTTTTGTTTTAGAGTAATTATTTTAAGTTTAAAGTAGATCCGACCAAAAACATATATATTCTAAAATTAAAGTAGTTTTACCCCATTTTAACCCTTTTAGGGGTTGAATATTGGAAAATCGTTTCTTAGTACACCCCTACATAGCGGTACTAAGGTACCCTGAAAATTTCAAGTCTCTAGTTATAGTTTCGGCTGTGCGTTGATCAATAAAAACTTAGCCTTATATATATATATATATATATATATATATATATATATATATACACACACAGATGCTGGCCACTTGGGACTGCATCAGGGTAGTTGAAAATACTATGCTAGAAACCTTTATGGAGTGTACTCAACAACAACTTTGGAAAGTTTCATTTTGATCGGATGAATGGTGTAGTAATGCATAAAGGACAAACAAACATACATTCGCGCGCGTGTGTGTGTGTGTGTGTATGTATATATATATATATATATATATATATATATATATATATATATATATATATATATATATATATATAATATAATATAATATATATATATATATATATATATATATATATATATATATATATATAACATTTTCATTTCTTGTTGTAGTAAGTTATAAAATTTGATAGCACAAATATATAGCTATTTTGTCACTAACTCTTCTGAGAGTTTTTGGTGAGAGTTTTTGTACTGATACTTTTAGTTCTACTACTCAAATTAGAAAGTATAGTTAATATTAAGTTGACACGTGACTAGCATGCAATTATCTATATTTTTAACTATGTAGTATATATAGTTTTATTATATTCCAACGTTATATTAATATCGTTAGAGCCGTTCTTGAGAAAGGACACGCGTTCCTGGCTTAATAATATTACAGGATAAAATAAAATTAAAAGCATCGATTTAATCTATACACCTGATTGAGGATTGCTGACTGCATTTGCAACCAACCCGATCCTTGTATCCTGGCGGGCATCGGTTACCGCCAATTGCTCCGGATTCTTTCGCTAATCATGCTTTCTGATTGACTCCCAGATACGGACCCATAATATCAATGAACGGAAATTGTGGTGCTCAAGACGTAAATGTTTGGCTCGACGGGTTTGGCCGCGTTGCAATGTAGGATACGGACGCCCGATAGAGTTATTTGTATCCTTAATAAAAGTAAACGGCGCCAAAACGTAGCACAGACTTTCTAATATCACTGCATTTAAAAACGGTTCAGTTATTTAAAAATTATTGACATGCGCGTCCGTACAAAATGAAAACGGATCCCAGGTCTTTGCGCCGTTTTTGTTTACTGTATACGGAAACAAAATAGCGTCTGCATGACGTTCCGAGAGCATGGATCAAAGCTTGGTGTCACGTGTTGCGTTTATATACACACACACGCGCGCGCATACACACACACACACACACACACACACACACACATTGTATGAGTTGCAGCGTGTATGTGTGTGTTTGTGCCTGAAGAATCACAATGGATAAAGAGAAAATCAAGATTAAAAATCCAAAGCATCCATTTTTGGTCCCAGAGTTTTGTAGGCTCCAGATAAAACAATTCAATTTTTGCCATAACTAAAGTGTATCAAATTCGTTATGAAATGTTCAGAAACAAAGTCGAAAAATCAAAATAAAACTTCTGATCTGCATTCCGTTTTAATGATTGTTAGTACTTATATATATATATATATATATATATATATATATATATATATATATATATATATATATATATATATATATATATATATATATATATATATATATATATATATATATATATATATTTGGAGGGCTGATTTGGGATGATATAATTTCAAAAATCGTTCAAGACAATTTGAAAAATATCGCAGACGAAATCGACTTCAGTAATTCCGGAAATAAAAATTATTAGCGAGATATATCAATGTTTTCGAAAATTTTCGTTTCTTTTAGTCTTCAGCTATTTAATCGCGTAGTCTTGAAAAAAGTATTGATTATGAATCCGTTTGTACTCTTGAAAAAATATTGATTACAAATTACCAATCGTATAGAACTACAGTTTTGAAAAGTATTGATTATGAATTCGCGATCATTTGTAGTCTTAATTGGTTATAAAATTTTTTATAATTTACAGTCGTGAAAAATTATTGGTTATGTTGATCGTTTACAACTTGAAAAATTTGATTATGAATTCACTAGTATTGAATAAGGTATTGATTATGAATTCCCGATCATTTGTAGTCTTGAAAAAGTATTGATTATGAACTCCCGATCATTTTTAATCATGAAAAAGTATTGATTATGATATCCTGATTGTTTTTAGTCTTGAAAAATTATTGATTATGAACTTCAGATTGTTTGAAGGCTTTAAAAAATATTTATTATGAATTCCCAATAGTTTACTATTTTCTAAATGTATTGCCTAAAATTGTCCAATCGTTTACAGTCTTGAAAAAGTATTGATTATGAATTCTCGATTGTTTTTATTATTATAAAGGTATTGATTATGAATTCCATATAGTTTACTCTTTTCAAAATGTATTTATTATATATTTACAATAGTTTACGTTTAAAAAAATATTGATTATGAATTCTCGATCGTTTGGAGTTTTAAAAAAGTATTGACTATGAATTCACAATAGTTTACTCTATTCAGAATGTATTTATTATATATTTCCAATCGTTTAAGTTTTGAAAAAGTACTGATTATGAACTCCCGATTGTTTGTAGTCTTAAAAAAGGTACTGATTATAAATTGACAATAGTTTATAATCTTCAGAATTGAATGTTATGAATTCTTAATGAATCAACACTATTTTATTCTCATTTGTACGTTAATAATGTTCTTAAATCTGATTTTCAAATATAAAAAAGTAATTGTTTGGAAGTTCATATTGATGTGTCAGCGTGACAGCTCTGTACCGCGACAGCTGTAATCAATTTCCTTATCAATAATCAACATTTCCTTTCATTTCTGATTCAGTCTCGCGTCTGGATTTTGGAAAGTTATCGCGAGAAACGTACTTAATCAGTTTCGTTACTGGAAGCAGCGTAGACGATTCACTGTTACAACATTTCCTGCAAGGTTGAATGCACTTTAAGTTTTGTGAATGAGAGTTCCCGAAGTGAATCAATATTCCCTGCACAGCCTTACTGGCGCACTCTTTGCCAAGTAACATACTGACATACATCGGAGCTCGGCTATGCTGTGGTAACTTACGCGCGCTTCATTGCATTCTTTCTGTAGTTCGGTTAATTGCCACTAGGGGTTGAACTCCGCCACCTGTAGCAGCGGGCGAAACGGTTATTTCCCTGTAACAAAGAACGTTACCGTTCCAGCCCAGTAGTAGATTCCAAAACTCTGTTAAAAATTAACAGTGTTCCAATCTGTTGGAGTGATTGCTTCGAAACATGATTTTACAAATTGCTGTACACACAACAAAATTTGCAAAATGTGATATTTGTTTTCACACTTAAGTTACAGATCCACTGTATATCTGTAAGTTTTTTTTGTGTTTAACGTCCGACTATCAGACGATGGGATGATCTATAGCGTATGAAAATGCCAAGCCCTGGCCGGGAATCGAACCCAGGTCCTCGGGGTGAAAGCCTAGTATGATATCAACTAGGCCACCGAGGCGGCTATATATATAAATGTGTGTGTGTGTGTGTGTGTGTGTGTGTGTGTGTGTGTGTGTGTGTGTGTGTGTGTGTGTGTGTGTGTGTGTGTGTGAAAAACTACAAACTTACATTAACAAACAAAACATGACAACACAGAAAACAATTAAAGTTAAATGAGCACTATAAACAACGTCAACTTGACCTCATAACCATAACAATGATCGGCTAAAAACATCCTAACACAACGCTCGCGCGCGCACAATATTTCGAAAAGTGATAAGGAATTCAGGATTCTTAGTTCAAGATTCCGGGTCTGGGTGTAGCCATGATGACAGCTTCAAAAGTGCACTTTTGTTTCCTCTAATAAGTACACTTTTGTTTACAGAACTGTTCTCTAACTGGAGAAGGAATGACGTCCTGTGCTTTTTTCTTAAGTCAATAACAAAAGAAACTTACGACATAATTAAAATACTGGTCGGGTGATTAAAACGGTTAACGTAAGTAGTTTCGAATTCGCAAAGTTCTACTGAAGACTAAATGACGACAGGATTCAACTTTGAAGGCAATGTATCGAAGTCGTTGACTTCGTTCGGAAACAAATTGCTTACTGTTTAAAGTAGTTCAGCTTTTAACAAATCGTTTTAAAATAAATAATACAGCATGGGCTGTGTGGGGAAAACGTATTGACTGTTACGTCTCAACAATTTCGTTTCGGAAGGTAAAAACGAAAGAACAAATGGCAGTTGTGAAAATCTAAGACGCGGTTTAATCAGAATCGTCTCTACAGATTTCGCACGAATTTTAAAGAATCACATGTACATGCAGTGTTCAAAACACTTTGGTTTACATATTTCGTCTGAAATTATAACACAGAGTTTTTATATTTTTCATTCTGCCACGATAAACTGTCCCAAATATGCTGGATTGTAATCTGTCTTAAGCTTTGGAGAGCATTCTGTTTTCTAATGCCGCCATTCATCGTCAGCATCTACTATAAAATCGTAAAGGTAAAGCTCTCTGATTCTTTGAACATGTTTTTTTTCAAAATTTCTGAAATTTAGAAAGTTATGATTGTGGGACGGTATGGATTATCTGTTCCAGGAAAAGGGCTACAAGCTCCAGGTTCTTGTACAAGCTAGTCATAACATGCCTTCAGAAGAAAAAGCTTTGAGGTTCTAGGTTATATCCGAACTATTCTCGAAAATTCACAATTTTTGAAACAATTTTACTGTGTACCAGGTTCTTAACCGAATCGAACACGTAATTTTTAACGACCTCTCAAAAAGAAAACTATAGAACAGTATCGACTGTCATTTCAAAGTCCCGGGTCTGGATATTACCGTGATGGCAGCTCCGTTAGTTAATTTTCGAATGGAATTTCGCTAAAAGTTATTGCGATAGAAAGAGAACCATTGAAAATTGAAACTGTAAAACTGGAAAGTGAAGAAGTTGTTCCGGACGGACAGACAAGATTCGGCAGTCTGATTAAGGTTGCCTTCATCATGCTCCGGGCGGTGTAACCAGTAAGACTGGAATTTTAGATTCTTCAAGCTACTAAAGAGGTCCTGTAGCGCTCCTGGTGAAGCACAAGATTTGGCGAGTCCTGCCCTTGCGTAAACTACCAAATCCAATTCCATCCCAAACCCTTCATTCCCTAAAAGTCCTTTACTAACCATGCCCACATCCCAAACCGAGCCGGAACAGCATTCACCGAATGCAGCATGGCAGAATGTGAACTTAGCTTTAAATATACAGTCTCTTGATACCAGGCAACCTCCAGTTTTAATCTAGCCTTACTTATGCATGGTACTCTGTATGGTTGGACAATTTATTTCGCTAGCTACTTGTGGGATTTCAATGGCAGAAACAAACACGAAGACCCACAAACCCAGGGGAACTAGCAAAAGTGGATCCGAGGAATGAAAATAGCACAGCGGTAGAAAAAACTGGAAGTGGGTCAAACCCCGTGTAACTACAAGCAGAGGATCGTTGATGTCTGTGGACACGCTGAACAGATCTATCCAACATGCAATGGAAGAAGCGAGACACGGGTTGAGCATCTGAAATCAGTAAGAAGCGAGAGACGAGGTCTAACATCTGAAATCAGTAAGAAGCGAGAGACGAGGTCTAACATCTGAAATCAATAAGAAACGTGAGAAGAGGTCGAACATCTGAAATCAATAAGAAGCTAGAGACGGAGTCGGACGTCTGAAATCAGTAAGAAGCGAGAGACGAGGTCTAACATATGAAATCAGTAAGAAGCGAGAGACGAGGTCTAACATCTGAAATCAATAAGAAAAGTGAGAAGAGGTCGAACATCTGAAATCAATAAGAAGCTAGAGACGGAGTCGGACGTCTGAAATCAGTAAGAAGCGAGAGACGAGGTCTAACATATGAAATCAATAAGAAGCGAGAGACGAGGTCGAACATGTGAAATAAGTAAGAAACGAAAAACAGGATCGAACATCTGAAATCAGTAAGAAACGATAGACTGGGTCGAACATCTGAAATGAGTAAGAAGCACGAGACAGGGTCAAACATTTAAAATGAGTAAGAAGCTAGAGACGGGATCGAACATTTAAAATGAATAAGAAGTTCTTACTTACAGAACTTGCAGAGTTATTCAGATTACAGAATAAGAGACGGGGTCGAACATCTGAAATGAGTAAGAAGCGAGAGACAAGATCGAACATTTAAAATGAATAAGAAGCGAGAGACGGGGTCGAACATTGAAATCAATAAGGCCGTGTATAAAACTTCTATCAAGAGCGCAGAAATACAAACTGATAAGACAGGAATATTGAACTTGTCTGGGTTCCAATAAGTGAACTTAGAAAGACTTGTATTGGACTAAGAAACCGTGTGTAAGCTAAGCAGGGTGAATGTGAAACTTACGGTTACGTGAACTATGATTATGAAGCTTTTGCAAACAGGAGACGAAGGGTGTTTGGTTTCCATGATGTCAAGGACGTTGAATGAGCTGGTGAGGGGGACTGCTCAAACTCATTGAGGAAACCAGTCTACTAACTTGAGCGGCTTAGTTGCACAAGGATCCTTCGATCGCGGTGGCAGAGACCACCGTACCACGTGACTTCTACACGCAATTGCCAACAACACTTTTTTCGTGCACGTTTTGGAAGTTCGATTTCACCATCATAATCAACCTTGACAAACTTCATAAATTCGTTCAACAGTTTCACAAAGTTTATTTTTCGAATCTTTAAACAAATCGTAAGACTTTTCTCTTAAAATTTTTGTTGTGAATCTGATTTAATTACCGTAATCGGTGATGAAATATTGCATAAATTAGCATTTAAAATGTTCAAAATCCATTGAAATTAAGACATTGGAATTGACGGCGGTCAGGGTTCATTTTCGTATTTTCAGTTCGATTCGGAAGTTTAAAGCGCCAATATGTGCAGATTTTAATGCTGATTATGATGGTGAAATCAGGACCAAAAAAGAGGATTAATCAGAGGTATAATAATTCTTTTTCAATTCCTTTCTGTAATTTTGTTTGGATAGGTCTACTACAGTTCAGCAAGTTTCGATCAAAATCGTAAAAGCCGATTTTGCAAAAATTCTATTTTGTTTACTGAAAAGAGCATCACACACGTCTTCTTTATTTGAAAAGTGGTTCCGAGATATGGTAAAATGGACTATGTTAATTTTTATAAAATTCGGTTAATTTTAGTCTTACCATGATGTGATATGTAAAACACGCGTGCGCGCACGCACACACACAGACACACACTCGCACGTGCACGCACTCGCACACACGCGCGCGCACGGACAAATACCCAAGTAAATAATCGCAGCACGCAGCTGTCTCGCTGACGTGATAGAAGCGATTTTCCAAAAGTATTTCTTTATTTCACTCTGAAATATAAATTTTTAAATTACACTGAAAATACGAAACTGAACCCTTACCACCGTCAATTAAATTTCTTAATTTCAAACAATTTTGAATATAAAAAAATGCTCATTTATTCAGTTTTTAACACTGATTACGGTGGTGAAATCGAATTTTTACAAGAAATTTAAGGCGATAAAGTTACGAATTTTCAAAGATTTGAATCGGCTGCAATTTTGAAACTCGAACTTTTTCAAGCTAACGCTGTAATGGATTTTTGCGCTAAGTTTGAATGAAATTGGACCGAAATTGCGAACGTGAACGTGCTAAGACACACCCAGTGTGCGCGCGCTCGCAACACACACACACACACACACACACACACACACACACACACACACACACACACACACACACACACACACACACACACACACACACACACACACACACACACACACACACACACACACACACACACACACACACACACACACACACACACACACACACACACACACACACACACACACACAACCTCCAAATTCTCTTGTATTTGTATTCTCTTGTATTGTAAATGGTATTGATTTATCGGCCGTCACCAATATTATGTAGTTCTCTGCTGGAACCGAACAAGAAAGAGAACCGTTGCGCGTTGCGTTAGATCCGGGACCAAGTTCAACGCCCGACGTTGTACCTTATTGTACTTGGAACGTCTCGGCGTCTTCACGTGTACCGACATCTGTCTGTCGATAACCATCGGTACGTCCAACGTGGATAAGTACAGGAGAGGGTAGCCGAGTTAGTTAGGTTAGGTTGGTACAACGTGATCAAACTATGCCGTCATCACTTCTGATGCCTGAGCAGCACCTGATGCTTAATCTTCATTCAAGTGCTTCGACGAAACAAGTAGTCTGTGGTCACTTACCCCAAGGAAATCAGGTTAGGGAACAATTCGATAGTATAGAAAATAATCGCGGCACGCGGCTGTTCAGCTGGCGTGATGGAAACGAATTTACAAAAATGTCATTTTATGTACAATTTTTTGAAATTCTGAATTCACCATTATTTTCAGCATTGAAATCCGCGTAGAAAAGTTCAATTTAAATTCAAATAATTATCTTATAGTTATAAAACATAATTGTAATTTGCATTTCACTTAATATTGTTAATTTTTTTTTATTAACATGTCAAACTTCTCAAATTAGATTGAAAATAAAAAAAACTAACCCTGACCGCCGTCTTAATATTATTATTTTTTTTTTAATACTAATTTTATGCGATTTTTAAGCTTTAAATTTACTATGGGTAAATCAGATTTTCAAAAGTATAATAAGCCAAAAAAGTTACCAATTTTTAAAGATTTCAAATTGACTGAAAATCAAAATCGTAACATTTAACGCTTATTCAAAACGTGATCTAGAGCTCAGGGCCGTATAAGAATATATGCATTCATTACATTCAGGCCGTGTAGGAATACACACGGACATAATTAAAAGAGCAAAGTTCATTTTAAATTCTAATATTTGTCTTATCGTCACAAAATGTTATAAATGTTTTTTTGTATCCAATGTAATTGTAATTTGCAGTTCATTTAATGTTGTTGATAAATATTTTTCTCGAATTCGTTTTGGAAAAATGAGTTACCGGAGTGGCCATCACCGTAATACCCAGACTCGGAACCGTGATATGAGCGCCGACTCTGTCCTGTGTTTGATTTAAACTTGGCACAAAAGTCGATTTTGGTAATTAGCTTAAATAATTTCGTGACTGAGCAAAATTCTTTCAACAGTTTCAAAATCTTTATCCGTTTAAAATCTTCAAAAAATATTTTTTTAAATTAAAATCTGGTTTTACCATAGTAATTTGCGTTAAAAATCACATCGTCATTTTGAATTTTCAAAATCCGTTGACATTAGGGAATTTTATTTCGTGGCGGTCAGGGTTAATTTTTGTATTTTTTATACAATTGAAAGTTTAAAAAGCTAATATATGAAGATTTTAATGCTGACTGTGATGGTGCAATTAGAAAATTACACCTGCGAGACAGCTGCGTCCGTCGATTGTATTACATTTACGTATTACGTTCCATTCGCATTGGGGGAATGAGTGAACAGCCTTAGGCAATAACGAATTAAGGGTAATTAAAAATACTGTTCGTCCTTGGGGATAGTCAATATATGTAAGTCGTAGGGAAGAGAAGGTGATTACCCGTCTCCGCACTGGTCATTCCTTATTAACGTATGGATTTCTGTTGGAACGCGGGGACCCACCTGTGTGTCAGCTTTGTGGTGAAATCATCAAACTCTTTCTTCTGGACTTTGGAGGTTTCCAAAGCATGCGTCAAATGTGGATCGGGTGCCTAATGCAGGCAATTTAAAAAAAAAACGATTCATCGGTCGTTGACCTAGTTTTAATTTTTTACATCTAAATATATTCGAACTACTTTAACTTTGGTATTGTTGTGCAACGTAATAATTTTATTTTATGTACCCCAATCTTCTTAAATATTAATTTTGTTAACTAGTTTAATATAAACATTTGTTTTTGTTCCTGGTACCTACTTCGTTGTTATTTTGTTTTTCAAATTTTCTGTGTAACAGATATTTCCTGTAATTAAAAAAAACTAATTTCTATTATTGAACCAAAAATAAAAATTATGTACCAAGTTTTCTCTTCCTTTTTATTTTAATTACGATAATTTTTTCGAAAACAAGACAAATTAACGTAGCTTGTTCTTAACAACATAACCTAAAACTTATTATAGCCTATCAGGTGTTCAATTAAATCAGCTGATCGTTAAGAATTAATATAAAACAACTGATTTTTTACTTTAATATAGCTAGTTTTTAACAACATAACCTAAAACCTATTTACAACGTATCAGCTGTTCAATGAAATCAGCTGATTGTTACGAATTAAAACAACTGATCTTTTAGTTAAATATTAACTTGTGCACTCGCATCACGAAAAATTCAACATCATAACCAGCCATAAAAAATGACATGTTTAAAAAAATCCTCCTAATCACTCGGTATTGGTCCCAGGCTGGAGCCACTTGGGATTACAAGGTTTTACGATGATGACATTTTACTAAAAGGTATGGTAAAGGACAAGACAGGAGGTGTCACAGCTGGCCTGGGAGATGGAAGTTAAAGCAGTGTTTACTTTCATTGATGAAGGCCGGCGGGTTACTCACCTCAGGAACCGCTATACCCGCATCGCCGATGCAGTCACTTTACTTTTACATTAGGCCATTACGAAGTATACACAGACCATGTTAATGCATGTCTGTTTGTAGCTCATCAGGCGCAAAGAAGTATTTTTTGGCGAATTTCCATTGGAAAATGAGCTACCAAAGCGGTTATCATGGTAACACCTAGACCTAGGACCTTGAAATGAGCGCTGATCCGACCTTTACGTCACTTTCTAAGGAATCGTTAAAACACACGCGCGCGTGTGTGTGTATATATATATATATATATGTGTGTGTGTGTGTGTGTGTGTGTGTGTGTGTGTGTGTGTGTGTGTGTGTGTGTGTGTGTGTGTGTGTGTGTGTGTGTGTGTGTGTGTGTGTGTGTGTGTGTGTGTGTGTGTGTGTGTGTGTGTGTGTGTGTGTGTGTGTGTGTGTTTAACAAAGGGTAAAATGTATGGCAGTATCGAACCTACGATCTTTGGGTGCGCAGTTCAGAGACGCTGCAAACTGACCGATATCTAAGCCACCTTCCTCTACAACCGAATTCTCATATACATATGAACTAAACCTGAAAAAAATCCTGGGTCTGGGATTTACCATGATGGCTGCTCTAATATTCATTTCAAATGGAAATTCACTAAAAGAGTAATAAACAGTATTGAATCTCTTTACAATCACACTCTCAGCATAAAAGTACCGAGATAATGACCTCCCAGACTTTACTAACTGTGAACACATTTAAATAAGAGGTTAACAACCACATAATGCCAGTGCTGTTTTGTTAAATGCAGTTTGGTTTTAACGTGTATCATGTATGAGAGCTTATTGTGATACTGGATTTTGCGTGATGCGAGTGAACAAATTTATACTCATATATAATAGTATATTTTGCGCGTCGGAAGTCTGAAATTAATTATATATTAATATTTCCTCCGTTTCCGTGATAACCACTACACTACGGAAACTACGAAGACGTTTGACCGATGTAAATATATGAAATGAATCGTTAATTTAATTTCAATAAATATGTAATAGTAAAAGATCAGTTGTTTTATATTAATTCGTAACGATCAGCTGATTTCATTGAACAGCTGACAGGCTATAGTAAGTTTCAGGTTATGTTGTTAAAAAAGATGTTAATTGGCTTGTTTTCGAACAAATTATCGTATTTAAAATAAAAATGAAGAGAAAATATGATGTATGATTTTTATTGTTGGTTCATTAACAGAAATTGTAATTTTAGTTTCAATTAATGCCACTAGACAGTGGAAGTAGACTGGCGATATTTCAGAAACGCTCTATGAAATTTCGGATAATCTTGCAGTTTACTGTAAATACTCTCCCTGAAAATATTGATATATTAGCCAATAAAACGAATGATTTACATTTTTGACTGCACAAATCACGCGTTCCTAAATCCAGTAAAAAACTTTTAAAGTTCATTTTTTAGTGCAGGTCCATTTGCCGTGTTATTCAAATGTAAATACTAGCTTACCAGCGTCAAAAAGGCTAATCTTTTTCATTTAACAACTACCCTATTCACAAGAAAACTTTTTGAGCTAATGCTTAATTAATTATACCATGAGTTAGCGTGTTGGTTGTGACACTTTTCGTACGAATAAACAAACATTTCCTTTTATTAGAGAATTTCCTTTGGAAAATGAGCTGTTGGAACAGTTATCATAGTAACCTTGACCCGGGTCTTGAAATGTGCACAGATCACGTTTCGAAATCAATCAATTTGGTAATAACATTGATGGCAATTTCGTTAACCAGCCGCCTCGGTGGCCTAGTTGATAGCGTACTGGGCTTTCACCCCGAGGACCCGGTTCGATTCCCGGTCAAGGCTTGGCATTTTCATACGCTATAAATCATCCCATCGTCTGCTTAAGTGTACACGATAGTCGAACGTTAAAAAAAAAAAAAAAAAATTAATCAGCAAAATTCGTTCAAAGTTTCCAAAATGGCAGTCATTTCAAATTTTTAAAAGCGCATAACGTTTTGGTCTTGAATATTTTTGAAAATTGTATTTCATCACCGTAGTAGTCCAGGTTAACCCACCCACTGCAAGTTCTAAAGCTTTAATTCTCTTGCGTCTTCTGTATAATTCTTCGTTATCGAGCAGCCTAGACGCCACATCGTTAGCGTGGTACTTCAGCCGTTTTTCGTGGCTTTGAGCACATTTTTTTTTATTCAGAAACAAAGGTCGTTTTTAAGTCCCGATGGAGATCATTACGTGTAAATATACCCAGTGTAGTATATTATAGTATTATTATAATATATATATATATATATATATATATATATATATATATATATAATAAATATTCGTATTGTATCATTATACGAATATACATTCGCAGAACTTTTTTTGAATAATTTGTATGTTTACTTTTTTAGCACATCCCCATAGTTGGGTTTCAGGCTTGTTTGTACAGCACCAGCTTATTAGGCAGTGATAATTGTGATCTTCCGCCTGTCAGCCAGTACATCTTTCTTAATTTTAAGTTTAGTTCATTGTTTTTCTTTCTATAAGCTTTTTTTTTTGACATCAAGTGTCATACCCAGGTACTTTAATGTGTTAGAGTGGGGGATGTATGGGTTCTTGAATCTGAAATGTGTGTGTGTGTGTGTGTGT
The DNA here is from genome assembly GCA_022606455.1 of Callitettix versicolor. NCBI lineage: Eukaryota > Metazoa > Arthropoda > Insecta > Hemiptera > Cercopidae > Callitettix > Callitettix versicolor. The sequence continues at coordinate 69,933,611 of CM040185.1, forward strand.
GTGTGTGTGTGTGTGTGTGTGTGTGTGTGTGTGTGTGTGTGTTTTAGCACGCAATTTTAGTTCGCAAATTTAGTCCGATTTGATTCAAACTTTGCACAAAAGTCGATTTTGGTAATAGCTTGGACGAGTTCGTTAAAAATCAAATTTTTTTTCAACAGTTTCAAAATCTTGAAAAACTTACAACTTTTTTTGGATTAAATTGTTTTGAAAATCTGATTTCACCTTTGTAATTGGCGTTGAAAACTGCATAAATTAGCTCCTTTAATATTAAAAACACTTCCGCTTTAAGAAATTCTCGTAAGTTCATTATAATTTTAAAATATCGAAATGCTAATATATGCAGATTTGAACGCTGAGGGGTAAGATTATCACTTCGGCGGGATTGTTACGTCAGTAGTCTGTTATGGTATCTTTGGAAGTTAAACCTGTACAAATAAGCGTTGTAAATTTTTGAAATTCCTTCGAGAAATGAAAATATTTTTGAAAATTCGCTTCTGTCACGTCTGCTATAGCGAACAGCGGCGACCAGTTCATTGTAAAAAAGTGTGAAATCATCGCGTAGGCCTATTTATTTCCGCAAATTTTAAGACACAGAGTGTAATATTAATAGAAATTGTAACCTACTTTTTATACCTTCATAAATTGTTGAGTGCTTGTAGGCCAAATCGAAATAACCAATAACGATGTGTCGACAAGTGCTTTATTTACGTAAGAAAATCGATTTCCTTTTGCAAATTAAAGTAAAGGCGAACCTCCCTCGCTGTTGTACAGTATCGACCGTGTAATTTGCAGCCGTAATAATTTCTTTCCACTAATGTATTGCGGTATCTATAAACAGGACACTAGTTTAAAAATAAAACCTTTCAGTAAATACTCGTTCTAACATTGTATTTTTAACTGATGTCTGTTAGCCTTTCACCACAACTTATTCATTGGCGAGCGTTTAAACGATATGTCGAAATTTAATGTAACGTGATTTTATTACTATACGAATCTAAAACAAATAGTAATGTTAGCAACACGCAGCTCTTTTGCAACATACAGCTGTCACGTAACACACAGCTGTCTTGCAACACGCAACTGTCTCGCAACATGCAACACGCAGCTGGCGTGATCAAAACGAAAAGTAACAGCTCAACGGATTTTTTTGTTTTACATTAGAAGTACCAAAAAAACCCGACAAACGTAGAAGCATTTTTTTGACAATCTGGTTTCGGCGTTAAATTATAGTGTAAATAAAATTTGAAAAAATGCTTTGATGAAATATGATTTTCAAAAAAAGTGTTAGATCGAATTTTCGTTGTAAAGGTTACGGCAGTAGTTGCTGTTTCAAACCTGCGACCATAATGTGCGCAAGTTCAGAGGGGCGGCAGGCTGAACAGTGTCTCAGCGTCTCGGACGTACTCGTGCGGTTTACATTAACAGGCTC